>JAKFHU010002465.1:0-1200000 GCA_023783475.1 Daubentonia madagascariensis | reverse complement strand
CAACCAAAGGTTATAAAGTTCTGGTCAGCAAATCTTACTGGCCTGGGAAATTGAAACAAAAGAACTACAAAAAAAAAAAAATACTATTAAAAACAACCTCCCTAGGCTCAATCAGGAAGAAATATAACTCCTGAACAGACCAATATCAAGCACCAAAATTGAAGCAGCAATAAAAAATCTGCCTACAAAAAAAAGCCCCAGACCAGTTGGTTTCACACCCAAATTTTAACAAACCTACAAGGAAGAACCAGTACCTATAAAGCAGAAATTATTTCATAACACTGAGAAGGAAGGAATCTTCCCCAACTTAATCTAAGAAGCCAATATCACCTTGATACCAAAGTCAGGGAATGACACAACAAAAAAAGAAAACTACAGATCAATATCCCTTATGAATATAGATGCAAAAATTTGCAATAAAAGCTTAGCAAACCGAATTCAGCTGCACACCAAAAAAATAATTCACCACAACCAAGTGGGCCTCATGCCAGAGATGCAAAGATGGTTCAACACACAAAAATCAATAAATGTAATGCACCACATACTTAGAAGTAAAAACAAAGACCATATGATCCTCTCAATAGATGCAGAAAAAGCATTTGTTTTATGATAAGCACTGTTTTATGATAAGAACCCTTAACAAAATAGGTATAGATGGGACATAGCTCAAAATCTTTAAAGCCATACATGACAAACCCACAACCAACATCATACTGAAAAATTGGAAGCATTCCTACTTATAACAGGACCAGACAAGGTTGCCCACTATCATCACATCTATAGAACACAGTGCTTGAATCCTAGCCTGAGAAGTCAGACTATAGAAGGAAATCAAGAGTATCCAAATGGCGAAAGAAGAAGTCAAACTATAGCTCTTTGCTGATGATATGATCTTATATTTATAAAATCACAAAGAGTCAACGAAGAGACTCTTGGAATTGATAAATAAATTCAGCAAAGTCTCAGATTACAAAATCAATGTACATAAATCAGTAGCTTTCATATATGCCAACAACAGTCAAGCTGAGAATCAAATCAAAGACATAATACCTTTCACAATAGCAACAACAAAAAAATAAAACACCTAGGAATTTACATAACTAAGAAGGTGAAAGAGCTCTATAGGGAGAACTATGAAACACTGAGGAAAGAAACTGCAGAGGAGGTAAACAGATGTAAAAACGCATGCTCATGGTGCCCAGATACATAAAGCAAATACTGCTAGATCTAGACAACATAATAAATAGCAATGCCACAATAGCCGGGGATTTCAACACCCCACTGACAGAAGTGGACAGTTCCTCCAAGCAGAAAATAAGCAAAGGAAAAATGGACCTAAACAGGACTCCAGAACATTTGGGCCGAACAGACATCTACAGAACACTCCACACATAAAACACTGAATATACATTCTTCTCATCAGCTCATGGAACTTTCTCTAAAGTTGATCACATCCTAGGCCACAAAACAGATCTGAACAAATTTAAAAAAATGGAAATTATATCATGTATCTTTTCAGGCCACAGTGGAATAAAATTACAAATCAATTCCAACAGAAACACACATCTGTATCCAAAAACATGGAAATTAAACAATCTATTGCTGAGTGACAAGTAGGTCAAGGAGGAGATTCAGATGGAAATCAACAGATATGAGGATGCAAGTTATCAAAATCTGTGGGATCCAGCAAAAGCATTCCTGAGAGGAAAATTTATCACCTTAAATGCCCACATCCAAAAGACAGAAAGTTCACAAATCAGTAAAGTAATGAACCACCTCAAGGAAATGGAAAAGGAAGAGCAAAGAAACCCTAAACCCAGCAGAAGAAAAGAAATAACCAAGATCAGAGCAGAACTAAATGAAATCAAGAACAAAAGAACTATACAGATGATTAATAAAATAAAAAGTTGGTCTTTTGAAAAGATAAACAAAATAGAGAGGCCACTAGTTAGATCGACCAGAAGCAGAAATGAAAGGACTCTAATCAACTCAATTAGAAATGAAAAAGGAGAGGTCACAACTGATATCACAGAAATATAAAACATCACCTTTGAATACTATAAAAATCTCTATGCCCAAAAACATGAAAATGTGGAGAAAATGGACAAATTCTTAGAAACACACGACCTCCCTAGGCGCAATCAGGAAGAAATATAACTCCTGAGTAGACCAATATCAAGCACCAAATTGAAGCAGCAATAAAAAATCTTCCAACAAAAAAAAGTCTTGGAACACATGGGTTTACATGTGAATTCTACCAAACCTACAAAGAAGAACTGGTGCCTATACTGCAGAAATTATTCCATAACATCAAGAAGGATGGGATCCTCCCAAACTCATTCTACAAAGCCAATATCACCTGACAAAAGGGCCAGGAAAGGACACAACAAGAAAAGAAAACTACAGACCAAATCCCTTATGAATATACATACAAAATTCTCAATAAAATCCCAGCAAACCAAAATCAAATGTACATCAAAAAATAATTCATCGCGATCAGGTGGGCTTCATCCTCAAGATGCAGGGATGGTTCAACACACACAAATCTATAAATATAATTCACCATATAAATAAAAGCAAGAACAAAGATTATATGATCCTCCCAATATGTGCAGAAAAGGCTTTTGACAAAATTTAGCACCGCTTTATGATGAGAACTCTTAACAATACAAGCATAGATAGCTCATACTAAGAAATTATTAAAGCCATATACAATAAACCCACAGTCAATATCACTCTGAACAGGGAAAAATTGAAAGCATTCCTCTTAAAACTGGAACCAGACAAGGTTGCCCACTATCTCCACTTCTATTCAACATTGTGCTGGAAGTACATGCCAGAGCAATCAGACAAGAGAGAGGAATCAAGGGTATCCAAATGGGAGCAGAAGAGATCAAACTTTCAGTCTTTGATGACAGTATGATATTATGCCTAGAAAACCCCAAAGATTCAACCAAGAGACTACTTGAATTGATAAATGAATTCAGCAAAGTGTCAGGATACAAAATCAATGCACACAAATCAGTACCCTTCATATACGCCAATAACAGTCAAGCTGAGAAACAAATCAAAGATCCAATAGCTTTCACAGTAGCACCAAAGAAAATTAAATATTTAGGCACATATTTAACTAAGGAGGTGAGAGACCTATATAGAGAGAACTATGAAACAGTGGGAAAAGAAATTGCAGAGAATGTAAACAGATGGAAAACCATACCATGCTCTTGGATCGGTAGAATCAACATTGTTAAAATGTCTATACTACCTAAAGTAATTTACAGAATCAATGCAGTCCCTATCAAAATACCAACATCATTTTTTGTAGATCTAGAGAAAATAAATCTACACTTCATGTGGAACCAGAGAAGACACTGTCTAGCCAATGCAATCTTAAGCAAAAAGAACAAATTGGGAGGCATCAATCTACCAGACTTCACACTATACTACAAGGCTATAGTAACCAAAACAGCATGGTACTGGCACAAGAACAGAAACATAGACCAATGGAACAGGACTGAGAACCCAAATATAAAACCATCCTCATACTGTCATCCGATATTTTACAAAGTAGACAAAAACATACACTGAGGAAAAGAATGCCCATTCAATAAATGGTGCTGGAAAAATTGGATAGCCACATGTAGAAGACTGAAGCTAGATCCACACCTCTCAACTCTCAAAAAACCAACTCACAATGGATAACAGACTTAAACCTGAGACATGAAACCACAAGATATCTAGAAGAAAAGGTTGGAAAAACTCTTACAGACATTGGCCTAGGCAAAGAATTTATGAAGAAGACCCCCAAAGCAATCACAACAGCAACAAAAATAAATAAATGGGACCAGATTAAATTAAAAAGCTTCTGCACAGCCAAGGAAACTATCACTAGAGTGAACAGACAACTGACAGAATGGGAGAAAATATTTCCATGCTACACATCTGATAAAGGGCTGATAACAAGAATCTATACAGAACTTAGGAATATCAATAAGAAAAAATCAAACAACCCCATTAAAAAGTGGGCAAAGGACATGAACAGACACTTTTCAAAAGAAGACAGAATAATGGCCAGAAAACATATAAAAAATTGCTCGACTTCTCTAATCATCAGGGAAATGCAAATCAAACCCACAATAAAATATCACTTAACTCCAGTGAGATTGGCTTATATCAGAAAGTCCCAAAACAACAAATGTTGGAGGGGATGAGGACAGATAGGAACACTCATACACTGCAAATTAGGACAACCCCTATGGAAAGTAATATGGAGATACCTCAAAGATCTAAAAGTAGAACTACCATTTGATCCAACAATCCCACTACTGGGTATTTACCCAAAGGAAAAAAAGACATTCTATAACAAAGACATCTGCACTCGAATGTTTATATCAGCACAATTCACAATTGCAAAGATGTGGAAACAACCTAGTGCCCACCAATAAATGAGTGGATTAATAAAATGTGTTATGTGTATACCACAGAGTACTACTCAGCCATGAAAAAAATGGTGACCTAGTATCTTGTGTAACAACTTGGATGGAACTGGAGACCATTATTCTAAGCAAAGTATTGCAAGAATGGAAAAACAAACACCACATGTACTCAATACTATATTGGAACTAATCAATTAACACTTATGTGCATATATGGAAGTAAAACGCAATGGAAATCACGTAGGTGGTAGGTGGGATGAAAGGATATGTAAATTCACACGCAACAGGGGCAATGCACATTATCTGGGTGAAGGGCAGATAGTGCCCTATTAACTTTGACTCAAACTGTACAAAAGCAAATTATGTAGCCAAAACATGTCTACCCACGTAATATTCTGAAATGAAATAAGGAAAAAGAAGAACACATTACTAGACAGAACATGTCCAACCTGATGGACATGACTCTTGTCAAATTCTGTACCCACGGTGAAGTAAAGTTTAGGATCCGAGGACCACAGAGCATACATGTGACTGAATAAATGATTCTATCGTGCAAAAATAATAATAATAATGAAAGTTTTCTTGCTTATGGAGCCAGTTACCCTTCCCCCAGCCTCTCCCTCTCTTAGTCTGTAGGATAGGATTCAAGTTGTGAATCACAAGGCTCAGGTCCTTGTTTACTTCTCCAAACTCTTCTCCTGATTATCCCCTTCCTTCTTCTTAGACTCAGCACATCTACGGTGTTGCCCATAGGAATAGAAAAAAAAAAAAAAACACCACAAGTACTCTCTAATACTTGGGAGCTAATTGATGGGCACACATGGGCAAAAACAGATATGAAGGTCTTTGGAAATCAAGAAGGGTGGAGGGGGAAGAGGGGAGGGCTACAAACCTACCTATCGGGTACAATGAACACTATTCGAGGGATGGGCACACTAAAAGCCTTTATGTAAGCATTATAAAATATATCCATGTAACAAAAACTCTTGTACCCACTTAATATTTTGAAATAAAAAAAATCAAATAAAAAAATTCATTGATATCTCTGCTTTTAAATAGGGGAATTCAAACAGTCTACATTTATAATCATAAGTGATGTGATTGATTTTGTAAGTTGTTTTATGCTTTAAGTTTTTTATGTTTTCTTTATATAGCTTAATTTTGTGTCGTTTGCTACACAAATGTCATATATATATAATATATATTATATAATATATATACTATGTATAAAATATATATATATAATATATGTGTGTGTATATATACTATTTGCCACATCGTCTGTTGGCTCTACAGAGATTTTTCATTATATACATGGGAGTCTAAGAAAACACTCCTTGGCTCTGATTCCCAGCTCTACCATTTCCTCACTGAATGGCTTTTGAAAAGTTACTTTACTTCTCTGTGCTTCAGTTTCTGCATCTTTCAAATGTGGATAATATTATCACCTATCTCATGGGAATTTTAAGAGAATTGCAGAAATGATTTCATGTAAATACCTTTAGATATGTGTAGTATATTAAAGGTTTTCAAAAATATTTGCTCTTATTATAAAGTTTGCTTATTTGCTTTTATCATGAACCAAGATTAAGAACATAAATTCTATTTTTCTTTCACTAGAGGTCCCCTCTGTATTTATAACAAGCACATTTGAACCAATTTTCTCAAATTCTTATTAAACAAGATTTCCTCATTAATTCCTAAGGGAGGACTGGAGATTGAGCCTCATGTCCCTTCTCACATCATTCTCCATGGTGAGGTGTCAAATATCACAGTCTCAGAGAACATCCTGGTCTGCAAGTCCTAAGGCTGTCTAAATAGTGTCTGCAATATTAGAACGGTCATTGAGATTGGGGTAGGGTTGGTGTGCTGGACAAATTGCAGTTTCACTGATCTGCTTCTTTACATCCTTCTTCAGACCTGCATGCCTCTTCTAAATTCTTGGCACCTACCAGTGTGTTGAGGCAGTCACCTGGTGGGGGACAACAGCAGGAAAGAGCAGGGGCTGTGGAATCTAGTGATCTTGGCTCTGCCAGTTACTAAAGGTGAGATCTTAGATAACATTACTTCTCAGAGTTTCTATTTCTATAAAAAAAGAAAAACAAAAACAAAAAAAAGAGGGGTATAAAAATACATATCTCAGAAGGTTGTTCTAAATAACGTTATACTATATAACAACCTGGTGCTTAGTAGGGGTCTGTAATTGTTATTAATTTAATTTTCCCATTCGTGACCCACTTTTTAAAGTCTCTTTCTATTCTTGCATGTAGTTAGACTATGTTTCTCTGTACTCACATCTATACAGCAACAAATTACATGGACCCAGGGTCATTAAAATGGGAGTAGCATTTTATGCAGTTTGAAGAAGATTCCAGAATAATTGGGTGATTAGTACCAGAAGTATTGGATCTGAAGAATCTTTTTCAAAGTGATGAGCATTGCTCTTAATAGCATTCGGAGGTTCTTTTTTGGAACACAGGAAAGAGGAGGGCCAGCCCTGAGGAAAGGATAGAGGAAGAATTACTATACAATCTTCTCATGTTCATTATACACAATTTGTTTTTAGGACACAGAAGCTATTCATAAAATCTCAGTGGGCATGTACAACCTGAGTAGCTACCTCACAGGCCCATTCACCCTTTTGGGCATCCCTGGACTTGAGAAGTACCACATCTGGATCAGCATCCCTTTCTGCTTTATCTGTCTCATGGCCATTTTGGGCAATAATACCCTTCTCTGCCTCATTGCGGTGGAACAGAGTCTTCATGCACCCATGTTCTTTTTCCTCTCCATTCTGGCCATCATTGACCTCATATTGTCTACCACATGTGTCCACAAAACCGTTAGCATCTTCTGGCTTGGTCCCCAGAAAATCAGTTTTCCTGGATGTCTCACCTAGTTATTCTTTCTGTACTACAGATTTGTGGTGGACTCAGCTCTGCTGCTAGCTATGGCGTTTTACCACTATGCGGCCTACTGCTCACCCTTGAGATACACCACGATTCTGACCCACAAACCATTGTCAAAATTGCTATGGGAATCTCTTCCTGAAGTTTCTGTGTTTTCATCCCATGTGTTTTCCTTGTGAATTGTCTACCCTTCTGCAGGACACACGTCATCATTCATATGATCTGTGAGCACATAGGTGTTGCCTGACTTGCCCATGCTGATATCTCTATCAATATCTGGTATGGCTTTTGTGTTCCCACCATGACATTGATTACAGATGTGATCCTTATTGCTGTCTCCTACACCTTCATCCTCTGTGCGGCCTTTCGCCTCCCCTCCTGAGATGACTTCCAGAAGGCCCTTGGCACCTGTGGTTCCCATGTCTGCATCATCTTCATGTTCTACATTCTATATACCATCATTGTTCCTCATCCTTGCCCATCACTTTGGATAATGTCCCCTGTACCTTTCACATTATGTCTGCCAACCTCTACGTAATCATCCCACCTGCACTCAACCCTATCATGTATGGAGTAAAGATCAAGCAGATCCAAAGCAGGGCAAAGTCATTCTTCTGCTCTTTCCTGAGGGGTCCTAATGATAGATGCCTGAGGTCTGTGAGGTGGGGAATAGTTCCTAGTGTATGTTAGGTCAAGTACTGAACATGTAGCCAGTGGCCCCAAAGAAAAGACAGAGAAAAAATTTCCTTATTCATCAGAACTGGGGTTTTAGTTTCTTTGCTATTTTAGGCAGAAGTCTACTCACCATTCCAGTTATAGCAATATAAATTCTGTGTCTAGGAAATAATAAGTGTATGGGTTTTTTTTACTTCTGGAAACAACAACTTTTGCAATTTCTATGATTGCTCTGAAGTTATCATGACACTTTTAATGACAACAATAAATGATTGGCAAATCTGAACTTTTTTTCGCATTTATGCATTATAGTAGTTTATTTATTTATCATAGTAGGGTTGGGAATTCCTACTGTGATGACTCTGCGAGGTTTTGAATTTTTAGCTGGTTGCTTCTATTTATTTCTCAGTAGCATCAAGTATAGGTCCTGGCATACGCTAGGTATATAAGCAATGTTTATCAAATAAATAATTGTCAAATACTTAGGAAATTATTAATTTAAGAGTGCAAGTGTTTATATTAAGCAAAAGAAGGCAGCAATGGTAAAACTCAAAACTTATTTTTTACTCAATCTTGAGAAAGCCAAATTCTTGAGATATGGGTGGGTGGAGTTCCGAACAAGGAATAAAATAAGGAACCTAAATTCCTATGTCTAATAACATGGAAAAACACATAAAGCCTAAGTGGGTTTGTGACTTGACCATCTGGAAGCCTAGGTGGTCCCAAATATATTTTTCAACTTTTTATCTCATCAAAGATGTAGTCCCAAGCCAAAAATGTGTCTCTATATAATTCATTATCTCTAGTGTCTAATTTGGTCATAGTGAGTCATTCACTCACTCATTCAGTCAATGGATAACTATTTTTAAGTATTTGCCAGGTACCAATAATAGTTGGTGTCTGATTTCCCTCTCATACCTAATATGTCCTGAAAGCCTATGGCTTCTTTCTAAACAACCTCTTGGACTCACCAGTTGAGTGTGAGCATCCTCCTTCCTCACCACAGTAGTCCAAACACTCATCACTTTCACTTGATTCAAAACACTAGAGTTCTACATGGTCTCTTTACCTTTAGACTATGTTCCCACCCCTGTGCTCCTGCCCCATTCACATATCCCTGGCTTTATATTTCTTCAATAGCTCTCAACATACAGTTTTAATAGGAATGGTATGTCCTTTGGACTCAGAGAGTTATGATAAAATTTATATTCTCTCTCACCATGTAACAACAGCTATGTGCAGTTGTTTACAAAATTATTTGATGTATTTTGATACCATAAATAAAAATATCATAGTGCTTCACTTAACAATTGGGATACATTCTGAGAAATGAGTCTTCATGAGTTGTTAAGCGATTTTGTCATTGTGTGTGAACGTCATAGAGTGTCTTATGCCAACCTAGGTGGTGTAGTCTACTACACACCTAGGCTATATGGTATAACCTAATGCTCCTACAGTATGTACTGCATACTGTAGGCAATTAAAACACAATGGTAAGTATTTGTGTATCTAAACATAGAAAAGGTACAGTACAAATATGCCATTGCAATTCTCTGGGACTACTGTCATATATGTAGTCCAGAAACATCATTATGTGGCATATGACTGTAATACAAAGTATAAATTTGAAAGTAAAGGCAAAAAGGAAAACAGACATAAAGATTTTTTAAAATTAAGACAAGAAATAGGCTGGAAATACACTATCCACCTGCTAGCAATTCCTATTCTCTTATCACATGTGGTCAGAAATTTAGCTCTAAACTTTCTAGCCATCTATGTGAGAGGTAAGCATGATTAGTTACATAATTCATGGTGTCTGTAGAGTAGAAGCTAATCAATGTTTCAGAGAAGCAAAACTACTCCTGATATGAAGAACAGAAAGAGATATCTTCAGAGAGCTCTTAGAGAAAAGGCATCCAGTGATGTAATTAATGACATTCTTATAGAATATACAATTTCATGGGACTCTTCAGTCCCTTATCTTAGTATGGAGATTTGGCTCCCCCTCAATTCCTATTGAGCAAAAGCTAACAGTTCTGTGAGGAGCCAATAGGATGCCAATCTCTTTAGTTCTGATTTAATCCAGGTATCCTAGAACATTCAGAGTACTGAGTGAACTGCAGGCCATTTCAGTAATTCATTCACTCAACAGTGTTTAGCAAATACTTGACAAACATTTTCTACGTCTGAAACACCGTGTAAGGCACTCTGTGTACCATGTTGAATGAAACAGAAATACCCTTATCCTCATCGAGTCTGTACTCCAGTGAGGGGGTCAGACCTCAATCATGTAAACACACCAAATGAACATATAACTTCAGACTGTGTTAGGTTTTATGATAGACAGAAACAGACAAAAATTAAAAACAGTGCTCTCAGAAACCAACTGTCAGAGGAAACCAGCTTTAAATTAGGTATGCAGGAAAAGCCTTCTTGAAGAAAGTTACATTGTCTCTAAGAAAGATGGAAAGCATAAGTCCATCAAGTGGGGGTGGGGAGGGCATGTTCCAGGTAGCAAGATTAGCACATGGAGATTACAGAACTAGAAAAGGGCTGGGTCCATCAAAGCAACTGGAAACAGTGATGGGGTAGGGGGTGGGGAACCTGCGGCCTGGGGCCATATGTGGCCTTCTGGATCCTTGAGTGTGGCCTTTTGACCAAATCCAAATTTTACAAAACAAATCCTCTTGATAAAGGGATTTGTTCTGTGATGTTTGGATTTGGTCTAGGGGCACACTGGGGATCTAGAGGGGCACATGTGGCCTTGAGGCGGCAGGTTCCCCACCTCTGCTGGGAGAGAATAGCAAAAGGTGAAATTGCAGAAGATGGAAAAATCCAGATCATTTTAAGTAGATTTTTAAATTTTTCTAAGAATAGTGGGAAGTCACGGAGATTTTAGGCCAAGTGGCATCAAAGTCCAAATTGTATTTTAAAACATTACTGATAAACCTGGCTTTTTTTGTTCCAGAATTTGTTATGAAGTTTGTGACAGTTATTGGGGGTGAGGGTGGGGTTACTGGGTTCAGCAGCCGCTCTATATTGCCCATTCACACACACTCTAATTGTTAGTAGGGGGGCAGCCTCTTTTGACCAAAGAAAACCACAACCTCTTCAACTGGCTAAGGGAAAGGCAAACTCAACTCCAATCAGAAATAAACCAAGAGAATGCCTTCCTACGGGGCTAAGGAGTCCCTGTAAAATAACTTTGATTCCTTGTTGTAAAAAATAGCTAATTGGGAGTTGAAGTAATTAAACAGCTACCAAAATTGACATGTATAAAATATGAAAACAGATGTAAGAAATTTAATTATTTAATTAATATTAATTAATTAATATTATTATAGTAACAATATAATAATTATTATTATTAATTAATATATTAATTAATAATAATCATTTAATTATTTAATCATTTAAAAATACTAACAAGATTTCAAGTTAAACAAATTGTTATATACGTAGTGGTAATTACATTGTGAGAACTTCCATTTTCAAATATTTAATATGTACTCCTCTATTATAACTAGATAGCAGTGAAGGCACTGCTCCTAGATCATGCTAATAGGATCATGCTAACAGAATCATAAGTTTTGCATGTAAAATAATAGTTGGTCTGTTTTTGTTATTGAAGTGTTTGTAAAGGGTGGCAGGCACAGTTCAAATTTTTAAGGTGTGAATTGTAAATAAAGAGAGTGGGGCACCAGAGCATATTCCTATTATAGTCTGCTGGGAATTATTAGCTAATTTCCAAGAAAACTATTCCTATTAGTTCAAGTTCTTATGACAACATTATGCTCTAAGGTCTGTGTAATCTTACATGTGCACCAGGTGTTTGAGTGTTCATAAAATATTTATGAAAGTTACCCAGAATCAGCTCCTTTCCATACAATCAATAGTCAAAAAAAAAAAGAAAAAAAGAATTTCTTCATAAGAGGACAAAGAGTACATCAAAGGTATGAATTGGAAATTTTCATGTCTTAAGGCTACCTGCTCTTTCTATAAAAATAATGACCCAAGAAAACAAAACACTCATATGCATTTTCAATAAATTTTATTAGTTTTGCAATATTGGGTATAAAAAGATAGCCATTGAAAATGGAATTATTAATATTCTGTGTCCAACTAGAAGGAAACATGCCTATGGATGAGATAAAGGCAAACAAATTAGCAATTTTGGAACCCACCACTCAGGGTTGCTGTTGAATATTTTGCAGGCATAATACAGAGAGACTGGATTTACCAAACTCAGGGAAATTGACTTGGCTGTCAGAATCGTGGGATAAGAGTCTCTTAGGAAAAAATTAAGATCTGGGCCTCCAGAAATTCCTGACAGTACCAACAGGCAGATCCAACAATTTTTTCCACAGGAATATGTTTTATTTATTTATATTGTTTTACTAATAAAAATTTATAATGAAGTTTCAATTTGAGTTGAGTTGTCAATATTGAAAATGTGATGTGACAATCACACAAAGACAGGATGAAGATAAATAAACATAAAGGAAATAGCAAGTGCCCAGATTCTGAGATGGGAACAAAAAGAGATTTATGCTAAGAAAAGCCATAATCAGAAGTACACTTTAGATAGCAGTCAGTCTGCAGTGTAGAAAATACACTGAAGAAGACAAAAATGGAAATAAGATGATCTTTGAAGAAGCTACTAGAGAAATTTAGACAAGAGATAATGGCAGTTGGGCAGTGGAAATAGAGAAAGAATAAATTTAGGAGAGATTTAAGGGGGAACAATACAAATTGGCAAACACAAAAAAATTCCTTACAAGTAGCAAGGTGACGTTTGCTAAACTTAGGAGCCCTGAAAGAGGAGCAGATTTAGTGGATAGTGGATACGGTTTAGGACATGATGGCGTTGACAATAAACTGGAATATTTAGCCAAAGATGTTTTAAAGAAGTAGCAATTTAGGGCCCCCCAGGCATGTCCTCAGGAATTCTTTCAAAGGAAATAGCATCCAGGACTTTTTCCACATCTTCCCCAATAGAGATAATTCTAACCAACCTTCCTGCTTTCCAGTTTTTCTGCTTACATCCACATATATATATACTGGTCCCCCAGTGAAAAATAAAGGGCATACACATCCACTGAAGAGCTTATAAACACAGATTCTGCCCCCCAGTCTAAAAAATAGTATTAGAATACTTTGAAGTGGGCCATGTAGTTTCATTTTAACAGGTGCCCTACATTATTCATCCACACTAAGAGTTTGCCACTATATTTAGCATTTTGGCCAGGGCCAGTCCGTGACCCCTAGGAAATACAGCCCTGGGCTTTTCACTCCCTCCCTTTCTCTCTCTTAATCTTGTCCCAATGAAGTCCCTTCAAACAACCAACACTCTGTAGATCTTGGGGATCAGGTAAAAGGGAAAAAAGAACAAGTGTGCTGACAGACACAGCATTTCACAAGCATCTTCCCCTTCTTTGTCAATCCTTATACAATCTTGAGAGGTAGGTAGAAATATAAGTCCCTTTTTATGGAGATTAAGTAACTTGTCCAGAGTCCGTTATCCTAAGTGGGGCATGAATTTGAAACCGGGATTGTATTATAGGCACTTACACATCAGCTCACATGCAAATGCAAAATGAAATAAAATAAAGCTCCCCGAGGCAGTATTAACTCAAAAGCACGGGCAGGGTTAATAGTAACTTTGCCATCTTTTTCCTTTGAGGGTGGGAAGAGAGGCATCAGAGTCCCCAAGTCCCTAACTACCGAGCTTTCCCCACATTGAGCAGTGATCAGAGAAAATAAATGGTCAGGGAATCAACCTCTGCACCAGTTCTTCTTTTCCGGTCCACTCTTTTCTTTGGTTCGTGTGTCTGTCCCCTTGCAGAGTTTCCGTGTGTCTCTCAGCAACTCTTCTTTCCCTTTTGCCTGATCCCCAAGATTTGGTGAGTGCTGGTCGTTTGAGGGGGTTTGATTGGGACAAGATTGAGAAAGAGAGGGAGTGGGGAAAGCCCAGGGCTGCATTTCCTAGGGGCCATGGACTGGGCACTCCCACTTTCTTCCCTGAGCAATTCCCGTTTATACATCAAGGTCGTGGTCTCCACTGCTTGTATATATGCCCCGCTGAATGGGCAGCAAAAGATCAGAATGGATGGACAATTACACAAGTGGGTTAAGTATGGTAAAGTTAGTACTGTTCAGGCAATTCTGTTTCAGACATATGACAGGAACTCATAACCCCAACCTAAAGAGTAGAATTAAGTGTGCCGGTGTGTGTGTGCCCAGGGTGCTCTCGTTAGCGTTCATGCATTTGCCTATTTCTATTCTCTTCTTCACTGTGTAGTCTGACCGCAAATGATAATATTAATATTATAAAATATAACGTAATAAAAAGAGATAAACTTGTTACATGCTCACTACGTTCCAGGCTGCATTAAAGCGTATTTTTGGGTGTGTTTCTCATTTTGTCTTAATAACTGTAAGAATTAGACATATTAATTCCTTTTAAATGTAATTAAATGTCCTATCCTGACTTTATGGTCCTTATGGACCCAAGGATCATAAAGTTCGAATACCTTACCCAAATTTACATAGCTAGGAAATTGTGGAACCTGGATTAAATTAAATTGTGGAATGTAGCTTTCTGAGGCTCCATAGTGCATACTCTGTGTCAATATTTTATCAAGATACTGTGGACACCTGTGCATATGTGTGTTATATGTGTGTGAATGTGTGTATCTATCATAATACCATAATTAAACCTAATAAAATTAATTCTAATTCCTTTATATCATCTAATACCCAGTTCATATTTAAATTTCCCTAATTATTCATTAATTGAATACTATAGCCAGTTTGTTTAAACAGAATTCAATCAGGAACCACATTGATTTGGTTGTTCATTCTCTTAAATTTTTTTAACATAGAAATGTGTTTTCCTCATTTAATACCCATCACTCTATCCCTTTTAATGGCATTGGCTTGTTGAAAGAAAAAAGACCAGATTATATTGTAGATTTTCCCACAGTGTGGATATGTCTGATTGTGGAATGATAAGCCTGAGAGTTCACTCTCAGTCTGTATGCCCATGTGTGTTTGTGAATGCTTTTGTATGACTGCATGAACATCTTTGTATTTGAGTGCATGGAAACATAAAAACTAGAGAAGACCTTTCCCCCCATATGTATGAAAAAAGGATGACTTCAAACAAGCTAGGAGAGCTGTGGTTCAAAGTATATGGTTTCAGGATGCTGATGCCATATGTTGTTTTGAGTATGTGAGTAGCCTAGAAGAGGGATTTTCAATATGAAGGCTGCAACAACCTAACCAGGTCTCTAATGTTACCAGTGGATGAATTCTATGCTCCCAGTGGATAACGGAACCAAGTTGAAGATGACTAAGCAAGAAAACACGAATCCTCAGCAGATGGGGGCTGGGCTGTGACCCACTGTCTGAGGTCTGGACTGTGTTTTCAGAACCTAGAACATATGAATTTGGAGACATTGTAAAGGAGGGTTTGGTTGCTATAAGAAAGGTGTTTTTACTTGTAGACAAAGAAGGATCATAAAGAAAAAAAAAGCATCCTGTGTCTCTTTTGCCAAAAGCAGAAGAGTGGAGAAACTAAGTCCTGGTCTTGGGGATGGAAGGTATTGTGAGCTGGGTGGAGAATGAGATAAAAAGCAGGAGTAGGGATAAGGCTGAATATGGTTTTTGGCCTTACCAGGTTAGGAGTATGAGGCATATGGCCATGAAAAGCTTCATCTTAGTGCCAATCCTGGAAGTCCCTGGTCTTGCTGCATGGCTGGTTACCTGTAGAGTATAAACAGCTTTCTACCTAAATGCAATGGGGAGGGGAGGGGGCATTACTGGGGAAGAGAGGAGGAAGGGGACCTAGTATATAAAAGAAGAACTCCCAGAGAAGAGGTTTTAGGAGTTTACAACTCATGTGGTAGTGACCAAATCCAGTCATGAAATATTTTGTTAAGATTATCCTTGGCGTGTGTGTGTGTGTGCGTGTGTGTGGCAGACAGAAAACGAGAGAGAAAGAGGAAGGTTTATAATTGTGTAAGATTATGTGTGAATAAATAAATGGCAGTAAAATATGTGAGAGAATTTAAGTATAGATCAGAATATGCCCGATAAAATATTAAGTGGGAGATTATGTATCTTGGGTCAATGTGTCTATCTAATAGAATATGTATTCACAAAGAAACAATCCTTTTGGACAGAAATCCTGACTGATTGCATTACTAAGTCCAAATGCTTAGGATATTATGCACTTGTATAGTATACAGGGTGCTGGAAAACTAGTTTTTGGAGAAGAAAGGGCTCAAAAGCCTCAGCTAGAGGGGACTTTTCTACTTCAAATTTGTTACACGTTATCATTATCCAGCATAGTGTAGGAACTCAACCAGGGTTTGCTTAACTGAATTAGGTTTTTAGATGGCAATGAAGGGGTGTCGACCTCACAAATTTAAGAGACATGGTCATCAGGTAGGCTTGAAAAAAGCAAGTAGTTGTCTTGGGGCAGAAATTGACATTCCACAATGACAGAGCAAGAAGCTCGTCACCAATGATGTTCATAAAGTCATATAAACTAATCCACTTACCTGTGAAAAATATATCTTATATTATGTTAACTTGTATCAGAAGATAGCGTACAATGAAGAGTGTGGCCAGTCTGGAAGGCTTCCTGGAGAAGTTGTGTAAACTACTGGGCGTGGCCAGGAGAAAGAGGAAATTTTCTTTATGTAGACTAACCATACATGAAAATGTATGTGGGGCAATCTTGGGTTTTGCATGTGGCTGCCATTATTATCAGTTTCAACTTTGCAGTGGGAATTCAAAGGGGTCCCACTTTGAATGGTAAATTATATGGTCATCTGTCTTCAGGAGTCAATAATGATGACTGGCTGGAAATGAGAGTAACTCAAGTTTCTCTAACTATCCTTTATGACCTTCTGTCTTTAGCAGCTGAGCCTTGTGCCATCTTGGTCTGCCATGATCATTTTCAACCTGAGCAGTTACAACCCAGGACCCTTCATTCTGCTGGGAATCCTGGGCCTGGAGCAATTCCATGTGTGGATTGGGATTCCCTTCTGTATCATCTACATCACAGCCATTATGGGAAACTGCATCCTCCTCTACCTCATTGCAGTGGAGCGTAGCCTTCATGAACCCATGTTCTTCTTTCTCTCCATGCTGGCCATGACTGATCTCATCTTGTCCACAGCCGGTGTGCCTAAAACACTCAGTATCTTTTGGTTGGGGGCTCGAGAAATCACTTTCCCGGGTTGCCTTACACAGATGTTCTTCATTCACTATAGCTTTGTCCTGGATTCAGCCATTCTGATGGCCATGGCATTTGATCGCTATGTGGCCATCTGTTCTCCCTTGAGATATACCACCATCTTGACCCCCAGAACCATCATCAAGATTGTTGTGGGAGTCTCCTTTCGAAGCTTCTGCATCATCCTGCCAGATGTATTTTTGCTGACACGACTGCCTTTTTGCAGGACACGCATCATACCGCACACATACTGTGAGCACATAGGTGTTGCCCGGCTCGCCTGTGCCGATATCTCCATCAACATCTGGTATGGCTTTTGTGTTCCCATCATGACACTCATCTCAGATGTGATCCTCATTGCAGTGTCCTACACCCTCATCCTCTGTGCTGTCTTTCGCCTTCCCTCCCGAGATGCCCGCCAAAAGGCCCTTGGCACCTGTGGTTCCCATATCTGTGTCATCCTCATGTTTTATACACCTGCCTTTTTCTCCATCCTTGCCCATCGCTTTGGACACAATGTCTCCCGCACTTTCCACATCATGTTTGCCAACCTCTACATTGTTATCCCACCTGCCCTCAACCCCATTGTCTATGGAGTGAAGACCAAGCAGATCAGAGATAAGGTCATACTTTTGTTTTCTACCAACGGTATGGAATGATGTTTCACTGGCCAGTGGAAAAGCCATGATAAGTTTGTAGTGTACAGAAATGTAGCAAGAATGAAGCAGCAAATGTGATTTAAAGAGAGAACTGCCTACAGCTGCTTTTGTGTATCAGGAAAGTGGCATGATCTATATGAGTGAGTTGGTCCCATGTATAAAAAAGTCCTTGAAGACCTCTTTTCTTGTAGATAGGGGATTGTACAGGAAATGATCATGTGATCAGGAAGAAGGAGGTAAAAACAGAGACCTGAATTACGCTAAATGGAAAGAGAATAAAATTTGGAAATTGTGATTTGTAGCTGTGATGAGTGATATGGTTGTTATGAACTCCAGTTATCTTTAAAATTTTAAATAAATTATTTTTTAGTTATTCTTAAATTTTTAATTGACAAATAATAATTATATATATTTATGTGGAACAATATCAACTTATTATACATGTATACATCGTGGAATGATTAAATAAGGCTAATAAAGATATCCATCACCTCACATACTTACCAATTTTTTGTAGTCAGAACAATTAAAATCTACTCTTAGCAATTCTGAAGTATACAGTACATTATTATTAACCATAGTAGCCATTCTGCACAGTAGATCACTAGAGCATATTTCTCTTTTCTAACTGAAACTTTGACTCCTTTGACTATCATCTCCCCTGTCCCCATCCACTTCCTGCCCCCTCTGATAGAATTCTACTCTCTACTCCTATGTGAACTCTAGTTATATAAGATTGACCCACATACGACTGTACGAGGACTCTGCTTCTTGTGCCAGCTTGCTAAAAACACTCACAGATACCAGATTTTCTGGTAGTCGCTTATTCTCATTTGCTTATTCCCATTTTGCTGAGAACATGGGTTGGCCATGAGCTGATATTTAAAAGTTTACTGAAGGAATAATAAGTAAGTAGATTCTGAGCTGAGATAATTTAAAAGTACATACTCCTTTTATCTTGGTAGGAGTCCAAACGCAGATTATTTGCTGACACACATGAACGGCTCCCATGAGAGACTAATGGCCTAGAAAAACACAACAAAGCTGCCTCCACTGTCTCCTCTTCCTCTTCCCACTGTCCACCTCTGGCTCAGTTGTCTACTATTATTTTTTTATCCTCTTCCCCAGGAGAGTTCATTTATTCTATGGCTATATGACCTCTTTACTGGTAATGCTGTGTCTCAGTTTTTATATGTGATCTTTCTGATAATTTCAGTGTTTGCTTTCTGAGCTCATAGGGTCAGTGCTAGGATTAAAAGAAAAATGAAGGTGGATGTGCTTGGCAGATTGTAAATACTGTTCTAATATTAGCTGCTATGTTAGTATCGTTACTAATAGTGCTGCCATTCTCATCTCAGACATATAATGTTTAAACCTGAGTTCATCATTTTGTCACTTAAAATATTCCTTCCTCTTAACTGTTTATGGAAGGAGAAAACAGGTTAGGCTCAGTTTTTCTTTCCCCAAGTTCAGATTTACTGCCCTAGCTGCCAATGGTCATTCTGGTGAGGAAGGTTGCAGATTTTTCTGTGCCATTACCAGACCATGAATGAAATGACATGTTCTTGTTTGTTTTCAAAAAAGATAATTATCCATCAATCAGCAGGCAACTTTCCCACACATAAATTGTCTTATCCTATATATTTCCCCTTTGTGAAAACTTCCCAATTTATACTAAAGACTCTATCAAGAGGGAAATTGTGTCTTGTTTTATCTTCCAATACTCAGAATTTAGTACCGTATTTTACAATAAGTAGGGATCATTGAATGTGTCCCTAGCACCTTCTTTTCCAGAATTTCCACATCTAACCAATCTTTAGATCTTTGTTATTCCATTTTTGTTGCCCCTTGGATCTAGTCCTGCTCAGTCTCCTTTCCCATTTGTCTCCACCTTAACCCAGATACTTGCAACTTGTATCTAGACCAAATATTGCATATATGCTTTAGGTCATATATCCATGACAATTAGGGGTAGTTTCTGTGTTCAGAAGAATAATGTAGGGCTTATTAAAAATGAGTAATGGGATAGGTTTTCAATGTATGCCTTTGAAGAATGGAGGCAGTTGGAGGTTTTTCTGCCTTGTATTTGCCCTTTTGAACCTAGGTTATTAAAATTAATTTGCAGATGGTTTAACTCTCATAATTTCAGTCCAATAACGTTCACAAAGCACCTGTTATATGAAAGAAAATGTGAACAAACTAAACTTAGAGATATGGAGCAAGAAAACACACTGTCATAACAGGAATAAATGGAGGACTAGCGGTGGCCGCCAGTTCACTGCTCCAGGGAGGGAGGTGTAGAGTGCAGACAGCTGCCTGTGTGCGGACTGCTCGTTCCACAAGCAGCTTTGTGAATTAGCAGAAAAGCAACGTGGGACACTCAGTGCAGAAAAAAGGTGACAGGGAGATACGTATACACAGAATGGAGAGCGCAAGGGGAACAACAGAGAACGGAGAGCAGGGGGGACGTGCTCGCTCGGCCAGAGCAGTGCGATCTGACCTGCATGAGGACACCCTCTACCCCCGCTGACCTCCTACCCGCACAGAAAGGGACACGCCTGGAGTCAGTACAGAGCTCTTGCGCTAGACACAGGCTCTGTGGAGAAGAGGCAACAGCCAGGCCCATCCTAAACTCTGGGGTTCACATTGCTGGGACTACACTGGGCTGGGGAGGGACTGGATTGATTTGCAGCTTCCCTGAGCTATACCCTGGAATTTGGAGCCAGACACTTCGCCCCTACAGCTCAGTGGGACCTGGACACAGGAATTGACCAGAGCGGCGCGCGCAGACCTGAGAAGGCTCTGGGCAGGGCAAGGAGAGCTGCGTCCTCTATGCGTCTGACCTGCATCTGCAGGAGCCTTGTGCCTAAGAAGCAGATTATGGCCTATTGACCCAAGCCTGCCCTCCAGGTCCTAGCCACCTCTTCCCTGCCTGGCCCTGACCTCTGCTCTCCAGGTTTGGTCGGCTGCCATCTTTAGTGCCCTCTGATTGGAGGACGTGATTGGAAGCTCGGTTTCTGGCTCCACCCCAGTCTCCGCTCAGGGGCTCTCGTGCCAGAGCGCAGCAGGCTCCACCCTGAGTGACCTCAGGCAGCCGCTTCAGTGGGATATGACTGGGCAAGGAGAGCTGCATCCTCCAGCTGTCTGACCTGCATCTGTGAGACCCCGGTTCCTAAGAAGCAGACTGCAGCCTGTTCAACCAAACCCGCCCTCCAGGCCCCAGCCGTGGCCTGCCTGCCTGGCCCTGACCCTGCCCTCCAGGTCAGGGTGGCCGGCAGGGCTCTGCACCGGTGAGGAGAGCTGTGTCCTCTACACGTCTGACCTGCGTCTGCTGGACCCTTGTCCCTGAGAAGCAGACTGCAGCCTCTTCACCCCAAAGCTGCCCTCCAGGCCCCAGCCACCTCCTACCTGCCTGGCCCTGACCCCACCCTCCAGGTCGGGTCCCCCGTCATCTGCATGCTCCCGAGCAGCTGGGGAGTCCTTCTACCCGCACGAGTCCAGAGACTGCTGCAGCCAGTGAGTTGGGGCGGGAAGGGGGGAGCTTTTTGCAAACAGAACGCCGGGCTCCCAGGCCTCCCGGAGTGCCTCCTGTCCCACAGACCGAAGCCAGACAGCAGGTACCATATTGCTTCTCTACCTGCCAGGTGCCTTTGTCCTCCCCTGGGGCCTTCAACTCCCCAGTGTCAGTCTTGCTTATTCCCACAGAGACATTTCTCAACTCCAAACCAGACGGCAGGAGCCACAGCGGCCAAGTGGGTCCTGGGGTGTTCTGTGTGACTTCAGAACCCGGTCATTCTGGGCGGACTGCCTCTTGGAGACAGGGTTGGAGATGAGCAGAGGGTGGACTTCCCTGCACCCAGATTCTTCTTCTCCCCTCCCCCTCCCCTTCCCACGGCTGTAAAGAGAGACAATTAAGCCGACACACGGAGGCTCCCACAGGGAGTGGAGCTCAGGTGGAGCTACAGTGATAGCACAAGATGAGTACTTTTCCTGAATGTAGGATGAGACTCTAAAGTCTACACAGATTATTAAAACTATTATGCTTCTATCACAGTTTTCCTTATTAATATATCCAAACTTCATTACTTCAAAGAAGCACTATCTGAAATAAGTAACATGAGAAATGATCAAAAATATAAATCACTGATATAATTGGATACATATACTAACTACTTCTTATTTAAAGTCTTCTTACTTAAAATAAATTTGGTAATTTCTTTCTTTGTCAATTTTTAATTCCTTAAAGTTTGTGTATGTGCACTCCAGAATTTAATTTTAAAGAAATTAGTAAATACATTTTTTTTTTCCTTTTAGGAAACACAAGGTAGTGACTTTCCTCAAATCTCCCCTTCCAGTGATTTTTGCGACAGCCACACCCATGCTAAGTGGATATCATCACTGAAAGAAGAATGTACAATAGAATACACTATAATCTCTATAGAAGACCACAATAAAATCCCCAGCCCTGCCATCATTTTAACAGGTAACAAATTAATAACCTTTATTAAATAGAAAATTAATCTTTTCATTAATAAGGGAAAATCTCATTATCCTGTATCAGGAAAGCATGACTTATACACAAAGGTAGCTTAATTATTTTTACTTCAAAATAAATATCATCTAATATTTACTCTTTATTGTTAAATTAAAAAAAGAAGTTAAAAAACCACTTATGCACAGTGTCACTATTGAACAATAGAAATAATGTATATGGACACATATGCATTGATAGGATGTTTAATAGACAAAACATGGAAATAGTATCTATTGTTATATCTGAGCAATGAATTAATGGGTGATTTTATTTTATTTCTGTCTTATCAATAGTTTCTCTTTTTCTATTATGAGGAAAAATTATAGTATTATTTTGATATTATCAAACATATGATAATAATTTCATGAAGTTCATTTTGTTATTAAAGAGAGTGCTGAAAATTTTAGACTTTCATTAGAAGTAGTTTAGTTCCAATCCCCAAAACTTACAGGAGTTTACCCAGTATGTTCCACTGGGTAACTAGTAATCTAGTTTTCTGTTGGACCATGTCCAGGCTCATGAGGCCTCTAGAGTTGTCCTTTGATTTTTAAAAATATGTTGGGAAATCAGGTATGGATTACTATCACTTGAAATATTGGTTGGTGCCATTAATTGGCATGGCAAAGATTAGGGCGTTGCATTTACCAAAAAATTGAGATGTGTATACAATAATATATATTCATTTTTCACTCCATACTAAAACATTTCCCTAATAGTTCTTAAAATTAAGAACCATGGCTTTTTCCCTACTTACAAATATTGACTAACTGGGCAAAATAACATCTCTGATGTGGCATCTCAAGTTCTGAAAATAGAGGAAACTATGTGTGTGAGCCCAGACTTCATAGACAGGCAACCAAGAATTCAAGGTCAGGATCTAGCCACCCACAGAAGGTAAGACTTGAGAAGCATCCATAGAACCCCTGTCTTCCCTAACCTATCAAGAGCACTGTTTCCCCAGACCACCCACCTGGGAACATCTCAGACCTGGAGTCCTACCTTGGGTTAAAAGATTAGAGCATTCTCTTGAAATAGACCCTATTGAAAGCCTACATCATTCAGTAGTTCCTGAATGCTGGCGATCATTCATGCTCTTGTGAGTAGAATACTAGAATTAAATAATCAGAGCTGCAAAATGTCACTGGGGAAGGCTCAGAGTGCCAGTTAAAGAGGCGGAAATTATTCCTGGGAAAGTGCACATGAAGGCTGAATGCACAGAGAAATTGCTGAGGGAGACAGGAGGGAAATGCAGATCCAGAGAATTGAAATCTTGGAAGAAGGTAGTCAGAAAAGTTCACTCTGAAATAAAGTTTCTTACTTTACCTCTAGCACACTTGGCTAGCCCACAGACACAGGAATTGTTTCTTGCAATCTAGGTGGTTACAGTAACTCCTACGTGTTTGTGTTTAAGTTCATCAGAAATGTTCTACCTGCTACCTGTGTAACCCAGCTCACTCACTTCCATCCCTCCCTTCAACCACAGATGGGTGACTCCCCACTACACAGAAGGCAGGATGAGCCTGGGAGCATTTATTGCTCCTGGAGAGTCCCAAGGGAGTGACCTCTGGGACTTGGTGCCTGGCCCTGTCTCCAACTAAACTGCAGAAAGGAAGAAAAGAGTGGAGACTCAGTTAACTCTTTCTCTGCTTAACTGGCAGTAACACCTTGATTGTGTGTGTACTGAGCAGTGAGCCCCATAAAGGTACCTAGAGGCACAACATTAAAGGAAGCACTTAAGACACAGAAAGTGAGTGTTTCCTTCTTTAAATGCTGCACTCTAGGCACATCATCGGCTTCCCCCTAGTTCCAGCCCTTGAGAGACCATTATTTAATTCATCCCTGTATCCTTTCAGTGGTGCTTCATCATCTCTGCCTGGACTACAGTGGAAGTTCTCAAACAAATTTTGTTGTCCCTAAAGCCTAATTCCAATATTTCATTCCAGTAGCAAATCTACTTAATAGCCAGAATGAACGTTTCCACATATCAATTTGATTCGGTCACACTCCCAAGTAAAACCTTCTGTCAATGAATCCACAAGGAGGGTTCTCTGTTGCTCACCACACAGAAAGCCAATTACTGAGACAAAGAGGATTGTCAAGGAAGAAAGAATATTTATTGTGGTGGATACATCCACCAGGAGGTAGGAGGAACGCACTGCCTCCAATCTCCCTCCCTGATTAACAGGGTCAGGGGTTTTTCTGGAAGTGAAATGAATAATGCATGAGGGGAGTGAGCATCATTATGTATGGGGTAGAGTGCAGGGCATGCAAGTGCAGAGAGGAATCCTGCTATTACATATACCCCATGATCAAAAAGTGGTGGGATTTTAATAGTACATTGAGCTAAGGGTTAATATTGGTCATTCTTTCAGCCTTATACATAGGTCCCTTATACATGCAGGGAGTAGGTTGCTCACCAGATCCTTTGGCACAATCTGTGGTGGGGTGTTGCTTATCTTGGCTTCTCTGGACAAACAAGTGGTGTAAGGCCTTGTGTTATCTCATGGCTGCAAGGGGGTTCCACCATTTCTGGGAAAAAAATTCAAAAGGGAATACATCAGTGCAACAGATGGGTATAAAGTTCCAGTCAGCAAATCTTACAGGCCTGGGAACTTGAAACATAAGAGAACTACAAAAAGAAAACAAAAAACAAAAAGAAAGAAAACCTATTAAAAACAACCTCCCTAGGCTCAATCAGGAAGAAATAGAACTACTGAACAGACAAATATGAAGCATCAAAATTGAAGCAGCAATAAAAAATCTTCCAACAAAATAAAGTCCTGGACCAGACGGTTGTATGCCCGAATTTTACTGAACCTGCAAAGAAAAACTGGTACCTACACTGCAAAAATGACTCCATAATATTGAGAAGGAAGGAATCCTCCCCAACTCATTCTACGAAGCCAGTATCACCTTGATACCAAAGCCAGGAAAGGACACAACAAAAAAAGAAAACTATAGACTAATATCCCTTGTGATATAGATGCAAAAATTCTCAATAAAATCTTAGCAAACTGAATTCATCTGCACATCATAAAAATAATTCACCAGAACCAAGTGGGCTTCATCCCAGAGATGCAGGGATGGATCAACATAAGCAAATCTACAAAAGTAATTCACCATATAAATAGAAGCAAAAATAAAGACCATATGATCCTCTCAATAGACGCAGAAAAAGCATTTGACAAAATTCAGCACCCTTTTATGATAAGAATGCTTAACAAAATAGGCATAGATGGACTATACCTCAAAATTATTAAAACCATATACAACAAATCCACAGCCAACATCATACTGAACAGGGAAAAATTGAAAACATTCCCGCTTAGAACTGGAACCAGACAAGGTTGCCCACCATCACCACTTCTGTTCAACATAGTGCTGGAAGACGTAGCCAGAGCAATCAGACAAGAGAAGGAAATCAAGGGTATCCAAAAGGGGAAAGAAGAGGTCAAAATATTGCTCTTTGCTGATGATATGATCTTATATCTAGAATACCCCACAGATTTAACCAAGAGACTCCTGGAATTCATAAATAAATTCAGCAAAGTCTCAGGTTACAACATCAATGTACACAAATTGGTAGCTTTCACATACGCCAACAGCAGTCAAGCTGAGAATCAAATGGAAACACGATATATTTCACAATAGCAACAAAGAAAATAAAATACCTAGGAATATACTTAACTGAGAAGGTGAAAGACCTCTACAGGGAGAACTATGGGACACTGAGGAATGAAATTGCAGATGATGTAAACAGATGTAAAAACATATCATGGGCATGAGTTGTCAGAGTCAACATTGATAAAATGTCTATACTACCCAATGTGACTTACAGATTCAGTGCAATCCCCATCAAAACACCAATGTCATTTTTCGCAGATCTAGAAAAAATAGTTCTATG
Organism: Daubentonia madagascariensis; assembly: GCA_023783475.1. Classification (NCBI taxonomy): domain Eukaryota; kingdom Metazoa; phylum Chordata; class Mammalia; order Primates; family Daubentoniidae; genus Daubentonia; species Daubentonia madagascariensis. Next base: position 1,173,636 of record JAKFHU010002465.1, on the reverse strand, counting down.
CTTTGTATGGAACCAGAAAAGACCGTGAATAGCCAGTGCAAACTTACATAATGAGAACAAATTGGGAGGCATCATTTCACCAGACTTTAAGCTATACTATAAGGCTACACTACTCAAAATAGCATGGTACTGGCACAAAAGCAAAGACATAGATCCATGGATCATAAGAGAGAACCCAGACATGAAACCATCCTCATATTGCCATGTGATCTTTGGCAAACCAGACAAATATATATACTGGGGAAAAGAATCCTTATTCAATAAATACTGCCTGGAAAATTGGATAGCCACATGTGGAAGACTGAATCAGGATCCACACTTCTCACCACTCACAAAAATCAACTCATGATAGATAACAGGCTTAAACCTAAGGCATGAAAATATAAGAATTCTAGAAGAAAATGTTGGAAATACTCTTGTAGACATTGGCCTTGGCAAAGAATTTATGAAGAAGACCCCCAAACCAATCACAGCAACAACAAAAATAAATAAATGGGACCTGATAAAACTAAAAAGCTTCTGCACAGACAAGGACACAATCAATAGAGCAAATAGACAACCTACAGAATGGGAGAAAATATTTGCATGCTATACATCCAATAAAGGGCTGATAACCAGAAACTACAAAGAACTCAAGCAAATCAGCAAGAAATAATCAAACAACCCCATTAAAAAGTGGGCCAAAGCCATGAACAGAAACTTTTCAAATGAAGATAGACTAATGGCCAAGAAACATATAAAAAAAACTCAACATCTCTAATTATCAGGGAAATGTAAATCAAAAGCATAAAGAGATATCACCTAACTTCCGTGAGAATGGCTCTTACCAAAAAGTCCCAAAATGACAGATGGTGGTGTTGATGTAGAGAGAAAGGAACACTTATAGACTGTTGGTGGGACTGCAAACTAGTACAACCTGTATGGAAAGCAGTACCTCAAAGAACTAAAAGTTGACCTACCATATGCTCCAGCAATCCCACTACTAGGTATTTACATAATGTAAAAAAAAAGACATTTTAGAAAATAGACACTTGCACTCAAATGTTTATAGCAGCAAAATTCACAATTGTAAAAATGTGGAAACAACCCAAGTGCGCATCAAGACATGAGTGGATTAATAAAATGTGGTATATGTATACCATGGAGTACTACTCAGCCATAAAGAAAATGGTGATCTAGTATCTTTTGTAACAACTGGGATGGAACTGGAGATCATTCTTTTAAGGGAAGTATCACAAGAATGGAAAAACAAACACCACATTTACTCAATACTGTGTCGGAACTAATCAATTAGGACTTATGTGCACATATGGAAGTAAAACGCAACGGAAATCAAATGGGTGGTAGGGGGGAGGAGAAGGTACTTAAATTCACACCTAATGGGGGCAATGCACATTATCTGGGTGAAGGGAAGATAGTGCCCTATTAACTTTGACTCAAACTGTACAAAAGCAAATTATGTAACCAAAACCTGTCTACCCATGTAATATTCTGAAATAAAATAAAGAAAAAGAAGAACACATTACTAGACAGAACATGTCCAACCTGATGGACACAACTCTTGTCAAATTCTGTACCAGTGGTGAAGCAAAGTTTAGGATCCCGGGATCACAGAGTATACACATGACTGAATAAATGATTCTACTGTGCAAAAATAATAATAATAATGAAAGTTTTCTTGCTTATGGAGCCAGTTACACTTCCCCCAGCCCCTCCCTCTCTCAGTCTGTAGGATAGGATTCAAGTTGTGAATCACAAGGCTCAGGTCCTTGTTTACTTCTCCAAATGCTTCTCCTGATTTTCCCCTTCCTTCCTCTCAGCCTGAGCACATCTAGGGTGCTGCCCATAGAAACAGAAAAACAAACACGACAGGTACTCTCTAATACATGGGAGCTAATTAATGGGCACACACGGACAAAAACAGATGTGAAGGTCTTTGGAAATCAAGAAAGGGAGAGGCGGAAGAGGGGAGGGTTACAAACCTACCTATCGGGTACAACAGACACTATTCGGGTGATGGGCACAATAAGAGCCCCGATGTAAGCATTATAAAAGTTATCCATGTAACAAAAACATTTGTACCCGCTTAATATTTTAAAATTTAAAAAAATACAAAATAAAAATTTTCATTGATATCTCTGCTTCTAAATAGGGAAATTCAAACAATCTACTTTTATAATCATAAGTGATTGATTTTATGTTAACTTGTTTTATGCTTTCAGTTTTTTATGTTGTCTTTATATGGCTTAATTTTGTGTCATTTGCTACACAAATATCATACATACATACTCTTTGCCACATAGTCTGTTGGCTCTACAGAGAATTTTCATTGTATACATGGGAGTCTAGAAAAAGACTCCTTGGCTCTGATTCCCAGTTCTACCATTTCCTCATAGAGTGGCTTTTGAAAAGTTACTTTACTTCTCGCAGCTTCAGTTTCTGCATCGTTAAAATGAGGATAATATTATCACCTATCTCGCAGGAATTTTAAGAAAATGACAAAAGTGATTTCATGTAAATGCCTTTAGATATGTGTAGTATATTAAAGGTTTTCAAAAAATATTTGCTCTTATTATAAAGTTTGCTTATTTGCTTTTATCATGACCCAGGATATAAAACATCAATTCTATTTTTCTTTCACTAGAGGTCCCCTCTGTTTTCATAATAAGCACATTTGAACCAATTTTCTCAAATTCTTATTAAACAAGATTTCCTCATTAATTCCTAAGGGAGGACTGGAGATTGAGCCTCATGTTCCTTCTCACATCATTCTCCATGGTGAGGTGTCAAATATCACAGTCTCAGAGAACATCCTGGTCTGCAAGTCCTAAGGCTGTCTAAATAGTGTCTGGGATATTAGAACGGTCATTGAGATTGGGGTAGGGTTGGTGTGCTGGACAAATTGTAGTTCCACTGATCTGCTTCTTTACATCCTTCTCCAGACCTGCATGCCTCTTCTAATTTCTTGGCACCTACCAGTGTGTTGAGGCAGTCACCTGGTGGGGGACAACAGCAGGAAAGAGCAGGGGCTGTGGAATCCAGTGATCTTGGCTCTGCCAGTTACTAAAGGTGAGATCTTAGATAACATTACTTCTCAGAGTTTCTGTTTCTGTAAAAAAACAAAAACAAAAACAAAAAAAGAGAGGTATAAAAATATATATTTCAGAAGGTTGTTCTAAATAACACTATACTATATAATAACCTGGTGCTTAGTAGGGGTCTATAATTGTTAGTAATTTCATTTTCCCATTTGTGACCCACTTTTTAAAGTCTCTTTGTATTCTTGCATGTAGTTAGACTATGTTTCTCTGTACTCACATCTATACAGCAACAAATTACATGGACCCAGGGTCATTAAAATGGGAGTAGCATTTTATGCAGTTTGAAGAAGATTCCAGAATAATTGGGTGATTAGTACCAGAAGTATTGGATCTGAAGAATCTTTTTCAAAGTGATGAGCATTGCTCTTAATAGCATTCGGAGGTTTTTTTTTTGGGAACACAGGAAAGAGGAAGGCCAGCCCTGAGGAAAGGATAGAGGAAGAATTACTATACAATCTTCTCATGTTCATTATACACAATTTGTTTTTAGGACACAGAAGCTATTCATAAGATCTCAGTGGGCGTGTACAAACTGAGTAGCTAGAGCACAGGCCCCTTCACCCTTTTGGGCATCCCTGGACCACATCAGGATCAGCATCCATTTCTGCTTTATCTATCTAGTGGCCATTGTGGGCAATAATATCCTTCTCTATCTCATTGCAGTGGAACATAGTCTTCATGCACCCATGTTCTTTTTCCTCTCCATGGTGGCCGTCACTGACCTGATATTGTCTACCTCACATGTCCACAAAACCTTTACCATCTTCTGGTTTGGTCCCCCCAAAATCAGTTTTCCTGGTTGTCTCACCCAGTTATTCTTTTTTCACTATAGATTTGTGGTGGACTCAGCTCTGCTGCTAGCTATGGCGTTTGACTGCTGTGCAGCCAACTACTCACCCATGAGATACACCACTATTCTGACCCACAAACCATTGTCAAAATTGCTGTGGGAATCTCTTCCTGAGATTTCTGTGTTTTCCTTGTGAATTGTCTACCCTTCTGTGGGACACACGTCATCATTCATATGAGCTGTGAGCACATAGGTGTTGCCTGGCTTGCCTGTGCTGATATCTCTATCGATATCTGGTAGGGCTTTTGTGTTCACACCATGACAGTGATTACAGATGTGATCCTTATTGCTGTCTCCTACACCTTCATCCTCTGTGTGGCCTTTCGCCTCCCCTCCCGAGATACCTTCCAGAAGGCCCTTGGCACCTGTGGTTCCCATGTCTGCATCATCCTCATGTTCTATACTCTATATACCATCATTGTTCCTCATCCTTGCCCATAGCTTTGGGTATTATGTCCCTTACACCTTTCACATTATGTCTGCCAACCTCTTAGTAATCATCCCACCTGCACTCAATGGAGTAAAGACCAAGCAGTTCCAGGGCAAAGTCATTCTTCTGCTCTTTCCCGAGGGGTCCTAATGATAGATGCCTGAGTTCTGGGAGGTGGGGAATAGTTCCTAGTGTATGTTAGGTCAAGGACTAAACATGTAGTCAGTGACCCCAAAGAAAAGAGAGAGAAAAAATTTCCTTACTTATCAGAACTGGTGTTTTAGTTTCCTTGCTATTTTAGGCAGAAGTCTATTCAGTCATTCCAGTTATAGCAAAATAAATTCTGTGTCTAGGATATAATAACTTTTTCTTTTTACTTCTGGAAAGAAAAACTTTTGCAATTCATTATGATTGCTTTAAAGTTATGACACTTTTAATGAAAACAATAAAATGATTGGCAAATGTGAACTTTTTTCAGATTTATGCATTATAGTAGTTTATTTATATATCATAGTAGGGTAGGGAATTACTCTTGTGATGACTGTGCGATTTGGGTTATTTAGTTCGGTTGCTTCTACCTTTTTTTTTGAGACAGTATCTTGCTCTTTCACCTGGGCTAAAGTGCTGTGGTGTCAGCCCAGCTTACAGCAACCTCAACCTCCTGGGCTGCAGCAATCCTCCTGCCTCAGCCTCCCGAGCAGCTGGGACCACAGGTGCGTGCCATGGCGCCCAGCTAATTTTCCCTATTTTTAGTAGAGACCAGGTCTCGCTCTTGCTCAGGCTGGTCTCAAACTCATGACTTCAAGTGATCCTCCTGCCTCGGCCTCCCAGAGTGCTAGAATTACAGGTGTCAGCCACCGCGCCTGGCCAGTTGCTTCTGTCTATTTCTCAACAGCATCAAGGATAGGTCTTGGCATACGCTAGGTATATGAGCAATTTTTATCAAATAAATGAATGGCAAATACCTATGAAATTATTCATTTAAGAGTGTAAGTGATTACATTAGGCAAAAGAAGGTGTCAATGGTAAAACTCAAAACTCATTTTTTACTCAATCGGGAGAAAGGCAACTCTTAAGAGGTGTGTGGATGGAGTTCCCTACAAGGAAAAAAAGGAGTAAGCTAAATTCCTATGTCTAATAAATTGGAAAAGCATGGATAGCCTAAGTGGGTGTGTGACTTGATGAATTGGTAGCTCTGGTGGCCCCAAATCTCTTTTTCATCTTTGTATCTCAACAGAGATGTAGTCCCAAGCCAAAAATGTATCTCTATATGATTCATTATCTCTAATGTCTAATTTGGTAATAGTGAGTCATTCAGTCACTCATTTGGTCAATGAATAACTATTTTTAGCTGTTTGACAGGTACGCATAATAATTGATGTCTGATTTCTCTCTCATTTCTAATATGTCTTTAAAGCCTATGGCTTCTTTCTAAACAACCTCTTGGACTCACCAGTTGAGTGTGAGCATCCTCCTCCTTCACCACAGTAGTCCAAACACTCATCACTTTGACTTGACTCAAAACACCAGAGTTCTACATGGTCTCATTACCTTTAGACTATGTTCCCACCCCTGTGCTCCTGCCCCATTCACATATCCCTGGCTTTATATTTCTTCAATAGCTCTCAACATATAGTTTTAATAGGAATGGTATGTCCTTTGGACTCAGAGAGTTATGATAAAATTTATATTCTCTCTCACCATGTGACAACAGCTATGTGCAATTTTTTACAAAATTATTTGATGTATTTTGATACCATAAATAAAAATATCATAGTGCTTCACTTAACAATGGGGACACATTCTGAGAAATGAGTCTTCATGAGTTGTTAAGCAATTTTGTCTTTGTGTGTGAACATCATAGAGTGTCTTATACCAACCTAGATGATGTAGTCTACTACACACCTAGGCTATATGGTATAACCTAATGCTCCTAGGCTACAAACTTGTAGAACATGTTACTGTACTGCATACTGCAGGCAATTATAACACAATGGTAAGTATTTGTGTATCTAAACATATCTAAACATAGAAAAGGTATGGTACAGATATGCCATGACAATTCTCTGGGACTACTGTCATATATGTAGTCCAGAAACATCATTATGTGGCATAAGACTGTACTACAAAGTATAAATAGGAAAGTAAAGGCAAAAAGGAAAACGGACATAAAGACTTTTTTAAATTAAGACAAGAAATAGGCTGGAAATACACTATCCACCTGCTAGGAATTCCTATTCTCTTTTTTTTAAAATGTATTTATTTATTTCAGAGTATTACGGGGGTAGAGACATTTAGGTTACATGTATTGCCTTTACTCTGCCTGAGTCAGAGCTTCAAGTGTGCCCATCTCCCAGAGAGTGCGCTCTGCACCCCTTAGAAGTGAATTTACCCAACCCTTCCTCCCTCCTCCCACCTGCCCAACACTCGATGAATGTTACTTCCATATGTGCACATATAAATTGATCTTTTAGTATGAACTTGATGGTGAGTACATGTGGTGCTTGTTTTTCAACTTTTGAGCTACTTCGCTTAGAAGAATGGGCTCCAGTTCCATCCAGAATAATACAAGAGGTGTTAGTTCACCGTTGTTTTTTGTGGTTGAGTAGTACTCCATGGTATACATACACCACATTTTTTAAATCCACTCCTGTATTGATGAGCGCTTGAGTTGTTTCCATATCTTTGCAGTTGTGAATTTGCTGCTATAAACATTTGAGTGCAGATGCCTTTATTATAGGATGTCTTTTATAGGAATTTCTATTCTCTTATCACATGTGGGTCAGAAATTTAGCCATAAGCTTTCTAGCCATCTATGTGAGAGTTAAGCATGATTAGCTACATAATTCATGGTGTCTGTAGAGTAGAAGCTAATCAATGTTTCAGAGAAGCAAAACTATTCCTGATATGAAGAACAGAAAGAGATATCTTCAGAGAGCTCTTAGAGAAAAGGCATCCAGTGATGTAATTAATGACATTCTTACAGAATATAGTTTCATGGGACTCTTCAGTCCCTAATCTTAGTATGGAGATGTGGCGCCCCCTCAATTCCTATTGAGCAAAAGCTAACAGTTCTGTGAGGAGCCAATAGGATGCCAATCTCTTTAGTTCTGATTTAATCCAGGTATCCTAGAACATTCAGAGTACTGAGTTAACTCCAGGCCATCTCAGTAATTCATTCACTCAACAGTGTTTAGCAAATACTTGACAAACATTTTCTACGTCTGAAACACCGTGTCAGGTACTCTGTGTACCATGTTGAATGAAACAGAAATACCCTTATCCTCATCGAGTCTGTACTCCAGTGAGGGGGTCAGACCTCAATCATGTAAACACACCAAATGAACATATAACTTCAGACTGTGTTAGGTTTTATGATAGACAGAAACAGACAAAAATTAAAAACAGTGCTCTCAGAAACCAACTGTCAGAGGAAACCAGCTTTAAATTAGGTATGCAGGAAAAGCCTTCTTGAAGAAAGTTACATTGTCTCTAAGAAAGATGGAAAGCATAAGTCCATCAAGTGGGGGTGGGGAGGGCATGTTCCAGGTAGCAAGATTAGCACATGGAGATTACAGAACTAGAAAAGGGCTGGGTCCATCAAAGCAACTGGAAACAGTGATGGGGTAGGGGGTGGGGAACCTGCGGCCTGGGGCCTTATGTGGCCTTCTGGATCCTTGAGTGTGGCCTTTTGACCAAATCCAAATTTTACAAAACAAATCCTCTTGATAAAGGGATTTGTTCTGTGATGTTTGGATTGGTCTAGGGGCACAATAGGGATCTAGAGGGGCACATGTGGCCTTGAGGCGGCAGGTTCCCCACCCCTGCTGGGAGAGAATAGCAAAAGGTGAGATTGCAGAAGATGGAAAAATCCAGATCATTTTAAGGAGATTTTTTAATTTTTCTAAGAATAGTGGGAAGTCACGGAGATTTTAGGCCAAGTGGCATCAAAGTCCAAATTGTATTTTAAAACATTACTGATAAATCTGGGTTTTTTTGTTCCAGAATTTGTTATGAAGTTTGTGACAGTTATTGGGGGTGAGGGTGGGGTTACTGGGTTCAGCAGCCGCTCTATATTGCTCATCCACACACACTTTAATTGTTGGTAGGGGGGCAGCCTCTTTTGACCAAAGAAAACCACAACCTCTTCAACTGGCTAAGGGAAAGGCAAACTCAACTCCAATCAGAAATAAACCAAGAGAATGCCTTCCTACGGGGCTAAGGAGTCCCTGTAAAATAACTTTGATTCCTTGTTGTAAAAAATAGCTAATTGGGAGTTGAAGTAATTAAATAGGTACCAAAATTGACATGTATACAATATGAAAACAGATATAAGGAATTTTCATCTTAATCATTTAATTACTTAGTCATTTAAAAATACTAACTAGATTTCAAGTTAAACAAATTGTTATATATGTGGTGGTAATTATATTGAGGGATCTTCCTTTTTAAAATAATTGATTTGTACTCCTTTATGATAACTAGATAGCAGTGAAGGCACTGGTCCTTGACCATGCTAACAGAATCATAACTTTTGTGTGTAAAATGATAGTTGGTTTGTTGTTGTTACTGTAGTGTTTGTAAAGGGTGGTAGGCACAGTTCAAATTTTTAAGGTGTGAATTGTAAATAAACAGGGTGGGGCTCCAGAACATGTTCCTATCTTAGTCTGCTTGAAATTATTAACTGATTCCCAAGAAAACTATTTCTATAAGTCCAAGTTCTTATGATAACTTTAGGTCTAAATTCTGTGTAATCTTATGTGTCCACCAGGTGTTCTAGTGTTCCTACAATGTGTTCATACAATATTTATGCAAGAAGTTACCCAGAACCAGCTCCTTTCTATACAATCAGTAGTCAAAAAAAAAAAAAAAAGATTTCTTCATAAGAGGACAGAGAGGTAAGAATTGGAAATTTTCATGTCTTAAGCCTATCTGCTCTTTCTATAAAAATAATGACCAAAGAAAACTCAACTTCTAGTATATTAAACAAAACACTGGAATGCATTTCACTGGCATTTTCAATAAATTTTGTTAGTTTTGCAATATTGGGTATAGAAAGATAACCATTGAAAATGGAATTATTAATATTCTGTGTCCAACCAGTAGGAAACATGCCTATGGATGAGATAAAGGCAAACAAATTAGCAATTTTGGAACCCACCACTCAGGGTTACCTTTGAATATCTTTGTAGGCATAACATAGAAAGACTGGATTTACCAAACCCAGAGAAATTGACCTGGCTGTCAGAATTGTGGGATAAGGGCTTCTTAGGTAAAAATTAAGATCTGGGCCTCCAGACATTCCTGACAGTACCAACAGGCAGATCCAACAGTTTTTCCATAGGAATATATTTTATTTATTTATATTGTTTTTACTAATAAAAATTTATAGTGAAGTTTCAATTTGAGTTGTCAATATTGAGAATGTGATGTGACAATCACACAAAAATAGGATGAAGATAAATAAACATAGAGGAAATAGCAAGTGCCGAGATCCTGAGACAGGAACAAAATGAGACTTAAGCTAAGAAAAGCCATAATCAGAAGTGCACTTTAGATAGCAGTCAGTTTGCAGTGTAGAAAATACACTGAGGAAGACAAAAATGGAAATAAGATGATCTTTGGAGAAGCTACTAGAGAAATTTAGACAAAAGATAATGGTAGTTGGGCAGGGGCAACAAAGAAAGAATAAATTTAGGAGATACTTAAGAGGGATCAACAATACAAATAGGCAAAAAAAAAAAAAAAATCCTTATGAATAGTGAGGTGATGTTTGCTGACCTTAGGAGCCCTGAAGGAGGAGCAGGTTTAGGGGATAGTGGATACAGTTTAAGACATGATGGCTTTGAAAATAAAGTGGAATATTTAGCCAAAGATGTTTCAAATAAGTAGTCATTCAGGGCCCCCCAGGCACGTTCTTAGGAATTCTTTCAAAGGAAATAGCACCCAGGACTTTTTGCACATCTGCCCCAATAGACATAGTTCAAACCAACATTCCCCCTTTCCAGTTTTTCTGCTTACATCCACATATATATATACTGGTCCCCCAGTGAAAAATAAAAGGCATACACATCCACCTCAGAGCTTTTATAGACAGATTTTGCCCCCCTCTAAAAAACAGTATTAGAATACTTTAAAGTGGGCCATGTAGCTTCATTTTAACAGGTGCCCTATATTATTCATTTACACTATGAGTTTGCCAGAATGTTTAGCATTTTGGCCAGGGCCAGTCCGTGACCCCTAGGAAATACAGACCTGGGCTTTTCACTCCCTCCCTGTCTCTCTTAATCTTGTCCCAATCAAGCCCCTTCAAACAATCAATGCTCAGTAAATCTTAGGAATCAGGGAAAAGGGAAAAAAGAACAAGTGTGCTGACAGACACAGCATTTCACAAGCATCTTCCCCTTCTTTGTCAATCCTTATACAATCTTGAGAGGTAGGTAGAAATATAAGTCCCTTTTTATGGAGATTAAGTAACTTGTCCAGAGTCCTTTATCCTAAGTGGGCGCATGGGTTTGAAAGCTGGATTGTATTATAGGCACGTACACATCAGCTCACATGCAAATGCAAAATAAAATAAAATAAAGCTCCCCGAGGCAGTATTAACTCAAAAGCACGGGCAGGGTTAATAGTAACTTTGCCATCTTTTTCCTTTGAGGGTGGGAAGAGAGGCATCAGAGTCCCCAAGGCCCTAACTACTGAGCTTTCCCCACATTGAGCAGTGATCAGAGAAAATAAATGGTCAGGGAATCAACCTCTGCACCAGTTCTTCTTTTCCGGTCCACTCTTTTCTTTGGTTCGTGTGTCTGTCCCCTTGCAGAGTTTCCGTGTGTCTCTCAGCAACTCTTCTTTCCCTTTTGCCTGATCCCCAAGATTTGGTGAGTGCTGGTCGTTTGAGGGGGTTTGATTGGGACAAGATTGAGAAAGAGAGGGAGTGGGGAAAGCCCAGGGCTGCATTTCCTAGGGGCCATGGACTGGGCACTCCCACTTTCTTCCCTGAGCAATTCCCGTTTATACATCAAGGTCGTGGTCTCCACTGCTTGTATATATGCCCCGCTGAATGGGCAGCAAAAGATCAGAATGGATGGACAATTACACAAGTGGGTTAAGTATGGTAAAGTTAGTACTGTTCAGGCAATTCTGTTTCAGACATATGATAGGAACTCATAACCCCAACCTAAAGAGTAGAATTAAGTGTGCCGGTGTGTGCGCCCAGGGTGCTCTCGTTAGCGTTCATGCATTTGCCTATTTCTATTCTCTTCTTCACTGTGTAGTCTGACTGCTAATGATAATATTAATGTTATAAAATATAACTTAATAAAAAGAGGTAAACTTGTTACATGCTCACTACGTTCCAGGCTGCATTAAAGCGAATTTTTGGGTGTTTCTGATTTTGTCTTAATAACTGTAAGAATTAGAGATATTAATTCTTTAAATGGAATTAAATATCCTATCCTAACTTTATGGTCTTTATGAACCCAAGGATTATAAAGTTTGAATAGCTTGCCCAAATTTACATAGCTAGTAAATTGTGGAATCAGGATTAAATTAAATTGTGGAATCTAGTTTTCTGAGGCTCCAGACAGCATCCTCTCTGTCAATATTTTATTAAGATACTGTGGACACGTGTGCATATGTGTGTGTATATGTGTGAATGTGTGTATCTATAATGCCATAATCACCTCGAATAAAATTTACTACTGATTCCTTTATCTCATCTAATACCTAGTTCATATTTAAATTTAACTATTTATTCGTTAATTGAGTTCTATAGCTGGTTTGTTCAAACAGAATCCAATCAAGAACCACATTGATTTGACTGTTCATTCTCTTAAATTTATGCTAATGGAGAAATATGTTTTCCTTATTTAATACCCATCCCTCTGTCCATTTTAATGGAATTGGCTTGTTGAAAGAAAAAAGCCAGAGAAGAGATTTTAGGAGTTTACAACTCATTTTGCAGTGACAAAATCCAGTCATGAAATACTAAGTTAATATTATCCTCGGCATGTGGGTGTGTGTGTGTGTAGTGTGTGTGTGTGGGGGGGGCAGAAAGAGAGAGAGAGATTGAAAGAGGAGGGTTTATAGTTGTGTAAGATTGTGTGTGAATAAATAAATGGTGGCAAAATATATGAGAGAATTAAGTATAGATCAGAATATGCCCAATACAAGTATTAAGAGAGAGAGTATGTATTTTACGTCAATGTCTCTACCTAATAGAATATGTATTCACAAAGAAACAATCCTTTTAGACAGAAATCCTGACTGATTGTGTTACTAAGTCCAAATGCTTAGGATATTACACACTTGTATAGTATACAGTGTGCTGGAAAACTAGCTTTTGGAGAAGAAAGGGCTCAAAAGCCTTAGCTACAGGGGACTTTTCTACTTCAAATTTGTTACACGTTATCATTATCCAGCATAGTGTAGGAACTCAACTAGGGTTTGCTTAACTGAATTAGGTTTTTAGATGGCAATGAAGGGGTGTCGATCTCACAAATTTAAGAGACATGGTCATCAGGTAGGCTTGAAAAAAGCAAGTAGTTGTCTTGGGGCAGAAATTGACATTCCACAATGACAGAGCAAGAAGCTCATAACCAATGATGTTCATAAAGTCATATAAACTATAATCCACTTATTTGTGAAAAATATATCATATACTTTATTAACTTGTATCAGAAGACAGTGTACTATGAAGAGTGTGGCCAGTCTGGAAGGCTTCCTGGAGAACTTGTGTAAACTACTGGGTGTGGCCAGGAGAAAGAGGAAGTTTTCTTTAGGTAGACTAACTATACATCCAAATGTGTGTGGGGCAATCTTGGGTTTTGCGTGTGGCTGCCATTATTACCAATTTCAACTCTGCAGTGGGAATTCAAAGGGGTCCCACTTTGAATGGTAAATTATGTGGTCATATGTCTTCAGGAGTCAATAATGATGACTGGCTGGAAATAAGAGTAACTCAAGTTTCTCCAACTATCCTTTATGACCTTCTGTCTTTAGCAGCTGAGCCTTGTGCCATCTTGGTCTGCCATGATCATTTTCAACCTGAGCAGTTACAACCCAGGACCCTTCATTCTGCTGGGAATCCCGGGCCTGGAGCAATTCCATGTGTGGATTGGGATTCCCTTCTGTATCATCTACATCACAGCCATTATGGGAAACTGCATCCTCCTCTACCTCATTGCAGTGGAGCGTAGCCTTCATGAACCCATGTTCTTCTTTCTCTCCATGCTGGCCATGACTGATCTCATCTTGTCCACAGCCGGTGTGCCTAAAACACTCAGTATCTTTTGGTTGGGGGCTCAAGAAATCACTTTCCCGGGTTGCCTTACACAAATGTTCTTCCTCCACTATAGCTTTGTCCTGGATTCAGCCATTCTGATGGCCATGGCATTTGATCGCTATGTGGCCATCTGTTCTCCCTTCAGATATACCACCATCTTGACCCCCAAAACCATCATCAAGATTGTTGTGGGCATCTCCTTTCGAAGCTTCTGCATCATCCTGCCAGATGTATTTTTGCTGACACGACTGCCTTTTTGCAGGACACGCATCATACCGCACACATACTGTGAGCACATAGGTGTTGCCCGGCTCGCCTGTGCCGATATCTCCATCAACATCTGGTATGGTTTTTGTGTTCCCATCATGACAGTCATCTCAGATGTGATCCTCATTGCAGTGTCCTACACCCTCATCCTCTGTGCTGTCTTTTGCCTCCCCTCCCGAGATGCCCGCCAAAAGGCCCTTGGCACCTGTGGTTCCCATGTCTGTGTCATCCTCATGTTTTATACACCTGCCTTTTTCTCCATCCTTGCCCATCGCTTTGGACACAATGTCTCCCGCACTTTCCACATCATGTTTGCCAACCTCTACATTGTTATCCCACCTGCCCTCAACCCCATTGTCTATGGAGTGAAGACCAAGCAGATCAGAGATAAGGTCATACTTTTGTTTTCTACCAAGGGTATGGAATGATGTTTCACTGGCCAGTGGAAAAGCCACGATAAGTTTGTAGTGTACAGAAATGTAGCAAGAATGAAGCAGCAAATGTGATTTAAAGAGAGAACTGCCTACAGCTGCTTTTGTGTATCAGGAAAGTGGCATGATCTATATGAACGAGACGGTCCTATGTCCAAAAACATCCTTGAAGACCTCTTTTCTTGTGGAATAGGGGGTTGTACAGGATATGCTCATGTGATCAGGAAGAAGGAGGTGAAAACAGAGCTCTGAATTCCTTCTCTAAATGGAAAGAGCTGTAATATTTGGAAATAGTGATTTGCAGCTGTGATGAGCAATATGGTTGTTAAGAAACTTTAGTTACCTTTTAAATTTTTAAATAACTTATTTTTTAGTTATTCTTAAATTTTTAATTGACAAATAATAATTATTTTAATTTCTGGGGAACAGTATCATCTTATTATACATGTATACATTGTGGAATGATTAAATCAGGTTAATTAACATATCCAGCACCTTACACACTTATCTTTTCTTTGTGGTGAAAACAATTAAAATCTACTCTTAGCAATTCTGAAGTATACAATATATTATTGTTAACTATAGTCACCACACTCTACAATGGATCACTGGAAAGTATTTCTCTTTTCTATCTGGAACTTTGACCCCTTTGACTATCGCCTCCCCTGTCCCCATCTACTTCCTGCCCCCTCTGAAAGCCACAATTCTACTCTCTACTTCTATGTGAATTCTAGTTATATAAGATTAAGCCACATCCTGCTGTATGAGCATTCTGCTTTCTGTGCCAGTTTGCTAAAACACTCACAGATATCAGAAGATTTTTTGGTATTCTCTTATTCTGATTTGCTTATTTCCATTTTGCTGAGAACATAGATTGGGTAAGAGCTGATATTTTTAAAAGTTTACTGAAGGAATAATAAGTAAGTAGATTCTGAGCTGAGATAATTTAAAAGTACGTACTCCTTTAATCCCGGTGGGAATTCAAATGCATGATTATTTGCTGACACACATGAATGGCTCCCATAAGAGACTAATGGCCTAGAAAAAGACAACTAAGCAAAGGGATGGCTGCCTGCACTGTCCCTCTTCCTCTTCCCACCATATATCTCTGGTCCAGTTGTCTGCTATTATTTTTCTACCCTCAGGAGAGTTCGTTTATTCTATGGCTCTATGACCTCTTTACTGGTAATGCTGTACCTCAGTTTTTATATATGATCTTTCTGATAATTTCAGT
The DNA here is from genome assembly GCA_023783475.1 of Daubentonia madagascariensis. Lineage (NCBI taxonomy): Eukaryota > Metazoa > Chordata > Mammalia > Primates > Daubentoniidae > Daubentonia > Daubentonia madagascariensis. The sequence continues at coordinate 1,158,040 of JAKFHU010002465.1, read as the reverse complement.
GTTTGCTTTCTGAGCTCACAGGGTCAGGATTAAAAGAAAAATGTAGATGGTTGTTCTTGGCAGATTGTAAATGCTGTTCTAATATTAGCTGCTATGTTAGTATCTTTACTAATTAGTGCTGTCATTCTCATCTCACACACATCATGTTTAAACCTGACTTCATCATTTTGTCACTTAAAATCTTTCTTCCTCTTTAGTGTTTAGGGAAGGAGAAAATATGTTAGGCTCAGTTTTGCTTTCCCCAAGTTCAGATTTACTGCCCTAGCTGCCAATGGCTCTTTCTGGTGAGGAAGGTTGAAAATTTTTCTGTGCCATTATCACACCGTGAATGAAATGACATGTTCTGGTTTGTTTTCAAAAATGATAATTATACACCAATCAGCAGGCAACTTTCCCACACATAAATTGTCTTATCCTATATATTTCCCCTTTGTGAAAACTTCCCAATTTATACTAAAGACTCTATCAAGAGAGATATTGTGTTTTGTTTTATCTTCCAATACTCAGAATTTAGTACCGTATTTTACAATAAGTAGGGATCATTGAATGTGTCCCTAGCACCTTCTTTTCCAGAATTTCCACATCTAACCAATCTTTAGATCTTTGTTATTCCATTTTTGTTGCCCCTTGGATCTAGTCCTGCTCAGTCTCCTTTCCCATTTGTCTCCACCTTAACCCAGATACTTGCAACTTGTATCTAGACCAAATATTGCATATATGCTTTAGGTCATATATCCATGACAATTAGGGGTAGTTTCTGTGTTCAGAAGAATAATGTAGGGCTTATTAAAAATGAGTAATGGGACAGGTTTTCAATGTATGCCTTTGAAGAAAGGTGGCAGGTGGAGGGTTTTCTGCCTTGTATTTGCCGTTTTAAACCTAGGTTATTAAAATAAATTTCCAGATGGTTTAACTCTCATAATTTCAGTCCAATAACATTCACAAAGCACCTGTTATGTGACAGAAAATGGGCACAAACTAAAAGCAGAGTTATGGAGCAAGAAAACACACTGTCATAACAGGAATAAATGGAGGACTAGCGGTGGCCGCCAGTTCAGTGCTCCAGGGAGGGAGGGGTACAGTGCACACAGCTGCCTATGTGCAGACTGCTCGCTCCACTAGCAGCATTGTGAATTAGCAGAGAAGCAACGTGGGACACTCAGTGCAGAAAAAAGGTGACAGGGAGATACGTATACACAGAATGGAGAGCGCAAGGGGAACAACAGAGAACGGAGAGCAGGGGGGACGTGCTCGCTTGGCCGGAGCAGTGCGATCTGACCTGCATGAGGACACCCTCTACCCCCGCTGACCTCCTACCCGCACAGAAAGGGACACGCTTGGAGTCAGTACAGAGCTCTTGCGCTAGACACAGGCTCTGTGGAGAAGAGGCAACAGCCAGGCCCATCCTAAAGTCTGGGGTTCACCTTGCTGGGACTACACTGGGCTGGGGAGGGACTGGATTGATTTGCAGCTTCCCTGAGCTATACCCTGGAATTTGGAGCCAGACACTTTGCCCCTAGAGCTCAGTGGGACCCGGGCACAGGAACTGACCAGAGTGGCGGGCGCAGACCTGAGAAGGCTCTGGGCAGGGCAAGGAGAGCTTCGTCCTCTATGCGTCTGACCTGCATCTGCAGGAGCCTTGTGCCTAAGAGGCAGATTATGGCCTATTGACCCAAGCCTGCCCTCCAGGTCCTAGCCACCTCTTCCCTGCCTGGCCCTGACCTCTGCTCTCCAGGTCTGGTCGGCTGCCATCTTTAGTGCCCTCTGTTTGGAGGACCTGATTGGAAGCTTGGTTTCTGGCTCCACCCCAGTCTCCACTCCGGGGCTCTAGTGCCAGAGCACGGCAGGCTGCACCCTGAGTGACCTCAGGCAGCCACTTCAGTGGGCTCTGGCTGGGCGAGGAGAGCTGTATCCTCCAGCCGTCTGACCTGCATCTGCGGGACCCTTGTCCCTGAGAAGCAGAATGTAGCCTCTTCACCCTAAGCCTGCCCTCCAGGCCCCAGCCACCTCTTACTTGCCTGGCCCTGACCCCCCCCTCCAGGTTGGGTCCCCAGTCATCTGCTTGCTCCTGAGCATTGGGGAGTCCTTCTACCCGCACGAGTCCAGAGACTGCTGCAGCCAGTGTGTGGGGGGGTAGCTTCTTGCAGACAGAACACCAGGCTCCCAGCCCTCCCAGATTGTCACCTGTCCCACAGACCGAAGCCAGACAGCAGGTACCATATTGCTTCTCTACCTGCCAGGTGCCTTTGTCCTCCCTAGGGGGCTTCAACTCCCTGGTATTAGTCTTGCTTATTCCCACGCAGACATTTCTCAACTCCAACCCAGACGGCAGGGGCAACAGGGGCCAAGTGGATCTTGGGGTGTTCTGTGTGCTTCCAGAACCTGGTCATTCTGGGTGGACTGCCGTCTGGAGACAGGGTTGGAGATGAGCAGAGGGTGGACTTTCCTCTACCCAGATTCTTCTTCTCCCCTTCCCCTACCCTTCCCAGGGCTGTAAAGAGAGACAATTAAGCCGCCACATTGGAGGCTCCCACAGGGAGTGGAGTGCAGAACTTTCCTTTTGGGCTCTGGCAGCAGATTGAGGGTTTTATAGACTGTGAGCTCCCTGCCCACCAGCTCTCCCTGCTTCTGCTTTCCTGGCAGCTCCATTAGAGGAAGACAGGCCCCGAAGCAGAGGGACATCGAACCACCTTGGGCACCTTCTGGGTGACATGGGACCAACATCCTTCTCCCTGGCATAGTCAGGGATTGATCTCTGGGGCTCCAGAGATGGTCCTGTAGGCCAGATCCAGTATACCCAGGTCTTCATTACATTGCCTGGGAGCACAGAGGGGATATTTGTGAATTAATGTTGTGAGGTGTGGGTGTCTGCAGGGTCAGATCAGGGGGAAAGCACAGTGTGGGTCCTTACTGTGTGGCGGTGTGCTAGTTGGGCACCCCTCCTCCCATGGTAGGGCCATGCTCCCAGCCCAGGCAGGGAACCTTCCTGTCTGCATCACAGTGGTGGGGGAGCTTGGCTGACTTGATGTCCTGCCTGCAGGCAGAGGCCCATGAGAAACTGAGAAATAGATGAGGGTTGAAAGGAGTGAGGCCTGCTTCACACTGCCGGATTGCAAATCTCAGACAGCCCCTCCACACATAGACTTTCTGGTTGAGTTGGGCACTTCATCCCTTCCCAGGCAGCTTTGCCCAGAGGTGAGGAATGGACCTTTGACCCCTGCATATCCCTTGCCAGCATTTGTGGAGCTTGAGGGCAGGCTCACCCAACCTAACTGTGCCCAGTCTCATTCGTCCACCTGCCTCTGCTGTGGTGCAGAATAAAGTACTCACATGGAAGTTCTAGGGCCCCACTGATCACCTGGGGTATTAGAGGGCTTCTCCTAAGGAACTAGAGCTGGTCACAGGATCCAAAAACAATAGTGAAGCTTATTCCCTCCAGCAAAAACCACGTACTGACAGGGAGGTCATTTTATATACCTGGTACAGCATTTACTGCCTCAGTCATAGAGGGTGTGATTGATTCTCACCCACAAGCACCACCTACTGACTCAGAGATCACACTGGGCATGCCATTATCTAAACAAAAAAAAACCCTAAAATTAAGAAGCAACAGCTGCTCCAGATGAGAAGGAACCAGGGAAAGAACTCTGGAAGTATGAAGAATCACAGCAAAAGGTCACCCCCAAAAGGAAACACCATCACCATAGCAATGGATACCAACCAAAAGCAGAATATTGAAATGAAAGATGAAGAATTTTGAACATGGAATGTAAGGAAGCACAATGAAAAACAAGATAAAATACAAACACAACACAAAGAAACCACAAAAACAATGCAGGAAATGAACAAAAATTTCACTAAAGAAATTGAATTATTAAAGAAAAATCAAAGAGAATTTCTGGAAATGAAAAATTCATTCAAGGAGTTATAAAACACAGTGGAAAACCTTAAGAACAGGTTATATCAGGCAGAAGAAAGAATCTCAGAGCTTGAAGAAAACACCTTTCAATTAAAAAAGTCAGTTACAGAGATAGAGCAGAGAAATAAGAGCAAAGCCAACAAGAAATATCTGATTATGTAAGAGGCCTAACATAAGAATCATAGGCATCCCTGAGGATGAAGAAGAAAATACACAAGGGTTGGATAAGTTGTTTGAGGGAATAATTGAGGAAAACTTCCTTGGCCTTGCTATAAATCTAGATATCCAGGTACAAGAAACTCAAAGGACACCTGGGAGATTCATTGCAAAGAGGCAAACACCATGACACATAGTCATCAGACTGGCCAAACTAAACATGAAAAAGATGCTCCTACAAGCCATAAGGCAAAAGCAGTAGGTAACTTACAAAGGAAAACCCATGAGACTAACTGCAGATTTCTCAACTGAGATCTTACAAGCCAGAAGGGATTGGGACTACATTCTCAGTCTTCTCAAACAGAATAATGCCCAGCCTAGAATTCTGTATCCTGTAAAGCTAAGTTTCATATATAAGGGGAAATAAAGTCTTTCTCAGACAAGCAAACACTGAGGGAATTCATACTGAGGGAATTCATCAAGATAAGGGCTGATAACCAGAATCTATACAGAATTCAGGAAAATCAACAAGAAAAAGTCAAACAACCCCATTAAAAAATTAGCAAAGGACATGAACAGAAACTTTTCAAAAGAAGACAGAATAATGGCCAGAAAACATACAAAAAATTCCTCAATTTCTCTAATCATCAGGGAAATGCAAATCAAAACCACAATGAGATATCACTTAACTCCAGCGAGATTGGCTCATATCAAAAAGTCCCAAAACAACAAATGTTGGTGGGGATGTGTACAGATAGGAACACTCATACACTGCTGGTGGGACTGCAAATTAGTACAACCTCTATGGAAAGTAATATGGAGATACCTCAAAGAACTAAAAGTAGAACTACCATTTGATCGAGCAATCCAACTACTGGGTATTTACCCAAAGGAAAAAAAGACATTCTACAATAAAGACATCTGCACTGAAATGTTTATAGCAGCACAATTCACAATTGCAAAGATGTGGAAACAACCCAGGTGCCCATCAATATACGAGTGGATTAATAAAATGTGTTATATGTATACCATGGAGTATTACTCAGCAATAAAAAACAATGGTGAATTAACACATCTGGTATTGTTCTGGATGGAGCTAGAGCCCATTCTTCGAAGCCAAGTGTGACAAGAATGTACAAACAAGCACCACTGCTACTCACCATCAAATTGGTACTAACTGATCAATACTTATGTCACACATGGCTATAATATTCATCAGGAGGCGGGCAGGTGGGAGAGGGTGGAGGGGATGGGAAAACTCTTACTGAATAGGTGCAGGGCACACAGTTTGGGGGATGTCCATGATTGTAGCTCTGATATGAGTAGTGCATGGGCAATATATATAACCAAAATGTTGTACCTTATAACATTCTGAAATAAAAGGAAAAAAAAAAAGATAAGACCTGCCCTGCAGGAAGTACTCAGAACTGCATTATTCTCAGATCAGCACAATAAACACTCACCAGTGTAAAATCACCCAAAATCTAAAAGTCAAAGGCCAGATACCCCAATAGCTCAGAAATAAAGCAACAAAGTTCAACTCGACAAGATGAACAGAAATCCACCCCACTTATCAATTGTGTCAAAAATGTGAATGGCTTGAACTGCCCACTGCAGAGATACAGGCTGGATGAATGGATAAATATACAAAAGCCAAGAATCTGCTGTCTTCAGGAAACACATCTAACACACAAGGATTCATCCAGACTCAATGTGAAGTGATAGAAAACAACATTCCATGCTAATGGAAACCAAAAGAAAGCTGATATAGCAGTTCTCATATCAAGTAACTTAGTCTCCAAATCAACAAAAGTAATGAAAGTCAAAGATGGTCATTATATAATGGTAAAGGGAACAATTCAGTAAGAAGACATAACAATCTTAAATATTTATGCACCTAACACACATGCACCTAAATTCATAAAGCAAATCCTACTTGATTTAAACAAAATGATAGACAGCAGCACCGTAATAGCCAGAGACTTCAACACCCCACTGACAAAACTGGAGAGATACTCTAAACAGAAAATAAACAAAGAAACAATGGACTTAAATAGAACTCTAGAACATATGGGCCTAACAGACATTTACAGAACATTCTACTCAAAAACCACTGCCGAATATACTTTCTTCTCAGGACATTCTCTAAGATTGATAACATCCTAGGCCACAAAACATGTCTCAACACATTAAAAAAATAGAAATTTTACCATGCATCTTCTCAGACCATGGTGGAATGAGATTAGAAATCAACTCCAACAAAAACATTCATCTCTACACAAAGTCATGGAAACTAAACAACCTACTGCTGAACGATAGTCAGGTCAAGGAGGAAATTAAGATGGAAATCAAAAGCTTCTTTGAACTAAATGATAAAGGGAACACAAGATATCAAAATCTGTGGGATAGAGCTAAAGCAGTCCTGAGAGGAAAATTCATAGCCATAAATGCCTACATCCAAAAGACAAAGATTACTAATCAACAATCTAATGAATCATCTCAAAAACTGGAAAAGGATGAGCAAACCAATCCCAAACTCAGTGGAAGAAAACAAATAACCAAGATCAGAGCAAAACTAAATGAAATCAATAACAAAAGAACTACACAGATGATTAAGGAAACAAAAAGGTGGTTCTTTGTAAAGAAAAACAAAATTGACATGCCTCTCCCTAGATGAACCAGAAGCAGAAAAGAAAGTACTCTAATCAGCTCAATCAGTACTGAAAAAGGAGAAATTACAACTGATACCATGGAAATACAAAATATCATCTCTGAATACTATAAAAATCTCTGTGCAAATAAACTGAATACATGGAGGTAATGGACAAATTCTTAGAAACACACAGCCTCCCTAGGCTCAATCAGGAAGAAATAGAATTCCTGAACAGACCAATATCAAGTACCAAAATTGAAGCAATAATAAAAAACCTTCCCCCCAGAAAAAGTCCTGGACCAGATGGCTTAAAACCAAATTCTATGAGACCTACATAGAAGAAGTGGTACCTATAGTGCAGAAATTATTCCACAACATTGAGAAGGAAGGAATCCTCCCCAACATGTTTTACAAAGCCAACATCACCCTGATACCAAAGACAGGAAAGGAGCCAACAAAAAAAGAATACTACAGACCAATATCTCTTATTAATATACATGCAAAAATTCAATAAAATCCTAGCAAATTGAGTTCAGCTGCTCATCAACAAAATAACACATGATGACAAAGTGGGGTTCATCCCAGAGATGCAGGGATGGTCACCATATGCAAATATATAAATGTAAATCACCACATAAATAAAAGTAAATACAAAGACCATATGATCCTCTTAATAGACACAGAAATAGCATTTGACAAAATTCAGCACCCTATTATGATAAGAACGTTTAACAAAATAGGCATAGATGGGATTGACCTCAAAATAATAAAAGCCATATAGGACAAACCCACAACCAACATCATACTGAATGGGGAAAAATTGAAAGCATTCCTGCTTAGAACTGGTACTGGACAAGGTTGCTCTCTATCACCACTTCTATTCAACATAGTGCTGAAAATCCTAGCCAGAGCAATCAGACAAGAGAAAGAAATCAAGAGCATCCAAATGGGGGCAGAAGAGGTCAAACTATCGCTCTTTGCTGATGACATGATCTTGTATCTAGAAAACCCCAAAGATTCTACCAAGAGACTACTGGAATTGATAAATAAGTTCAGCAAAGTCTCAAGTTACAAAATCAGTATACACAAATCAGTAGCATTCATACATGCCAACAGCCAAACTGAGAACCAAATCAAAGACTCAATACCTTTCACAATAGCAACAAAGAAAATAAAATACCTAGGAATATATTTAACTAAGAAGGTGAAGGACCACTTCAGGGAGAACTGCAAAACACTGAGCAAGGAAATAGCAGAGGACGTAAACAGATGGAAAACCATACCATGCTCATGGATTGGCAGAATCAACATTGTTAAAATGTGCATACTACCCAAAGTGATCTACAGATTCAGTGCAATTCCTATGGAAATACCAATATCATTTTTCACAGATCTAGAAAAAATAATTCTATGCTTTGTATGGAACCAGAGAATTCCCTGCATAGCTAAAGCAACCTTACACAAAAAGAACAAATTAGGAGGCATCAGTTTACCAGACTTCAAGCTATACTACAAGGCTATAGTAACCAAAACAGCATGGTACTGGCACAAGAGCAGAGACATAGACAAATGGAACAGGACTGAGAACCCAGATATAAAACCATCCTCATGTAGCCATCTGATTTTTGACAAAGCAGACAAAAACATACAGTAGGGAAAAGAATCCCTATTCAATAAATGGTGCTGGGAAAATTGGATAGCCACATGTAGAAGACTGAAACAGGATCTGCACCTCTCACCTCTCACAAAAATCAACTCATGCTGGATAATGGACTTAAACCTAAGGCATGAAACCATAAGAATTCCAGAAGAAAACGTTGGAAGAACTCTTACAGCCATTGGCTTAGGCAAAGATTTCATGAATAAGACCCCAAAAGCAATCACAGCAACAACAAAATAAATAAATGGGACCCTGATCAAATTAAAAAGCTTCTTCACAGCCAAAGAAACTATCACTAGAGTGAATAGACAACCTACAGAATTGGAGAAAATATTTGCATGCTGTACATCTGAAAAAGGGGTAATAACTAGAATCTATAAGGAACTCAAGCAAATCAACAAGAAAAAATCAAACAATCCCATTAGAAAGTGGGCAAAGGACATGAACAGAAACTTTTCAAAAGATAAACTAATGGCCAAGAAACATGAAAAAATGCTCAACATCTCTAATCATCAGGCAAATTCAAATCAAAACCACAATGAGATATCACTTAACTCCAGTGAGAGTGGCTTTTATGAAAAAGTCTGAAAACAAACTAATGTTGGCATGGGAGTGGAGCGATAGGAACACTCATACGCTGTTGGTGGGACTGAAAACTAGTATAATCTCTATGGAAAGTAATATGGAGATACCTCAAAGACTAAAAGTAGAGCTACCATTTGATCCAGGAGTCCAACTACTGGGTGTATACCTAAAGGAAAAAAAGACATTCTATAATAAAGACATCTGCACTCAAATGTTCATAGCAGCACAATTCACAATTGCAAAGATGTGGAAACATCCCAAATACCCATCAATTCACGAGTGTATTAATAAAATGTGGTATATGTTTACCATGGAGTACTACTCAACCACAAAAACAATGGTGAACTAACACCTCTTGTATTATCCTGGATGGAGCTGGAGCCCATTCTTCTAAGTGAAGTATCACAAGAATGGAAAAACAAGCACCACATGTACTCACTATTAAATTCGTACTAATTCATCAACATTTATGTGCACATATGTAAGTAGCATTCGTCAATGTCAGACAGGTGGGCGGGGATGGGTAAATTCACACCTAATGGATGCAGTGCACACCGTCTGGGGGATGCACACACTTGTAGCTCTGATTCAGGCGGTACAAAGGCAATATATGTAACCAAAGTGTTTGTACCCCCATAATATTCTGAAGTAAAAATAAAAAGAGTACATATTGTTTACAATCAAGAAGCTTAGAAGCTTATGGCTTAGCAAGAAGAGTAAACCATACACACAGATAATTTATGAAGATAATTTCGATCTTACATATTGCAATGATTAGAGTATGGTATTAGAAGAGCACAAAGGAAGTATCCTCACCCATTCTTTAGAGTCACAGAAAGCTTTCTGGAAGAGCCCATTTCTGTGATGTGTCTTGAAGAACACCAAGAAATTGACCTGCCAGCCAGAGGGGATTGCCTGAGCTTAGGTGAGAAACCATGTATTTCAAAGATTTGTACATCTAAATTGGTGGAAGAATCATCCCTTTTAATGATGGCATTACTCAGAGGGCTTGGCAGTGAGACACATGGGTGCTCATAAGCCAAAGTGTTCAGCAAATGTAGGAAATGGACTGGAACATCCATAGAATTGGTTTGTAAACTGTCTTGTGGTTTGGTACTATTGTTGGCATTTGAAGATTAATAATTAATCATACATCTCTGTCTACTCCCTCTTACAAACTGAGAGTTAGGCATAGGAATCAGGCAGGTGGATATAAAAATATGAATTTTATTTCTGGTAGTGTTGAATTCAAGGATATGATATGACTGTATGGTGAGATTGGTTTCCCACTATTTTATTTCCAAGTCTCAACTTGGCAGGACACACTCAAGGGTGAGTTGGGGTCCACAGAACAACCACACTAGCTCATCCATCTGCAGAAGTAAACCACTGAACCACAAATGTGGACATTCATATATGTGAACATATGTGGAGAAAGGCCTCTAGATTTGTTCTTCTCAAACTACTGATAAAAAAGAACTTAAAAAATTTTTTTTTCCAAAAACTGTGGATTAATACTGTTGTAAAATGCAGTAATATAAATTACTAAAAAATTTTTAAAAAATAAACACAAAATTCGAGCTTCACATTTCCTATTTTAGTCAAAAGACATAAAAATGATTCACTAAAACCTAGACTTCTGGGAGGATGAGGGGGGAGGATTGCTTGAGGCCAGGAATTTGAGACCAGCCTGAGTCAGAGTGAGACCACATTTCTACAAAAAAATAGAAAAGTTAGCTTGGTGTGGTGGCATGCGCTTGTAGTCCCAGCTACTCAGGAAGCTGAGGCAGGAGGATCTCTTGAGCCCAGGAGTTTGAGGTTGCAGTTAGCTATGATGACGCCACTACATTCTAGCCAGGGTGACAGAGTGAGACACTGTCACAAAAACAACAAAAAAATCATTCAATAAATATAACCAGAATAAATATAACATAGGAAATAAATGAAAGACGTACAAAAATTTCATGCTTTGTTCTTTGAAAGTGTGCATATAGATGAGTAACATAGAAGACTTTTATTAGATCGATGAGATTTTGTCATTCTGCAATTAGAGTTAATCAAAAGGTTAGGGATAAAATACTGCAAGCCCAATGTTAAAAGTCTAGACACACCTTTTGAAGGAATACCACATAAATCAGTCTTCAAAGTTTTAATGTGCCAAATGAGCTTGCATCTTCCTTGTAAATTTATCTAACTCAGATTTGATTGATGACAACGCTACTTGCAGCCAATAGTACATGATTAAAAAATTTTTTGTGTGTGTTTTGTGAGGTTAGGTTTTGCTTTTCTAATGCTCCTAGTAGAGAAATATGCTTACAAAAGTCTACTAACAGGAATGGAAGAAATGATTTTAAAGAAATTACTTCATTTCCAAAATAATTATTTTTATATTTATTCAAAATTAGCCAAACAATGCTATATTTTCTGTAAATATAATTCATTTTTCAATGACAAAAAATAGATTCTGAATCCTTGAATTTCCTATGTGTGGATTATTTTTAATGGAAAATAAAATTCAAAACATTCTATTAAATTAGAAAGTTGTTCAGTGATAACTTTTTATAGATATGCAATATATAGTTCATCACTTGTTTTATTAAAATTATTATTATTTCAAATATGTCATAATATTCTGTAGAAATTCTGATCTTCCAAACTTCTAACTTCTATATTTGCCTCTAAAATATATCTACTATTGAAAAACATGTTGCATGATGTATTGAGAATATTAAAAATACCAAAGATAGCTAAATAAGAAAATCTGGCTATACAATATACATCCTTAAAAAGTCTTATTTTGTAGAAACACTAAGGGTTCATTCCACAGTTCAAACATCTCAAGAGAAATTTTTCCCTTAATAACTATTGTTTCTCATCAGGCAAAAACTCTGTTTTTGATCAACTTCCATGTTATGACATAATAAAGACAATAATCTTGATTCTAGCACATTAAGCTTTCTATAATTTGCCATTTTTATTATAGCACTAAGTACATTATTCAGTTTAGCTGACTTTTTTTTTCATAGCAAGCCTTTTGATTTACATTCTGGCATAAGCTCTTTAATTTTGCTAACTACTACAGAAAATTTGCCTGTACCTATTACTGTTTCATCAGAACATACTATTATACCAAACTAAAACTGCAAACTACTTTTGTTGACATTGTAGCCCTCATGATCTTTTACAAAGTTCAGAGTTAGTTAGGCTTGTCCTCAAGAGTGTTGAAAAAATAATTCCTCCTTCACATCACAGTCACGTTCAATCGTATATATAATAAAATAACTCTTATGTTAGCAACATCTGTGCTTTCCTCAAGGTGTAATGAAAAATACTTTGTGAGCTTTATTTGTTCTGTGAGTTGGACTTCCATCTCATTAACTAGTTCCTAAACGTGTAAAGTCATGTTGTCATTGGAGAATGGGCAGCCTGCTTAGGGCAGAGGCTACTTCAAGAAAGAACGCAGGCTGGATTCCTTATTGAGGACCCCCAGGACTAAATCATCACATTTAAAGAGTGAGCTCATTGTTTATGGTCTCCGGTCACATCACAATAACTACTCCCTTAGGTTATAATGTTTACGCACACAAAATCCTACAAGGAAAAGGCCCAATATGAGAGAGGGTTGTTGGACTACTTTGCACTATATAAACGTATAACCCCAATGGTTTAAGAATATTTTGTTGTTGTTGTTCTTGCTGCTTTGGTAAATTGTGAATTTTTTCTGTGAGTGTATACACAATTTTTTTTTCTCAGATTGGGACTAAAAACAACATAACCTGTGGTGACATACTGTAAAATATTTGCCATTACCATATTCTGTTACATTGTTCTAGAGGGGAGGGTGTGCATTATTTGAAGGGTGAAGTTGTTGTGAAACTAAGAATGGCAATCATCAGGGTACAGCAGTTTCTCCATGGGGTTCCAGCAGCCATCTCAGATAGGCAAAGTGAGTCTTAAAAATGACTCTTTCCAAGACACAGAACATTGTGTAATGTTTCCTCAAGTATCCTGAGCTCAAGGCACCCTGCTAGATGCTTTATGCCTGTTATGCTAATCTTTACAACCACTTTTGGGGGAAGATACCCTAATCCTCAACGTACAGAGGGAAAACTAAGCTCAGAAGGGTTAAGGAGAGTGCTCAAGGTTACACACTAGTGGAGCCTTATTCAAAAGTCCAGGCTCTTTCCACTAAGCTTCTTTGTCTCTTTAAAGGGCTAAGGGGCAGAAACGATACTAAAGAATGAGAGCTGTCAACTTCCAGATGGCAACTGGGTTTGTCATTTGTATAGAGTGAAGCGCGTCTCCATCTGACTTTGATGCTGCCCCAACCAGTGGTTCTGCAGAGAACTCCCTGCTCAGTCTCTACCTTTCCCCAGGTCCTGAGCATGCCAGTCATTTAAACCTGGGACCCAGAAAAGTCCACAGAAAGAACTTTGGACCTCTGCTAATTCCTCATTAACAGTTCAGAGCTGAGAGCAGCAGAGCCTCATTCCCGCCAGGGACTCAGGGTCCATGCCACCTGAAATGCTCACAGAAGAGACCCATAAATCCTTCTTACCCATAGATGCTGTCTCCCAGGCTTGCCGCAGGAGCATCTTTGGAGTCTCCTGGGTCTCAGGTGCACTCTCAGCTGAATGGCGAGGCTGGAGCAACAGGGACTGGAGCAGAGTTGGGTGGGTAACGAGAGGATGCCCACTCCTTGTCTTTAATCCCAGCTCCACGGCAGAGAGGCGAGAGGCCCCCATCTTGTCGTTAGTAGGAATTCCTCAGCCACAATCAGTTGCATCCTAGACACAGCTTTGGGGACTCCCGCAAAGGTCTCCTCACCTGACTCCTACCTGGACTTACTCCACATTGAGCCAAACACTGAAGGTCAAAATTGCCAATACCTGAGAAGATGCCCCCAAAAGCCTCTTGGAACTGATGAAAATGAGTTTCTCAGAGTTTTTTCAGAGAACAAATTTGGGGCATAAAGGAGAGCATATAATGGAGGGCTGGCGCAGCAATTGAGTTTGAAAGCTGGCGCTGAGGATCATCTCTTGCTTCCTCTGTCTCCCCTTCCCAGGTCAGAATGATGTGGAAAGCTTGAGCCTGGGGACAATGATGCCACATTTCCCGTTTTAGTTAGAAACTGTCTTGTAATCAGCCTTTGGTTCAATTGGCAAAGGAAATTGTTTCTTTGATCTAATCCGAAACTTTCTTCCTGTCTTTTGGCCAATTTTTTTTTTTTCAAACTCTGGACCATTCTGCTTCCAAACATACTTGGTTCAGTTCACAACCTAACTTTTTAAAAAAAATTTAAAATATATTAAAGGACTATTGATCAGAATATAAAATTGAGAACTAAGAATGTAGTGAGAAGAGACTAGAGAGGGATGTAATAGGAGTGCTAATGGTAACAATAACATTTAACCTGTGTTAGACATTTACTGTGTTGCAGGCACTGTTGTGTCCTATGTAATTGTTTTACATTTGTCATTTTATTTAATCCTTACAATGTTCCACGTAAAGCAGATTCATTTATTATTATCTCTAATTTAGAGATGAGGAAATTGAGGTACAGAGAAGTTGAGTACCTTGTCCACACACCCAAATTCACACAGCTTATATGTGGCAGGGCTAGGATTTGAACCTAGACGCTCTAGCTTCAGATCCTGCCCCGGATGTTACCGCTGTGCTGAAATGGAAATAAATAGAAACAAGAAAAATGTAACATTGTGCCATGTTTCCCTTACACCCCTACCTCTTCCAAAATCAGGGTGAGGACCATGTATTCTGATTAAATCATGGTTCTAAGTTATTAATTGATTCACCCAAATCATACAGCAAACGTGAGACAGAGCACAGGTTGTTCAAATTCATTTCTTGAACTCTTATACTAGGCCTTCCTTTTTTTCCTTAGTGCATCTAGCTGCACTTAATATGTTCTTTGATGTTCTACTCTGACCTAGAGGGAATACCTTATCCCTCAAGACTCTTAGGCAAGACGCAGTATGTGAGCCACTCTGAGTAGACTGGTCCTTAGGAGCCAGGGTCACCCTTAGGATGATGGACAGAAAAAAGACAAGGGAGATGGTGACTGTGTAGTGAGCTCTGGCCTGGAACCCTGTGGGGGAGGAGGTAGCAAATGATAGGGTCAAGTCTCAGTCTGCAGCTGGTTCATGCAGGTATTTGTGCCACCAATGCCCCAAATGCATGTATGAGTGTAATTAGAATGAGCACACCCTTAGAGTAGGAATGGAAACTCAGAGTCAAAACAGAGCTTTAGAATCTGTGTGAGGGCACAGGTAGCTCCTTCTGCCAAGAAGAAAACTGCTGTCAAGAGAGGAATAAGGCTAAGAATCTGAGAGAAGAAACTGTCCTGGAAATCTTGTTCCTAGCCCCAGATCTATGTTACCCTACCCTTTTTGTACATGGGTTTCCTGCTCCTGGAACGGAGACCGGACAGTGTAGCACCTCTACAATGGTATGACCACCAAGGAGGTGCTCCAGAACTCTGAGCCACACACAGCCTGGAGCCAGGCCTGTGCCTGGTTGCTCAGGGAGAGTAGAGATGCCACTTTACTTCTCCCTCTGTATGTCCCTTGCTGAACTCTCGACTTGCAGAAGAAGCTGATCTGGGGAGGCCTGGATATGGGGCAAGGGGCTGGGAGACAAGAGAGCAGAGGATGCAGGTGGAAGATGAGAAAGGTGCAGCTATGCCTGAAGAGAACCAGACACTGAGCCTGGAGGCTGCGAGAGGGTCCCCAGCTTCCTCCTCCTCCCCTTCACTTAGCCTATAGGAGGAAATGGAAGAAATGTGTGCTGTGGACATGGGGGAACTGGGAGAGTTGTTTCTGGAATTCTTCTAAGAGGAAATGTGCTAGCAGAGCCCATTCTCTGAGTACGAGCCTTTCTTGAGAGGCCCCTTGCTGGGTGCAAGTTGTGCTTGCCCTGTGGTTTTGGGAGAGACATTCCCAGCCCCTGAAGAAGTTGACATCCTCCTTCCCTTGTAAAGGCTGTGCCTGCCCTGTGGTAAGTCGGGGCCTGGCAGGATGTTCCCAGAGTCCAGAGGAGCTGGTAGGGCCCCCATTGTGAGGGAGGCAGGGCCAGGCCCCAGGACTCAGCAAAGCCTCATCCTTTAGAAGGAAGTAATGGTTCCTAAACCAGCAAGCTTCCATGTGGGAGAGTCTAGTCTGGTTCGTTGCCTGTCTCTATTCTGAAGGAGTCCAGGTGTCAGTGCAGGAGGCAGAGGTACAGAGAAGTCTGTGTGGGAAGCTTGAGGTAAGGACCCAGGGCCAGAGATCCAATTCTATGTTCACATGGCCCAGGGCCCTCAGTCTCCAGGAAAGGTTAGGATACCAGATTCTCTCTCTCATGTAGTTTGAGGACATAATTCTGGTCTTCAGGTGGGGAGCATGAAAAGCCCACCTTACCAGCCTTCTTTCAGGCTGCTCTTGATCCACTTAAATCCACGGAAGTGAACTCTGCCCTCACCCCCACCCCCACCACTTTAATCTGACCACCAGTCACACTGTCACTGTAGCATCTGATCCCAGGCCCTCCCACTGCAGCCCAGCCCTGATGCTCTCCTGTGTCCTCTGTGAGCATCATGTTTTCCCAGACTGCGTTCCATAGAACCCAAAGTATCTTCCCATGGACTAAGGACAGAGGAAAGATGAGTCACAGAGTTGAGTCAGGGGATGGATGCCTGTACTGGTTAAAGAAAAAATTAAGTTCCCTGAACCAGGTGCCTAGAACTCTTGTGGACCAGAGCTGGAGGGAGGAATATCAGAAACCATGGGCAGCTTTAAAAAAGTACTGAACAGAATGGAAGGAATGTAATGTTAGGGAGAGTGGGTCTGAGTTTAAAAAGTGGCTTCTGGAAATGGATCATGGAACAGGAACTTAGCCTGAGCATCTGTCTGTGAACAGAGTATGAAATAGCCATCCTCATGTCCTTCCTTCTGGCTTACATCCCCCCTAGGCTGGAGGGAATGCAGAAGCTATACTGTAGTTGGAAGGATTAGGCTTAGAGAACACAAATGACTTCCTCTGGGACTGGTGATTTAAAGAAAAACATACCCTAATGTCCCTGTGTACTTGGGCTGATGAGGGGACATTCCATCCAGAGGTGATGATTGTCAGAAAAGCATGGTCTTTAGTCAGATGAGTTTTCATTCAAATCTTAGCTCTTCTATTTACCACCTGGAGTAAGTTTATTTACTCTCAGAAACTAAATTCTTTGGTCTATCATGTGGGAATGTTAGCAAACCCACAAGACTGTTAGGGAATCCATAGCTCAGTATATGCCAAATCCCCAGATCAATGCCTAGCACAAACAGGGCAGTCTGCAAATGCTGCAGCATCCTAAGCCCTATCCTCAACCCCACCTATCTAAAACCTCTGTAGAATTGGTGGTTCCTTTAACAGATTTCATTTATGTCCTTCAGGGAGAGAGCCAGGTGGAACCAGGAGATGGAGCTGGATCCTGCACTGATTGCTCTCAATCAGACTGTGCTGCTCTCTGGGTCTGGCCCTTTATCCTGCTGTGGGTGCCAGGACTGGAGGCTCTGCATGTCTGGCTTTCTGTGCCTGTGTGCCTGCTGTATGTGGCAGTTTTGGCAGGGAATGCTCTTCTACTGGGGCTGGTGGTAGCTGACAAGGCACTTCAGGCACCCATGTCCCAGCTTCTGGGGCTTCTGGCAGCTGCTGACTTGGTTCTGGCCACATCCACAGTGCCCAAAGCTCTGGCTGTGTTCTGGGGCCTGTCGGGTGAGATCTCCTTTGGAGCCTGCGTAGCCCAGCTCTTTGTCGTCCACGTGGCTTTCATTGCTGAGTCCTCAGTGCTGCTGGCCACGGCTGTAGACCACTACATGGCCATTTGCCAGCCTCTGCACTATGGGGCATTGCTGACCCAGCACGTGGTAGGAATAGTGGCTGTGGCCGCCGTGACCCGTGGTGCCTGTGTCATGGTGCCCCTTGTGATCCTGCTCCAGAGACTGCCTTACTGTGGGTGGTGAGCCCTGCCCCACACCTACTGTGAACATATGGGGGTGGCTCGGCTGGCACGTGGAGACACGCGCCCCAACATCTGGTATGGACTGGCCACCATGCTGCTCTCCCCAGCCCTAGACCTTGGGCTCATAGGTGCTTCTTACGCCCTCGTTCTCCGTGCTGTCTGCCGCCTGCCATCCCATTGTGCCCGCCGCAAGGTCCTGGGTATCTGCGGGGCCCATGCCAGTGTCATCGGTCTCTTCTACGCACCTTCCCTCTTCTCCTTCCTCGCTCACTGTTTTGGTCACCACACAGTGCCCAGCCATATCCACATTCTACTGGATAATATTTACGTGGTGCTTCCCCCAGCCCTCAGTCCTGTGGTCTATGGAGTGCGGACCCAGCAGATTGCTCAGAGGCTCAGGGTCTTGCTTCAACTCTTCTGGGCAGGGGCAGTGAGGAAGGTGGGCCCTGAGAGGGCCTCCTCACAGGAATAAATGTGTTCCTATATTCTCCAACTTCACCCTCAGAGGACCAGGTGATGCTGCAGGACCCACCCACATAGAGCTCTAACCAGGTGTCACCACTGTCTGCCCCCAGGCGGCCCTATACTCATGCCAACCCTATTTTCATCATGTAGGCCCTTTTAACTCTGTACTGCTCTCCATAGATGGGTCACACACATGTAGAAGGGGTTGAGCCTGGAACATGACAGACAGGGAGGCCCAGGACACAGCCTGGGGGCTAGGATCGCATCTTTCTTCACCACTGTACCCAGCCAGAACACGATTAGTGAAAGATAACTCTAAGTGGGGCCTTTTGTACAGTGCCTGACACTAAGTGGGAACTTCATGTTTGCTGAAGGAATAGGGACAGGGAGGGGCTCAGGAAATGGCACGATGTGGATAAAATAGAACACAGCTCTGGAAATGGACAAGGTTTATGACATGGGTGATTAATACCTAGAGTTTGGGAGACCTGCTGGCTTTGGCTGAGAAGGGAGTAGACAATACTGTGGCTGCCTCCCGAAGCTCTTTTCCTACTTTGAAGAGATGCTGAAGCTACTCCTGCATTTTACAACTTGTGCTACTGACTGTTTGTAGACGGCAAAACATGAGACAATGACTCCAGCACCAGCTGTCACACTTTGTGCTCTATCTGTTCTTTCACTCTTCCTTTCCGGCATCCCTTCCTCCATCAGGTGTCGTAGTTCTAGTGACACCACCTGGGCACTGATCCTGGACGGGTGTCCTACTTCCTGCAGTTTAGGTTTCCCAACCCATTCCTTTCTTATTTGACTAACCTGTGGGTTTCTCTGGTCCCCATGGTTACTTACTCCACGCCTGCAGCTGATGCAAGATGCAGCCAGTCCCAGCTCTTCTGACCTCTCTACTGCTGCTGCCCCTGGCGCTTTCAGGACAGCCTCAGGTACGGGCAGAGGGTAGAGGCATCACAGCAGATAGGGGAGATAGTTCTGTGCTTTGGACTGGCTTCCTTCACGATTCAAATTCTGTTCAAGAACCCCCAGGTTCTGGGAAAGCATGAGAACAGTGAGAACTAGGGAGGGAGGGCGGGAAGGCCAGATACCTTATCTGCTCTGATTTTCCCTTGGCTTGTGTGGACATAGGGTAAGAGAGGGAAGACAAGGCCAAAGGCAATAGAGGAAGGACCTCTGGCTGTATACCCTGCTCAGTTACCAGGCCTTGTTTTCTGTAGAAGTCTGCCACCTTCTTCCTGTGCTAAGGATGCTGGAGCTAAGGGAGGCCAGCCCAAGCTATAATAAGCTACACAATCTTTACTTCGTTATCCTCCAAAAGCTAAACTCTTAGGCTGGAGTTGCAGGCCAAAGATACAGTGAGGTCAAATGATGGGTGCCAGGGCCAGAAAAGCTATGGGCGGGACTTCTCAGAGGAGAACAGGGGCCACACATCTTAATTCTTGAAGATTCTGTACGGAAACCCCAGCTGGTGTCACAGGCCCAGTAAAAAACACTTGGGAAGAAGTCTTCAATCTAGTGCTGGCTCATCTCACTTTGAAATGGGAGTGGAGATATGACCTTAGAGAATTCTAACCAATATAATGACTCTTCCCATAGGCAGGCCAGGCGCTCTTCTAAGTACTTGACAAATATTCTGTGTATCTATCATCTGTCTATCTCTATTTCTCTATCTATAATTCTTAAAGTAAAACAATAAGGTAAGTGCCATCATTTCTCCCATTATATACATGAAGACACTGGGGCGCCGAGAGATTCAGTAATTTACCCAGTGCCATACAGCCAGAATTAGAACTCAGGAAATCTGGCTATAGAATCAGTGGTTTGGGCTGTAAGAGAGTAGGCAGGTGATATGATAGGCAAGGGGAGAATACCTCAAATTATGCATCTCTCAGCCCTAGAACTCTCTATTTAGCTGAGGCAAGGGAACACCTCTTGGCCTGTGCTGCACCCCCCACAGGGCTGGTGCTCTGCAGCCCCCTCGGGTGCCAGAGCACAGGGTCTGGAACAAACGGGAGGCTTGGGGAAAGCTTGCAGCATCGTCACTTATTAATCATGCCACTTAGTAAGATACTTTTAAACTCTCAAAACTTCATGTTTTTCCATTATAAAATATGGATTACAGTTCACCCCTTGCTGTGCTCTTGTGAATGCTAAACACCAGCCCAGACTCTGGTGCCTCATGGTGCTGTTACTGCTAATTCCCCTTCTTTGATGATTGGGAACTCTCTGTTCCTGCTCTCTTCAAGACAAGGTAAATTTGGGGGAATCTGCCAGATCTCTAGAGTGGGGGTACTGTGGAGAATGGAAGCTCTCTAAGCCTGTGCCCTGACACTCCTCTGTGGACAACTTTGCTCTCTCCCACAGAACCTTGAGGAAAAGCCAGCTTCCAGCAATGTGAACTGCAGCCAGATCCAACCAGTGCATGAGGTAGGGCAAGAGTGGCCTCAACCATAGGTGCTGGAAGGGACTGCAGCTTCAATTCTAGGAAATTAAGTGAAGGGTAACTTAAACACCTCACAGAGGGATGCTTGGACAGTCAAGAAGAATCTCCTGTGCAGAGAAAACTCTTCTCTGGCACTCCTGAGCAGGGTCAGCCTCTTCTCCTCCCTCATTTTTGCAAACAGTGCATGGTGCCCCAACATAATTCATCATGCTTAGTGTGCCTATGACCATGCTTTTGCAGCTGGTGAGAAGTATGTCAGGCTCTGTGGATGAGGGTGACACATGCCATTGTGTGGTCCACTTGCCCAACAACCCCATCCCCCTGCAACAGCTGGAGCAGCTACAGAATACAGTCCAGGAGCTCATTGGCAAGTGTGAGCAGAAGCCGTCCAGAGTAAGTGCTGGAGCTATGGGCTGGGGCTGGAGTTGTGGGCTGGGGCTGGAGCAAGGAGTTATCCAAGTACAGTCTCTACTGGAACCAGCATGGGGATGAGTCCAGGCAGTACAGAAGGAGCTGAAGGAGCTGAAGGAAGCAAGCCCTCATCTTTTAGATGAATCCTTAGAATTAAGGGGAAATTTGTACATTCTTCAGATCCCCAGTGGTATTAACAAAGTATAGCGGCTTATATAGGGGGTGCCTCCTATATTCATGGGTGAATTAATGGGTATGAGTCTACTGGAAGATGAGAAGAGGACAATTTTAAGCACAGGCACAGAATAATCAGAGGTTTGGAAGGGGAATGCCCATGAAAAGGAGGCAGGAACCAGTTTGAGTTGAAGAGTTAAAATAGGGGCACTGTGTGGAGGGACTTGCGGGGCAAGCTGGCAAGCTTGGAATCGATCCTGTAAGTAAAGACGAGTAAATAGAAGTGTTGCATCAGCAGTGTGACGTGGTCAGTTGCTTATTGTAATCTTCATTTGCGGAGGTCCTAGTTAAGGTAGATGGGATGTGACCAGACTGGAAGTTGGGTCTGTCCCTCGTTCACTCACTCACCAAACCACTCCTGAGGAGTGGCTCTGACCAGGAGAGGGAAGAGGGAGAAAATCTGCATGGTGTGAGGGTTAGAATTATTTTCCTGCAGTGTAAAGAAGGATATGAATGTCCTCAGCTGTGAACTGGGGATAATACTAATGCCCACCTCAAGGACTATTAATAGAATCAAATAAGGTGACAAGTATGAGAGTGCTGTATAGGCTGTATGGCCCTGGAGGATGCTAGTGGATGGGAAGAGCCACAGGTGTTGACATTTGGGGGAAGTGCCTGTTCATCCCCCCATGCCCAGGTCAGTGAGTATGCACGGGCCATTGAAGAGCAAGACAACGAGGCCCTGGAAATGAGCCACAAGCTGGAGTCCAGAAATCCCAGCGCCCTTGCTTCTCCCTATGAGACCCCAGTCTTCGATCTGCTGCACCTGGAGCTGGAGGGAGCATGGGAGTTGGAGACCCAGCTTAAGGCCAAGGGAGGAGTTAGTGGGGCTGGAGACCTCATCCACCAACTGCAGAGCCAGGGACATGGATGGATTAAAGAACAGCCTTCCCTCTTCACAGCTTCCTGTCTTGTCTAACCTCACATATTGGATAACTTCCAAAATTACTTCTTTCTAGTGGGGGGGGACCCTGAGATGAGAAATATGAGAGCCTGAATTCAGTTCTTAGGAACACTCCATGACACCATCAGGTAGATGAGGGGGAAAAAAAAAAGACACCCCATGACCCACATCCCCAGCATCTCACTTCCATAGGTGACAAATGCCACTCTCATGCTCAAGCTCCTGGCTGACTCTGACCAGCGCAGCTTCGTTGTCCCCGACAGGAGGGGGGTGTCCTCAAGGGCCAACTGAGCAAGTGTGAGAGGAAGAAGGAGCCAGAACAGACCTCCAGACACCGTGGTCCACCCCTGCCCCCTGGTGAGCTCACAGACTGGATTTCTCAAGGTCTTGTCTCTCCAGAGACCAGGTTGGAAGTGCAGGGTTAGCTGTGGTGTGCTGAGGGGAGGACAGTAAAAATCTTGATGGAGAATAAATCTTTCAATTCCTTGTTTTGTGTGTCACTGGGGGATGCAGACTAAGATTGGTATATGCTCATAGATGGGCATACTCATATGCACAGACATATGAACATCCCATAATCAGATATACATATAATACTAACCTCTATTCATGCAAAATCAACCTGCTTGTATACTTGTATACTCACTCAGGTACATGGACATACACTCAAATGCACACACGGCTATTATGCTTTCTGTAGGTTGTGTGCTTTGCACCTAGCTCATAGCTTGCCTGCTCTCCCCTCTAGGTTCTTGTGCCCATGGAGGCCTCCAGAAAGTCAGCAGACCCCTTGTGGTGCAGCTCAATTGGAGAGGCTTCTCACACAAGGCAGAGGCCTGGGGCCAAGATTCAGCACCTAATCTAGCCTCTGCCCTTTACTGGGTAGCCCCTTTGAGTACAGATGGCAGGTGAGTCCTGGAAGACTTCTCTTCTGCAACCAGGTTAATTCTGTATGTCCCCTACCCTTACCCTAATGTTTTTTTTGGTAGTCCTAGCCCAGCCTCCTCTCTCTATATTAGGTGTGCCCCTGAGCAAACCTAGCTTAGGCTTGACGGGTTACTCCCAACACTTCTCTCATAAGATAAATATTGCCCAGACTGTCCTGAGCTTCCTTCACAAACCCACTGTCTGAAATTTTTAATCTCATTGTAACCCAAAGATGGTTCTATTTCTAATCTGATCCTATGTCAAGGACAAACTCTTCTACACCTGGGCCTTAAAATCATAACTTCCTGCATAGAAGTTTAAAGCATGACACTGGCCAAGCTTGAGACTTGGAGTCAAGCCAATCAAAGTCTGAATCTCAGTACTGCCACTTAAGCTGAGCGACCTTGGAGAAATGAATTAACATCTCAGACTCATTCTTAGCCATATGCAAGATGAGAATAATTAAGTATAGGAGAAGATCATATGAGATGACATAGGAAAGTATAGGCAACATAATAGGTACTGATAAATATATATTAGGAGAAAGAATGGCTAAATGAATCAATAAATAGATGAATGAGCCCTTCAATAAATTGTCATCCTTGCTAGGGAGGTAGGTAAAACTCATAGAGTGTTTAAAGTCAGTGCGTGTGGAAATGTGGTAGAGACCCAGGTGAGTAGGAGGTCATGGGAGGGAGGGATGAATGTAGGTTGAACCAGTCATTGAAGAGCCCCAGTTGAAACTCAATTCAGAAAGATTAGTATTACTGATAATAATGCTCCCCAATTCCTATAAACACTTTGTAGCATATAAAATACATTTATATACCTTTGCTCTTTGAATCCACTCAAAATCTTTATGGGCAAGCCAGGACTTACTGCCCAATGTTAAGAAATGAGAATACTCATAACTCAGAGATAATTTAAAGGACTTTACAAAGTTACCTCATAAGCATAAATCTCCCTGAATCCAGCTCCAGAACTATGTCCTGCTATAGGACATCCGCATCTCCAGGGCAGGTGGAAGGCAGTAGAGTCTAGATACAGAAGATTGTCTATAAAGAAAAAAAATAATAGCTACCATTTGTTGATTGCTCATTTTGAGACAAATATTCTATGAATCATTTTCTTTGCATCATCTTGATCAGTCCTGACAATCAGTAAAGTAGATTCTTTTGTTATGCTTTTGCAGATTTTACTTATAAGCTGTGTGACCTTGAGCAAATTATTAACCTTTCTGAGACCTAGCCTCCTAATTTGTGAGGATAAAACCTACCTTACTGTGTATTTATTATAATTAAGTGAGATAATGCATATACAGTGCCTAATAGGCACTGTTGCTATTGGTGTTTTTATTGCTGTTACTTTTTAAATTATTTTGTCATAGTATACAATAAGTATAAGAAGATGGATTACGAATCAATTGTTTAATTCCAAAGCCCCTGCTCTTAATTAGCACACTAACTTGCCCTTTTTTATAGCACTTTTTTACCTTGCATATTATTGCTGTTACCTAATGATTCTGATGTGGGGGGCTTGGCCTAGGTGCTTTGACTACTATCATCTGTAGAAGTCCTATGATGAACTTGTGCTGCTGAAGAACTATGAGGAGAGGAAGATGGGCTATGGTGATGGCAGTGGCAATACCGTGTACAAGAACTTCGTGTACTTTAATTACTATGGCACCAATGACATGGCCAAGGTCGACTTTTCCTCCAACACCCTAGTGCTGCAGTGCTCACTGCCTGGCGCCACCTATAATAATCACTTTTCCTATGCTGGTGTGCCCTGGAAGGACTTAGATTTTGCTGGTGATGAGAAGGGGCTGTGGGTGCTGTATGTGGGAGAGCAGAGGCAACCTGGTTGTGAGTCATCTCAATGCTAGCACCGTAGAAGTAGAGAAAACCTGGCATACCAGCCAGTACAAGCCAGCCCTGTCAGGGGCCTTCATGGCCTGTGGGGTGCTCTATGCCTTACGCTCACTGAGCGCTCGCCAAGAGGAGATATTCTATGTTTTTGACGCCACCACTGGGTAGGAGCGCCATCTCAAGATCTTGCTGCACAAGATGCTGGAAACGCTGCAGGGCATCAATTACTGCCCCTCGGACCACAAGCTGTATGTCTATAATGACAGGTACCTCCTGAATTATGACCTCACCTTCCTAACGGTGCAGCGCAGGCTACCAAGATCACCAGCCAGAAAGCCCTCTGGGTCTCATGCTCCACCAAAATTTGTCAAACGCAACAAGCTCTCCAGGACCTGAGACCCCAGGGCTGGGCAGGGCATTGGTGGACGTGTGTCCTCTTCCTCTTCTCCTCCTTCTCAAAATCGCCATTGGCCCTAATGATTGGGAGAAATTGATTATATCTAGTTAGTTCTTTATGTAATTAATATCTCCATCAGCACATTAAGGCTCCCTTTAATAATGGTCTAGGTAGATTTGATTGGGAAAAAATAAACAAAATATTAGCCAGGAAAATGATACCCCCCCTTTCTGATGTTTTGGCATCTCATATTCCTTTCTGAAAACTATGAATCCAGTGCCTAAAATTCTAGGGATCTGTGACTTAGGATTGTCAGTCTCAGGTTGACAACATCTGATTCCAGTGCAGGAGATGCAGGGGAGCTTGTCATTGGAGTGAAATATGGAGGTTCCCTCACTTATCCCCACACTCCTGTGAGGTTCCCAGGGTGGGTCTTGGCTTGATAATCCATTTTTCACTGTCCTGGGTCAATCTCACTTTTGAACGCAATTGAGAGAGGTGCTTAGGCCTGAATCCTGCTCTAGGAAATTAGCAACTGGAAACTGAGCATGAGGAGGATCTGGCAGGGATTGGGCTGGGGGCCCAGACATTTTCAATAAAGAATTTTTGGTGTGATAGCAGGAAGTCTCTTGCCCGACTATCGTCTCTTTGTTTTCCTTTAACACACTGAGAACATATGGGCCCCAACTCCCTGCTTGTCTCTTATCTGTCTGCATGGTGCCCCTCCTCCTCCAGGCAGGTGGATGGAACACAGTCCAGACCCTGAAGTCTTCCCAGTAACATAGAAGATGCATACACTTTCATACGTACATTCACAAATATACTATACATTCAATAAGACATATATATTCTCACTCTTAAATAAACACTATTTCCATCTACACCCAAACACCAACATGGACATAAATATGCATTTTAACGTATCCACTAATAGAAAATTCATCAGCTTCCCAAATAAAAATCAAACACCCTCCTCCAAATTTGCATGGGACTGAGAATCTGGCTTATTAGTTGCCTGTACCTGTCCCCTTAGAGATTTTACTACTAACCACCTCCTCCTTTACCCTTGATTCACAGATGCCTCTCCCTCGTAATGTTTTGATGCAAAGGTGGGCACCTAGGCTTGGGTTAGAACATTGAAACAAATCATCCTAAAAATTCTGTTATAATGACACATAGAAAATACCTACTGATACGCGATAAAAAGTTAGGTTGCAAGAAATGGCTCACTCACCTTTAGTTTGGAACACCCCTACAGGGAGCCCCCCTGGCTTGCCCCGCTCCTGATTCCTAGGGCAGACGAAATCTTTTCCCCACCACATAGGAGTACACTTAAGTCTAGAATCCCAAAATCTAGACTGTAGAGAAAACATGACATCCTCTTCCACATAACACCTTTATTCTTGCTCCCTTTTCCTAAAGCCTACCTTTTTCAGATTACTAACAAAACTAAGGAGCTCCTTCCTATGGGAGAGACTGTATTCTTACAAGAATGTGGTTTTATATATGGCTTCCCCAGGTGGAGAAGCAACTTTTCATACAAGTCTGACATCCCTATAAGGGACCTGTGCACAGACCACACAGAAATCCCACACATACCACATTTTAAAAATCTGGTTTTTATTTATTTTTTTTACTAGTTCCATCCTGAGAGCTTTGCCCCCAATTTTTATGGAAAATTGTCTTATTTTATTTTATTATAGAGGTTTAGACTCTCTCAAATATGTCCTGCTACCCCAGCTAGTCCAGGCAAGACTGTGAGGCTAGAGTTGACATCACAATATCCCTTTTCTGAAGATGTCATGCCCTTGGTGGGTGGGACAGGAGTAGGCACAGCCCTGGAAGGACTCATCACCACTTAGTCCACTGTGGGCCAAGTATGAATCAGTAGCCACACCAGGCCTCAGCTGGGCCACATCTGGAGAGCTGGGGTGAGGGCACAACATTGCAAAACACCTGGCCTCAGCCTGATCATTCACTCCTTTTTGGGCAACAAGGAAACTAGCCTGTGGCTTGAGAATACAACACCTGGGACGAAGGCCAACAGAAACATCATCTGCCCTCACCCCTTCTGCCCCCACTTCTACCTGCTTCCTGCCTGCCTACCCATGCCGCATGTCATCTCTCAAACGCCGAAGATGTCCCAGAGTGGGCATCCTTCAGGTCTGCCTGCAGACAGGAATACCTCTTTGAGTGTTACTCGAGTGATAGTGAAGACACCAGGCAGCCAGAAAGACTTTATGATAGCTGATGACACCTCGGTGAGGAAGTTCAAGGAGAAGCTATCGGCTCACTTCCA
Organism: Daubentonia madagascariensis; assembly: GCA_023783475.1. NCBI lineage: Eukaryota > Metazoa > Chordata > Mammalia > Primates > Daubentoniidae > Daubentonia > Daubentonia madagascariensis. The sequence goes on along the minus strand of JAKFHU010002465.1, from coordinate 1,130,109 downwards.
ATGTCAAATGGACCAACTAGTGCTGGTCTTCATGGGCCGCCTTCTCAAAGACCATGACACATTGAGCCAGAGGGGCATCATGGATGGCCACACCATCCACCTGGTCATCAAGTCCAAGCATGGCTCCAGATCCCTAGCCCATTCTTCCTGGAACCTGCCAACCAATGAGCCCTGCCACCGGGACAGAAACACCAAAGGAAACAGCAGTGAGGTGCACCAACCTGCTGGCGTGGATCAAGCCTCAGTGGAATCAGCTCACTTTGTGGGGTCTGATGCGCCCAAGGTGCATACTCAGAACCTGGAATTGGGCAGTCCAGAGCACATAGCACAGGTGCTGGAGAATCCTAGCATCCAGCAGCTTCTGTCCAACACAGAGTTGATACAGCAGTTCATCTCAGAACACCCAGACGTGCAACAATTGATGCAGCAGAACCCAGAGGTCTTCCACCTCCTTGACAATTCTGAGATCCTATCACAGACCCTGGAGCTGGCCAAGAACCTTGCCATGATCCAAGAGATAATGCAGATTCAGCAACCTGCACAGAACCTTGAGCATCCACTGAACCCACAGCCATACCTGGGCTTAGAGACAATGCCAGGTGGGAACAATACCCTGAGTCAGAGCTGTGCTGATTTCAATGATCAAATGCTCAACAGCATGCAAGATCCTTTTGAGAGCAACCCTTTCATAGCCCTCCTGGCAGGACAAGTGCTGGATCAATTCAAGTCCTCATCCCCATCTCCATCACCATCCCAGGAACGGCAGGACCAGCTCCCACAGCTCCCTACAACCCGAGTCATCTATACTAGTTCTCGTGGTTTATCTTCAATCACCTCAGCCAATGGCACCTCCAACAGGGTCAACCATACTTCCGGGGCCAATACTGCCACGATTTCCACCAAGGGACAGAATCATATCTGTGCCCTTCATCAGCCAGCTGTGATACCAGCCTTGCCTAGCATAGAGCTCACCCAGCAGCTGCAGTATGAAGACAAGGATGCTACTATCTCTTTAAGTAGCTCCGAACAGAGATTGGAGGATGATTTCCAGCTCTCGGATGAGCAGAACAACTCCCAGATTACAGGAGGCATGATGCAGTTGCTTATGAACAACCCCTACCTAGCAGCTCAGATGATGTTGTTTGTGAATATGCCCCAGCTGAGTGAACAGTGGCGGCAGGAGTTGCCCATATCCCTTCAGCAGATACAGCTTTCCGACCTGCTTATAGCCCTAGCAAACCCCAAAGCATCACAAGCAATACTGCAGATTGAGGAGGGTCTCCAGCTGTTGGCCACAGAGGCCCCTGTTCTTCTGCCCTGGGTTGCACCCTACCTATGGGGCCTAGGTTGGCTTCCTGCTCCCAGCTGCAGCAACCCTGACCCAGTGCCCTGGCCCTGGAATATTCCAGATATAAGTGAATCCAAAGGGCCTGAGTGCTGCCACAAGTCTGGAGCGGTCCTACAGAGGCTACAATCTCTGGATGGGGACCCTTCCCATACTCTACAAGCCCCTGAGATTCGTTACAGCAAGCAGATGGAATCTCTTCAGGCCATGGGATTCCAGAATCACCATGCCAATCTACAAGCACTTATTGCTACTGAGGGGGACACCAGTGCTGCTATCCGCAAGCTCAAGAGGTCCCAGGGATTCTAACCACCATGCCTACCTGTTTGCTTGCTACCTGCCTGCTGACCCACTTAACCACCTCATCTGCCATTTCTACCTCTCCTGATGCTTCTAGCCAGGAGAAGTCCTGGAATTGGAGTTACCAACCAACGCTTTCTATACTGAATAATAGATCATTGGCCATGGCTGGAAGATCTGTCAATAAAATGGCTACACCTACTTGCCCCCATCCGAAGTTTGGCTTTGTTTCTTTTGCAAAAAAGCAACTCACTGTGTGTGATATCTCTATCTCACCAACTGTACAGACAGCAACACACAAATACACATACCTAACACTCATATTAATATAGAGATAAAAAGAATCAGTTTCATGTACCATGCTCAAATATTCAAGAACATGCATATGTTGTCTCCGACAGGTGTGCACAGGTACACAAGCTCACACAGTGAAAGTTTCACCTATATAAACACATACAGTCAACGTACAGGTACACACAGCCATGGGCATACACAGATACACACAGACACCAAGAGACACACAAACAGACCCACATGCAGGGAATACAATTATAACATACCCATACAGAAAGGGAAACATATTATGTAGATAGACCCCAATATTTAGTCATAAAGGCTGTCTTGATTTCTCAAACCCAATTGTTCAAGTCTGAAAGTGGAAAAGGAATAACCTGGTGGGCCAGAGTAGGAAGAATCCACATATCAACCAGGTGCTGATGAACATTTACCGTTGTTGGAACCTCACACTAATTGCTATTGCCACCATTATAGGACTTTGGTGGGCTGTCACTACTCTTTAGCACACAGAGATATAGCCGCTGCCACTCTCACTGCATATGCCAGTCACCACAAACCCAGCCCTCCATAGGGCACAGCAGCTTCCAATAGTATCACATCCTTCAGCATATCTTATGTTTGCAGCTAGTGTTTTGCACAGTTGCCAAGGTCTCATCTTCTCCTCTTCCTGCCTCACCTAGAGTATCCCAGTCTGGCAGGATATGCAACCAATTGTATAATAGTCCAGTGATTCAATTATTAAATAATTCAATAAGTTCTAGCCATAGTCTTATAAGTCAATATTATTTTAGGCATTGAAGAAATAGCAGTGAAAAACAAAGATCCTTTATTTACAAAGTTTACTTGCTTTCTTGAATATAGATAAAAGATACTATTCAAATTAACTTATAGATATGTTGGGTGGTGGTAAGTGCTATGAAGAAAAATAAATCAGGACAAGCTATTCTAAATAGGGTGATCAGGGAGGGCCTCTCTGAAAAGGCGACATTTGAGCAGAAATCAGAATGAACTGGGAGAACTGAACATGCAATTCCCTGGGAGAAGGATGGTCCAGGCAGAGAAGGCTATATGAGAGTAAAACCCTGAGGTAGGGGTATTCTTGTGTTTGAAGAACAGCAAGGAGATAAGGCAGCTGAAGTGGACCAAAAAACAAAAAAAAAAAACAAAAAAGAAAACGGGGGTGGGGTGTGGTGGGGAGGAAATAGGAGTGATCCTGAAGAGTTTGTAGGTCTGGTGAGGACTTTGGACTTTTTGTGAATGTAACAGAAAGTCACTGGTGGGTTTTGAGGAAAGGAATGGAGTAATTCAATTTATCAGTCTGGCTGCAGAGTGGGGAATAGACTGTGGTAGAGGGAAACCAAGGCAATAGGGAAACCAGTTAGGAGGCTTTTGCAATAGAGCAGGTGAGACGGTAACGTCTGGGACTAGGGTGGGAGCCCTGGAGGAGGTGAGAAGTTGAGAGATTCTGAACTCTAAAGGGGACCCACAGAGATTTGTGTGCTTAGCAGACCACACCTCCCCAGCCTTGACATTGCCATCACAGGAGTGAAGGACAAGCCCGCAAAGGGCCAAATACTTCTAGTAAGCTGACTGCCAAACACCCCCACTTCATCACCACAACCTACCAAAATGATAAGTCTCAAGAAAGAAACTATGGTCAAGATGGATTTTTCATATTTAATCTGATTAAGTTCTACACCCTGTTTGCCACAGTTTGCATAAGAGCCCAAGCTCTCTAGGTCATCTGATTTTTTTCCCAACATGCTCTGAAAATTCCTCATCTGACTCATTTTTCCTCTCAACACCAATTCCCCAAACCTTCCCACCCTACCATTTATACCTCATAACTTAGTAACAGCAAAACTCACATACCTCCTTTCTAAAGGTTCCCTTACCTTTGTGCTGCTATAAGGGAAAGCTGGCTGTCCACTGAGGACACTGCTTTTGCAGCAGCAGTGGCTACCTCTTTCATTTCCCATGGACTTAGAAGTGGATAGGTGTCATTCTTGCACCTTCTCGCTGCTTCTTGACCCTAGTTCTCTAGCTTCAAGACTACTTCATGACCCATTAATATAATAATTCTGGCATAATACTCACCTAGTACACTCACCATGGTTATACCCAGCTCTGCCTAGTTTCAGTGTAGGCATAGAAAAGCATACAACTGTGCCGACTGGTTTCATTTAAATTTATTACCAAAAGCCTTAATTGTTCTCTTAGTAATCCTAAGTGCATTTTCCCAGTCTAATGATTCTGTTAACAAACCCAGAAGGGGGGTTCAACATTGCTCGCCACAAAGAAAGCCAATTACTGAGACAATGGGGAGTGTCAAGGAAGAAAGGATGTATTTCAGGAGATGCGACTACTGGAGGAGGGAGGTATGAACTGCCTTAAATCTGCCTTCCCAATCAACAGGGTCAGGGGTTTTTCTGGAGGTGAAATTAATATTGAATAAGGGGAATGAGCATCATTATGTGTTTGGGGTGGAGTGCAGGACACACAAGCACAGTGAGAAATCATGCTAGTGCATATATCTCATGATCAAAAAATGATGGATAAGTCCCTCCCAGGGTGGGGATTTTAGTATTATAATGAGCTAGGAGTTAATATTGGTCATTCTTTCAGCCTTGTGTGCAGGCTTAGTGGGTCCTTGTGCACAATCAGTGGTGCAGTATTGCTAATCTTGTCTTCTCCAGACAGACAGGTGGTGTAGGGCTTTGTAGTTATCTCATGACTGCAAGAAGGCTCTGCCGTTTCTGGGAAGGAAACTCAAAAGGGAATGCATTAGTGCAACAGAAAGTCACAAAGTGCTGGTCAGCAAATCTTATTGACCTGGGAACCTGAAATGTAAGAGAACTACCAAAAAAAAAAAAACTATAAAAAAATGTTTTCTTGCTTATGGAGCTGGTTATAGTTCTCACCAGAATCTGTATCAGAATAACCGGGAGGATGTATTAAAACAGATTTCTTAGCTGTAATCTAAGGGTTTATGACTCAGTAGGTCTAGAGTGGGGCCCAAATTTCTTATTTCTAACAAGTTTCCAGGAGATGCTGATGCTGCAGGTCTGGGGACCACACTTGGAAATCTACTGTCCAAGTCAACTCACTACCTTTTTCTTTGAGATGATCATTTCATACCTTTTTTGCTGCTCTTCTCAAATCTTCAATAGTTCCTTTTCTATTCTGAATCTCAGCTGAAGTTTTGCTTATTTTAACAAGAAGACAAAAGTGATCAGAAGAGCCTTCCACCTGTGTCCACCGAATTGCCCGACTAACTTACACCTGTACTCTACACTCTGCCCTCCATTCTGTTACAATGAATAAACTGTCCATATTTCTAAACCAAGCTCTCCACACAGGCACTTGTTCCCAATCTCTCTAGCCTATCTAATCTTAAAATTGTTTTCCCTTTCTCATGCATCATCTTTTTCTACTCATTGGATTGTTCCCATCAGAATAAAAACGTCATGTAATATTCTCATCTAAGGAAAACATAACCCTAAAAAGCCTTTAGCTCCACATTCCCACATAGGCATGATCCTCTTTCGCTCATTTATAATACTCATACTGGATCCACTCCCTTTCCAACCCATTTGCTCTTGACACATTGACTGCCATGTGAGTTGTATTTAACTCAGGCTAGTTTTGAGCCTGGGGCCGCAGGAAGCAAAACCCTGCAGTTGGTTCATGAAAATTTTACTTGTTTATGTTCTTATTGTTACAATTAATATTGACAAATTAATTCTAACAGTGTGGATTGCATTGCATACAACTCACGCACAGAAAACAATAAAAAATAACAAATTAGAAAGGATCATTTTGTTTTAATAAAACACCGTGGCCCTGGGGAAAAATTTTTTTTCTAGTCAATTTTTTTCTAGGCAGTCAATGTGTTAAACACACTCCAATCAGGCCCTCTGTCTCTAACACTCTACCAACACTGGTCTCATTATGGTCTCCAGTTCTCTCTTTTGTCAAATCCAGTAACAAATTCTCAGGCCTTATCCTACTGACCTATCAGCATCATTTGACACAGTTGGTTATACTCTGCTTTTGTTTTTTTGGAGACAGGATTTCACTCCACCACCCCAGGTAGAGAGCAGTGGCGTCATCATACCTCACTGCAGCCTCCAACTCCTGGACTCAAGTGATCCTCCTGCCTCAGCCTCCTGAGTAGCTGGTACTACAGGCGCCCACCACCACGCCTGGCTAATTTTTCTATTTTTTGTAGAGATGGGGTCTTGCTCTTGCTTAGGCTGGTATTCGCTCCTTTTTGAAACTCTTCTTCCTTTGTGCACACTCTGTCTCTCTCTACCTTACTGTTTTATTTCTTCTCTGTTTCCTTTGCTGAATTCTTCTGATCTTCCAGACTTCTAAATGTTATAGGGCCAAAAGACTCAGATTTTTTCTCTCTCTTCCCTTTCCTATACTCACCAACTAGCTAATTTTAACCAGTCAATGATTTTAAGTATTCTTTAAATGCTGATGAACTCTAGAGTTATAATGTTCAATCACTTCCCTATATCTCCATTTCAATATAAAATAGACATCTCAAATATATGTGAAACTGTTTAACAACCTGCTAATTTTCTATTTAACAACCTGTTTATTCCCTGGCCTTTTATTTATCTTGGTAAATAACCTTCTCTGAGTTCCTCTGGGGGATAATAATAATTAAAAACAAAAAAGTAAAAAACTTCATGTCATTCTTGACCTCTCCTTTATACTCAAAATCCTATCTATCAGCAATCAATACTTTGAAAATACATAAAGAATTCATGGTTAATGTTGAAACAGACAGAAAACAGGCACATAGGATTCCAGGAAAGATGATCCTGGCCTAGGAAGTAGCTGAAGTTGGGTCTAAATGGGACACAAAGGACTGAGGCACTTTCCCTTGTGGGTCTCCATGTACAAGGCTGTGTGGGAGCAGGGCTCTTGGCCAGAGAAAGAGCGGTCAGCCAAGGACCCTCACTGTGACGAAGGCAGTTGAGCTGAAGGTGGTAGAAGAGGTAAAGGGTGGAAGGCAGGAGTCCCAGGATCCAGAGCACCTCAGAGAAGTCTCCAGAATCCATTGTGTGAGGCTGTGATGTAAGTGCTGAGGTCACAGAAGCGACCTGAGAGAGTGGGTTCCGGCCCAGAAGGCCTCAGGGGTGGCTGTGCGGCAAGATGAGGGCGGTTTGGAGCCCTGCATAAGAGGAAGGAAGGGGCCACAGCCGACTGGTATGTATACCCCAGACTGGGCCCTTCCTCCTACTTTGTCCCCATACTCGTCAACTACAGGCCTCTTTCCCAGGCCCCCAGATTGCCCTCCCCTGACCCCAACATCTCTCAATCCCATAATCCCCCAAAAGCATCCTGTCCCAGGAACCTCACGGCCCCTTCCATGTGGTCCCTGCAGCTTTCCCGACCCTGAGCCCTGAGACCCTCTTCATGCTCACCTTTCCTACCTTCACCACTGCCTGAAAGGATGAACTTGGTCTCCCATCTCCATCCCTCAGCTGTGTCCCCATAGACCTGGGCCTCCTGCTGCCACCATGGCCAAAAGTGGAGAGGCCCTGCCACAGAGCAGCCCAGCGCCAGTCCAGGCTCCCCACCTCATCAAGGTGACAGTGAAGACGCCCAAGGACAAGGAGGATTTCTCAGTTACGGACACATGCACCATCCAGCAACTGAAGGAAGAGATATCCCAGCGCTTTAAGGCCCACCCTGATCAGCTGGTTTTAATCTTTGCTGGCAAAATCCTCAAGGACCCTGATTCACTGGCACAGTGTGGAGTGCGAGATGGCCTCACTCTCCACCTGGTCATCAAGATGCAGCGCCGTGCCATGGGCACTGAATGCCCAGCTGCTTCAATCCCTGCCCCGGGCCCAAGTCCCAGATTACTCCCTCAGCCAAGCTCCATTTTCCCAGGAGATGGGCCTCCTGCCTTCAGCTTAGGTGTCCTCACAGGGCTCAGTGGGCTGGGCCTAACCCCTGGCAGCTTCCCCGACCAGTCAAGCTCACTGATGTGGCAGCGCATATCTGTGCCTGAGTTTGTGGCTCAGCTTATTGATGACCCCTTCATCCAGGGTCTGCTTTCTAACACGGGCCTGGTGCGCCAGCTGGTTCTTGACAACCCCCATATGCAGCAGCTGATCCAGCACAACCCTGAGATTGGGCATATTCTCAACAACCCTGAAATCATGCGGCAGACGCTGGAGTTTCTACGTAACCCAGCCATGATGCAAGAGATGATGCGTAGCCAGGACCGGGCGCTCAGTAACCTGGAGAGCATCCCTGGTGGCTACAATGTGCTTCGCACCATGTACACAGATATCATGGACCCAATGCTTAATGCGGTACAGGAGCAGTTTGGTGGCAACCCCTTTGCCACTGCCACTACTGCTAATGGCACCACCAGCAGCAGCCAACCTTCAAGGACAGAGAATTGTGACCCCCTCCCCAACCCCTGGACTTCCACCTATGGAGGCTCAGGTGGTAGGCAAGGAAGGCAGCTTGGGGACCAGGATGTATCTGAAATTAGGAATAGGGTTCCAAGCTTTCTGGGAAATATAGGGCTCTATGACTACCTCCAGCAATTACATGAGACCCCCCAGTCCCTGGGAAATTTTCTGCAGGGGAACACATCTACCCTCAGCCCAAGCCAGGAACCACCACCACCAGGAAACAGAGTTCCCCCAACTTCACCCTCATCCCAGGAACACGGGTCAGGCCAGCCTCTCCCCAAGGAGTCAGTAGCAATCAAGGAAAAGTCCTCCTGCCCAGCTTTCCTGAGATATCCCACAGAGAACAGTACTGGACAAGGTGGAGGCCTAGATGGTGCAGGCAAAAGCTCTACTGGCCATAGCACAAACTTGCCTGATCTTGTCTCAGGGCTGGGGGATTCTGTCAACAGGGTTCCATTTGTTCCTTCACCTGCCTTCATGGCAGCCAATCCTGGAATCTCTGAGCCTCCCTGGCTGCCACCACCAGGTTATCCAAGATCTCTGAGGCCAGCTGGCATGAATCAGGTCCCACAGTTGCAGGAAGAGATACACCGACAGCTGCCATTATTGATGCACCTTCAGGCAGCCATGGCAAACCCCCGTGCCATGCAAGCCCTGCTGCAGATTGAACAGGGTCTGCAGATCCTGGCTACTGAAGCACCTCGCCTCCTACTCTGGTTCATGCCTTGCCTAGCAGGGCTGGGGAGTGCAGCAGGAGGTACAGAGTCTAGGGAAGGTGCCCTTATATCTGAGGACCCACCCCCATCCCCAACTCCTGAGGAGTCCCCAGCACAGGGCTCTACAGAGCTGGGCTTCCATTCTACTCCCTTTCTCCAGATGCTGCAAGCTTTAGCTAGTGCCAATCCCCAGCAGCTGCAGCCTGAAGCTCACTTCCGGGTGCAGCTGGAGCAACTGCGGGCCATGGGCTTTCTGAATCGTGAAGCCAATCTTCAGGCCCTCATTGCCACGGGGGGTGATGTGGATGCTGCTGTGGAGAAACTGAGGCAGTCATAGGAGCCTTAGTCATTCAGACCATATCTTTTCCTCTGCCTTCTCCCCATATCCTATTACCCTAGGTTTCCCATTCTTGAATACAGCTGCACTATAAACCAAATTTACTATTATGCCCTTTACTGTGGAGACAATGTTGTTCCAGAGTCAATGAGGAAGATTAAGAGCCAGAAACAGGGTGGGGGTTCTGTGTGTGACTCAATTACCCCCACCACGGTACCAGTGTGGGGCTCCAGTCTGAGCTCTGCGTATGCCTATCTTGAGATGCAATTACATCCGCTCTCCAGTGTCAGCTGTTGCCTGAGTCTGGTTTTTGTGGGCTCTGAGAAAGGGGGAGGATGTGGGAGAAGAGGTGGTGATTAATGTTATCTCTCCATGGATGGAAGGGCTTGGGGGGTAAACTAAAAGGTTTGAAGTTAGAAGACTCAGAGGTATGGAGAACACAGGAGGAAATGTTGCTGCAACATTTTGAAGGTTGAGAGGCCTGCAACTTTCCTAGTGCCCTTCCAGAGTTCCTCCAGATTTTGTGCCCTGTGGTAGCTATCTCCATGCATTCTGTTCTTTGAGGCTCCCTACCGGCAGCCTGACAGAAGAGTGAGCACAGTTTCTTATTTTCATTGCCTCTGAAGACTATCCCACAGGGGGCTGTCACTTACAGGATTTGATGCTGATCTCTGATTGGATAGAGATAGAGCAGCAAGAATTCAGGCTGTGTTCTAAGACTCCTGAATCTCACCAAGTTCATAAAGTCTCTTGTAGCCAGATTCAGAGAGTTGATTTCTTGCAACTTATAGCTCAAAAATTGAATATATATCCTGTGCACAGCATTCCGTTTGCTATTAGGAATTCAATATGAGTAAAAGAGACATGATCCTGCCTCCATGAGTTTATGATCTCGTAGCAGAAACTGTTCAGACTGTGAGTATATGAAGAATACTCATATGTCATTATAAACTATGGTAATTGCTATAAAGAAAAAGATGGGTAGCTCTGAAATAGCATTAACAAGGGCTTAATCTAATCTGGGGAGACTTCTGTGAGTGTGTACTGCAAGCTAAAACCATGAAAAGTGGTAAGAATGAAACAGATAAAGCTTTGAAGGGAGAGGGAAGAGTATTCCTGCAAAAAATCCATTATGTACAAAGGCATGGAGGTAGGAAGTGCATGGCACAGGGGAGGTACCCTCGGCATCTCAGACTAAATTCTTGTTTACATTCAGGGATGCTTTTCAATACCCATGTATGTCTAGGGTAAAGGTGTTACAATTCATAAATCAATCAAGTGAACCATGCTTTCCAGTCCATATGCACATAAATGTGCCCATGGGATCACACTGGTAAACACACTGTGGAGAAATGGACAAACACACAATGCATATTCACTTAAAGACACCTTCCCATGGGCACACGCTGCATACACATGTACAAGCATACACACAAAACACACAGTCTGTTAAATCAGAGTTTCATCACAGAATGGGAGTGTAAATATGAGAAATATTCGTGCCCTATTCCTGTCAAGGAGGGAAAAGGGTTCTTGATGGAGGATACCACTATGGTGAAAGTGGCTGTTGTATGTGCTTAGATGTCAGAGACTAAGTGTGGGGGTCCTTTCAGGAACTGTGAGAAAAAGAACCCCTACCTGGGGCCCAGGATACTGTGATCAGCCTGTCACAGTCACTACCCTTGAGGTACCAGCATGTGGCTTAAAGGAGAAGAAACCAGCTTTTGTGAACAACTTTATTCCAGTGATTTAGCTTTCAATCTCTAAGTGGAGCACAAGGCTTCAAGGCCCCTCAATCCCTCACTCTACTCCCCATCAGTGAAGAAGTGGAGAGTTCATGTCCAGATCAAAGGAACTGTTTATGGTGTTGCCAGGGGAAAGGAAGAGGAAAGTCTTGCCTCTCTATTTCCTGCAACTCACCAGGTGAGTACTCTGGGACTACCTCTGATTGGAGAAGATGTACAACATAACTCCTAATTTCCAACCTTGGAAGGTCAGGTAGATCTGAGAAACAACCTCATGGAATGAAATGTCTCTGCTTTTACCCGCCTTCCATCTGGGCCAAAGGAAACCTGCAGGCTCATATTAGTTAAGCCCAGCTCACCAGGCCAGACAGCAGGTGGGATGGGTCTAAAAGTCTTGAAGGAGTGTGCTCATTTAGTAGATTATTCTCTGGCCATAACCTTTTGAGAACCCTGCACAGTTGACTGGATGCTTGGAATTCCTTCTCTAGCTTCATTAGAGACTGACCTTGTCAGCCTCGTGCCCAGCTCCATGTTGGTGAATCCAGGAGAGGGATGGGCCTGGGGCAGGGAGGGTCACTGTCTTCTACCCAGCAGCTAAGGTAGGGCCTGGCACATAGAAAACTATCGACAATTGAATGACTGAGTGTTGCTGATGAGTGGGTAAATGAGAGACTGAATGAGAAAATGGTTGGGAAACCTGGATAGATACAAATCAAATAGAAGATGTCACGGGACCAGAGATTTTGTTTGGGGGAATAAAGGCTATTGGAATCTTGGGGAGAGGAGATCCCTGCATGCTGATGATACTGAAAGAACAGGCCTCTTGGAATTTCCCATCTGTTGTCCTGCTCTGCCCACTCTGTCAGCTGTGGTCCAAGATCAAATATCCGAGCCAGGGAAGACGGGGCAAGTGGGTTGTGTAGGTGGAGAAGAGAAGATAGAGTCACAAAGCTTTGGTTATACAGGCCTAAGGCCCGGCTTCCTCCAGAGAAATTGTACTTTTTCTTTAGACCAAGAGATCTGCTAGAAAGCCAAACAAAAAAAGAAAAACCCAAAACAGTGGTAAATTCTGCAGTGATGATTTACATCATAAATATCCAGGGAGGTGGACAGCAATGTAAGAGAAATGTTTTATCCAAAGAATAGAAAGTGTTTTATGCTTCTGTGTTCTTTATTTATTTGGGATATTCTCCTAATATCTCCATCATAAACATATGCTTGTATTTTTTTAGATATTTTAGAATTTTGCTATTTACATTTAATTTCAGTAATTGCTAACACTTATTGAAGCTTTACTATATGTCAGATCTTCTTGCAAGCTCTTTAGTCTGATTCCATACAATAGTCCTTTATTGCAGGTAGTAGTATTATCCCTATTTCACAGATGAGGATAGCTAAAGCATGTGGAGAGGGAAGCACATTGCTTAAAGTTATCAAGCTTCTTCATACTAGGACCAGGGTTTGAAATTAGACAGTCTAATTGCAGAGCCCATACTTTTAACCACTGTAATAAATCAAGTTGACCTAATTTATGCTTTAATCCTTATTCCCAAAAGAGCAGAGGAGGGCAGGATTTGTGGTGTTGGAATTTTTGCACCCCTGAGTCCTCAAGTTTTTTGCATTGGACCTAAGTATCTTTTTACCACATCCTACATGTGTATATGTATTCATTTCTTTGTTTTTTATTTCATCTACTAGGACTATACTTCAATTATTTTAACTTTGAAATATTTAATGGCAAAAAGTACAATGATTGTCTTGCAAAATACCATTGGCTAATTTTGTCTCTTTATTTTTCCAAATATACTTTATAACAGATGTCAAATTTTAGAAAAGTCCAGATGAGATTTTGATTGGCTTTCCATTATACTTTTACATTAGAGGAGAATGGAGAAATTTACAACAGACAGACTTTCCTTTTAGAATAGGGAATGTTTTCATTTATTTAGTTTTACTTATTTTTCTGTAAAAAATGTAGCTTCTTTAAATAAGTCCTACACATTTGAGGCATAGGATAGTATAGCCAGCTACGAGTTATCTTTTCTCAGAGACAGTTCCAGGTGTGAGTAGACAAAATCTGCACCAGGAAAATAGACAGATGTTGTAGGTTAAGAGAGTCCTCTTGCCCCATAGGAGCTGACGTGCATTTATCCTCTCCATATATTTACATTCCAGACTCCTGCAAGAAAAATGCCCTGTTATAATTTCCCCACACTCAAGAAAGCCCAAATCATGGAATCCCCTTTAAGTTCTTATGATTCATTATAGTCTCTTCCAGTTCAGACAAGTTTGCCAAAGAGGGGTCATTTTCATCACAAGCAATGCTGCCCAGTGTCAACCTGAAATAACAAAGAGAGATTGGCTTTCCAAAGAAATGAGTGCATTTGGGAATATACAGGGGATTATAACCTGGAATATATGTGCTATGACAGATCATAGGCATATTCAGGAAGGTGAGGCAAGGGGAAACTTTTAAGCACATAAAAGAAAAGTTCATGAAGGTTGTTTTGAAATAAAAGTTCATCGATTATAGGGGCTTATCACACATGGTAACATGTACTGGCCATTGTTAGGGTCTTCATAGAAGTGACCTGACTGCAAGGTTGTGGGTTAGTAAGAATTCTGGCAAAGTTATGGTTAGGACTAGCTGTTACTGGAAAGATGTCCTCATAGAAGTGGGCTTAACTTCAGGGTTGTGGTTTTGACAGGGTCTCTAGTGATTGCTCTTGTTATCAGGCAAACATGTGTGAGGACTCTCCTTTCAGTGACCTCCGGGCTCCATTTAGTTTTGACATAAAAGTGGCTCCATTTTGGCATTGATAACTTTCACACTAGCAATATGATTGATATTTTATAGTTATCTGCTTATCAGGGTAACAGCCAGTAAGTTTACTGAAAGTCAGATTCTCATGCAACAGGAGAAAGAGTTTGTTAACCCTTTTATCCATATATGTCAGACCACATAGGGCACCGTGGTCTGGGCTGGATACTAGTGAGCATGATGATTTAGAAGCGGTTCAAGTAGCTTTCACTTAGGTTTGCGACTGAAGGAGAAAAGAAGCAGGACAAGAGACATGCAAAATCAAAGATACAGAAGAGTGGGTGGACACAGATCCTCATCGCCTCCACAGTACACACAAAGGTGCACATGAATTGGTCAGTGCATCCTTTGCAAAACAAGCAGTCTGGGAGGTCATAGGGGTCCAGAGTTGTGGGCTCACTGCCTCTTATACCAATAGGCTAGGCAGGAAAATAACTAGGGGGATGGGGACAAGTTTTCAGAGGGATATTAAGAATACTTTTTGACCATGTTTTGTTTGAGGTCCCTGTGAGACCTCAAGTGGACATGACTAGTTTAGAGTTCTGGGTGTGTGTCAAGGCTGGAGATGTAGATCTGCTGTTCCTCAGCACATAGAGGGGTTATTGGAAAACATGGATGAGATCATCCTGGCAGACTGTGCAGACAGAAAACAGAGTGGGGCCCAGAGTGGGTCCAAACATGTGACTATTTATTTTCATAGCGTAAATTAACAGAAACAGAATTCCTCTTGGATCAAAGAGTAATCAAAGATTTAAGCTTATTTAACAATTTAAAGTGCCTTTTACAGTGGCTGTACTATCATATCTCTCTATTAAAAACTGGATAGAGAGGCATTGGGGCCAATTTTTCATAGAAAGAATTTAAGGAGACCTAGGTTAAAAGGTCAAGTGGTTGAACAACTGTGCCCTCTTAACAGCTAATATCCTTCTCGACTTGTACTCCATTCTAAAAATTCAATCCCTGCCTTTGCAACCTAGTGCTTTCTTGGAAAGTTTATGTTCAAATGCGTCCCATGTTAAATGAGCAGCTTTCTGGCCTGGGGGAAACCTATGGTTAATGAGTCCCAGGACATTATATGCCCTTGATCTGGCCTCTGGCCTTTGTGGGGTGGGGGTGAGATCAAAAATTTACAAAGATAAGATGAGGCCTGAGGCAAAACAGAAACTCATTTAGGGGTTTATTTGCCAGACTGGAATTTGAACAAGAGTTCTTTAAGGAGACTATTATGTCTCTTAATTAAACTGGTTATCTGGGCCCTGTCAGGGATGTGAAAGTTCTCCTGAATGCCTCGTCCAAGGACCCAGTGTGTTGTATTTTAAGAATTGAAATGTGTGTTGGTTAAGTTAGTAATGTCTGTAATTCTGAAGGGAATAAGGAGTGTTTTGGCAAGGCCTTCTACTATGGCCTTAGTGTATGTGGAGATACGTGTGATTTTGATTTACATTTTGGACATATCTGTGAGCAAGAGATAACCAGAGGTCTTGTTTTCTTGTTTTTACCTTGAAAGGGACAATTTTTTTTTAGCTAATGGTCCAATAGTTTGTAATAAATGTGAAGATGGGGACGCTGGGCCAGGGCATCCAGTGTTAAAGCAATTGCCTTAAATTTGGCCAACTGTGATATTTCTTGGATCCCGTCCTTTATTAGGGACATCCTGGCTAATGGATAGAAAGCAGCAACATTCCACTAAGCTCCATCACATATGATGATTAGCAGTGCCATTTTCATAGTCCACAAACTCCCAGTGTTGTTCACTCAGTTAGTCCCAAGGATCTCCCCAGATAGCCAAGGGGCTTAGAGGAGGGGTGACCTCCTCTAGCACCATGGCATTTAGCAAGGGTCCGAGAACAATGGAAGCCACCCCCTCTACAGGTAGAATATCCCAGAGGGCTCAGGTTTGGTTCCATCCCGTCTTATGGAGGCCTTGGTAGCCATACTGAGCTTGCAGGAGTCTGTTTTTATAACCCAAAGCATAATAGGCAGGTGGAAGTGGAGGGTCACAGGCTCAGTGTCTATGAGAGCATCTATCTCCAGGAGAGCACAGTAGGTGGCCAGTCATTTGTTGTTTTTATGGTGTATAGCACAGGTGAAGAGGGGCAACTTTTTGCATCAGAAGTTCTGTGGAAACTTATGGCCAGGATGAGTAGTCCAGAGTCTCAAGGAGGCATAAAAGAGGTTGCCAAAGCCTTTATAGTGAAGGAGTTTTGTTATTTTAAGCACCAACAATGGTGCCTGTTGATTTTAATTTGTAAGTTAAATTTGTAAATGAAGAATATGTTACCACCAGAACCCAAAAAAGACTAAAAGATATTGGACTTTTATGCCATTAATAAATGTGTCAAATTTCCTTGGAAGAGGATATTATCAATGTAATGTCATACCTGTGCTCCTGGAGAAAGGTGGATGTCATAAAGATCTTGTCTGCAAAGACTGTGTATGATGGTGAAGCTGTTGAGGTACTCCACGGTAGCCTAGAAAAGGTGTATTGACTTCCTTTGGAGGAAGAAGCAAACTGTGGTTGAGAGACTGCTGAAATAGGCACTGAATGGAACACGTTAGCCAAATCTATAAGAGTGAAATATTTAGTGGTTGTTGACAGAATAGAATAGGTAATTTTAATAACATTGGGTACTGGGTATGGGAGCCTTGATGGATGGGTATGTAGGCCAGAATTACAGTTGTTGTAATCCATTGTAAGACATCCACTATTTTTTCCAGAGTTAAGGACAAGCAAAATTTGGTTATCACATGGAGAAGCAGTGGGGATAATCACCTCTTCATTAATTTGGGTTTTATATAAGTTTTAATCTTTGAAGCCTCTGTTTTAGTTTACATTGGGCCAAATTAATTATTTAACTAAGGATTCATGAGGTCCCACCTTATCAAGCCAATTTGTAAGTACCCAAAACTTATTTTAATTTTAATTTATTATTTACTATGTTAGAGCATCTATGCCCAATACGGAATATTTTGGGGCAACAGGTACTATGACTATGAAAAATTTAGGCAAGGCTACAGTTAAAGTGAGGCATACCTATTTTCCCTCTTTTTTATATTTAGTCACCCTCTTAAGATTATAGGGGGATTGAAGTTTAAGTGTGGTGGAATCCTCAGGTATAACTATAATTCCAGCCCCAATATTAACTAAGTCCATGAAACTTGTCAATTGGTGCATTTTAGTAAATGTTAAAGCTAAGTTAGAACCTATGTGTAGAGGCACAAAAACCAATTGGTGCCCTTTTAATAACATTTTTTGTTATATAGATTCTTTAGCATATAAATTTAGTATATGAATTGTGAGTTTCCAATTGTATCAAATTATGAAACTTTGTTTTAATTTTGTCATATATTATATATACATGTACACAATTTATCTATTTATTATATAGTTATGTTAAAATATTATATATGTATACATAATTTATTTAACTTTTATTTTCTCCCTCTATATTTAAGGGTTTGTTTTCAAATCAATACGTAACGCAAGGTTAGGTTTGCTAGACCTGGCATTTGCTCAGTACATAAGGTTTAAAGCTCCTTTGTTTTTCTCTTGGGCCTCCAGCGTGCAGCTCCTAAAGCAGCAGTCTTCCCCCTCCTCCCACCCGCTTTTTTTTGTTTTGTTTTTTCTTATTTTAGGATTTTAGCTGCCTGAAGGTGTGGCCTTTAGCTTCTGCCTCTGGCCGATGAGAGGAAAGCGGAAGGACTAAGGGACTCCATGTCTCTAGGCAGCAACCTCAACCACAGGATAATCAGTCCCTTTCCTCCTCAATTCATTTACTATTTCTTACCTCTTAAGGTGCAGTAGTCAGGGTTCTCCAGAGGGACAGAACCCATGGGATATATATGAAAGGGAGTTTATTAGGGAGAATTAGCTCACACGATTGCAAAGGCGAAGTTCCACGGTAGGGCAATAGACCGTTTGCGTGGTGGGAGGAGATGAGAAAAGCCAGTCGTCTTGGCTTGGTCCAAGTCCAAAAGCCTCAAAACCAGGACGGCCAACAGTGTAAGCTCCAGTCGGGGCTGAAGGCCTGAGAGCCCCGGGGAGGCGCTGGTGCAAGTCCCAGAGTCCAAAGGCCAAAGAACCTGGGGTCTAATGTCCAAGGCCAGGAGAAGAAAAAACGTCCCACCCTGAAAGGGAGAGAGAGAGAGGGAGGGAGCGAGAGAAGAAACTCAGCAAGCTGAATATCCCCCTCCTTCCACCCGCTTGTTCTAGCCCAGCCAGCAGAGATTGGATGGTGCCCGCCCACATACGGGGCGGGTCTTCCTCTCCCAGTGACTCACGTGTCAATGTCCTCTGGAAACACCCTGACAGACACGCCCAGAAACAATGCTTCACTAGATGCCCCTCAATCCAGTCAAGCTGACACCTAATATTAACCATCACAAAAACAAATCTTTTAGAATGGCTTATATCCCTAATACCTAGTTTCTCTCTCTCTCTCCCCCCGCACCGTCCCCCCCACCCCCACCACCCCCGACAAACTCCCGGTGGTCCCAAGTGTCTTGATGGTGGACATCCTCTCTAGGGTGTCCCAATCAACCTTAGAGAGGTTGGGGTCTACATCCAAGAGAGCAATAGTAGCCTCAATTTTGTCTTTTAAATTATTTATTTTGTGACTAATTTTAAGCAGATTCTTCACCTGTCAATAGGTAGCAGCGCTTAAAAGTGCTCAACATACTTACCAAGAGATTTGTAATCTCAGATGAGTTGAGAAACCTGGTGGAGCGTGTCAGGGGAAACAGGATTGCACTGCTCCTCCTCCTCCTTAGCTCCATGTAAAAACAATCCCCCTTGTTTTTACACTGAGCCACTCATCTCTATGGTTTGGATCCATGATATCCCATGGGGTTGGGAAACAAATAGCAGCAGCAGCAGCAGCAAGGGACGCGGCAGAGAAGATGCCACTGGCCCTGGCAGCACCGAGTGTTCTGAGGTGCTATGGAAGACTATCCTAGGGACGGGGACCGCCTGACCCTGAGAGGAAAGAGAGCAAATTATATTTTTCTGTCAAGTGCTATTCAATGACACATCAAACAATGCAGACAGGGTCACCTACCTCTATTGCAGCCCACTGGCCCCATCAGCTTCCAAGCTAGCACTCAGCAATATGCATTAGCATGACTCTGAGATAGGGAAACTGCAATTCTATTGGCAGGGGATATTCCTCAAATCACCCTCACTCAAAGGTGCACTGAGAAATAGCCAATTCACATGGCCCACTGACTCCATATCCTACTTCTCCTCTTGCTGAGATCAAGCTGGGAAGCAGTACCCTGGAGTGCTCTATTGGAATTGGAACTGGATCCACACTTTAGGATGGGGAGTCTTGGCAGCAGTCAGAAGAGGCAATGCAAAGCCATGCAAAGCAGTGCACAAGAAGGCCAGCAGGGTAGAGAGGGCTCCCAAATGGTAGAGCTCAATTAGGATAGCCAATCAGTAAGCCACGAGAAATCAAAGGGAATCTCTGAGGGACTTTATACCAGAGTTTAAAATGATCTCATCCTTGTTGCCAATTGTTTTGTAAATGGGGCTTTAAGTCCCCCTTGTGGGTATTTTTAGGATCATTCTAACAAGGCATGGAAATCAAATTCAGAGATGCATATGAGATAGGAATTTATTATCACAGGTCCTAAATAGGGAGGCATGGGCATGCCATGCAGGGGACTATATGGGAGAAACTCCTAGGGAGCAGGTTCCTTCAAGCAGGAAAGCCAAGAAAAAATATGGACCATGGGCAAGTGCCTCTATTGTGGGTCAGTGTGGAGTACACAAGCAAGAGGCATGAGGGGATTTTACTAGTACATTTGAATGTTGCTAGGTCACAGACTAGGGAAGGCAAGAAGAAGAACTTGTGGCAGGAACCAGCCTTATCACACTAGTGTACCTGGTCACTTGGGTGGATGCTCACAGCCTGTTTGTGACAATGTTGAGGCATCAAGAAAATATGAAATTTTAAAAATTTACAATACACCATCCTGCTCACTTTTGGTTACAATTTGCATGGAATAACTTTTTTCATCCTTTGACTTTCAGCTTTTGTGTGTTCTTAAAGCTAAAGTGAATCTCTTGTAGGCAGTATATAGTTGGATCTTGTTTTATTCATTCAGTTACTCTATGTGTTTTGCTTGGAGAATTTAATCCATTTAATTTAAAGTAATTATTGATAGGTAAGGACATATGATTGCCATTTTGTTAATTGTTTTCTCACTGTGTTATGGCTTCTCTGTTCTTTTTTTTCCCCCTCTTTTGTTGTCTTCCTTTGTGATTTGATGATTTTTTTCTAGTGGTATGCATTGACTTCTTTCTCTTTGTCTTTTGTGTATCTCCTATAGGTTTTTTTTCTTTGTGATTACCATGAGGTTTGCATAAGACATCTTATATCAGTCTATTTTAGGATGATCACTTAACTTCAAATACATGCAAAAACTCTACATTTTACTTCTTCCTACCTACACATTTAATATTATTGATGTCACAATTTGCATCTTTATATATTGTGTATACATTGGCAAATTATCGCATTTATAGATATTTTTAAAACTTCTGTCTTTTAAGTTTTATACTAGAAGTAAAAGAGATTTACATACCACAAAAAATTTCTCTCTTTATTTGGTTTATAATATATAACCAAATGAGGTCAATGAAGACCTCTTTATCTTCAACCTATTTGCTTTTTTTGGGGGGGTGGGCTTTATGGATGAGGATGTTTATTTCCCTCTCCAGATTTGGAAAGTTTTTTTGTAATTGCTTCTTTAAATAAGCTTTTTGTTTCTTTCTCTTTTTCTGCTCCTGGAACTCCCACAATGTGCATATTGCTTTGCTCGATGTTCATCCATAAGTACTTTAGGATTCGTCACTCTTTTTCATCCTTTTAAAATAATGTCCCTCTAACTGGATAACTTCAAATGATCTGCTTTTGAGTTTGCTAATTCTTTCTTCTGCTTAATGGAGTCTGCTTTTGAAGCTCTCTATTGAATTTTTAAATTCAGACATAGTATTGTTCAGCTCTAGAATTTCTGTTTTTTTTTCTTTTTTAGTTTCTCTTTCTTTGTTTAACTTTTCACTTTGTTCATATATTGTCTTCCTGATTGTGTTTATTTATCTATTTGTGCTCTCTTTTAGCTCACTATACTTAAAATGATTATTTTGAATTCTTTGTCAGGCAATTCATAGATCTCCATTTCTTTGGGGTCAGCCATTGGAGTTTTATTTTGTTCCTTTGGTGGTGTCATCTTTTTTTGATTCTTCATGTTCCTTGTAGCCTTGTGTCACTGACTTCATTTTAGAAGAAGTTGTCTCTTCAAGTATTTACTGAATGGCTTCAGAAGAGAAAGATTTTCACTAGTGAGTCTGGCTAGAGGGTCTCATGGTCCTTCAGATATTTTCTATGGCTGTGCCTACCCCACTATTTTTTTTCCCTCTAAGGGGGAAAGTCATAGGATTATATATCTTCTCTTGATCCCTCAAAGCTAGGCCAGGTGCTAAGAGACTATTTATTTTCCTTAGAGTAGTGCCCTGAAGTGTTCAAGATGGTGTGTCTTCTCCAGTCTGTCAGAGTCAAGCTGGCTGCTGATCTGTGTGTTGTCTGTGGGGCCTTGTCCACATTATCTGTGGGAGTGCACAGGGCACTAGCTACAGGGGCTGTGTGTGGTTTTGGGAATGAATATTTGCTGGTTTGGGGGGTCTACAGGCAAGTAGTCCTGTGGGGTTTCTGGGTAAGCCTCATGGTGGAATCCATGAGCTGGTTAGCAAGACCCATGGCCAGCTATTGAGATTTGTGCACTGATTGCTGTTAGCCCCCTCCCCATTGTCCTTGCTCCTAGCTGTGCCCAGGCTATTCAGCTGTGCCAATCCTCTCAGTGTTCTGGGTGGGGCAAGACAGAAGTGGGTTTCCTGGGCAGTGTCACATAGCCTGGAGAAGCCAAGCACTCACTTTGCCCTGACTTTCTCTCCTGTAGGATAAATCACTAGTCAAGGGGGTCTCTAGCAGCACCAAGCAGTGCTGCTATGGGGAAAGGGTGACACGAGTAATGTAAAACTGCTCCTCTTACCTTCTTCAATGTGTCTGCTTTTGGATTTTTTTCTCCACTGGGGTGCTGGAACCTCTCATCTGGATGCCAGGGTTCCTGCAAATGCATTCTTGTCCTTGGGTAGTTTCCAAAATTGATCTTTCTATGTGGGGATGAGGGCTGGAAACTCCTACTTCATCGTCTTGCTGATGCCACTCCTGACAGAAGATTTTCTGGACACCATACTTCTTCCACCAGTCTGTCCAGAGTTGTTTATCTCACTTGCTGTTAAATATGGCCCTGAACATTTGGTCAATACTGACAGACTAATCTGTTCTCTGTTTCCCAATCCAGTTACAGACATCACCACAGGATGTACCAAAGATTAGTAATGACTGTTGTATTGAAACAATACTCAATATTTAACAAATGTCTGCTCTGTGCCAAACATCTTGGGTTGTACTTTATATGAATATTCTCCTTTAATCTTCATCATCATTTTAGAGATGATGAAACCCTGTCTCAAAAAGGGTAAATTACTCATTGAAGGTTATGAAGTGGTGTCAATGGGATTTAAACCAGAGTTATTTCACTTCAGAAAGTCCAAATTCTCTTTTTTCCTAAATGGTTTATTGGCAAGTTGACTGTTTTTACTTTATTTTATAGCTATAAAAGGAATTTATGTAAAATGTAAAATTTTCAAAAGGTATCAGCTCCTCCATAAAGATAAAGAATGGTTCTTGTGCTGAAGAACCCAGTGGACAGTGTGGGCAGAGCTCCTGTCTTGAGAGACACGTATGTAAATGGACTGAGAAAGGCTGTCATCCGATGCTTGGGAAGGAGATGTTCAGACACTGACAACGGAACCTGTACAGGAGGAGACAAAGGGATGGTTCACCTCAAAGTCTATGAGGGAAAAAAGTATCGCTGAAACGATGAGATATGCAAAGGTGGTTCTGAATAACTGTTACCTGGAAGGTTCTTTATTCCCTGGCACACATTAATGTATTCACTAAGGGTAGGCCAGAAACATTAATTTGAATATCTGATTGTGCTGGGGGCTAACAAAAGGGATCCCCAAAGCAGTTGGTTTTGCTCATAATACTTGTATGGTAGAAGTTGTGCTGAGGTCTGGCATTATCAGGAGAGGCCCACTAGTCTGGCTGCCTGCCAGTCAGCCATGATGCTCACTCTGTGAAATGCCCTGGGACTGGGAAGTTCTTTCAAGCTCAGAAATTACAACTTGTCAGGGTTGGGCATTGGTAAGACACTGGAGATACTGATTCAAACTAATCAAAGTTTAAAAGCACATATCAACATATAATAAATGTGAGTCCAGATGCTCACGTTACCCATGTCTAGGAGAATCTTCTGGAGGTGGCAGTCTAGGCAGCCCAATCCTAATTTTTTAGTCCTTGGAAATTCTAGAATCAAAAAAAAGGGGTCAAGTATATAATGGCAACAGTAATGGTATAAACCCTATGGCTATACTGCCTGATGCATTCACTACAGTAAAAATGATTACTGCAGAGATTAGAATTTACTGTAGGGCCCACTTGCCTGGAGTGGTCAAAACAGTGTCTAAGAGGCTCACTATTTTCTGCTTTTACAGCTGAAATATGTCCTCTTCCAAGTGACATGTTTCCTCTTCAAATATGTTAACACCTTAAATCTAATAGCTGTTAAGTCCTACAGACCTAGATTCAAACTCTTACTTTCTTACTATTTCTTGTGTCTCAGCTCTGATTCTCCGAGTTGAGATCATAATGTATTTCTCTGAGAGCAACCTTGTTTATAAGTTCTTGGGGAACATGGTAATGTCTTTTTTAGAACGCTGTAGATGAGTTAGTCAGCCTGGAAGCCCTCAGAGGTGCAATCTGCCTGCAGACCCCAGTGAGACTAGGTGAACTAATTATACATATCTTTATTCTGTTCATGTAGAAACAGAGACTTGAGGCCTTGGTGGGGCCATGGTCAGTGTACAGTAATTCAGTAGAAGATGAGTGACTACAATCAGTACTTCTAAGCTAGCTCTTAGACCCAGTATCTTTTCCACTCAGCCATATTCATTTATCAAACTCAAATGGTAGGATTTTCAACAGTGGAACAGGCTAGTGTGAAACATGTTTCTAGATAGGGATATTTAATCTTATTTCTATTTCTGTTTAAATCAAATCATAAAAAGAGCCCAACCTCAGGCAGGTGGTAGGACCCCTGCCCTTCCCCCATTCAGGTCTAACTTTCAACTGTGACCTCATCGCTGACATCATGCCCCCTAAGGCTGGCCCAGGGGAAGAGCAGCTGCCACCCCTATGGGAGCCAGGTGGCTGCAGGGCTACACTGGGGAGGTAGCATCCGCAAGACGTGGGTAAGAGGACATCACTAGACACCTACTAGTTGTACTTAGGGCCACGTCTAGGCTTCTGTACATCTGTGCCCCACAGTGTCCTCAAGTGGCCCTGAATTCTGTTCTCAAGGAAGTATGGCACAGGCCAGGGAAGAAGCAGGGGACAGCCGGCTGGTGTCTAGTCGGGAGCCATCATCACGCATCATCAGAGTGTCTGTCAAGACTCCACAGGACTGCCAGGAATTTATGCTGGCAGAAAACAGCAGCATCCACCACTTTAAGAAGCAGATCTCCAAACGCCTTCACTGTGACGCTGACCGACTGGTGCTCATCTTCACTGGAAAGATGCTCCGGGATCAAGACATACTGAGCCAGTGTGGCATCCTTGATGGCACTACAGTCCACTTGGTGGTGAGAACCCATTTGAAAGGACCAGGCAGTCTCAAAACTCTGCCAGGCCCCACAGGCCATGGTACCCATCGTTCTGAACCATCAGCCTCTGAGGGCACTGGGATGCTAGCTCGGCTGGGCCGGCTTGCAAGAAGCTCACCTGATCTAGGTGACTTCTTTGGCCAGCTGGCTCAACTTCTGATGGCTGCACCAGAATCTTTGGTGCAGTTCTTGGAAGACCCTCTGGTTCAAGGCCTGGCAAGTGAGAAACCAGCTAATGCCAGCCATGTTCTTGAATCCTCAAGGCCAGTACAGAAACATGAGCCAGCTCTCAAGGCTCTGGAAACCTTGCAGAACTCAACCCGGCAACAGGAGCTCTTGCAGGCAGACAAGCGGAGGCTGGTGGCCTTGAAGGCAGTGCCAGGTGGTGACAATGCTATGCGTCCAGTCTGTTCTGATATGCAGAAACTTATGCTCTCCACTATGGCCCTATTGGTTGCTTCCAAAGACTACACCTCAAGTTCAGAGTCTTGCGGAGGGAAAGCCAATGCACACAATAGTACTGACACCACTACCACCATCCCCACCACCTCTGCACCTGCCAAGCCACTGGCACAAGAGGTCAGTGCAGGAGCAGCTGCCCAGGTCAAGGGCATGGCCTCAAATCCTACCAATGCAGGGTGCAGGACTGGTATGCCGGACTTGTACTCAGGACAGGATCTTCCCTCCCAGGATTGCCAGCATCCCATAGAGAAGGCCACTGTAACCAGTCAGCTGAGACCTTCACCCTCTGTTTTGCGTAAAGCCTTGCATGTCCTGCAGCAGAATCCAGCTTTGCTACACCAGCTGGCAACTGGCAGCCCCCTGCGACATCACATGCCACTACTTCCAATCCTCACCAACCCACGAGCGCTGCAGGCATTGATACAGATAGAACAAGGCCTACAGATACTGTCCAAGGAGGTGCCTGGGCTGGGACTCTTCTTGTGGGACCCAGAAAGACCCCGTGGGGCTAGAAGAGTCCCTGAAATTAGGGGTGGAAGAAAAGGTCATAGAGCAGACCCTGGGCAACCCACCTTGGCTGTTCTTCAGCTCCTCCATGCGCTGGCCAATGCATGTTCCCAGTCTACCCAATCCTCACTACCCTCAGCCCTCCTCACTGAGGGTCGCTACCAGCAAGAACTGGAGCAGCTGAAGGCCATGGGTTTTGCTGATCACGATGCCAACCTGCAGGCCCTGATGGCCACAGGTGGGGACATCCATGCTGCCATTGAGAGGCTGCTAGGGGTGCCACAGGCCTAGGTTCCTCCAGCTGATGCTTACAATGCACCATCCTGTGGAGAGGGAGGAAAAGGAAGGGAAAGGGGGAGGGGAAGGGAAGTAGCTTATTTTGGGAATTCCTCCTACTCACATCATGTGCACATTTGGACAGCCCCTCTCTCACTGCCTAAGCCTGTTCTACATTAAAAAGATTGCTTGGACCTCGTGTGTGATGTAAATTTGTGTATGGATGGGCAAAGGAAATGCTATTTGGAGAGAGACTGATCAGATTCTATGGCCTTGGGATTGGGCTTCACTTATTCTCATGCCTCTAACCTCAGAGTCTTCTTAAATTTTGAACATACTGTGGGGAAATCCTGAGTTTGCTTTGTATCTGTACTCATACTCAATCAGCAACTGGGTTTTCCACCAGCATCACCAGCATCACCGTAAGCCACTTCTATTCCAGCTCCAGAGTGACTCTGAAGGAATCCTGACTGTTGCTCGCCTAAGAAGCCACAACTTCCCTTAAGGCGTCTTAAAGCTGCTTACTCTTTCACCTTCTTGTTTCTCTGTCTGTAGGTCCAGTCTCTTGCTATTACAGAAAAGACGTCCAGCTTCCCTCTTATCTAGGACTCTTCCTTTGATATCTGCCTAAGCCAGGATCCTGCTCTATGAGGTTAACCTCTACTGCTTCTGAAGCACCATCCTGTCCTCCTATGCAGGTTTCTTCCTTTTATCCTGCAAAATGCTTGACTCTGCTGTCTTATGAGCTAATGAACATTATCCTTTTGTTTCTGTATTTCTTGAAGGCGTCTCCCCTTCCAGTGGTGGTGTTTTATCATCCTCTGCAGTCAGGGACTTACCCCCAGTAAGATGCAGAGGCTTTCTCAAAGCTGTTTCTCATTATTCATCTTCCTACATTTTTCTACAGAATTTGACATACTGACCTCTGTTTCTTGAAGCTGCTTTCTTTAATATTTTCTTATCCATTGTCTTATAGAATTATGCTTCCTGAGAGTTTATTATACCAATTCTTTTATTATTTATTTCTCAGAGAGTTTGGCCATTTCCACAGCTCTGGCTCTTATTTCTACACTCACGGTTCCTAAATTTCTGAGTCTAATATTTATACTTTACATAGCTCACTGGCCTTCCCTTTGGGTACCCTGGGGGAATCTCTGGTTCAGAATGTTCAAATATAGTGCAGCATCGTTGCCCTGGCCTGTTCCTAGTCTAAATTCTATGCTCCCTATGTCTCAGTGAATGTTGCCAATACTTCCCGAATCCATTCAGTCACCTCTCCTGTAAACTTCTGATCTGTTAGTGATATGACTCATACAGTAGGCAGACAGAGCATGCCCCAGAGTACAAGTGGCTAAATGCAACCATGTAACAGGATAAAAGCTGATGGAAAGATGGGGGAAGGAGCATATTGGGAAAATTACTTAAGGGGAAATGAGGAACTAAAACTTCAGAGTTAGCCTCAGGCATCAGTTGAATCTGGGCTGAGAAACAGCTGAGTTTCGTGCTTCCTGGGGGCTGGGGAGGAGGGACATCTCTGAGGTAGACATTGTGACTTAATTGTGTTGTGATGCTTTGTGAGCCTAGAGGCCTGAAGGATGTGGAGGTCAGGGACTGGACACCAAATATCTCTGGGGCCTCTCTTTCCAGCAATGATCACGGTACATGGTTTGCATCCCAGATTATCTCTCTAGGCAAAACAAAGTAAGGTGAGGAACTACTGGAAAAGCCAGAATCAGAGGAGAGGGTCAGAGGTCTCTGCTAAAACAATTCCTTTCTGCAGTACCAATGTTGGAGTAGGATTAAAAGTTTAGGAAAGGAGGGAGGATGCCGCACAGAATGAGTAGGCTGAATCCCACAATAATCATATCTATACACAGCAAACCACGTTGCCATATACAAGAAAATACATGGTCACTGAGACATATAGTAGAATCATAAAACTCGAATAAGACTAGATAACATGGAGGATATAAAACTGGCCTGGAGGGACCTATAATACTGTAGAAAATAAACTTTGATAACCATATGTATAAATTTCCATGGTCATACATTATCAGAATTAGAGGCATAGAAATTAAATTACCTCTACTCAATAGCAACTATTTATTAAATGTCTACCACATGCTATTGTAGATGTATAACACAAAACCACATAAAATTTTAATTACAAATACATAGTTGACACACAGACATCTATTTACACATATAAATGTAAAAACAAATGAAAATTACAAATTATAATGGTAAAATGACTTCACAGTTTTTATTATAGGAAATAAAACTAAAATACTGGCTGTTTTGCTCAATATAGTACACTTGGAAAACTTAATGTCAGTAGTAACTATTATTGGAAATTTAAAAAGTGAGAAATTCAGAAAGTGACTTCTTGAAATATATTCAATGGTGGGAAACTTGAGGGAAAGCCGGGGAGCTGGGAAATAATAAAAATCCCAGCAATCATTATTTTTTTTAATAATTTTGATTTCAAAATATTAGGGGGTACAAGTGTTCTTGTTACATGGATGAATTGTATAATGCTGAAGTCAGGGCTCTCAGTGCACCTGTCACCAGAATAGCATACGTTATATCCAATGGGTGAGTTTTCATTCCTCTACCCTCTCCTACCCTCCCCTGTTCTTAGTTTCCAGTGTCTTTTGCACCATGTTATGACCATGTGTACCCATCATTTAGTTCCCATTTATTAGTGAGAACATGTGGTGTTTGTTTTTCCATTCCTGAGATACTTCACTTAGGATAATGTTCTCTAGTACCATCCATCCAAGTTGCTGCAAATGACATTATTTCATTCCTTTTTATGGCTGAGTAGTATTCCATGGTATATATATATACTACATTTTCTTTATCCACCCTTCAGTTGATGGGCACTTAGGTTGATTCCACATCTTTGCAATTGTGAATTGTGCTCCTAGCAACCATTCTTTAAGCACTAGGAGCCATTCAGGGCAAGTTGATGGAATCTTCCTGAGTAGAACAAAAGTGGAACAAAAGAAAACCCCTAACTGAGAATTTAAGCTACATCCAAGTAGTAAGGTTTTAAGTTTCAGTAGCATCTACTAAGTTTTACCTGGGTCACAGTGCCTTATACACAGCCTTTCATAATATAATGTCAACTCAGTGGAATACAGTAGTCCTCCTTATCTGCAGGCGATATGTTCCAAGACCTCTGGTGGATGCCTGAAATGGTGGATAGTACTGAATCCTGTATATATTAACACTATGTTTTTCCTATGCATACACACCTATGATAAACTTTAATTTATGAATTATACAAAGTAAGAGATTAACAAGAATAACTAACAATAAACTAGTACAATTATAATAATATGCCAACAATAAAAGTTATGTGAATATTTATTTTTGGAATTTTTAATTTAATGTTTTCCAATTGCAGTTGACTGTGGGTAACTGAAACCATGGAAAGCAAAACTGTGGATAAGGGGGGGGGGCGACTGTACTAGACTCACCAAGCACTCCTGCCTCAACACCTGGTCTTCAGTTTGTTGCCAAATTCTCTCACACACAGGACTGGAAGAAACCATATACCTTTCCCAATTTGTGACACACATATGTTGCTCTCATCCAAGTCTTGAATGAAACTTCTGTTTCTGTCTTTTCAGTCTTTCTCAAAGTGGTCCAGGAGAAGGGTTGCTTAAGGCTGTAGCCAGCCAGGTTCACACAACAGGCTAAGTCATTTGCACATGCTCTAAGACTGCAGGCATATGTCTATTCCCAAAAGTTGAATTTCTTTTGAATGCACATATAAAAACATATTATGCCTTTTTAGGGAAGGATGATGCTGATACTGAGTTGTCCTAGTTAGGGAACTACTACCTTGTGAAATCTTGTCATTCCCTGTCAACAACCAACTTCACTTTACTGCAGACTTCAGTTACAACTGATTGAGATTCATCCATCACTATTTCAATACAAATTGATTCATAAAACTTTGAAGGGCTGCCATGTCTTCTCATCTGGGACTGGCTTTTCAAGCCCCCTAAAAGTCTAAGTATTTCTTCCAGTTCTCTCAAACTCTTTCAGTAGTCCTCTCTGCTGTCTCCTTCCTGCACCATTATCTGGTCCCTCCTTCTCTTCCAATTTGCTCTACTCCTCTGATCTTTCGTCTCTGAGCTCCTCTGTGCCAAGACATGACTGGCCCTGGCACATAACAGCTCCTTGTGCTTGCATTTGCCTGTATAGCTCAACTTGGAGCCCTCCAAGGACAGAGATGACACTTTTCCTCTTGTCTCGCCCATTAATTTGTGATATTTTTTCCTCTAGTTGCTTTTCTGGGTAAAAAACTCTCTCTATCCTGATCCTTGTGGATGTTCCTCTATCTGAACAGCCTCAGTGTAATATAAATAAACAAGAATCAAATTACTGAATATCTACTGTGTGCCAGACACCGTGCTACACATGCATTGTCATTACTCAACACAATAGCATAAAGAAGATATCGTTCATTTATTCATTAATTCAACAAAGAATATGATACATATCAGTATGATCTCTATCACTTTTTCATAGTATTTGTTGAGTGCTTATTAATTATGTGTAAGGCACTGATGAAATACCCACTGTGATGAAGTTTTAGAATGGTAATCGATCAATCAATCCAAAATCAAATAGATAAACGCTATTAATTTTTAAAATCATGCAGATATAATGAACCCTAGTGTACATTTATAAATTTAAGGATTATAGAACAAATACTACCAATTACCATTAGTTTGTATTGAGTGCTTGCTTTGCTTTAGACACTATAATAAGCACATTGCTAAGGCTGGGGGTGGTTAAGTGGGATGCCCTAATTCATGCAGCTAGTAGATGAGGAAGCCAGGATTTAAGCCCATGGTCATCTGGACCCAGATCTCATATTCTTTCCATTACAAAATATCAAATAGTGTATGAGATATTGTCAATAAAGGCATAGCCCAGACTATTAACCTCTCTGAATCACAGGCACTTAGTTTAAAATGCAAATGACAACTCTCTTTTTGAACATGGAAGAATATGAGTGGACTTATTTGTTTATTTTAAAACCAAAATTACTAAAGCATTAATTCTGAGCTGGCTCCCCTGAATCTTTAACAAGGGATAACTTTATGGCTAAAAGTAAAGCAACTTCAAAATGGAGACGAGGAAGAGAAATGGGAGAAAACACAGTTTATTAAGCACTAATCGCATCTTAAGCACTGTCTAAATATTATAGAGTTGTGACGTATTGCAGTTATCACAGTAACTCCGGGTGGTGAGAAAACGTAAAAATAAGTCTTCAATAGGCTAAATAACTTGGATAACAGTGTTCAGAGAGGTTACATAGTATTTCTTATTTTATATTTACTTATTGAGCACTTTACACGTCAATGACTGTCTTCAGTTGTCTAACATTCGTTCCTTATCACAACATTGCGTTAGACATTATTATTATCCTCATTTAACAGTTGGTCAAACTGAGGCACAGAAACATTTAGCAACATGTTCAAGGGCACAAAACTAGTAAATGATGGAGCCAGGATTCAAAGCTAGGCGCTCTGAATTGATACTTCGGGCTATTGACCAATACCCAGGGACATTCACATTCCAGTACAGTCCAAATGTTCTTTTCCTTTTCCACTTGGACTCACAGGAGAATATTCCTACCATGAAACCCAGACTACACTCCGGACAAGGAACTGACTTGCTACTTAGTAAGTTATAGCCACTTTTGAGACGAATGTGAAAATATTGTGACCTTTCTGGGCTAATCAGAGATTCTGGAGGAGCCTCAGGAAAATCTTATGTTCAGTGTGATCATTGATATCTCTGCCACATCTGGCTAATTCTCTTCCACTCAGTGCTTCCTACCATGTAAAACCATTCTTTTCATATCACAGGTGTCCTTTCATGTAAATGCATCTAGACATCTATTCTACCCGTTTATTTTTCTTATCTCCAACTTCCACTCAGACTTTATACTGAGATCTTCCCCAAGTGAAGCAGTCTTAGAAGTCGACTCCGAATCTCCTTGGTTCTAGCTCCATAGATGATAGGATTGAGTACAGGCGGCACCAGAACATAGAGATTAGCCAGAAAGATGTGCACATGCTTGGGGACTCGGTGGTGACCAAAGCGATGGGTGAGGAATGAGAAGAAGGCAGGGATGTAGAACACCAGAATGACACCGAGGTGGGAGCCACAGGTACTCAGAGCCTTGTGCTGGGCGTCACGAGTTGGGAGACAAAAGACTGCATGGAGAATAAAGCCATAGGAGATGGCAATGAGGATGGCATCCAGACCCATGGCCAGCAGAGCCACAGTCAGCCCATAGACAATATTGACAGTGATGTCAGCACAGGCCAGTCGGGCAATGCCCATGTGCTCACAGTACGTGTGAGCCATGACATGGTGGCCACAGTAGGGCAGTCGCCTCAGCAAGAAGATGAAGGGAGAGACAATAGCCACACTACGGAATATGCCGACAAGGCCAATTTTGCCTATGACAGTATGGTTGAGAATGATTGAGTATCTCAGTGGGTCGCAGATAGCCACATATCGATCAAAGGCCATGGCAAGAAGAACTGAGGACTCCAGAGCATAGATAGAATGAACACAAAACATCTGGGTGAGGCATCCACCAAAGGAAATCTCACCGGCATGGAGCCACAAAATGGCCAGCATCTTGGGCACTGTGGTAGAACTGAGCGCCAGGTCAGTGAGTGAAAGAAGACAAAGGAAGAGGTACATGGGTGCATGAAGTGCATTGTCCATGGCAATGACCAGGATGAGGGCAGAATTACCAGCCAGTGCCACGAGATACATGGCACAGAAAGGAATGGCAATCCAGAAGTGGGCAGACTGCAGCCCTGGGATCCCGGTCAGGAAGAGAGTGGCTGGGAGGCTGTTACCACTGGTGTTGGAAACTGGCATCCCTGTAGGCAAATGAAGGGCTCTATCCAAGCGGTGATGGTATGCCAGCCCTGTAGCATCAGATACTTGGTTGACTCACAAAAAACGATGAATTTTCTGTGAAATAATTTTTTTAGACAGAAAAAATATTATTTTTGACTTATTCAAGGATCTGAAAAGACTCTACCACATTTGATCAATTTTTTAAAACTTCTGCTAATTCTTATATTCAACAATGATGTCTGCCTTCTTTATTTAAAGCACCAAGCTAAGCATTTATTCATCTGCCTAAACTGACCCTTCCAGACTTAATCTCCCACCACTTCTTGCACATAATTTATTGAAGTTTCATCCACACATATCTAAGGTAATTGCTTGTATCCTTTTCATTTACATCTTTTCCCATGCCTAAGGAGCCTCATTTATTTATTTTCACCCTCTCTATTATTTTTTTTTAATTTCAGGTGAAGTTTTTCTGCCTCTCAGAAGCCTTCCCTCTCTTTACCAGTCCTTAGAGATCTTTACTTTATTTTTCATTCTTCCACTATCATGCAAAATCCTATTGTGCTAGGCCTGTGTCTTCATGCAATTGTAACCTCCATACTGCCCATGACTGTGTCTGTACCTAGACATTTGGAAAAATGTTCACTAAAGACTCAATTCTGATAGTTCTTAGTAATATACTATCGACTTTTGTGACCTAATGATATGATGATGTAGTTACTTCCTTCACAGTGTTTGTAATGTATCTTTCCAAATATACACCAAATAGCTTCTCTATATATATTACCTGAAGTGCCTAGAAAGAGCTAGACAACCTGAATATGCTTACATCCTTGAATGAATGATTGAACATCTAGAGTGATTTGGGCATTTATATGGGTATAATATCATAAACCATGGGATAAATCTAATATGCTTGTTGGGAGACAACAGTCCTACAAGTCAGCCAGTATAATGGCTGGATGTGAAGTCAGATCTGAATGCCAAGTGCTGACAGAGGCAGATAAAGGGAGAGAGTGAAGTATCACGGAGTTGCCACCCATGAAGTCATCCTGTGAAGGGAGTCTTCTTTTCTGGACAGGGACAGCTGCTATTATACACATTCCCTCAGTAGCATACATTCTTACAAGCATCCTGAGTAGGAATGCCAGGAAGACTGAATTTTAGCACTGATTCTGTAACTAGATTGATGTGCAACCTTGAACAAATCTCTCACTTCTCTGGACAGGCTCAATGTAGAAAGGACAATGACTGTGGTCATTCTCTGCTTTTCTGATATGATCACTATGTGGTATTGGAAAAAAATCCCAAAAACTTTTCGTGCCTCAGTTTTGATCTCTTAATTGGGAATGACACCATCTGACCTAACTTCACAAGATTTTGTGGTTGAGCAAAGGTTATTATTCCTGAAATTAAAAGTTTGGATACCCAAAATTATTCTCTCCTCCTTTTTTTTTAATAAACAAGATATTTATCTCCTAACAAATATACTCTGAAGAAAACAGAGTAAAATTACCATTCTCACCCCTAATGAATGCGAAGACCAAGTCCAGAGACATGAGCTGATGGAATTTAGTTCAAAAGGCGTGCTACTTGCAGAACTGAAAGTAGGTCTCACGTCTCCTGATTTGGAGTTTGTTGTTTTCACTTCATTCTTCTGTCTATTAATATGTCTGATACTTGAATTTCTCTCTCTTACAAACAAGGCATTTTGTCTAATATCAATTCATAATGCTGTCATAACTTCAGTCATTATATGAGCTCCAAAGAGGTAATGACAATTGGGGACTCTCCCTTCTAAGTGCATTGAAATTTTCAGTGATGACACTAGACGGTTTGGGGCTCAGCCTTGACACTGGCCTGTGACACTAGGGGAAAGCAGCTTGGATGGTGGAGTTTGGGGAGCTGGAGTCACTGCCATCTTCTTTTCCCCTCTCGTTCTGGCCTATTCTTGTCCCCTAAGGAAGATTTTAAGTGATTGTGGTAAGATAAAGTGCTACTCTCTGAGCATCTATGGATGTGAGGACCAGAATTATTGGGGTAAGAGCAGGCTTTGTTTATTTTTTTCCCCTTGGGAAAGGATGAGAAAAGGCTATTGAGCTGAAGTCCCACTCTGGTTTATAATGGGGGCACCCTCCCAAAGTCATCTCTGTGTCTTTTCTCTGGGTCATTATTATGGCTGAGTTTTTGAGATGCCCCTTTTAGACCTAGACATCAATACCTTACTTCTAAATTCATTCACTGAACATAGTTGCTGGGGAATCTGATTTCAGGAACTTACCTGTGTGAGAAACTTGCATTTGCAGTTGGAGTACAGTAAAGTTGGAGCTCTGTGCGAAGGTGTGTTGTGTGAGTGTGCAGCTGTGTGGGAGACAGTGTGGGGGTGTGATGGCTTGGGCAGGAGATGTGTATGTGAATGTACAGCTTTGTTTAGGGACGTGAAAGCTGTGTTTCTCTGAAGGTCAGGAGGGTGTGGTATGCGAGTGTGGGGTGTCTAAATGTATAATTCCTGTTGTAATGTCTGATCCTTTGTTGGTTTTCTGGGC
Source organism: Daubentonia madagascariensis (assembly GCA_023783475.1). NCBI lineage: Eukaryota > Metazoa > Chordata > Mammalia > Primates > Daubentoniidae > Daubentonia > Daubentonia madagascariensis. The sequence goes on along the minus strand of JAKFHU010002465.1, from coordinate 1,094,610 downwards.
TCAATGAAAGTTTTCTACACAGCTCTGTCTTCCAGCCTCCTGTGGTCAGGGACTTGGGGAGTGAGGGTTATTTATTGACTCTCTCTGTGGTGTCACAGTGTGTAAACCCAGATGACCTCCTCTAGGGATTTGATCTGTAGTGTATCTTTTGAGGGAAAGAAAAAGAAGGAGAAGTTGATAAATGAGAAAGAAATGAGCAAGGGAAATTTTCCAGTGACTTTTCGAAGAGGGTGGAAATTATACATCTCATCTGTATGTTTTATCCTGTATTCTGATCTCTTATTTTTTCTCTTCCTTCTTTGTCTCTTTTTTCTATCCCCTTCTCTCTTTTTTTAAAATTTCCCCTTTTCTTTACTTCTGTAAACCTCTTTTCACTCCACCAGAATTGGGGTCCACCATAATTCTGCGCTCATGGGGTGTTGTGAATTATTTTTGTGAATGAGGCAGCAAACAATGGTTTTGGACACATACATATATATACACCTTTGTACCATCAGAATTTACTTATAAAACACACAAAGATAAAAGTATTAATTATTTCATGACAATGATAGCAGAGTGTTAAGCAAGACAAAGGACCCTTCTGAGCATGGCCCACTGCAATTGCCTGTGTTACATACCCACGAGCCATTCCAGTTAGGGAATGCCATCAGCAATCTAGCCAGATCCACTCATGTCCCATGACATTATCCATTCATTGAGTCCTTGCACCGAGGGTCACTTCCAAAACAGCACCTTCCCAGGATTAATTAACTTCTTCTTGACTTCAGCTTACTGGATGCTCTTCCCTTGTAAAATACTCTTCTCAAAAACTAATTTAAAACAGTGGGCTTCAAAAGTTTTATATGGGTATTTCCCAAAAGGATTTTTAAAAACTTTTAAGTTGACATCTAAAAATTGTCATTGAGAGGAGTGGGAAAAAATGGCAGTCTGACAGAGTCCTCCCACCTTACCACTCCCAGGGAAGAAGGTGAAAAATGCCATCAGCTGCCTGTGCACACAGATCGCTCACTCTGAAAACAGCATTGTGAACTTACTGAGAAACATCGTGGGACGCTCAACACAAGAAAACAGGTGACTGGGAGATTCATTCACAAATATCGGAGGGCGCAGGGAGTGCAATAGATCCCAGAGCACAGGAAGGACACACTCGCCAGGTTAGCACAGAGTGACCTGACCTACGAGCAGTTACGCACCTTCCCCACAGACTTCCCATCCACTCAGTCAGGGACAAGCCCAGAGTTGGGGCAAAGCTGTTGCTCGAGACAGCAGGTTCTGTGGAGAGGAAGCAATTGTGAGAGCCATACAGAACTCTCAGCTGCACTATACAGGGACTGCTCAGGGGCGGGTAGGGACTGGGCTGAGATATAGCTTCTGGGACAGTATGCGGGAACCTGCCCATGGGCATCTCGCCACTGGAAGTCAGCAGGACCTGGGCACAGGAGTTGAACGGAGAGTGGGACATGCCCTTAGGGGCTGCCGGCAACTGCCTCCACAGGACCCAGGCCGGTTGAGAAAAGCTGCATTCACGGGCACGATCTGAGCCCTGCTGTATGCCAGCCGGTGGTTGGCAGCCATCTTTAAAGTCTCCCACCTGGAGCTGTTAGCTAGGTCTCTAGCTTCACCCCACCCCTGGCACAGAGGCTCTTTGGCCTGGGCACAACAGGCTTCCCCCTTGGTGGCCAGGGACAGCTGCCTCCATGGGTTCCAGTGGGACGAGATCCTGGAATTGTAGTGGTAGGATCTTCATGTATTGGAAACAGTTTGCAGCCCATCCATCTGGTCCTGCTTCCCTGGCTCTGGCCTCCTACAAGTCCAGTGTGTGCCAGTCCTAGGGCCTGCTGTTCAGGTCCCAGCCCTCCTGTACCCCAGAGATCAGTCATTTTGAAGGTTACTGGTTATAGTGATTCATTTTGTATAAGTACCAGTTCTCTTGGCAACAGAATGCTTCAAGTGCCACAGGCGGAACCAGAGCAGCCCCCCCTAACCCTGCCCACTTTATTAGGGAGTTTCGCTAGATCCAAGAGTGCCTCCAGTGGCCACTATTCCCCATGGTGGGAACATCCCCTTGGCTGAGACTTCTGGGGATAGAGATGCCCACCTGCCTTGTCTTGGGGTCTAGTGGTGGAAAAGGTGTGCACAATTGGAGATCACCCTATCAGCCAGTGACATGTGGAGATGCACATCAGAGGGCCAGACACACAAACTGTGGGAAAACTGAAAGCCCACAAGTGGTCCAGAGGGGAAAGTGTCCAGGAGTGTGGACAGGGAAGAAAAAACCTGCTGGAGACCTCAGCAATCCCAACAGCTGGCCCCTCCCACCAGAAGCAGCCCTCCAAGCCTGGAGAGAGAGCTCTGAAATCCATAACAGCGACTACCCCATAGCAGCCAGAGAAGCAACCTCTGAGCTGTGTAGAATTTTCCCAATTCAGCTCTCACACTGCAGCCACAAGCAATTGTGTTTCTACCCTCACCTCAGGAGGAGCAGGGTCAAAGTAACTTCCAGGAGTTACAAGGCCCCTCCCAAAGCTTGGAGCTTTCATATACTACACCTGGGGGACCAGAGTCTGCCATGGGCACAACAGAATACCTAGGTAACTGGCTCCTCCCCAGAAACTACAATCAATGACGGTGGGAACAACTCTACAGCTAAAAATATTGCCTTCCATCCCAAGCTATTAGGGAGCTGTGAATTCATACCCTCAAGTACAATCCACCAGCTTGGAGCTCAAGCTGGGAGAACAAACTCACTACACTCTACCAGAAAGAGGTGAAGACAACAGGTCAGAGGTAAACCAAGAGGACCAAAAAACTTGCTGAAATACACCTAAGGCAATACAGACCAATATTCCTCTTCACGGCCCTGCCAAGGAACGACCCTTTGGGGCTTGGAGACAGGGCCATAAACTAGCCCTAGCACTCCCAGCTCTCAACCAAGAGGCCAGATGAAAAAAAAAATCAGCAAAAGAACTCAGGAAACATGAAAAATCAAAGTGAAAAGTCACCCCAAGAAATCACTAGTTCCTCAGCAACGGATACCAACTCAAATGAAATGGGTAGAACGACAGAAGAGGAATTTCATTTATGGATTTTCAGAAAGCTCAATCAAATTCAAGAGAAAATTGAATCCCAGTGCAAAGAAACCACAAGAAAAATGCAAGAAATGAATGAAAAATTTTCTAAAGAGATAGAAGTATTAGGGAAAAATCAAATAGAAATTCTAATAATGAAAGAGGCATTCAAGGATCTACAAATCACAGTGGAAGGCCTTAAGAATAGTCTGGATTATGCACAGGAAAGAATCTCAGAGCTAGAAGATAACTCCTATGCACTAAATAAATCAGTCAAAGAGAAAGAACACAAAAGCAAGAGGCATGAACAAAGCATACAAGAAATGTGGGATTATGTAAAGAGGCCAGACAAGAATCATAGGCATCCCTGAGGGTGAGGAAGAAAATTCTCAAGGGCTGGAAAATATATTTAAAGGAATGACAGAGGAAAATTTCCACGACCTAGCCAGAAATCTTGATATCCAGGTATAAGAAGCACACAGGACTCCTGGGAGACTCAACATGAAAATACATTCACCACACCACATAATTATTAGGCTGGCCAAAGTAAACATGAAAGAGGCACTCCTTCGAGCAGTAAGGTGAAAACAGCAGGTAACCTAAAAAGGAAAACCTATCAGATTAACTGTAGATTTCTCAACTGAAACCTTACAAGCCAGAAGGGACTGGTGACCCATCCTCAGTCTTATAAAACAAAATAATGGCCAACCCAGAATTCTTTATCCTGCAAAACTAAGCTTCTTATATGAAGGAGAAATTAAGATTTTTCCAGACAAACAATCACTGATAGAATTTGCAAAGTCCAGACCTGCTCTGCAAGAAGACTTAGACCTGCATTCTACACTAACCAGAGCAACAGACACCCACCAGTGTAAAATTACGCACAATCTAAAAGTCCAGAAACCAGATTTCAGAATGGCTCAAGAGGTAAAACAAAACAAGAGTCCACCTAACACGATGAACAGAAATTCACCCCAAATATCAATTCTCTCAATAAATGTGAATGGCTTGAATTGCCCATTGAAGAGACACAGGCTGGCTGAATAGATTAAAAAAAACAAGCCAAGTATTTGCTGTTTCCAGGAAATGCATCTTACACAAAAGGACTCCTTCAGACTCAAGGTGAAAGGATGGCATACAATTTTCCAGGCAAATGGATACCAAAAGAAATCTGTGGTAGCCATTCTTAGACTAGATATTATAAACTTCACAGCAACAAAAGTAAAAAAAGACAAAAGTGGTCACTATACAGTGATGAAGGGAAAAATCTTACAAGAAGACTTAACAATCCTAAATATTTATGCAACCAACACAGGAGTGCCCAGATACATAAAGCAAATACTGCTATATTGGACAGCATAATAAATATCAATGCCATAATAGCCGGGGACTTCAACACCCCACTGACAGAACTGGACAGATCCTCCAAACAGAAAATAAGCAAAGAAACAATGGACCTAAACAGGACTCTAGAACATTTGGGCCTAAGAGATATCTAAAGAACACTCCACCCAAATAACATTGAATATACATTCTTCTCATCAGCTCATAGAACTTTCTCTAAAATTGATCACATCCTAGGCCATAAAACAGATCTCACGAAATTTTTAACAATATAGAAATCATACCATGTATCTTTTCAGCCCATAGAGGAATAAAATTAGCAATCAATTCCAACAGAAACTCACATCTTCATCCAAAAACTTGGAAATGAAACAATCTGTTGCTGAATGACTATTGGGTCAAAGAGGAGATTCAGATGGAAATCAAAAGATTCTTCTAACTAAATGATAATGGGACATAAGTTATCAAAATCTGTAGGATACAGCAAAAGCAGTCCTGAGAGGAAAACTTATTGCCTTAAATGCCCACAGCCAAAAGACAGAAAGGTCACAAATCAGTAAACTAATGAATCATCTCAAGGAAATGGAAAAGGAAGAACAAACCAACCCTAAACTCAGCAGAAGAAAATAAATAACCAAGATTGGAGCAGAATTAAGTGAAATAGAGAACAAAAGAACTATAGAGAAGGTTGATAAAACAAAAAGTTAGTTCTTTTAAAAGATAAACAAAATAGACAGGCCACTTGCCAGGTTGACCAGAAGCAGAAGCAAAAGGACTCTGACAAGCTCAATTAGAAATGAAAAAGGAGAGGTCACAACTGATATCTTGGAAATACAAAACATCATCTTCAAATACTGCAAAAATCTCTATGCCCAAAAACATGAAAAAGTGAATGAAACAGAAAAATTCTTAGAAACACACCACCTCCCTAGGCTCAATCAGGAAGAAATATAACTCCTGAACAGACCAATATCAAGCACTGAAATTGAAGCAGTAATGAAAAGTCTTCCAACAAAAAAAAGCCCTGGACCAAATGGGTTAACACCTGAATTCTACCAAACCTAAAAAGAACTGGTGCCAATACTGCAGAAATTATTTGAAAACATCCAGAAGGATGGAACCCTCCCAAACTCATTCTACAAAGCCAATATCACCTTGATACCAAAGCCAGGAAAGAACACAACAAGAAAAGAAAACTACAGAGACCAATATCTCTTATAAATATAGATGCAAAAATTCTCAATAAAATCCTAGCAAACCGAATTCAAATGTACATAAAAAAAATAATTCATCACGATCAGGTGGGATTCATCCCTGAGATGCAGGGATAGTTCAACATGTGAAAATCTATAAATGTAATTCCCCACATAAATAAAAGCAAGAAAAAAGATTATACAATCCTTTCAATAGATGCAAAAAAGGCTTTTGACAAAATCCAGCACCATTTTATGATAAGAACTCTTAACAATATAGGCATAGATGGCTCATACCTCAAAATTATTAAAGCCATATATGATAAACCCACAGCCAATATCATTCTGAATGGGGAAAAATTGAAAGCATTCCCCCTTAAAACTGGAACCAGACAAGGTTGCCCACTATCTCCACTTCTATTCAACATAGTGCTGGAAGCCCTTGCCAGAGCCATCAGACAAGAGAGAAGAATCCGGGGTGTCCAAATGGGGGCAGAAGAGGTCAAACTTTCACTTTTTGTGAACGATATGATATTATGTCTAGAAAACCCCAAAGATTCAACCAAGAGACTACTGGAATTGATAAATGAATTCAGCAAAGTCTCAGGATACAAAACCAATGCACACAAATCCATAGCCTTCATATATGCCAATAACAATCAAGCCGGGAAACAAATTAAAGGTGCAATACCTTTCACAATAGCACCAAGGAAAATTAAATATTTAGGAACATATCTAACTAAGGAGGTGAAAGACTCATATAGAGAGAATTATGACACACTGAGAAAAGAAATTGCAGAGGATGTAAATAGATGGAAAACCCTACCATGCTCTTGGATAGGTAGAATCAACATTGTTAAAATTTCTTTGCTACCTAAAGTGATTCACAGAATCAATGCAGTCCCTATCAAATTATCAACATCATTTTTTGCTGATCTAGAAAAAATAATTCTATGCTTCATGTGGAACCAGAGAAGACCCTGTCTAGTCAAAGATATCTTAAACAAAAAGAACAAATTGGGAGGCATCAATCTACCAGTCTTCAAACTATACTACAAGGCTATAGTAACCAAAACAGCATGGTACTGGCACAAGAACAGAGACATAGACCAATGGAACAGGACTGAGAACCCAAATATAAAACCATCTTCATACTGTCATCTGATCTTTGACAAAATCCAGAAAAACATACACTGGGGAAAAGAATCCCTATTCAATAAATGGTGCTCTGAAAAGTGGCTGGCCACATGTAGAAGACTGAACCTAGATCCACACCTCTCACCTCTCACAAAAATCAACTCATGATGGATAACAGACTTAAACCTAAGACGTGAAACCATAAGAATTCTAGAAGAAAATGTTGGAAAAGCTCTTATGGACATTGGCCTAGGCAAAGAATTTATAAAGAAGACCCGCAAAGCAATCACAGTGGCAACAAAAATAAATAAATGGGACCTGATCAAATTAAAAAGCTTCTGCACAGCCAAGGAAACTATCATTAGAGTGAACAGACAATCTACAGAATGGGAGAAAATATTTGCATGCTACACATCTGATAAAGGGCTGATAACCAGAATCAACAAGAAAAATCAAACCACCCCATTAAAAAGTGGGCCAAGGACATGAACAGAAAGTTTTCAAAAGAAGACAGAATAATGGCCAGCAAACATAAAAAACTGCTCAACTTGTCTAATCATCAGGGAAATGCAAATCAAAACCACAATGAGGTATCTCTTAACTCCAGTAAGATTGGCTTATATCAAAAAGTCCCAATACAACAAATGTTGCCAGGGATGCAGACAGATAGGAACACTCATACGCTGCTGGTGGGACTGCAAATTAGTAAAATCTCTATGGAAAGTAATATGGAGATGCCTCAAAGAACCAAAAGTAGAAGTACCATTTGTTCAAGCAATCCTACAACTGGGTATTTACTTAAAGGAAGAAAAGACACTCTATAATGAAGACATCTGTGTGCAAATGTTTATAGCAGCACAATTCACAATTGCAAAGATGTGGAAACAACCCAGGTGCCCATCAATACACAAGTGGATTAATAAAATGTGGTATATGTATACCATGGAGTATTACTCAGCAATAATAAACAATGGTGAATTAACATATCTGGTATTACACTGGATGGAGCTAGAGCCCATTCTTCAAAGCGAAGTATCACAAGAATGGAGAAACAAGCACCACTGGTACTCACCATCAAATTGGTACTAACTGATTAATACTTATGTCACACATGGCAATAATATTCATTAGGGGGTGGGCAGGTGGGAGGGGGGTGGATGGGATGGGAAAACTCTCACTGAATGGGTGCAGGGTGCACAGTTTGGGGGATGACCATGATTGTAGCTCTGACTTGGGCAGTGCATAGGCAATATATATGACCAAAGTGTTGTACCCCCATAATATTCTGAAATAAAATGAAAAAAAAAAAACCCACAAAGTTTTCTAAATTAAATGCTTTTTAAAAAAAGGAAAAAAATTGTCATTAAAACTTTAAATAGTAGAATAGGATATAATTTCTAGTATTTTTTGAATATTGACATTTTAAAATAAAACTCTCATATCACTATTTTAAATGTATGCTGTGAAATCCTTATACCCTAGACATTTCCAACTCATCATTATTCATTTAAAAATATATGAACAATTTTTTTAACTAGCAGAAATATAATATGTTTATTTTGTCTTTTAAAAGTCGGCCCATTATCCCACATATTTATTTTTTTTAAATATCTCATTATGATCACTCTTACTTATAATAATATGTATATAAAATGGATTTTTAAAATTTCCTATAATAATGGGCTCCAAATATTAAGTGGTTTTATTATTTCAATTATTATAAGGGTACATTAATAAAGGCCATATTAAAATCTTTAAATTTCATAAATTATTTAACATAGAACTAGGTTTTTTGGAAATATATTTCTTAATGAGATTGATAGAACTTTCTTTTTTTCTTTAAATTATTTCATGTCTCTGGAAACCAACATTGATGGAATGTTTTATACTTAGTTATTCTTAATTTTACTTATAAAAAAGTAAGTTCTAAGAATACTTATTTACATAAGTAACTTAGTAGGGAGTGGAAGGACTTTTGTTTACACAATGTAGGGGTTACACTATAATTGAGAGTAACTGCTGTATTGGCAACAGTCTAAGGGAGGAGGTTCTGGTTATCTGAAACTAAAAGGAAGATACTCACACAGTTGGGACCCAGACCTCTGGGGAAAGGCCTCAGCCACATCATATATCTGTGGGACATGATGCCGTTGGTTAAAAGTAAGGGGCAAATAAAAACTGCAAACTGGAACTAACTGCTTCTATTTGAATAAACTTCTCTTGCCAAGGAAATAACAGTTTCTTGTGTGACACTCAGAGAAATAAAATGTGAATAGGAAAAGAAAGTCTCTTATCCCGCAGATCTCTTATTGCCTCTAATGCCTCCTCCTACTGGCAGAGCCTGACAGGCAGTAGCTGACAGAGGAAAAATGTAGTCCCAGCCTAAGTATCATACGGCTGAGTATAAAAGGGTGGTTTTAGAACAGAGAGGCAATAGCTTGACATTCAGCACAATAATCCTTTCATACATTTGTATACGTGTATGTATTACAGCTTTATGGCATTTTGGTATCAAGTAAACATGAATTATGTAAAAAAATCAGAAATAAATCAACCTATTTTGTCAGACCTCACAATAAAGTTTCTCTTTTTTAATGTGAGAAAATCATATATTGCTAAGGGAATAGGAAACATTTTATAAGATTAAATAATAGTAGAAATGACTATAATTTGAAAATACTTCATGATATCAGTTAATAAAAATAATTTTAATTGAATAATGTATATCTTTTCTAATGCACATCTTCTCTAGAAAACATACACACATGTACATTACATGATATTTTTTGTCCTTAAGAGTTATCTAGTGGATTTTGAAATATATGGTAGTCTTTAAAAACATGTCAACTATATTTCCAATTACTAACTCATCCTTCAACCATTTGAAGGTCTTTTTCTTTCTAGTAACAACACGTCCTAATGATAAATATTTGATTGCAACTGCAAGAATGTCCTTCAGTTAAACATGTGGAAAGCAATCTTTACTGTTTGAATCTTTCCTTACTTTTCTATCATAAAATTCCCCTTTAATAGTTGCCACTTCTTTAACTTTATACTGGGGATGAGAGAGGCAAAGTCACTCCCACTGCCTTGTCTACATTACAATATATTTAAATTTAGAACTTCTGAACACTGCCAAAATACTCTGGTGTAAAACCATATGTTGTTCTTAAAATAAATACACAAAAGACAGGGCAAGTAAGCCCTAGGTAGGTATATTGTGATTTTATCAATCATTAAGGGGGCTTGCTATAAATCAGGCATTGCTTCTTGCCTAGGGGAGCAATGTGCTAGATGAGAAAATTAAGATACATAAACTATAAATGATTTATTTAAAATCATAGGATTTTTAGAACTATGTAATCTTAATTTTAATAAAGCAAGAATCATTAAAAAACGGATCTTTTTCTACCAGAGATGGTTTATCTTGTAGTTTAGGCTTTGTTCTTCCTTCATAGTAGCTCTTTCATTCCTAACCTGAGTACATCTTACCATACAGCTTCTATATGCCTATCAGTGGCACTACTGAATACTACATTAGTTTGCTAGCACTGTCATAACAAAATGTCACAGCTGCGTGGCTAATAACAGCAGAAGTTTATTTTTCACAGTTCTGGAGGCTAAGTCCCAAAGCAAGATCAGGCAGGGTAGGGTTTCTGGCTAGGGCTTTCTTTCTGGCTTACGCAAGGCCATTTTGTCCTTACTTGGCCTTTCCTTTATGGGGGAGTGGGGAATGAGCTCTCTGGTGTCTCTTCATACAAGGACATTAACCTTATCAAGTCAGAGTCTTACCATTATGACCTCATTTAACTTAAATTACCTTCCAAAGACCCTATCTCTAAATATTCATATTGGGGGTTAAGGCTTCAACATATGAAATTGGGTCTATAGCAGATAACATGGAATAAATCGTAAATGTCCACAAATTAACATAATGTAAACCTATGGCCTCAAACCTCAGGCATCATTCCCCTTGATCTAGTTAATTTCCTTTATTATTCCCCTAAACAACATTTTCAAACATTCATTGCCCCCTTGGAGCTCTATGCACTACTCATACTCAGTATGTAGAATATTTAGGATTTGGTGACTACTTAAATGGATTTGGGGGATTAATGAGAGAAATATGTGCAGAATGAAACCCAGATTTTTGGTTTAGTGAGCTGCAACAATCTTGCCTTCACTGAGAAAATGAAACTAGAAAGAATAAATTTCTGTTTGTGTTTTGGATATTTTGATTTTAAAGTTCCCTTGAAATAGCAAATTATAGATGCCAAACAGTTAGCTGTGAAAAGGAAATAAATTAGAACTAAAGATACACACTTGAGCATGCACCTGTAGTCCCACCTACTTGGGAGGCTTGGGCAGGAGGATTACTTGAGACCAGGAGTTCCTCTGAGGCTGCAGTGAGTTATGGTAGTGCCACTGAACTAAAGCCTGGGTGACAGAGCAAGACCCTGTCTCAAATAAATAAAAAATAAATGAAGAAATTAAAAAGATATAGATTTGAGAGTAATCAGTGTGTCAGAGGTACCAGAAATCTGTTTTCTTCCAAGATCATCCAGGGAGATTGTAGAGAATCAACATTGAAGTTGTCTTAGAAAAGATGTGGAGAATGTTAATATTTAGGATAGAAAGGAGGGATAGTTATTTACAAAGAAAACTGAAGAAAGATAGGCATGGAGATATAGATGGAGGACTGAGAAAGTATAATATTACTGATCCAAGAAAGGAGAAACAATCAATAAATAGTAAACTGTATCAATCTCTGGACTGAGAATCCATTGCATTTAGTAATACTGGGTTTGGTGACAGTGGAGGCACAGTTTTATGAAGTGATAATACTAAAATACAGTTCATTTAGGAGTGAATGGAAAATAAGAAAGAAGACATAAAGGGACCAAGTGGTTGATGAATATGTTCATGGCCTCAGAACTGACACCAGCTAAAATAGATAAACGTCTCCTTTCACTGTTCAAGGGGTGGAAGAAGGGATTAAGGGTTCCAGCCAAGAAGTCAATGTGTCAGAGAAGTAGAGAAATGAGTTCAGACCAATACCTGAAAGATGACACATGCCTGGGTCAACACTTAGGTTTTAAACATAGGATAATGTGTATGTTTTGAAGAAAATAAACAAGAAGATTTGGATTTTGGAATGATCACATTGTCAACAAAGGAAGAAATGGATGGATTCTGGCATAGTTGGTACAGGGAGCAGTTAGGATGCTGCTTTAGTAATTCAGATGGTGAAGGTCTACACTTGGGCATATACAGTATAAGTGAAGTGACAAAATAATTTGTGGACATGTGATGAGACTTGGCAACCAATTGGACATCAGGGATGTGAGGAAATAGTTAAAGATGAATGGAAGATTTCAGGCCAGGCCCGAGAATGACATTACCCTTATGCGAAAAGATAGGAGGGTCGTGTGTGTATTTGCCTGTGCATTCTCAGTGAAGTCAGAAGCCCCCTTCTAAGTTCTAGCCTGATTACCTGAGCACCCGCACAACTGACTGAAGACAGGGCATCTGATTTCCAGTCTGCCTGTACATTTTTTGGTACCAAAAAGTGAGTAGGTAATGGTGAAGGAAAAGAAATAATGCTCCTTGCATTGCTGCCATGTGTCTAGAACCCATTTGTACTATAAAATATTCAATAAAAATGTGTAAGTTAGTATTATTTCTACTTTAAAGATGTGAGGAAACTAAAGTTTAGACTATGGCTTAAGTTCATATAACTCATAAGTAACTAAATTGGTATTCATGCTGGATCTGATCCCAAAACAATTTCCCAAATATAGCGTACATCCTTCCTTTTCTAATGGATTTCTTGGCATTCATGCCTGCCACTGAGACATTAATATAGAGTAGGGTGATGATGTCTGTCAAAATGGCAGAGTAAAGCCCTCTGAAAATGTTCTTTTCCATTAAAGCAATGAGAAAACTGGAAAAATGTTGGCAGAATCAACTTTTTCAGAACTCTACATATTAAACAAAAGCTTGCATCAATCCAGGGAGACTTCATTAAAAAGAATGGCTGAATTTTGGTAAGATCAGTGGGTTTGTGTCATTGTGATTTGCCCTATTCCCATCCCCTACTCTCCAGCTCTGTAGTTGCATTAAAAAATAATGGCCTTCTTGTACAGTGAAACCCAGTAGCCTCGTAGCATCCAGAGTGATCAGACTGGGGCTGGAACTCTTTCAAAGTCTCCTTTTCATAAAATTGTTATTACTTGATCTATCTGGTGGTGCCCCTGAAGATCCCAAGTCTTTAGCAAGACTTTCTAAATGTGATGTGATCCAGACCTCACCCAGTGTGTATAGCTTTTTCCCATGGGTGACTGTCAAAAACAATTACAGACAGTTAATTTTTAGCTGCCTGAGGTAGTAGATAACAGTTACAGAAAACAAGAAATCAACCAAAATGGTAAAAGGGAAAAGCCTAGGAATAAAATATTTCTATGAGCTTTGGACAGTTTTGACATACTCCTGAGGTATAGAAGGCCAAGAGCATGTCTAGGATTCTGCACAAGTCCAGAGTTCTACATATCCCCAGCAAAGTCCTGAGAAGGTTCTAATGCTCACCTCTGACTCCCCTCAAGCCTCGGCACAAGCAGGAAATGAGGCTAAAGATGAGCTGCAAACTGGAGTGCTGAAGTTGTGCCCTCATGTGCGCTTAGAGCCCTCAGAAAGAAAGACATACTTTTCCAGGCATTTAAGTAAATCTCTTTTTAATTTATTAACTGACCACTAAGCTAACAGAACAGAGACTTCAGTGACTAGAGAAAACAAAGTTGATGCTATAGAATTAATTTGGAAAATCACTAAATAGAAAATTAACAACAACAACAACAACAAAAAAAACAATGATAACAACAAATAGTAACAAAACAAACTCTGGGGTGAGGGGAGGATCTGATTTCCAGAGTGGCCTCGTTATGTAACTCGAAATGTACAATTTTCACCAGGAAATTATGAGACATGCAGAGAAACAAGGATGTATAGCCCATACACAGGAAAGAAATTACCAATGGATTCCCTGAAGAAGAACAAATATTGGGCTTACTAAGTCATTACTTTAGACCAGCTATTTTAATACATTCAAAGAACTGAGGGAAACTATGTCTACAGAACCAAAAGAAAGTGTAAGAGAACTTTCTTACCAAAGAGATAGCATCAGTAAAGAAATGTAATATTTATATAGAAAGACACACACACACACACACATACACATAGAAGTTCTGGAGTTACAAAGTACAGTAACTCAAATAAGAAATTCACTACAGGGGCTCAACAGCAGATTTGACCAGGCAGAAGAAAAAAATTACAAACTTGAAGATTGGTCAATGTGGGTTATACAGACTGAGTAATGAAAGGAAAAAAAAATGAAGATAAATTAACAGAACCTCAGAGACCTCTGAGACACCATCAAGCACACCAACATAAGGGTATGGAAGTCCCAGGGGAGAAGAAAGAGAGAAAGAGGAAGAAAGAAAGTTTGGAAAAAATACAGGCTGAACACTTTCCAAATCTGATGAAAATATTAATTGATGTTCACATGAAGAAGCTCAAGAAATTCTAAGTAGGATAAAGTTAAAAAGATACACTTAGCAACTGAATTCAGTGAAGGACTATGCAGAAGGGCACTTAGACTCCAAACAGGTTTTCCTAAATATTTAATAAGGGATAAATTTATGGCAAAAGGAAAAAAAATTCCAAAGTGGAGGAGTGAAGGAGTAATGAGAAAAAAAATGATTTTGTTAAGCACTAATCACATTCCAAGCACTGTCTAGCTTCTATCGAACAGTTATATAATATAGTCATAATAATTATATAATGTGAAGTTATGTAAAAAAAGTCTTAGATAAGTTATAAAATGGAACTAATAATGTTTTTAGAGGTTAATAAATTTTTCATTTTATATTTATTTATTGAGAATTTTACATTTCAGGCATTCTTCTAAATTTTCCACATATGCTCAATAATTTATTTATTCCTCATCACAACCTCAAAAGTCAGGTATTATCATTACCCCATTTTAAAATTGATCATACTAGGCATAGAAAATTTAACAACAGGCTAAACAGAAAACTAGCTAATTATAGGATCAAAAGTTCAAATCCAGGCATTCTGATTTTGAACTTTACATGCTTAACCACTACCCCAAGTTTTAGAGTTCAGATTCCAATTCACTCCAAATGTTCTTTTTTTTTTTTTTCTTTTGATGTATTTGTTTTTCACTTGATTTTCCAGTAGAACATTCCCACCATCAGGTGCAATGAACTCTCCATACCAGAACTGCCTTCCTGTTTGGCAAATTACAGCCCCATCTGAGACTTTACAGCAAAAATGCAATTTCCTTTCTGGGTAATTCATAACTGCTCAAAGAGCATGTTCAATGTGTTCGTCAACAAATCCAAATCATGCAACCATTCCCCTTCCTTTGAGGGCTTTCTCGCAGGCCACACCATCCCGCTCGCATCGTGGGCCTCCATCGCTTTAACTTTATCTAGACAACCGCCATTCCCACTCATCTCTCTTGTCTCCAGCTTCCGCTCAGAACTCACGCTGAGATCTTCCCCAAGTGAAGCAGTCTTAGAAGTCGACTCCGAATCTCCCTGGTTCTAGCTCCATAGATGATAGGATTGAGTACAGGCGGCACCAGAACATAGAGATTAGCCAGAAAGATGTGCACATGCTTGGGGACTCGGTGGTGACCAAAGCGATGGGTGAGGAATGAGAAGAAGGCAGGGATGTAGAACACCAGAATGACACCGAGGTGGGAGCCACAGGTACTCAGAGCCTTGTGCTGGGCGTCACGAGTTGGGAGACAAAAGACTGCATGGAGAATAAAGCCATAGGAGATGGCAATGAGGATGGCATCCAGACCCATGGCCAGCAGAGCCACAGTCAGCCCATAGACAATATTGACAGTGATGTCAGCACAGGCCAGTCGGGCAATGCCCATGTGCTCACAGTACGTGTGAGCCATGACATGGTGGCCACAGTAGGGCAGTCGCCTCAGCAAGAAGATGAAGGGAGAGACAATAGCCACACTACGGAATATGCCGACAAGGCCAATTTTGCCTATGACAGTATGGTTGAGAATGATTGAGTATCTCAGTGGGTCGCAGATAGCCACATATCGATCAAAGGCCATGGCAAGAAGAACTGAGGACTCCAGAGCACAGATAGAATGAACACAAAACATCTGGGTGAGGCATCCACCAAAGGAAATCTCACCGGCATGGAGCCACAAAATGGCCAGCATCTTGGGCACTGTGGTAGAACTGAGCGCCAGGTCAGTGAGTGAAAGAAGACAAAGGAAGAGGTACATGGGTGCATGAAGTGCATTGTCCATGGCAATGACCAGGATGAGGGCAGAATTACCAGCCAGTGCCACGAGATACATGGCACAGAAAGGAATGGCAATCCAGAAGTGGGCAGACTGCAGCCCTGGGATCCCGGTCAGGAAGAGAGTGGCTGGGAGGCTGTTACCACTGGTGTTGGAAACTGGCATCCCTGTAGGCAAATGAAGGGCTCTATCCAAGCGGTGATGGTATGCCAGCCCTGTAGCATCAGATACTTGGTTGACTCAAATAAAATGATGAGTTTTCTGTGAAATAATCATTTTTAAGACTGAGAAAAATGTTCACTTGTTCAAGAATTTGAAAAGACTCTACCACATTTTGTCACATTTTAAAAAATTATATTAACTCCTGTATTCAACAATGATATTCTTAGTTTATTCAAAGCACCAAGCTAAGTCTTTATTCATCTGCCCAAATTGACCTTTCCAGACTTATTTCTCACCACTTCCTGCACACCATTTATTGACCTTACATTCACCCACATAGGGAAATTCCTTGTCTATTTTAAATTCATTACTTTCCCCATGCCTAAGAAGTCTCATTTCTTTATTTTCCCCTTCTTTATTTTATTTTTTTAATTTCAGGGCAAGTTTTTCTGCCTCTCAGAAGCCTTCCTTTATTAACTGTCCTTAGAGATCTTTACTTTATTTTTCATTCTTCCACTATCGTGCAAAATCCTATTGTGCTAGGTCTGTGTCTTCATGCAATTGTAACCTCCATACTGCCCATGACTGTGTCTGTACCTAGACATTTGGAAAAATGTTCACTAAAGACTCAATTCTGATAGTTCTTAATAATATACCATTGACTTTTGACCTAATGATATAATGATGTATTCACTTATTCTTCTGTGCTTTGGTAATGTATCTTTCCAAATAGACACCAAATTGGTAGCAGAGTAGCATAGAGGAAGCATGCGGGGCCCAAATACACACCAAATAACTTCTTTATATGTGCCACCTGGAGTGCCTAGAAAGAGGTTAGGCAACCTGAATATGCTTACATCCCTTGTGACTGAATATCTACAGTGATTTGGGCATTTATATGGGTATAATACAAGAAACCATGAGATAAATCTAAAATACTTGTTGGGGAGACAACAGTCTCAACTATGGCAAAGCCAGCTCATAGTTCAATCAGTATAATGGCTGGACGTGAGGTCAGATCTGAATGCCAAGTGCTGACAGAGGCAGATAAAGGGAGAGAGTGAAGTACCATGGAGTTGCCACCCATGAAGTCATCCTGTGAAGGGGGTCTATTTTTGCTGGACAGGGATGGCTCCTATTATACACATTCCCTCAGTAGCATACATTCTTATAAGCATCCTGAGTAGGAACGGCAGGAGGACTGAATTTTAGTACTGATTCTTTAACAAGATTGATGTGCAACCTTGAACAAATCTCTCACTTCTCTGGACAGTCTCAATGTAGAAAGGACAATGACTGTGGTCACTCATTCTCTGCTTTTCTGATATGATCGCTATGTGGCATTGGAAAAAGTCCCAAAACCTTTTTGTGCCTCAGTTTTTACCTCTAAATTGGGAATGACACCATCTGACCTAACATCACAAGATTTTGTGGTTGAGCAAAGATTATTATTCCTGGAATTAAAAGTTTGGATACCCAAAATTATTTTCCCGTCCTTTTTTTTTTTTTAAACAAGATATTTATCTCCTAACAAATATACTCTGAAGAAAACAGAGTAAAATTACCATTCACACCTCTAACCAATGTGAAGACCAAGTCCAGAGCCATGAGCTGATGGAATTTAGTTCAAAAGTCATGCTACTTGCAGAATTGAAATTAGGTCTCATGTCTCCTGATTCGGAGTTTGTTGTTTTCACCTCATTTTTCTGTCTATTAGTATGTCTGATACTTGAATTTCTCTCTCTTAAAAACAAGGCATTTTGTCTAATATCAATTCCTAATGCTGTCATAACTTCACTCATTATCTGAGCTCCAAGGACGTAACGAGAATTGGGGACTCTCCCTTCTATGTGCATTGAAATTTTCAGCGATGACACTAGATGGTTTGGGGCTCAGCCTTGACACTGGCCTGTGATACTAGGGGAAAGCAGCTTGGATGGTGGAGTTTGGGGAGCTGGAGTCACTACCATCTTCTTTTCCCCTCTCTTTCTGGCCTATTCTTGTCCCCTAAGGAAGATTTTAAGTGGTTGTGGTAAGATAAAATGCTACTCTGTATCTGTGGATGTGAGTACCAGAAAGGTTGAGTTAAGTGAAGGTTTTATTTATTTTTCTCTTTGGGAAAGGATGACAAAAGGATATTGAGCTTAAGTCCCACTCTGGTTCACAATGGGGGTATCCTCCCAAACTTGTCTCAGGGTTTTGTCTCTGGTTCAGTAAGATGGCTGTGTTTTTGAGGTCCCTTTCTCAGACCTAGACATCAATACCTTACTTCTAAATTCATTCACTGAACATAGTTGCTGAGGAATCTGATTTCAAGAACTTACCTGTGTGAGTAACTTGCATTTGCAGTTGGAGTACAGTAAAGTTGGAGCTCTGTGCGAAGGTGTGTTGTGTGAGTGTGCAGCTGTGTGGGAGAGAGTGTGGTGGTGCGATGGCTTGGGCAGGAGATGTGTATGTGATTGCACAGCTTTGTTTAGGGATGTGAAAGCTGTGTTTCTGTGCAGGTCCGTGGTTGCACAATGAGATAGTAGAAGGTTTGAATGCCTAATTGTGTTGAAATGTATGATTTGCCTCAGTTTTCTGGGCTTCTCAATGTCTTCGGCTCTGCTGTGTATTCCAGTTTCCCTGGTCAAGGGGCTTGGGAAGTGAAAGTTACTTATTGACTCTCTGTGATGCTGTGGTGTGAAAACCCAGATGGACTCCTCTAGGGATTTGATTTGCAGTGCATCTGTTGAGGGAAAAAAAGGGAAGGAGCAGTGATAAATTAGATCAAAACAAGCAAGGGAAAATTTCCAGTGACTTTTTAAAGAAAAATGGAAATTAATCACCTAGTCTATATGTTTAAACCTCCATTCTGGTCTCTTACTGTCCCTCTTCTTTGCTTATCTCCCTTTTCTCTCCTCTTTTCTTTACTTCTTTGGATATTCTTGAATTCCCACTGCTTGTGGATCCAGCAGAATTCTGTTCTCATGTAGTGTCATGAAAGAATTTTGTGAATGGTGTAGCAAATAATGGTGTCCAACATACACATACACCACTGTACCATCACAGGTTACTTAAAAAGCACACATTCAAAGACAAAAGTATTAAGAATTTTATGACAATGATAGCAGAGTATTAAGCAAGACATAGAACCCTTCTGAACATGGCCCACTATACTTGCCTGTGTTGTGTCCCATGAAGCCAGTTCTATTAGGGAATGTCATCAGTGCTCGAGGCAGATCCATTCATGTCCCTTGACATTAACCATTCATCAAGTCCTTGCACCAAGGGTCACTTCCAAAAGAACTCCTTCCAAGGATTAATTAATTTCTTTTTCTTGACTTCATAGTACTGTACTCTTTTCCCTTGTAAAATACCATTCTTTTCCCAAATTAATTTAAAATAATGGGCTTCAAAAATTTTAGGTGGATATTCCCTAAAAGTATTTTTAAAACACTATAAGCTCCTTCAAAAAATTTAAGTTGACATGCAAAAATTTTTGATAAACTTTAAATAGTGCAAAAGAATGTAGTTTTCCAGTATATTGTGAATATTCATATTTTAAAATAAAACTTTCATATCACTATTTTAAATGTATCCTATGGAATCTTTATAGCCTGAAAGTTTCTTGCTTACCTTTATCCATTTAAAAATACATGAAAAAGGTTTTCTTTTTTATTTGCATAAATTTATGAGGTAGAAGTGTAATTTTGTTATATGGGTAGACTGCACAGTGTTTAAGTCAGGGATTTTAGGGTATCCATCCCTCAAATAAAGTACATTTTACCTATTAAATAATTTCTAATGATCCATCCCCCTCCCACCCCTTAGTCCTTCCAAGTCTCCATTGTCCATCATTCCAAACTCTCTGTATCCCTGTGTACACATTATTTAGCTCCCACTTATAAGTGAGAATATGTGGTATTTGTCTTTCTGTGTCTTAGTTGCTTCACTTAAGACAATGGCCTCCAGTTCCACCCATGTTGCTACAAAAGTCATGATTTCCTTCTTTCTAATGTTGGAATTATATTCCATTGTGTATATGTATCACATTTTCTTTTTACAAACATCCATTCATGGACACTTAGGTTGATTCTGTATCTTAGCTATTGTAAATAGTATTACGATAAACATACGAGTACACATATCTGTAATGTTTTTTTTTCTTTTGGTTAGACTCCCAGTAGTGGGATTGCTGGATCAAGTTGTGGTTCTAGTTTATTTCTTTGAGATATCTCCATACTGTTTTCCTTCCGTAGAGGTTGTACCAGCTTACATTCCCAGCAATAGTATATAAACATTTCCTTTTCTCTGCATCCTTGCCAATATCTATTATCTTTTGTCTTTTTAACAATAGCCATTCTGACTGGTGTAAAATGCTATCTAATCATGGCTTTAATTTACATTTCTCTGATGATTAGTGATATTGAGCATTTTTCATATGTTTTTTGGTCATTTGTATGTCTTCTTTGAAATTATCTGTTCATGTCCTTTGCCCACTTTTTAATGGGATTATTTTTTGTTGTTGAGTTGTAAATTCTGGATATTAGTCCCCTATCAGATAAATAGTTTGCAAATATTTTCTACAATTCTTCAGTTTGCCTGTTCACTCTGTTGATTATTTCTTTTGCTGTGCAGGAGCTTTTTAGTTTAACTAAGTCTCATTTGCCTATTTTTATTTTTGTTGTCTGTGCTTTTGATGTCTTAGTCATTAATTATTTGCCTAGATCAATGTTCAGAAGAGTTTACCCTATGTTTTCTTCTATTATTTTTATAGTTTCAGGTCTTACATTTAAGTCTTTAATCCATTTTGAGTTGATTTTTTATATGGTGAGAGGTATGGATCCAGTTTCATTCTTCTGCATCTGGCAATCTAATTTTCCCAGCATCCTTTCCCCAGTGTATGCTTTTGTCTGCTTTTGAAGATCAGTTGGTTGTAGGTATATGACTTTATTTCTGGATTTTCCATTCTGTTCCATTGATCTATGTGTCTACTTTTATACCAGTACCATACTGTGTTGGCTACTATAACCTTGTAGTATAATGTGAATTCAGGTAATGTGATGCCTCCAGCTTTGTTCTTTTTGCTTAGGATGACTTTGACTATTCAGGCTCTTTTTTTCATTCCATAGGAATTTTAGGATTGTTTTTATCTAATATGGTGAAAAATGACATTGGTGTTTTGATAGGGATTGTATTGAATATGTAGATTTATTTGGGAAGTATGGTCATTTTAGTGATATCAATTCTTCTGATCCATGAGCATGGGAAGTTTTTCCATTTCTTTGTGTCAGCTATAGTTTTTTTCACCGATGTTTTGTACTGTTCCTTGTAGAGATCTTTCACCTCCTTTGCTAAATATATTCCTAGGTATTTTTTGTAACTATTGTAAATGGAATTGCCTTCTTCTCAGGTTGATTGTTATTGGTGCATAGAAAGGCAACTATTTTTAAATATTGATTTTCTATCCTGCAATTTTACTAAAATCATTTATTAAATTGTAAAGTTTTTTGGTGAATTCTTTACAGTTTTCTAGATATATGATCATATCATCTGCAAACAGAGATAATTTGACTTCCTCTTTTCCAATTTGGATGTCTTTTATTTTTTTTTCCTCTTGCCTGATTGCTCTGGCTAGAATTTCTAGTACTATGTTAAATAGGAGTGGTGAAAGTGGGTATCCTTGTCTTGTTCCAGTTCTTGGTGGGAATGCTTTCAGCTTTTCCCCATTCAGTATGATGTTGACTGTGGTTTTGTCACATATGGCCTTTATTATTTTGAGGTATATTCCTTCTATGACTAGTTTGTTGAGGATTTTTTTCATGAATGGATGCTGAATTTTATCAAATATTTTTCTGCATCTATTTAGATGATGATATGGTATTTTCCTTAATTCTGTTTATGTTATGTATCACATTTATTGATTTTTGTATGTTGAACCATCCTTGCTTGCCTGATATAAAACCCACTTGATCACAGTGTATTGTCTTTTTGATATGCTGCTGGATTTGATATGCTAGTATTTTGTTGAGGATTTTTGCATGTATGTTCATCACGGATATTGTTCTATAGTTTTCTTTTTTGCTGTATCCTTCTCTAGTTTTGACATTGGGGTGATGTTTGGCTCATTGATTGAGTTAGGAGGAACTTTCTCTCCCTTAGTTTTTTGGAACAGTTTCAGTAGGCTTGGTATTAACTCTTCTTTGTATATTTGGTAGAGTTGAACGTGAATCCACCTGGTCCTGGGCTTTTCTTTGTTGGGACATTTTTTATTACTCATTCAATGTTGCTACTCATTATTGTTCTGTTTAGGTTTTCTTTTTCTTCCTGGTTTAATATTGGGAGGTTGTATGTTTCTAGGTATTTACCCATTTCCTCTAGGTTCTCTACTTTTTGAGCATACAGTTTTTCATAATAGTCCCTGATGATCTTTTGTATTTCTGTAGTATCAGTTGTAATGTCTTCTTTTTCATTTCTAATAATACTTATTTGGATTTTCTCTCTTCTGTCTTGTTTACCTTAACTAATGCTTTATGCGTTTTGTTTATCCTTTCAGAGAACCAACTTTTCATTTCATTCATCCTTGTATTTTTTTGTTTTTTTGTTTTTGTTTTTGTGTTTTTGGTCTCTATTTCCTTTAGTTCTTCTCTGATCCTTATTATTTATTTTCTTCTGCTAACTCTGGGTTTAGTTTGTTCTTGTTTTTATAGTTTTTTATACTGCAATGTTAAGTTGCTAATTTGTAATCTTCTCTTTCTTTTCTCTTCTTTTCCTTTAGTCATTAATTATTTGCCTATTTTTTTTTTTTTTTTGATGTAGTCATTTGACACTATCAACTTCCCTCTTAGCACTGCTTTACTGTATCCCAGAGGTTTTGGTATGTTGTGTTTCCACTTTCATTCACTCAAAAAAATTTTGCATATTTGTCTTAATTTCATCTTTGACCCAATGATCGTTCAGGAGCATTTTTTTTTTCTTTTCATGTATTTCATGGTTTCTGAAGTTCCCCTTGGTATGGATTTCTAGTTTTATTCCACTGCAGTCAGAGAAGATATTTGATATAATTTTGATTAATTTAAATGTATTGAGACATTTTGTAGCCTAACATATGGTCTATCTTGGAAGATTTTCCATGTGCTGATGAGAAGAATATATATTTTGCAGTTGTTGGGTAGAATGTTCCATAAATGTCCATTTGGTCTGAAGTCCAATTTAAAGTCCAAAGTTTCTTTGTTGATTTTCTGTCTCAGTGATCTGTCTAGTGCTGTAAGTGGGGTGTTGAAGTCCCCCACTATTATTGTATTGCAGCCTATCTCTTTCTTTAGGTCTAGTAACATTTGTTTTATGCATCTGGGTGCTCCGGTGTTGGGTGCATATATCTTTAGGACTGTTAAATCCTCTTACTGTATTGATCCCTTTACCATTATATAATGACCTTCTTTGTCTTTTTTTTTTTACTCTTTTTGATTTAATGTGTTTTATCTTATATAAGAATAGCTACTCCTACTCACTTTTGTTTTCTGTTTGTGTGGAATATCTTTTTCTAGCTCATTACTTTCAGCCTATATGTGTTTTTACAGGTAAGGTGAATTTCTTATAATGAGCAAATAGTTCAATCATGTTTTTTCTTTTATCCATTCTGCCAACCTATATTTTTTAAGTGGAATATTTAATCCATTTATGGTCAAGGTTAATATTGATATACAAGCTTTTGTGTCTGTCATATTGTTAATTGTTTTCTAGTTGTTTTATAAATTCTTTGTTTCTTTCTTTTTCTCTGTTTGTCTTTGTGGTTTGGTGGAATTTTGATATGTTGCAATTCAGTTCCTTTCTCTTCCTCCTCTGTGTGATTCTTTTATAAGACTTGTGAGTTTTATACTTTCATGAGTTTTCACAATGGCAAATATCAACCTTTGGTTTCCAAGTTTAGAACTCCATTGAGCATTTCTTGTAGGGCTGGTCCAGAGTTGATGAATTCCCTCAGTGTTTGCTTGTCTGGGAAAGACTTTACTTTTCTTTCATTTATGAAGCTTAATCTAGCTGTACATAAAATTTTTGACTGGAAGTTGTTTTTTTTTTTCCTTTAGCACTTTGAAAAGTGTATCTCATTCTCTTCTGTCTTATAAGATTTCAGCTGAGAAATCCACTGCCTGATGGGGTTTTTTTAATAGGTGACTAGATGCTTTTTTCTTTCTAATTTTAGAATTCTTTCCTTCATGTTGCCTTGTAACAGTCTGATTACTGTAGGGAATGGTGAGGTTCATTTTACAATGCATTTGCCAGGATATTGTTGGGCCTTCTCTGTCTGGATATCTAAATCTCTTTCTAGAGTAGGGAATTTTATGTCAATTATTTCATTAAATAGATTTTATAAACTTTTTGCTTTTTCATCCTTGGTAATACTTATAATTTGTAAATTGGTTGCTTTATGTAGACCCACATATCCTGAAGGACTTGTTCATTCTTTTTTTCTTTATTTTTGTCTGATTTGATTAATTCAAAAGGCCTGACTTGAAGTTCTGAGATTCTTTCTTCTGCTTGGTCTAGTCTATTGTTGAAGACTTCAAACAAATTTGGTAATTCCTTCAATGAATCTTTTACTTCCAGAAGTTTTGTTTGTTTGTTTTAAGATATCATGTCCTTGGTAAATTTCACATTCATACCCTGAATTGATTTTCTGATTTCTTTGCTTTGGTTTTCAGGTTTCTCTTGCATCTTATTGAGCTTCTTTCAAATCAACATTTTGATTTCTTTATCTGGCACTTTTAAGATTTCTTTTTGATTAAGATCCTTTGCTAGAGAATTACTGTGTTCTTTTGGTGGTGCCATAAAGCCTTGCTTTTTCATGCCTTCTATATTTTTGTGCTGATTTCTGTACATCTGGAGATACAATTGCTTTTAAGAAAAAGAATTTTTGAATTTACTTTCATTGAGGTGGAACTATTTTTTTTCTTGAGAATGTGAACATGATGTATGTTGGGTAGGGTCATTTGGCTTTGCTTATGCAAGCATTCAGTGGTGAAGACTGTATGATTTACTTGGTTAACAAATCATCTTAGTGTGGTGACTTTCTCACATGCTGGTTGTAGTAACAATGTACCAGGTGAGTGAGCAAACTCACAATCTCCGGAGTATCTGGGGAGGCATGCGCGGTGGTGGTAACAGAGGCCGCAAGAAGCTCATCTTGTTCCCTAATGCTGTGCACTTGTGTCCTCTAATGCTGTGCGCTTGTGTCCGCAGTTGTTGTAATGGGCTGCATGGGCCAACCTCCAGGCCAGTACGTGGCACTCTCAGTTAAGAGCCAGCTGTGGCGGTAGCAGTAGGGTTTATGCTCAACTTCTGTTAACCTGAAGAACTGCTCTGGTGTCCCAGGTGATGGTTTGGGCCATGGAACACGCAGTGGTTTGGGTCTTGTGCCCTGTCTTGGAGCGGGGAGGTGAAGCTGGGCCAACCTGGACCAGGCACGCCTGCACTCAGGCCCCCTAACGGCGGGCGCATGTGCCAGCCCTGATGGGACCAGAGGCCGTGCTCAGGCCCTGCAGAAGCGCCTGGGTGAGCTGGGAGCGCTGCTGCTGCGCCAAGCCAAGGTGTCCGCATGGGGTTGGAGGGGTGGGGGTGGGGGTTGCAGGGGTGAGGGAGGAGGGGTCTCCTCTCAACAGCTAAGCCAGGGGAGTGAGTTGCATTCCTCTCATGCCCCAGTTCTAGCGGGACACTTACTTACTCGCTACAGTTTTCTTTCAGCCTGCGAAGCTGCCCTAGGCTGTGAAACTCACCTCCAGCATTAAATCCACACTTCCCTGGCAACTCTCCTCCTGCTCTGATCAAGTGGAGGAGGGAGCCTGGTTCCAGCTCCAGCGGCTGGAGCCCAGGCTACATTGATGTCTCAGTTATGACTCTACAACCTCTGCCCAGTTTGAGACCCGGATCTCCAGTCCTCTGCAGGAGTATCTCTAATGCTAACGTCTGCCACCCTGCTAATTCACAGGATCCTGCATAGCTTCCTATGGGCAAGGGTCAAGTATGGCATTCTGTTGGCACCCAGGTCTGGGAAAGTGCGTGAAACCCTTCCTGAAGCCATTTCTTCTCACAATCTCCCGACCACCCCCCAAGTTAGATACAGGACTTGGGAGGGTCAAGGTGATCTCCTGTGGACTGGATGGCATGATTTCTCAGTGGGAAGGGGGATTGCAGAGAGACACTAACTCACCCTGTCCCCTATTGGGGATTCACTCAAAGTTTTCAGCCGGACCTGGCAAACAGGCTGATTGCCCACCTTCTCTTTCCCAGTGTCTGATGTTTTCTTTTCTGTTGAACTCCTGTGTTTCTTTTTGGATAGAGTTCAAAATCTATATACAATATTTTGCTTCTTTCAAGTGCATGAAGTGAGTTAGAAAATCCTCTAGTCTGCCGTCTTGGAAAAGATTAGATTTTAGAATGATCCCACTGTCAACAAAAGGAAGAAATGGATGGATTCTGGCAGAGTTGGTAAAGGGAGCAGTTAGGATGCTGCTTTAGTAATTCAGATGGTGAAGGTCTACACTTAGGCATATACAGTATAAGTGAAGTGACAAAATAATTTGTGGACATGTGATGAGACTTGGCAACCAATTGGACATCAGGGATGTGAGGAAATAGTTAAAGATGAATGGAAGATTTCAGGCCAGGCCCGAGAATGACATTACCCTTATGCGAAAAGATACGAGGGTCATCTGGGTATTTGCCTGTGGATTCTTGGTGAAGTCAGAAGTCCCCTTCTAAGCCCTAGAATGCTTACCTGAGCTCCACACAACTGATTGAAGAAAAGGTATCTGATTTCAAAAGGTATCTTGATTTCCAGTCTGCCTGTACATTTTTTTGCAGCAAAAAATAAGTAGACAATGATGAAGAAAGATAAGTAATGTTCACTGCATTGCTGCCATGTGCCAAGCTATGTAAAGTATGTTTACTTATGTTTGTACCATAAAATATTCAACAAAAATTAGTAAGCTAGTATTATTTCTACTTTGAAGATGTGAGGATACTAAAGTTTAGATTATGGCTTAAGTTTATATAACTCTTGAGTGACTAAATTGGTATTCACACTGGGTCTGATCCAAAAACAATTTCCCAAACATAGCGTATTTCCTTCCTTTTTTACTACTGGATTTCTTGGCATTCATGCCTGCCACTGAGACATTAATATAGAGTAGGGTGATGATGTCTGTGAAAAAAGGCAGAGTAAAGACCTCTGAAAATGTTCTCTTTCAATGAGAAAACTGGAAAAATACTGGCAAAATCAACTTTTTTCAGAACTCTACATGTTAAATAAAAACTTACATCAATCTAGGGAGACTTCATTAAAAACAATGGTTGAATTTCGGTAAGATCAGTGGGTTTGTGTCATTGTGATTTGCCCTAATTCCACCCCCTACACTCAGTTCTGCAATTGCATTAAAAAATAACAGCCTTCTTTTACAGTGAAACCCAGTAGCCTGGTGGCATCCAACAGGAGCAGACTAGGGCTGGAACTCTTTCAAAATTTATTTTTCAGAGAATTATTATTATTTGACCTGTCTGGTGGTACCCCTGAAGATCCCAAGGGGTATCACCAGTCTTTAGCAAGACTGTCTAAATGTGATGTGATCTAGAGCTTTCCCAGTGTGAATAGCTTTATGCCATGGGTGACTGTCAAAAACAATTACAGGCAATTAACTTTTTAGCTGCCTGAAGTAGTAGATGTTAGGGAAGACAAGAAATCAACCAAAGAGCCAAAAGGAAAAAGCATGGGAATTATATTTACATGAGCTTTGGACATTTTTCACGTACTCCTGGGGTATAGAAGACCAAGAGCATGTCTAGGATTCTAAATATGTCCAGGGTTCTGTATACCCCCGGAAAAGTTCTGAGAAGGCTCTAATTGCTCACCTTTGGCTTATCTTGAATCTGTGCACAAGCCGGAAATGAACGCTAAAGCAGAGTTGCAAACTGAAGGGCTGAGTGCTGAAGTTGTGTCCCCATATGCACATAGAGCCCTTGGAAAGACAGAAAGATGTACTTTTCCCAGGCATTCAAGGACATATCTTTTCAATTATTAACTGACCACTAAGCCAACAGAACAGTGATTGCAGTGACTACATATAACAAAAGTTGATTTATAGAATTAATTCAGAAAATCACTAGACAGACAAGAAAAAAGACAATAACAAATAGTGATAAAACAAACTCTGAGATGGAGGGAGGTATGATTTCCAGAATTTCCACATTATATTATTTATAATGTACAATTTTCAACAGAAAATTATTAGACCTGCCAAGAAACAAGGACATATGCCCCATACACCAGAAAAATAAATACCATTAAAAACTTCCCTGAAGAAGAACAAATACTGGATTTACTAAACCACAAGTTTAACAATCTATTTTAAATATGTTCAAGGAACTAAAAGAAAATATTTCTGAAGAAATAAAGTATAAGAGAACTTTCTCACCAAAGTGATAATATCAGTAGAGGAATATTATACACACATACACCCACACACACCATACACATACACATACACAGAGAAGTTCTGGAATTACAAAGTACAATAGCTCAAATGAAAAATTCTCTACAGGGATTCAGCAACAGATTTGACCAGGCAGAAGAAAGAAACTACAAAGTTGAAGATTGGTCATTGTCAATTATGCAGTCTGAGTAACCAAAAGAAAAAAAAAGGATTAAGAAAAATTGACAAAGCCTCAGAGACCTGTGAGACACCATCAAGAACACCAACATATGTGTATGGAAGTCCTGGGGGACAAGAAAGAGCGAAAGAAGAATAAAGAATATTGGAATAAATACAGGCTTAACACTTTCCAAATCTGATGAAAGACAATGTTTACATCTAAGAAGTGCAACAAAGTCCAAGTAAAATAAACTTAAAAAGAAAGATGTAGCTGTTGAAGTCAATGAGGGACTAGCAGAAAGGTACTTGGACTCCAAATGTGCTTTCCTAAATGCTTAATAAGGGTTAAATTTATGGCTAAAAGAAAATGAAATTCAAAAGTGGAGGAGTAGACAATAATGGGAAAAAATAATTTTATTAAGCACCAATCACATCCCAAGCACTGTCTAGCTTTTATGGAATAGTTATATTATATAGGTAAAATAATTATGTGATACTATGTTAAAAAAAAGTCTCAGGTAAGTTGTAAAAGTGTACTGATAATGTTTTTAGAGGTTACATAAATTTTTCATTTTATATTTATTTTTTGAAAATTTTACAGTTCAGGCACTCTCCTGAGTTTTCTACATATGTGCAATAATTTATTTATTCCTCATCACAACCTCAAACGTCAGGTATTATCATTACCCCATTTTACAAATGACCATGCTAGACATAGAAAATTTAGCCACAGGCTAAATAAAAAGGTACTAATTTGAGGAGCCAAGGTTCAAGTCCAGGTACCCTGATTTTAGACTTTGTATTCTTAACAACTACCCAAAGTTTTGGAATTCAGATTCCAATTCACTCCAAATGTTCTTTTTTGATTTATTTGTTTTCCACTTGATGTCTCGGTAGAATATTCCCACCATTAGGTGCACAGCCTTTTCCAGACCAGGACTGCCTTCTTGTTTGGCCCCAAGTTATAGCCCCATCTGAGATGACAGAAAAAATGCAATTTCATTTCTGGATAATTCAGAACTGCTTATGGAGCATGTTCAGTGTGATCATTAGAAAATCCAATTCATGTGACCATTTCTCTTCCTTCCAGGGCTTTTTCCTATGTCATACCATCCCTCTAGTATCATATGTCTCCATCCATTTAAATTTATCTGAACAACTAAACCTACCCATTTATCTTTCTTATGTCCAACTGCTACTTAGAATTTATATAAGGCTGGGTGTGGTGGCTCATGCTTGCAATCCCAGCACTTTGGGAGGCCAAGGCTTGGGGCCAGGAGTTTGAGACCAGCCTGAGCAACAGAGCAAGACCCCATCTCTAAAAAAAAAAAATTTAAAAATTACATGGGAATGGAGTTGCATACCTATAGTCCTTGGTACTCTGTGGGCTGAAGTGAGAGGATTGCTTGAGCCCAAGAGTTGGAGGCTGCAGTGAGCTATGATCACACCATTGCACTCCATACTGGGCAACAGAAAAAAATAAAAGAAAAAAGAATTGATATTGAGATCATCCCTAACCAAAGAAGTTTCAGAAGTCAACTCCGAATCACCTTGGTTTTAGGCCCATAGGTGGCAAAGTTGAGCTTAGGAGGCACGAGCGCATAGAGATTAGCAAGAAAGCTAAGCACATGCATGGGGACTCGGTGGTGACCAAAATGGTAGATGAGGAAGGAGAAGAAGGTAGGGATGTAAAAACCAAGATAACCCTGTGGTGGGAGCCACAGGTACTGAGAGTCTTGTGCCTAGTGTCTTGACGTGGAAGGCAGAAGATAGCATGAAGTATAAAATCATAGGAGACAGCAATGAGGATGGAATCCAGACCCACAGCCAGAATAACCAGTGAGCCCATAGACAATATTGACAGTAATGTTGCCACAGGCCAGTTAATCAATGCCTATATTTTCACAGTATATATGTGTCATGCCACGATGACCATGGTAGGTCAGTCACCTCAGCACGAAAACATGTATTTTGTCCACATACATCTAAGGAAATTTCTTGCTTTTTTTTTTTTAAGTGTATGCCCTTCAACATGTCCTGGGTGACTTCTTTTTCTACTTTTTCACTTTCTAGTTTCCAAACTTCAGGGCAAGTTGTTCTGTCCCCCAGAAGTTTTCCCTTTCTAATATAGTTCTTAGTCATCTCTTTATATTTGATTCATTCACTACTTTGCAAAATCCTGGGCTGAGACTATGTCTTTATGCAATTACAATCTCCACTCTGCCCACACTTGTGCTGGTACCCAGATATTTTGATCAATATTCACTAAAATAATCAATTCCAATAATTTTTAGTAATATACCATCAACTTCTTAGCTTAATGCTGCAATTTTTTTTGTTGTTTATTTGGTTTTTTGTTTGCTACAATGATTTATTTACTTAATGTCTGTGTTTGTAATATATCTACCCAATTATATACCAAATAACTTATTTTTATATCTCACCTGAAATGACTTGAAGAGACTAGGCAACCCAAATATACTCACATATCTCATGATTTAATATCTACAGTAATTTGAGCACACATGTCAGTACTTTGAAATAAAGCATTAGATACTTCAGACATGCTGGTTGGGGAGATAGTACTCCCAACTATGGCAAAGCCATATCATAATCCTACAAGCCCACCAGTGTAACAACTGGGTATGAGGCCAGATCAGAAAACTGGGATCAACTGGGTATGAGGCAAGTGCTGATAGAGGTAGATGAAGAGAGAAAGTGAAGTGTCCTGGAATTGCCAACAATGAAGACTTTTCAGAAGAGTGAATTCTATTTGTTGTAGAGGAATAGCTAGTATTGTATACATTCTCCCTCTTTAACATATTTTATACCTAAAAGGATCTTCGCAGGATGCCAGGAAACCTAGACTTTAGTTCTGTTTTTGTCACAGGATGTTGTATGACCATGAACAAATTTCTCACTTCTCTGGGTGGTCTCCATTTACAAAGGGAAATGACTCTGGGATCCCAGTCTGAGTTTTCTACCTCTTCACTATTTGGCATTGGATAAATTCCACAACCTTTTTGAAACTCAGTTTCTCATTTCTAAATTGGAAATGGCAACACCTGGCCTACTTATCTCACATGATTTTTGTGATTGGAAAAAGTATAAAGTGTGTGGGATTAAAAGTTAAAAGATGAATAACAATGTGCTCCCCATTTTTACAAGCTCTTGTCCTACAACAGCATACTGAAGTGGTACAAGAGGATAATAATCATTCTCACTTCTTACCAATGGGAAGTCCAGGTTCTGAGAAGTGAAGTGATGTAATCCAGATCACTAAGCATGTTGCCGTCAGAACTGAAATTAGCTCTCAGGTCTCCTGATTTAAAATTTGGTGTTTTCACCTCACTTAACTGTCCATTTATATGGTTAATATTTGAATTCCTATCTTTTTCTAGCAAGGCACGTCAGTATCTAAGTCTGCTATGACTTTACTCATCTGGGCAATGAGACAGATAAAAGCACAGAGCCCCTCTTATTTTCATGGAGACTTTCAGTGATGACCCCAGCTCCAAAGGGAAAGAATCTTGGGTGGTAGAAGGTGGGGAGCTGGAGTCATTACCGTGTTCTCTTCTCCTCTTGTCCCAGTCTGTTCTCGTCCCCAAAGGAATATTTCACGTGATTCTTGTAAAAAGGCTGCTACTCCGTGAGCATCTGTGGATGTGAGTCCTGGAATGATAAGGTACAAGGTTGTATTTCAAGGAAAAGAGTGAGAAAAAGACATTGAGCTGAAGTAACGTTCTGGTCAGAATTGGAACATCCTCTGTAAACTGTCCCCCTGACCCTTGTCTCTGGGTCACTATGACGGCTGAGTTTTTGAGGTTTCCTTTTTGGACTTACGTAGACCTCAATAATTGAACCTGAGGTCTTTCTCTGAACATAGTTTTCTGCACTCTGATTTTATGTGAGGTGCACTCACAGGTCGAACATGCTTAGGTTGAAGCTCTGTGTTGGGGTGTCAGGATGAGTGTGAGGCTTGTGGTAGGGAGTGTGGTGGAGCAACAGCTTGTGCAGGTGATGTGTACCTGAATGCAATCGTTTGTTTAGGGATGTGAAAGCCGTGTTGTTGTACATATTGGACGGGTGTGATTTGGGAGACAGATGGGATCTGGGTGTATAATCTGGGGGGAAATGTCTGATCCTTTCTCGGTGCTGTAGCTTAGCTCTGAGTTCCAGCCGCCTTTGTTCAAGGGGCATGGTAGGAGTGGCTATTAGTTGATTGTGAGGCTTAGGTATGAAAACCCAGGGGGCCTGCTCTAGGGATTTGATTCTCGGTGCTCATTTTTAGGGAGAGAATAAGAAGTGGTTGGGGGAAAAAAGGCAGAAGCAAATAAGGGAAATTTTTCACAGGGAATTTTCAAGGAAAGTGGACACACCTAGCAACTTTCATTTTTCTTTCTGTTACCTTCCCTCCTCTTTCGCTTCCTTCTTTTTCTCTTCTTTTCTCTTTAATACTCCATTTCACTGAACTCCCGTGCATTATGAGTCATGGTATTCTGTGTGCGTAGGACGTCCCTAATACTATATGCGAATGGTTTGGTGAGAAATGGCCATGGACATGTGCATCCTCCATTGTTCCATTAGCCTTCATCTCACAAAACACATGTTCAAAAAATTATTAAGAATTTCAAGAACATGGCAGCAGAGCTCTGAAACAAGCAAAGCTCTTCTGCGCATGGGCCCCTGCGCTTTTGCCAGGTTTTATGGCCATGAAGTAAGCCCTGGGAGTGAACGACATCAGTCCTCTGGCCAGATACTCTCATATCCCTTGACATGGCATTAATCAAAACAATATACAAAACTTTAAGTTTCATAAATTGTTAAGCACAAACCTAATTTTGGGGGAAGGGAAATATATCCTTTAATGAGATTGACAGAGCCTTTTTTACTTTTCCTTCAATTTGTTTATGGATCTAAAAATAAATATTGATGAAATGAGACAAGATTCCTCAGTTATTCTTAATGTAATTTTTATAAAAATAAGCTCTAAGAGCTTTTATAAAAATAAAAGCTCTGTTTTTATAGAAATAACTTAGTTGAGAGCATAAGGTGTTTGCAATTTAGGGAATACTGCCATAAATCGGAGTTAGTAACTGCTGGAATCAGCTTCTGCCTTTAGAGAGGAAGTTCTGGTTATCAGAACCTTAAATTAGGGTGAGATGTGAGACCCAGACTTCTAAGGATGGATCCCAGAAAGCTGGTGTTGGTATATGTGGGGGGATGAGGCTGGTTCAAAGGAAGGCAGAAAAAAACAAAACAGAACACACCACAAACTGCTTCTGTTAAAATCAACTGTTATTTCCCAGGATAAAATATTTGCTTGGGAGACAATGACAAGAACAGAGGCCAACAGGAAAAGCAAATCCCTTATTCTTCTTCTGGCTTTCCAGTCTGCCTCTAATGTTTCCTATTGGCAGAGCCTAAAAGTGCGTTTAATTTCAGAACTTTTAAATACTGCTGAGATATTATGGTCTAAAGCCACATATTATTCTTAAAATAAATAAGTATAAGATGGGGAAAGCATGCCCTAGGCAAGTATATGTTAACTTAATTAATAATTAAAGCAACTTGCTCTAAATCATTAATTGAAACCATCTCTTTACTTGCCTAGGAAGGACAATGCACCAGACAATACTAAGAAGCAAGAAATTGAAATTGAAATTTCTTTTTTCAGATGACAGAGTTTTTATTGATAAGTTTGTAATCATAATTCTGATAAAGAAAGTATAAAAACCGATCTCTTTCTACCAGAGATGATTTATCTGGCAGATTAGGCTTTGTTCCTCCATCAACTTGGCTCCTGGATCAATCTTACCATCCTGCCTCTGTCATTATGGAGTAAATGAGAAACAAGAAAGAAGAGACAGTGATTGTATGCCCATAGACATGTCTATGCAGTGACTCACCCCAGGCTGCAGTAGATGCACCTCCTCTCCTTATAGATGCACCTGAGGAATAGAAGGGATTAGCTGTGCCAACCAAAAAATTAATAGGACAGATGATGTAGAAAAATGTGACGTGCTAATTCTTGAAGGTTAACACATGCCTCGGTCATTGTTTAGATTTTAAACAAAGGACAATCTGCACACTTTGAAAAGGTTCAATAGGAAGATTTACATTTCAAAAAATTACTCCTTCCACAGAGGGAGGGTTTGGCTGGGTGCTGGAAGATTTGGTTCAGGAACTAATTAGGAGTCTGCTTTGGTAATTCAGAGAGTAAACGTCTAAAACTAGGCAGATGTAGTGTAAACCAAGTGGCAAAACAATTTGAGGAAATGTTGCAAGATGTGGCAATCAATTGCTAATTGGGCATCGTGGTTGAGGGAAAATAAAGATGAATAAATGTTTTCAGGCTAGAGCTGATCATGTAAGTGCCCTTAATAAGAAAGTATGGGGAAAACAATGTGGCTTCTTGCCTGCCCTTCCTCTGTCTTCCCCTCTTTCTTTTTCTCCGTGTTCAGTATGTTCAGTGTTTCCACTGTCTCTCTAAAATTCCTTCTCTGGTCTTGCATTTTCCTTCCTTCACCTGCCCCTCCCCATCTCTATATTATTTTCTCTATATTTTTTATTCCCCTTTCTCTGTCTCTTTGTCACTCTCTGCCTTTTTCCCTGCCCTTCTATTTCACTCCCTCTGACTCTCTGTCACTTCTCTCTCTACTCTCTGCTCCCTCCTTTTGATTGGCATAAACATGGAGAAAAATATTAAGGAAAAGAGAGGATGCTAGAGTCAGCAGGAACCCCACTCAGCTAAACTCCATCATCTCCAATTAGGATAAGAAAGGGGTACTAAAAAAGCTTATTTTGCAGCAGCAGGTTTTTAGACGTCCTTATAGTGGAACACATGATATGTGGAATGAGACTCAGGGGTGTGTTGTTCAAGAAGTGGGTGACCTAATCATCTCCTGAGACCATCTCCTCTAAAATCCTCAATGTTTATTTCCTTGTGTGGTACTAATGGGAGCTCATATGCTTTACAGGTTTCCCAGGGCTTATCTGGTTCATCCTCCTTACCTCTTCAAATTCAGTGCCACACTCAGCAAACCCGTGCTTCAGCAGTAGGTCCTTGGAGCTTTTTCCCAGACTGTTATCACTGATAGGGCATTTCTTCCTGATGTCTAACCTGATTATTCATTGATATAATACTTATCTTTTGCAAGAGAAAAATATATTTTCACCCAATGGTCATATAAAATAACAAACATGACAGTAGCTTAATAAATGAAGCTTATTTATGCTGTTGCTTCATTTCAGTTCTCTGTGGTTATAGGGAGGTTCGCATTCTCTGTGGTTGCAGATCTGAGGTCTCCATTCCCTTGCTGAGTTTTGGCTGGTGGTTGGTCTTTACTCTTAACCACATTACTAAAGCTGCCCACGTTATTTCTCGTGCTTTTCATTTGGCTTCTTCAAGTAATGTGGGTTGAGTGCTCCTCATGCTTTCTTCTCTTATCTGCTGCCTCTTTCTGTCTCCAGCCTGAGAAAGTTTTGTGCTTTTAAGGACTCATGTGATTAGTTTTACCCAGATCATTCAAAAGAAAAAAATCCCTATGTTAAGGTCCATAATCTTAATTGTATCAACAAAGTTCCTTTTGCCATGAAACATAACATATTCCTAGGTTCTAAGCATGGACATCTTTTCAGAGGCATTCTGTCTACCATACTCATCTCAATAATATTTGCTTATTCTTTGAGAGTCAAGAGAGCTATCACATGCGTTTGGAAATCTTCTCATGCTGCCCTAGAATATTGCAAGTTCCCCCTTCTTTGTTCTCCCCTAAAATGATCCCTGTATCTCCTATCTTTGCATTCATTGAAATGTTATGTTTCCTTAGGAGTTTCCCAAACTAGAATCTGAATTTGTATACTTATTCCTCTATATCTTTCAATGACTAAAATTATGTCTAACATTGAATGAATGTCTTAATTTATACCTACTTGTGTTAGCATACACCTATGGCATAGACCTTGAGGTTAGGGACTGTGGCCTTGTCATAAATAAATAGACATTTTGTTTTTTTCATATGGGAGAATTTAAAGAGAAAAACTTATGAGAAGGGAACAATGGACACAGAATTCTGATAAATTCATGTGTATTGATCAGGGCTCAGGTAATTTCCTGACCTTTTCCCACAAGAATCAGTGTGATTGTGAGAAAATATAGGTGTTTATTAGGTGATGCACTGAATCCTCTGATCTATCTATGAATAGTATTCTTGAAAAGTGACTATATTTTCATCCTGGCTAGTCTCAGACAAATATTAAGTATGCAAGACGTTCTCCTTAAAGCCATCTTCCTCACTGTCCTCCCTGACCTGGTTTAAGTGTGAGTCTCCTGTTAGTAAGAAAGAACTATTCCTTCCAGATGTATCTGCTAACGTTTTCCTAGAAATAAATTGTTCAAGCTATGCTAAGTATTTACTCTTATTATGCTGTAGACTTAGGCCAATATCCATTCCCAATTGTTTTAATTTCAGGACTTAATGTCTGGGACTCAGACATAACCACCAACATTCACTGAGTGCTATATATCAATAGCAGCCAATAGGCTACATGTTTTTCATACATTATCTTGTTTAATCATCCCAATTATTCTGTGATGTAAGGATGATTACTGTCTATTTTTATAGGTGAAAAAATTAAGCTGTATGTGGGTTAAAAACTTTCTCAAGGCAAGTGATGGAAACTGGACTCAAACTCAGGTCCATATAACTTCAACTTTATCAACTAATCTCTATTACTTTTGTTGTCTCCCTTGTAGGTATTCAATAAACATTTGTGAAGAAGGCAGCACAATGCCTTCTTCTATCAATACCTTCTTCATCTGGACAAATATATTCTATAATTTGATCTATAATTGCGGTACGTGTGTGGCCAGCTCAGTGAACCAGTGCTTCTTATCATGCTTGGGG
The DNA here is from genome assembly GCA_023783475.1 of Daubentonia madagascariensis. Classification (NCBI taxonomy): domain Eukaryota; kingdom Metazoa; phylum Chordata; class Mammalia; order Primates; family Daubentoniidae; genus Daubentonia; species Daubentonia madagascariensis. Next base: position 1,056,813 of record JAKFHU010002465.1, on the reverse strand, counting down.
TCAATTGTGTGGATGACCCAAGTGAGAATCTCACATGTCCTAATAAATTCAAATGCTAAAATTGACATATGTGGGTCTTAAGCACTCTTTATAAAATCCAGCATTTCTTATGGATATTGATCATAGTGGTATAGTGGAAAGGCCATAAGCTGAGTTAGAAGACCTAGATTTAAGTATCGTTCCACCACTAACAAGCTGTATGCATTTGAGATGTCTTTTCCTTTCTAGGCTCTAATTACTTCTTTAAAATGAGGGGCTAGATATTATACAATGTTCTTGCATGTCTCTTTGAGTTCTGATCATTCCTACTCTGGCATACACCTTATGAGCAATGAAATGCTAAGTCAGGGAGCTGTGGAGCACTGGAGATGCTCCATATTCCCAGAAGTCCATGAGCACCTGAACTGATAACAGCTTAAGGGAATTCCTGGATGCAGCCATATATTGTTCAGATCAGGCAGTTGGCAGAGGTAGCTGGGGGGTATGAGCGGGGCATGCAGGGCCCCCAGAACTGCTCTTCTTTCCTCTGCACTTTCCATGCATAGAACTCTCTCAGGTAGGTAAGTTGGAGTGTCAGGCGCTCCAAATTCAGGTCCTAAGGTACTCTTTTCCTAGCTTAGAAACTTCTGAGTGTTACAATATGGCAATCTAGAGGAGGAAAGGCTGTCTCTAATCTGAGTCGCTTTTTTTCCCCTGCATGCTTTCACTGTCATCACCTTTCCAGTGCTATATTTTCTATCTGTTGTTCTTAGTTTCTGAAATTCCGTGATGCTTCTGTTTCATACATTACCTTCTCAGAAGGGATCCCCATCAGGCTATTCTTTGGATGTAGATGCTATGGGGTGAATAACCACTTCCATACTTTTTTCAAAAACATCTGTAATCAGGGGTGTATCAAAAGACCCTGGATGTTTTGAAAGCCACTTGGAAGGACCCTACGCTAGTATTAAAAGACTCCAAATCAAAGGTGTCTGTATATTGCATACAGAGACAAATGAAAGTGCTTGCATATAGGGAAAATAAAGGGGTTCTAAGAATATGGAATGAAGAAAAAATTGCATCCTGAGAAGAAAGAGTAGAGGAGTCCTAGTGCGGATGGAGGAGTACCTCATCTGAAAGGCTGGAGGTGAGGTTGTAGAGCAGGCTTTAGTACTCAGAGTTGTAGCTGGGTGTGGTGGCTCACACCTGTAATCCTAGCACTTTGGGAGGCTGAGGTGGGAGGATCACTTGAGGTCAGGAATTTGAGGTTGCAGTGAGCTGTGATGACACCACTGCACTCTAGCCCAGGCAGTAGAGCTAGATACTGTCTCAAAAAAACAAACAACAACAAAAACAAAAAACAAAAAAAACTTCAGAGTTGCAAAATCTTTGGTCCTAAGGTTTTTACAACTTTCACTTTTGGCTTTACACAACCCCATTAGGTAAGTGTCTTAGCATCTCCAATTTACAACAAAGAGACCAAAACCCAGAAAGGGTGAATGACTTATTGAGTACCTCTCCTGGTCAAGCTCTTGCACTAAACAAAACATAGCAGGGACTGAAACTATAAATAAGAGTCAGAGCTGAGTCCTTAGAGTTAGTGATACAGTAGAAAAGATAAGAGAAGTGGAAACAAAAAGAGATGCCCTAGATCTGTGAGGAGTAAGGGAAAATACTTCTACTGGTAATGACCAGCCAAAAATTCATGGAGGAGGGTATCTTTGGACTTCAGCCCTGGAAGATGGATTGAATGTTATATTCATATAGTCAGGGGCAACCTCTGGTAGCTGGGACGCTGCAAGCCAAGTTTGGATCACAGCAAGTAGACTTATCTGGGTGTCTTGAGGTATAAGAAAGAGAATTTTGAGAATTGAGATCAGAAATATTAATTTAGTACTAACCATAGAGGGCTTTTAATTCTAGCCTAATGAGTTTGGATTTGATCATTTGATAATGAGGAACAATTTAAGGATTCTAATCAGAAGAGTGCACTCATTTTCAGATTTGCCTTTAAAAATATTAGTTCTGCTTCACATTAGAGATGAATAGCAAAAAGCAAGATATTTACTAAGAGTCTGTTACTATGGTATACTAATATTATACCTTGTGTCTAAAATATGATGCTACAGGTAGAAAGAATTGGCAAAAGGTGCTCACAGAGGCACTTGGGGGTTGATATTTTCATTGGCTGTTACCTGGTTTAATGTAGTAGGTGAAGGAAAAGAAGAAGTCAAATTGATGTTTGGATTTTGAGTCTCAATCTTGAGCATAATGACGATTTTATTCAAAGAGATAGAGAACACAGATGAGACACAATTCTGTGACACAGATACATTATTATTAATCCTATAGTTCTCAAGAGATAGGTACTATTTGGTTCTGAAAAAATTATTAAGAAACTACTTTCAGTAAATTAAATTATTCAGGGAGAAAAATGATGCCTTAAGCTAAATGGATAGAAGGATGAAAAGATGGGTGGAAATGTGAAATTCTAGTGTACTTAGATGAACATAGGTTATCTCTATGAATGGAGATACTGTCCATTTATCTTCTGTCCAGGTGAATGGATGAAGGAACTGAGAGACTATATAGGGGCAGGGAAACTGGGAGCAGCAGATGTTTGGTAACATGAAAGAGTAGAAAGAAGAAAAGAGTTTCAGTGAATAGGTGGTTTGCTGAGGAAGAGGACATAATGGTTGAGGAAGTATTGATCAGAATAGTTTTGTCTTAGGTCTTGAACAAAGTGATGCTCACAGATTGAGGAAGAAAAGAGTTCACAGCCTTGAACGTGAGAAAGAGCACAGTGGCAAAAGACACAGGTGTAAAGGAGGGCAAAGGGACTTGACTTGCCAGCCAGATGAACTGAGACAACTCAGACCATTTCAGAAATCCTCGTAACAATGAGAGGCAAGGATGAGAGGTTTAGTGAACAAAATTGATTAATGCTATAAAGTGAGGGTCTGGATAGTATATGAGAGCCTTAAAATATTAAGCAGAAGCCATGCATAAAACAGTATATTTGTCTTCATTTACAGGAGAGCGGCCCTAAAATCTAAGCAGGAGCCCCAGGATGGGAGGTAGCACACACAATAGCTCAGAGTTGCCTCCGTTCACCTTGACAGGACTCCCAGGGCTGGAGATCTCCCAACACTGGATGATTTTGCTCCTTGGTGCCTTCTACATTGTCTCCATTGTGGGAAATGCCCTTATCCTATTTGTTATCAAGGAGGAACAGAGCTTGCACCAGCCTATGTACTACTTCCTGTCCCTGCTATCAGTTAATGACATAGGTGTGTCTTTCTCCACACTGCCCACAGTACTGGCCACGTTTTGTTTCCACTTAAGGGAGATCAGTTTTGATTCTTGCATGGCCCAAATGTTCTTTATCCATCTCTTCTCCTTCATGGAGTCTGGGATCCTGCTGGTCATGAGCTTTGACCGCTACGTGGCCATCTGTAACCCTCTGCGCTATTCCACTGTGCTCACTGATGCCCGTGTGGTGCGTATGGGCATGTCGGTTATCATCCGGAGCTTCTGTATGGTTTTTCCACTGCCTTTCCTTCTGAAGAGGTTACCCTTCTGCAAGGCCAATGTACTCTCCCATGCCTACTGCCTGCATCCAGATCTGATCCGCCTGCCCTGTGGTGACATCACCATCAATAATATCTTTGGTCTATTCATTGTCATCTCTACCTTTGGCCTGGATTCTGCACTCATTCTCCTCTCCTATGTGCTCATACTTCGCTCTGTACTTGCCATTGCCTCCCGGGAAGAACGGTTAAAGACACTTAACACATGTGTGTCACACATCTGTGCCGTGCTCACCTTTTATGTGCCCATGGTTGGTGTGTCCATGGCTGCTCGCTATGGAAGACATGCCCCACAGTATGTACACACGCTCATGTCCCTTATCTACCTCTTCGTGCCGCCAATGCTCAATCCTATCATCTATTCCATTAAAACAAAAGAGATCCGTCGGAGGCTTCACAAAATACTACTGGGAACCAAGTTTTGAACAGCAGACATCTTTAAAGCCAACATTCAGGGGATGTTTATCCTTACTCCACAAATTTAAGTTTTCAAGACCTACTTTGACAAGGCATTTTTACTATTCTTTTGGACACTGACCTACCATTAGGACTCCTGCTATCAGATGTTGGATGACAGCTGGAAATAGTTAAGACTCAAACTAACATGTTTTGCCAAGGTAAACTGGGCTATAATTTAGCAAAAAGTATTTGCTCAATTTTCTTCTTTTTAAATCCAGAAATATACATCCTTATAATCAGTCTCTCATTTGATATGTTGCCATTATTCTTGTTTAAAGTGAATCATCACAAAGGAAATTGCTTATTACCATGGAAACACTGTTATAATGGGGAAGGTATTCTTTTCCCAAATATTATGTCAAAGAGATATTAGTTAAAGTAATACATACACACACACACAATAGCTATGTATATCAATCTTTATTTCAAATAACGCATACTGTCCACCTGGCTGGCATTTAAAATGAGAGAAATGTAATTGCATATAAGTTGTATTAAATGATTTAACTTCAGGTAATATTAAAATTTGGTAAAGTTTGTGTTATAATTTAACTTGCGTGTGTATGTATAGTAACAATTATGAAAATAATAAAGTAGGAAGACTATTGGCAAAATATATGAAATACATACAACAATGTATGTATTCTGCCTAAATTTACACTCTTATAAGATTGGGGGAATATTTTTATGACAAAAAAAGATAAAGTTAAGAAATTAAGCATTCAATTTAAGACACTATAAAGGAATAAAATAATTAATAAAATAATTAAAAATAGTTAAAATAAAAGGACTAAATTAATGTGAATGGAAAAGGGTGAAAGTAATCTAATAACTAAGCCTTTCACAAGTTCTAAAAATAGACCAACCTCTGGAAAATATAATCAAATAGAAAATAAAATTTAGAAATCATATATATTACTAGATTTGAAATATTTTAAAATTTACTGTAGAATGCCCTATAAGTAATTTTAAATCTTGGTTAAATTGGTATTTAAGGGAAAAATTATAAGATATAAACAAATAAAGAATTAAATGATAATTGAGGAAGAAATTGAAAATTATTAAAAAGTTTACTCCCATCCATGTCCTAAACATTATAAGATTTCATTACTTTTTTCCCAAATTTTAAGAAACAGATTATTCTTCTTAAATCATACAAAAAGTTGGAAAGCTATATAAAAAGGGCAAATATAATCCAGATTAATGATACAGAAAAAAATTCAGCAAAAAATCCTACAGACTAAAAACATTAATGAAAAAATATGTGTAAATATTAAAAATTGTGAACACAATTAAATAATAGAGACAGAGAATTTTATATATATTTCTCCCCTAGAATTAAAAGAATTACTCATATTTCAGAAAATCCTCTATGTAACTCATCACATTAATGAGTAAAATAATGAAAAATACATGTAAATAATAGTAGGTTCCAGAAAAGGTGAAATTAAACACACAAAAAAATCTATTCTATATAAAAACAAAGCACTTTTTAAATATATTTTCTTAATTTGTTGGACAATGTATTTTCTAGTTAAAATAAGAGGAAAATCAATTTTTCCCATTTTAACCATTATTATTTACCACTTTTTCAAGGAATCTTTGACTAATGTAGTGAAACTTGTCACAGAAAGGAGCTATCTTCCCTTTTTTCTTTATCTGTGATTGAGCACTAAATCTTGACAGTTCTAATTGGGCTCTGACTTATGCAGTCTTTGCCTTTTCATCACCACTGCTGCTGTCTTATTCTGGGCCTTCACTGTCACCTCTCACTTCACATGGCATTGTCTTCCAAACTGATCTCATTGTTTATCATTCTTTTCTCTCATTTTTCCATGCTCAGCTATAATGAGCTTCCTGAAGAGTCTATCTGGTTATAAAATGTCTCGTAGCTTGTAGTCTCTTACTACCTAAGGATCGAGTCCAAAACCCTTTGCATATCTCTTAATTTTATCAGCACTGCAAGTGTCCATCTTTTATGTCTTACTACCCTTAACTATTTTTCCTACCCTGAAATGATTTGTTCCAGCCATACTGAACTACATGTGGTTCCTGAACAGGCTTTGTGCTTTATGCCTCTGTATTTTTTTCTAATGGCCTCTATTTAGAATATCTTCCCCATGCTCATATGCCTGGAAACTGCACATCATTCTAATTATTCACCAATTTGTGGATCAAGAAAACACAAAAATTTAAATGAAAAGATTGCTGAAAATTGAGAAAATTTGCCAAATATAAATAATAATATGAAACTAGTAATTTCCAAAGTACTAGCAAGTATTTTCATTAATAAATGATTCAATTCTCAAACTTAAAAAAATTAATTTGTCTCAGAAATATTTTAATAAGAAATTTTATAGAAGAAATTTTTAAGACATTATGATAAATTAAAAAAAATAAGATTGAGTGAATGAATACAAAAGTGTGTGCCTAAAATGGAAAGGTTAAACAAATATTGTAAAGGTGTCAGCTCTTCCTAATTACTTAATTCTAAATATTTTTGGTAACCTAACAAAATAATTCTAGCAAGATTGCCTTCCCTGAAAAGTTTCAAAAAGAGACGAATATGGGAACAGAAATGTAGTAGACCTCCCAGATGTTAAAATGTGAAGAAAAAAAACCAAAACAATACTAATTAAAACAGCAGATAAGCTGCCACAATAGATTTCTAGCAAGATAACTTAGGGGAATGTATAAACCATTGTGAAGGAATATGTTCAAATAAAATACAAATAGCATTTATAGATGCTGACTTTTTTGGGTAAAAACACTAACATATCATGTTATTAATCATTTGTACATTTTTCTAGGCAAATTTTGTAATTTTGGGAAGATTAATAGAAATTTTATTAGTAGTCTTTGGTTAGTGAGATTTGGGAAGATGTTTTTCTACTTTTCCTTAATACATGTGCATTATGTTTGTAATAAAGTGAGACAGAAAGAGAGAGGCGGAGGAATGCAGGCAACTGAGAGCAATCTGAGAGCTCTCTGGAGGTGAGCCTCAAAGGGACAGGTCTGAGTGCTGACGCCCTGCTTCCCAAGTGCACCTCTCTGCTCCTCTCACGGGAGAAGTGTTTCTTTTTCCTAGCAGAGCCATTCCTTTCCAGATGTGGCTATGGGTTGTGGAGGCGCCACTATCATTATGTGTGGGGACCTGATTCTGGGCCCTAGAGACTCATCTCCCCTCACACTCACCGAGTTTGATGTACACTGGGAACACATCATACCTTCACCCCCATATCCATCTTCACCAGAAGTGTGTGCTAACCAGAATGTTTTTTCTGTAGTTAAGGGATAATGTCAGATAATAAGTTTGAAACAAAATAACAGAATATTTTATGTATGATAGGCCTGATATCAGTACGACTAATCCCACCTGATCTCTTCATTTATCTGGGCTAACTAGAACAGCCATTTAAAATCTCTGGTGCTCATTTTACCAGTGGCAAAGTAATACTAATAATAACATTTCTTTTTTTTTTCTGCTTTATTGAGAAGTGATTGACATACAGAAATATCTTCATATATAATGTATACAATGTGTTTGGAGATAAGTATACAGCCATGAAACCATCACCACAATCTATGCCATAAACATATCATCACCTCTAAGAGTTCCTTCCCTCCCTCCTTCTCTCCCTCCTTTCCTTCTTTCCTTCCTTCCTTCCTTCCTTTCCTTCTTTCTTTCTGGTGATAAGAACCCTTAACATAAGATCTACCCTCTCAGGAAATTTTTGAACATACAATAAATATTATCTATAGACACTATTTTATACAGTAGATCTCTATGGCTTATCCATCTTACATAATTAAAACTTTGTACCTTTAATGAATACCTTCCCATTTTTTGATGGCTTATTATGTGCCAGGTGAAGTCCAAAGGTAATTTTACTTTATTATTTATTTTATTATTTAAAAAATATCTTTAGCTCATATCAGCAAGCCTATGATGTGGGTAAAAATATTGTCCTTGTTTTACAGCTCAAGACACTGAGGCACACAGAATATGTTAAGTAACCATCCAGAAATACAAAACTAGCAAGTGGAGGAGTAGGAGGTGAACCCACAGTCTAACTCTCAAATCCAATACTACTATGATTTTGCGTTGGTGACAACACTGTGAAAAGCCGTACAATTCTTGTCCTTGCTCTTATTGTCTTCTTCAGCTAATACACTGATGATCTTAGTTTAAGCTAAAGATCTAAAAGATATCAAATCACAAAGGAGCCTCATTCATTCCTTCAGTGAGTACTTATTGGGTTCCACAACATGCCAGACTCCATGTTAGGCAATAAGGGAATCCTTGGAGAATGAGGCAGAAAGGCACTTATCCTGTGAACACCCAGTTGTGGTCATACAGCATAACAGTTAAGATTCAAATGCTCATTCTGTCATTCGTGTGTTTTTTGACTATGCAAAAGTTATTTAACTCCCTTTGCCTCAGTTTTTTATATGCAAAATAGAGATAATAATGGTACCTGTTTTACAAGGGATTTGTGAAGTTTAAATGAATTAGTGGAGTTAATCAGCACATAAAGCTCTCAATAAGTACACATGAACATCAATACTGGGGGAAAATAGTTAAAATCCAGAGAAATAAGACATCATGATTACTGTCTGTGCTATTCCAGAAAAGTAGTCTCTAACACAAGCTATAGGGCTGGAAATATTTCTAGTGCACATTGGCTTAAATTAATTAAGGTAGGAGAAGGACTGGAAATGGTGGTCTGGTAGAGGCCTCCCACCTCACCACTCCCAGGGAAGGAGGTGAAAAACTCCATTGGCTGCCTGCGTGCAGATCACTCACTCTGAAAACAGCACTGTGAATTTACAGAGAAACATCATGGGACACTCAGCCCAGGAAAACAGGTGACTGGGAGATACATTTACAAATATCAGACAGTTCAGGGAATACAATAGAGACCAGAGCGTGGGAAGGGTGTGCTCGCCAGGTCAGCACAGTGCAACCTGACCTACAAGTGGTCACGCATCATCCCCACAGACTTCCCATCCACTCAGTCAGGGACAAGCCCAGAGTTGGTGCAAAGCTGTTGCTCAACACAGCAAGGTCTGTGGAGAAGCAGCAACTGTGGGAACCATATGGAACTCTCGGGTGCACTGTACAGGGACTATGCAGGGCCGGGTAGGGACCAAACTGAGACATAGCTTTCTGGGACAGTAGATGAGAATCTGGAGACAAGCACCTTGCCCCTGGAAGTCAGAGGGACCAGGGCACAGGAGCTGAACAGAGAGCAATGGGATACAACCTTAGGGGCTGCCGGCAATTGCCTCCGTGGGACCCAGGCCGGTTGAGAAGAGCTGCATTCATGGCATGATCTGAACCCTGCTGTATGCCAGACTGGCAGTCAGCAGCCATCTTTAAGGTCTCCTACCTGGAGCTTACTGTTAGATAGGGCTCTAGCTTCACCCTAGCCCCAGCATGGGGCTCTTCTGCCTGGCTGCAACAGGCTATACCCTTGGAGGCCACGGACAGCTGCCTCCATGGGTTCCAGGTGGGACGAGGTCCCAGATCTGTATTGGTGGGACCTGTGTGTGTTGGAAACAGTTTGCAGCCCGTCTATTCAGTCCTGCCTCCCCCACTCTGGCCTTCACCTATGTGCCCGCTACGTGCCAGTCCTAGTGCCCGCTCTTCAGGTCCCAGCCCCCCTGTAACCCAGAGATTGGTCATTTTGAAGGTTGCTTGCCACAGTGACTCATTTTGTATAAGTACCAGTTCTCATGGCAACGGAATGCCTCAAGTGCCACAGGCTGAACCAGAGCAGCTCCCCCTAACCCTGCCCACTTTATTAGGGAATTTTGCTAGATCCAAGAGTGCCTCCAGCTGCCACTATTCCCCCCGGTGGGACAATCACCCTGGCAGAGACTTCTGCAGAGAGAGATGCCCACCTGCTTCACCTTGGGGTCTAGTGGTGGAAAAGAGGTGCAAAATTGGAGATTCCCCTATTGGCCAGTGACAAGCAGAGATGGATGTCAGAGGGCCAGACACACAAACTGTGGGAAAACTTGAGAGTCCACAAGTGGTCTAGAGGGGAAAATCCCCAAGCTTGTGCCCAGGGAAGAAAAAAACCTGGCTAGAGAACTCAGTAATCCTAACACTGGCCCTTCCCATCATCAGAAACCCTCCAAGCCTGGAGAGAGAGAGCTCTGAACCCCATAGCAATGGCCCCCCACTAGCAGCGGGATAAGCAACCTCTGAGCTGTGTAGAATTTACCCAATCCAGCACTTGCACTGCAGCAACAAGCTATTTTGCTTCTCCCTTGACCTCAGGAGGAAGCAGGGTCAAAGTAACTCCTGGGAGCTATAAGGCCCCTCCCAAATCTTGGGGCTTTCATATACCCCACCCCGGGGACCACAGCTTGTCATGGGCACAACAGAATATCTAGGTAACTGGCTAGTCCACACAAACTACAGTCAACAACAGCAGGAACAACCCCCTACCTAAAAATATTGCCTTCCATCTCAAGCTATTAGGGAGCAGTGGATTTGCACCCACAAGTACAATCCACCAGCCTGGAGCTCAAGCTGGGAGAAAAAACTCACTACACAACACTGGGAAGAGGTGAAGACAACAGGTCAGAGGTAACCCAAGAGGTCAAACAAACTTGCTAAAATACGCCTATGACAATACAGACCAGTACTCCTCTCCCTGGCTTTGTCAAGGAAAGAGCCTCAGGGGCTTGGAGACAGGGCCATAAACTAGCCCTAACATCACCACATCACCTAACATCACTTCTCGACAAGAAGCCAAATGAGAATGAATCAGTGAAAGAACTCAGGAAACATGAAAAATCACCCCCAAAAGAAATCGTTAACTTCTCAGCAACACATATCAACATAAATGAAATGGGTAGAATGACAGAAAAGGAATTTTTTTATGTATAATAAGAAAGCAAAATGAAGTTCAAGAGAAAATTGAATCCCAGCACAAATAAACCACAAGAACAATGCAAGAAATGAATGAAAAATTTTCTAAAGAAATTGAAGTATTACTGAAAAATCAAACAGAAATCAGTAAACTAATGAATCATCTCAAGAAATGGAAAAGGAAGAGAAAAGCAACCCTAGACCCAGCAGAAGAAAAGAAATAACCAATATCAGAACAGAATTAAATGAAATTGAGGGCAAAATAACTACACAGAAGATTAATAAAACAAAAAGTTGGTTATTTGAAAAGATAAACAAAATAGACAGGCCACGTGCTAGGTTGACCAGAAGCAGAAAGGAAAGGACTCTAATAAGATCAATTAGAAATGAAAAAGGAGAGGTCACAAATGATATCATGGAAATATAAAACATCATATTTGAATACTATGAAAATCTCTACGTCCAAAAACATGAAAACATGGAGGAAATGGACAAATTCTTAGAAACACACTACCTTCCTAGGCTCAATCAGGAAGAAAATAGAATTCCTAAACAGACCAATATCAAGCACCATAATTGAAGCAGTAATAAATAATCTTTCAACAAAAAACCTCCTTGACCAGATGGGCTCATGCCTGAATTCTACCAAATATACAAAGAAGAACTGGTGCCTATATGCAGAAATTATTCCATAACATTGAGAAGGATGGAATCCTCCCAAACTCATTCTATGAAGCCAATATCACCTTGATACCAAAGCCAGGAAAGGACACAAGAAGAAAAGAAAACTATAGACCAATATGACTTATGAATATGGATGCAAAAATTCTCAATAAAATCCTAGCAAACAGAATTCAAATGTACATCAAAAAAATAATTAATCACGATCAGGTGGGCTTCATCCCCAAGATGCAGGGATGGTTCAGCATATACAAATCTATAAATGTAATTCACCATTAAATAAAAGCAAGAAGAAAGATTATATGATTCTCTCAATAGATGCAGAAAAGGCTTTTGACAAAATCCAGCACCGTTTTAAGATAAGAACTCTTAACAATATGGGCATAGATGGCTCATACCTCAAATTATTAAGGCCATATGCAATAAACCCACAGCCAATATCATACTGAATGGCAAAAAATCGAAAGCATTCCCCCTTTAAACTGGAACCAGACAAGGTTGCCCACTACTCCAATTCTATTCAACATAGTGCTGGAAGTCCTTGCCAGAGCTATCAGACAAGAGAGAGGAATGGGGGCAGAAGAGATCAAACTTTCACTCTTTGCTGGTGATAAGATATTATATCTAGAAAACCCCAAAGATTCAATCAAGAGACTACTGGAATTGATTGATGAATTCAGCAAAGTCTCAGGATACAAAATCAATGCACGCAAATCAGTAGTCTTCATATACACCAATAACAGTAAAGCCAAGAAACAAAACAAAGACGCAATACCTTCCACAATAACACTGAAGAAAATTACATATTTAGGCACATATTCAACTAAAGAGGAGAGAGACCTATATAGAGAGAACTATGAAACACTGAGAAAAGAAATTGCAGAGGATGTAAACAGTTGGAAATCCCTACCATGCTCTCGGACCAGTAGAATCAACATTGTTAAAATGTCTATACTACCTAAAGTGATTTACAGAATCAATGCAGTCCCTATGAAAATACCAACATCATTTTTTTCAGATCTAGAAAAAATAATTCTATGCTTCGTGTGGAACCACAGAAGACCCCGTCTAGCCAAAGCAATCTTAAGCAAAAAGAACAAATTCGGAGGCATCCATCTACCAGACTTCAAACTATACTACAAGACTATAGTAACCAAAACGGTATGGTACTGGCACAAGAACAGAGACATAGACCAATGGAACAGGACTGAGAACCCAGATATAAAACCATCCTCATATTGCCATCTGATCTTTGACAAATCACACAAAAACATACACGGGGAAAAGAATCCCTATGCAATAAATGGTGCTGGGAAAAGTGGATAGCCACATGTAGAAGATTGAAACTAGATCCACACCTCTCGCCTCTCACAAAAGTCAACTCATCATGGATAACAGACATAAACCTAAGACGTGAAACCATAAGAATACTAGAAGAAAACGTTGGATAAACTCTTATGGACATTGACTTAGGCAAAGTATGTATAAAGAAGACTCCCAAAGCAATCACAGCAGCAACAAAAGTAAATAAATAGGACCTGATCAAATTAAAAAGCTTCTACACAGTCAAGGAAACTATCACTAGAGTGAACAGATAACCTACAGAATGAGAGAAAATATTTGCCTGCTACACATCTGATAAAGGGCTGATAACCAGAATCTATACAGAACTTAGGAAAATCAACAAGAAAAAAATCAAACAATTCAATTAAAAAAGGGGCAAAGGACATGAACAGAAACTTTTCAAAAGAAGACAGAATAATGGCCAGCAAACATATAAAAAATTGCTCAACTTCTCTAATCATCAGGGAAATGCAAATCAAAACCACAATGAGATATCACGTAACTCCAGTGAGATTGGCTTATATCAAAAAGTCCCAAAACAGCAAATGCTGGTCAGGATGTGGACAGATAGGAACACTCATACACTGCTGGTGGGACTGCAAATTAGTACAACCTCTGTGGAAAGTAATATGGAGATACCCCAATGAACTAAAAGTAGAACTACCATTTGATCCAGCAATCCCACTACTGGGTATTTACCCAAAGGAAAAAAAGACATTCTATAATAAAGACAACTGCACCTGAATGTTTATAGCAGCACAATTAACAATTGCAAAGATGTGGAAACAACCCAGGTGCCCATCAATACACAAGTGAATTAATAAAATGTGGTATATATATATATATCATGGAGTATTACTCAGCAATAAAAAACAACAGTGAGTTAACACATCTGTTATCATCCTGGATGGAGCTAGAGCCCATTCTTTGAAGCGAAGTGTCACAAGAATGGAAAAACAAGCACCACTGGTACTCACCATCAAATTGGTACTAATTGATCAATACTTATGTCCACACATGGAAATAATATCCATCAGGGTCAGACAGGTGGGAGGGGGGTGGAGGGGATGGGAAAACTCACACCTAATGGGTGCGGAGTGCATTGATTTGGGGATGTCCACAATTGCAGCTCTGACTTAGGCAGTGCATGGGCAATATATATAACCAAAGTATTGTACCCCCATAATATTCTGACATAAAAAAAGAATAAATTTGGGACTGAATGACAATAATCAAACAGCCATAATTAATGTGAATGTTTTATGTAAAAGGAAAAAAAGCATAAAAAATAAATTAATTAAGCTAGCAAAATAAGTTAGACACTTTACGAAGACTTTATACCAGGAATGAAAGGAATCTAGTTGCATTAAAAAAAAATAAAGTAAAGACCCAAATGTGGATCATTCTGCAAGATGGTACTTTGAGGCTGATACATGTCTAGATACAACAGCAGAAAAGCACAGATTGAATAGGTGTGTGCAAGTCACATGTACCTTAGCATGTGATTTATCCAATTTTGCAAAAACTTGTGAAAGGAACGATGGTGCTATTATTCTGATGGTTATGGCAAAATATTAGTTGTATGTCTAATATTTGCTAAACATTATACTGGGTACCTTGAATATATTAAAGAATGAGATAGACATAGACCCATCTTTTGTGAAATTTAAATACTAACATAGGGGAGAGACATTAAACACGTACTTTTTTATTTACATTAGATCTTTTAATCACAACTCTGCAAGATACTAGAAAAGATAGGCATAGAATGTTAAATAAGCATTTATTAGTAGAGCCTTACCCAGGCTAGAGGTTTAGGGGACTCCTCCATAGGACAGTGATGTTTACGCTGAGAGATGGTGGATAAGAAGTTAGCCACATGAAGGAAAAGTGCACGGAGAAAAGCTTTCAAGACATAGGAAATAATATTGTGAAGGCCTTAAAGTAAGAATGAACCTTGTATATTCAAGGAACTGAAAGAAGGTCCTTATGGTTGAAACAGAAAAAACAAGAGAGAAATGACTCAATAGAGTTAAAAAGGAAAACAGGAGTCATAGCACATAGGGTCCTATAGGCAATATGAAAGTTGACTTTATTATAGTTGAAATGGAAATAACATGGCGAAATTTTACTTAATATTGCTATAATGTGGAAAATGGATAGGAGAAGGCTGAGTAATGTGGGTAATTAGTTAAGATGCTGTTGAACTGTTGATATATAGATCTAAAGAGTGACTGTGGGACAGGAAAAAAGTCAATGAACTAGGAAGATATTCAAGCAGTGGAACTGAAAGGACATAATATTTCTGTAATCAGAGTTCATAAGTCCAGCACTTATTTACCAAACTCTCTCCTTTCTTCCTCTGGTTATTTCTAATTTATCTTTCAAGTTTCTATCTGAACTAATCTTCCAGATTATTTTAGATCTCCTCCTTTAAAATGATTTCTATTCCTAGTGCCCTAAACCTCAGCTTTGAAGCAAATTAATGCATGCAATTTTTTGTTTAGCCAGTTGTCACAATCACTGTGAGAGTGGAAGGAAGGCTTATTTATCCTGCTCATTGCTGTATCTCGGCATTTCCTTCAACGTGGTTGCATCTCTCAAGGATGAGGTCACACTAACCAAAACAATGACGTAGATATATAGATATATGATGTTATTAATTTAGGATGAGAAACAGAATTATTGCTTAGGCAAAAATTATCTTGTCGACTTCACTAGCCCATTCTGCCTAGTGATAGACACTCCATAATTATATTTCTGGGTAAACAAGGAATAAGAGGCAAAGGGACTTAACTATATGATTCAAAATGTTACTGTCTTAGGTTCAGATAGATAAGTATCAATCTAAAAAAAAACCCAGTGCATTAGCATATTAATCCCTGGTACTCTGTGGGCTGTGTCTTCTTATCATGGCGTGGTTGAGGCTCTTTGTTTCTTTGCTTTAATCTCCTCTTTCAACTGGTGATTTTGTGCATGTGTGTGGGGGGGGCATATTTGTTTACAATTATGTTTTTTTAAATTCTGGATGGGAATCTTGGCTCACTCAATAATTTTATGATGTGGCAAACTTCATAATCTCTCTGAATTTCAGATATTTCATATACAAAAGGCAGATAAAGATACTAACTTATAGCCTCTGTGAATATTAAGTAATGCTTATGAAGATTCTAGTAAGTTTATGGCATAGAGCAGGTGGTCAACAAATGGTAACTCTTTTTCACATCCTATATTTGTAATCAGGTTAAATTAGCTGAATATTAAATGTCTACGAATCATTATTTTTTACAAAGGTGTCTTTTTATTTCCCTCTTCTGATCTCTTGTGACTGATTCACTGATTAATTCTAAGAAGGCAGACCTCTTTTTCTCATTTCTGAGTAATGAGAGGACTTTTCCCTGAATACTCTCCCCTTATTCTTATATACACATTTACACACACTCACACACACACTCATACACCCAAACACAGACACTATAAGCAAACACTAAGAAAGCCTTTAGAGGCACTAAATTCTAGCAGCTTTGGTGTTCTTCTATATAAATTTTAAAACAATTTAAAAAATTAAGCCTTAAAACAGGTGTAAAGAAGTTCAATAAAGTTTTAGTTTTATATGGGGAAAACTTTGATGTTTTAAAAATGTCCATATTTTATTTATTTAAATATCTAATATTTAAAATATATAATATCTAATATATATGTTATATACATACATAAAGTTTTTGAATGCTTTATTTTTCTGATGTTCTAACTGTATATGTTTACTCTGCCTATTAAATAATCAAATACTGATTTTAGGCATAATAAAATGTATTCGTAAGTTTTTCTCTGACAATTAAATGAACTAACCTATAGCAAAGAACCTAGTAGAGTCACACCTGGTTAGTTGGTGCTCAGTAAATAAATATCACTTATCTTCCCCTTGGTTCTTCAGCCCTGGAAATAGGAGAGAGCATGGTCATTGGGGATAATTTGGGTCTGTATTAGGATAATTATGTCCAGGTTTTGACTCTGTAAATAATTCTTCTGTGCACATCAGCAAGCTTCTTAACCCTAAGAGTCTCAATTTCTTCATTACAAACTTTTAGGTGTGATGTGGAATGGCCTGAAGACTCTCTAGTTTTAAGACCCTTGTGTTAGTGTCTTGGAAGTCAGCCTGCCCTCAGATCCCCCAGAACTCTGAGAGTCAACTGGCACTTCCACCTTCTTTTCAAGTTCTTTTCTGACAGATGAAAAATTGGTAGGTCCTTGTGGTAGTTCTTCTTTAATAAGTATTTACCATGTAAAACTGTTTTATGTTTGCCAAGATCTATAGGAATTTGTACTCTATTTTACAAATGAGAAATTTAAAACTTGAACTAATTAAATAATTTTCTTAATGACACACAGACAGGGAAGGAGCTGGTTTTGAATCTAAATCTGGCTGTAGGGTGACAAATTGTCCCAGTTTGCCAAAACGCAGGGGCTTTCCCCAGTGCAGGATATTCACTGCTAAAACAAGTAGAGTTCTGGGAAAAGCAGATGGTCACGCTATTTGCCAACCTAAATAATGAGGCTTTTAGTGGTTACGCTATTTTACATCTTGAAATCCATTTGAGTTGTGGCATGGTTAGTGGAAAGAGGCCTAATCTGAAAATCAGTGAGAATCAGTGGGTTTGGGATTCAGTCTGTCTCAGTTGTTGACTTACTGAATACATACTTTCTGGACTTCAGTTCTTCCATTAAAAAAAAAATTAAGAGCTTAATATGTTGCTCACTCCAGGACAACCCAGTTCTCACTCTTAATTTCTTTGAAACCTCTAGGGGGAGAAATGACAGGGCACAGAGAAGCTTTGAGCCCTTGGATTTACCAGACCCAGGGGACCCTTAAGATGCAGCTTTATAAGCTCAGAACAGGGGGTGGGTGGAGGCTGGCAGTGGGGCTGCGTGAGATGTGTGGTGTCCTTGGTATTGCTGCCCTCAGGGGACATCTCACCTACCTCACATCTCATCCACCAAAGCCACCCTGTGGAGGTAAGTGGGGACCTCAGCTCTCCCCTCATAGAGGCCCTCAGGAACCTCATTCATTGCTTCAAAATCCTAAAGTGATTAGACTGCAAGCATTTGAGGAAGGAGAGGTTGTTTGTGTTTAAGTTTAGAGATTTTTTTCCCCTGCACCCCACTTATATTTTCACACTCATACTCCCCATCTATGGCTGTTAGTGCCTGAAATTGCACTATCCTGGCCTCATTCTTAAAGTTTTATGGATCCTGGCATGCATAGACATGGCTCAGAGGGGCACCTTCTGAAGCTTTTGATTGGTGTGAATGCTTCAGGTGATTAACTCATATTCCAGTATTCTCATTAGAAAGTGAATAAAAAGCCAAAACTAAAGAAGAGAGTTTCTGATTGGGAAATGGAAAATGGAAAGACAGTTTGGAGACAGGACCAGGAATTCTCAGCCCCTAAATATCCCTCTTCATCATAACTTTCTTGGTTGCCATTTATTCAGTACATGCCTTGCACCAGGGAGTAAAACTTTCAATGTTTTATTCTATTTTACTTTTCCTATTCTATAGATGTGGAAATAAGATAAGAAGGTGGTAACTAACTTCTCAGCTGGTGTGTGGCAAAGCTGAGATTAAAACTCAGTTAGTTATTAGATGTTAGCGGAGTTATTTTACTTATCTGAATTATTTTACACTTAAAAATGTAGCTCTTGCTTTAATATATTTTTCCTAAGATAGTTTATCTATTTAGTCAATATTTTAAAAATTAAAATCAGAACTGCTAATCTCTAAGTTCTAGTCTAGGGCTCTATATGCCCAGTCCCTTGCCTAAGCATTGAGGATAAAATAGGAAGAAACACAGAAAATTATGGGAGCTCATAATTTATTGGGAGAAAAATATACTAATTAAATAACCAAACAAATAGGTAATAATGCGCTGTAATCTAAAGTGTGATAAGAAGAGCCAAAAAGACAAATATGTGTGAGGCTGCGTAAGAGGGATAGCCACGAACAGAGAAGTAATGAATGAATGATTAGAATAATTGGAGATAACAAGTCCGTAGGTAGTGCTGCTGCTTCTACGTGCTGTGCTAAGGACATTGAATTCTTATTTAAATTCTTATTTCAAAAGGTAAGGGACATCACTCAGAGATTTTCAGTAGGAGTGTAATGTCATTTTATTTACATTATAGACAAATAATTTGGCTGCTTTTTGGAGAATGGATAAGAGAGAGGCATGACTAAGCTGGGCAATCAGTCAGAAAGGTACTGCAGACATCCTGGTTAAAGATGCTGAGCAATAGGTTTACAGTTGGAAGCGAGATGGAGAGGAGAAACCAGGGTCGAGTATATATTGGGCAGGTGACAATAGATTAAAAGACTTGCAAATGGGACAGGATGAGAGATATCAAGGATGCCTCACAGGTTCTTCTGGCATGAACACACAGATAATGATAGGCTTTAATGAGATGATGACTATGAAGATCAAGCATGTAACTGACAAAGAGTTCAACTTTGCATATGTTATATTTGAGATGACAATGAGCTCTTACAATTGATAGTCAAGTAGGGAAGTGCATGAATTCATAGCAAGAAGAGAAGGCTGGGCAGGAGACATAAATTTGGGATCATTGATGTACAGAGGAGAGACAAGGAGGACATTATCAGTAGAAAATGATTTTGAGAATATTAATTGTGAAAGGGAGCAGAGAAATGGGTGATTACTACTAGGACATGAGTGGGCAATAAAGAGGTTTGCTGTTGTTGTTTGCTTGTTTCCTATGATAGTAAATCCTAAAATTGATCCTCAAAGAGAAGGAAGTGGTGGGTGGAGGGACATATTTGAATGCTGGTAGGAGTGCTCTAAACCCCTGATTCTCAGACTTTTTAGAATTGCCCGGGAGTTGAAACATATGCTGATTCCTGAGTTCCACTTGCAGAAATTATGATTTAATTTGGTCTGAGCAAAGGGTTTTTTTTAAAAGCTCCTCAAGGGAGTCTAACATAAAGCAGAGTTTGAAAATCCTTGGTCTAAACAGAGAACAAAACAAATGAGCATATAGGAAAGAAACAAAAATAGTCAGGTAGAGAGGAAAGTGAGATTCTGAATGCTCAGTGCATAAATGAGGGGCCCAAGCAATAAAGAGAGCACGAGGAACTGGAGTGATGGTTGAGTGTAGGCAAGAGAGGAGAGGCAGCTTAGAATATGAACCAAAAGTGTCGTCACTTGCACAAGAGGGAATAAATCATTAGACGGAGAGGATTAAGGAAAAACTCCAGAGAGGACATATTTTACCTCACTTATAGAAGAATCTGATGGGTAAGAACTGGTAGAGAGAAAGGGAAA
The DNA here is from genome assembly GCA_023783475.1 of Daubentonia madagascariensis. Lineage (NCBI taxonomy): Eukaryota > Metazoa > Chordata > Mammalia > Primates > Daubentoniidae > Daubentonia > Daubentonia madagascariensis. The sequence continues at coordinate 1,036,538 of JAKFHU010002465.1, read as the reverse complement.
AAACACTTTTCATCATTAGAGAAAGATTTGAACCTATGTAAAAAAAATACAAACACAGAAAGGATAAGGGATAATGTCAAAAAATGAGTCAAAAGATTTCTATGGGGAAGGATCTGGAGCCCGTGACAGATCTACTAACAGACTGTAAAGGGTCTGAAATGTAACCTGCTTATTTCTGACCTTTTCATGATCTTTGATATTGGAATCTAAGCATCATAGTCCCTCCTATCCTGAGACACTGTCTACTCTTGGTCTGCAACCCTTCAGTCTGGTTGCATTTCCCCAAAAGTCACTCAGAAACCCTGATGGAAAGCGTGGGGACTAACATCTCAAGTACCACCAGCTTCACACTAACAGGCTTTCCGGAGATGAAGCGCCTGGAGCACTGGCTGGCTGCCTTCCTCCTGCTGCTTTATGCTATCTCTATCCTTGGCAACACCCTAATCCTCTTCATCATAAAGGAAGAGCAGAGCTTGCACCAGCCAATGTACTATTTCCTGTCTCTTTTGTCTGTTAATGACCTGGGTGTGTCCTTTTCTACATTGCCTACTGTACTGGCTGCAGTGTGTTTTCATGCCCCAGCAATTGCTTTTGATACCTGCCTGGCCCAGATGTTCTTCATCCACTTTTTCTCCTGGACAGAGTCTGGGATCCTGCTGGCCATGAGTTTTGACCGCTACGTGGCCATCTGTAACCCCTTGCGCTATTCCACAGTGCTCACTGATACCCGTGTAGCCCACATTGGCATATCCATCATCATCCGCAGCTTCTGCATGGTCTTCCCACTTCCCTTCCTCCTGAAGAGGCTGCCTTTCTGCAAGGCCAATGTGCTAACCCATTCCTACTGCCTGCACCCAGACTTGATCCGCCTGCCCTGTGGAGATACTACCATGAACAGCTTGTATGGCCTGTTCATTGTCATCTCCGCCTTTGGTGTAGATTCAGTGCTTATCCTTCTGTCATATGTGCTCATTCTACACTCTGTGCTGGCCATCGCCTTCCAGGAGGAGAGGCTTAAGACACTCAACACATGTGTGTCACACATCTGTGCTGTGCTAATCTTCTATGTGCCTATGGTTAGTGTGTCGATGGTCCATCGATTTGGGAAGCATGCCCCTGAGTATGTGCACAAGTTCATGTCCCTGATCTATCTCTTTGTGCCTCCAATGCTCAACCCAATTATCTATTCTATCAAGACTAAGGAGATTCGCAGGAGGCTACACAAGATGTTACTGGGACCTAAGCTCTGATCAGGGAAAAACCTCCTGGAAAGCCAAATACTTTAGGAATTCTTTGTTATTGTTAATGTTTGGGTTTACTAGACTAGTCCTTTGGAGTCTTTCAATTTCCTTCTAGACAGGGACCTACAAGTGGATTCCTGCTATTAGTTAAATGGAATTGGCTGGCTACAACCCATAACTCAAAATATCAGGCTGCCCTACATTGTAATTAATCATGTAACAGGTTGCCACAAATGACTTCTCTCAGACCCTACAAGGAAGAGGTTCTTGAATTAGATCCTTTTTGTTCCAATATACTAGTAACATCTATGCTTTCAAGTAAATCTCAAAAACAAACAGGCAAAAACCAATGTATAAATTAGTTACACCATGTTATAATTGGGGATTACGTTACTTGAGAACATAGGTATCACCCAAGAATTTTTAGAGAAACAGTCATTTTCAATATATTTAAACTTTAAAAATAGTCACTTTGAATATCCTTAAACTTTAAAAATACAGAGGGAGGGCCAAGAAAGCAGGCTAGAAGCAGCCTGCTCATGCCATTCTCTAGGAAAAGATAAAAAAGTGCAAGTAGATGCCCACCTACAGATGGACCCTTTTGAAGAGAGAACTATAAATCATCAGAGAACTGAGAAGAGACACTCAGAGTGAGGGAGATGGGGACGGGGAGTTACACTTGCCAAGATTAGAAGGTACCTGGGGGAGACCCCTTACACATGGGGAAGGGATAAAGGAGAGAACCCCAGGGCCCTACCTGCTCCACATGGACACTGTAACTCCAGCTGTGGGGGGGCCCCCATCACCAATACCACAAGCCTCCACACTGATCAGGAAACTGCTTGGAGATTGTATAGTAAAGTTTCATTGGAAAGTGGATTCAGCAGACTACCACCATCCCTGTGTGAGGAGAGAGCCTGAGCCATCCAGCAGTCCAGCCCCCATGGCCCTACACATCAACCAGTGGAACAAGCTGCCTTGCAACATGTGTTGCCACACCAAAGCCCACGACTCTGCAGACCCATGCTTTGTGCAGCAGGCCATGCCCCCCACCCTGCATGCACACCCCTGCAGATTGACACACTGTGTGTTAGCCCATGTCTTTTGGTTTTGTGTGCCAGCTGACAGGGCATGCCCTCACAGCACCAAGCACTGACCAGTAGAGCAAGACCCCCAGCCCTGTGCACCAGCAGTGGGGTATACCTTCATGGCACCACCTGATTACACACCTGTGGTGCCCCAGAGATATTAGCCACAAGCCACCCCCCATTGTGCACCACCATTATACCTAAACCTAGAGCAAATGCCTGCAGCCCTGACTCTTGCAGCCACTGCCTAATAGACTCACCAAACAGTCACTGCCACCATCATGGGGAGACCTGGGCAGAACAATCTCCCACAATGCCTGCCTCAGTGGAGAGGGACTAGTCCTCAAAATCTATGGAATACAGCAAAGGCAGTACTGAAGGGAAAGTTCATAGCTTTAAATGCCTACACCAAAAAGACAGAAAGCTCACAAATTAACAACCTAATGTCACATCCCAAGGAACTAGAAAAAGAAGAACAAACCAAACCCCAAACCAGCAGAAGAAAAGAAATAACAAACTACAGAGCAGAACTAAATGAAATGTAATCCAAAAAAAAAAAAAAAAAAGCACAAAGGATCAATGAAACAAAAAGTTGGTTTTTTGAAAAGATAAACAAAATTGATAGATCAATAGATTAACCAGAAAAGGAAGACAAAGAACTCAAATAAGCTCAATCAGAAATGAAAAAGGAGACATTAAAACTGATACTGCAGAAATACAAAATATCATCTGTGAAGACCTCTATGCACACAAACTGGAAAACCTAGAAGAAATGGATAAATTCTCAGAAACACACAAACTTCCAAGCCAAAATCAGGAAGAAATAGATATCCTGAACAGACCAATAATGAGCAGTGAGATTAAAGCAGTAATAAAAAATCACCCAACGAAAAACAAGCCCCAGACCAGATGGATTCACAGCTGAATTCTATGAGACCTAGAAAGAAGAAGTGGTACCTATCCTACAGAAACTATTCCATAACATTGAGAAGGAGGGAAAACTTCCTGACTCATTCTACAAAGCCAGTATTACCTTGATACCAAAGCCAGGAAATGACACAACAACAACAACAACACAACAAACTACAGATAAATATCCCTTATGAACATAGATACAAAAATCCTCAACAAAATACTTGTAAATTGAATTCAACAGCACACCAAAAAGATAATTCACCATGATCACATGGGTTTCATCCCAGGGGGGCAATGGTGGTTTAACATATGCAAATCAATAAACTGTGATTCACCACATGAAAAGAAGCAAAAACAAGGCCATATGATCATCTCAATAGATGCAGAAAAAGCATTCAAAAAAATCCAGCACCCTCTCATGATAAAACCCCTCAAAAAACTAGGCATAGAAGTAACGTGCTTCAAAATTATAAAAGCCATACATGACAAGTCCACAGGCAACATCATACTTAATGGAGAAAAGTTGAAAGCATTCCCTCTAAGAATGGAAACAAGATAAGGGTGCCCACTTTCACCACTTCTATTCAATGTAATACTGGAAGTCCTAGTCAGAACAATTAGGCAGGAGAAAGAAATAAAGGGTATCCAAATTGGAAAGAAGAGGTCAAACTATCACTTTTCTTTGGCAATATGATCTTGTATCTAGAAAATCCCAAAGACTCCATCAAAAGACTCCTGGAATTGATAAATAAAGTCAGCAATATCCCAGGTTACATAATCAATGCACACAAATAAGTAGCGTTTCTATATATTACTAACAGTCAAGCTGAGAGTCAAATCATGGACTCAATATTATGCTATTTATAATAGCTACAAAGAAAATAAAATATCCAAGAATATACCTAATCAAGGAGGTAAAAGATCACTACAAGAAGAACTACAAAATGCTGATGAAAGAAATTGCAGATGACACAAAAAAATGGAAAAACATCCCTTGCTCATGGATTGGTAGAATCAACATGGTTAAAATGTCCATACTGCCCAAAGTGATTTACAGATTCAATGCAATCCCCATCAAAATTTCAATGTCATATTTCACAGATCTAGAAATAATAATCCTAAGCTTCATTTGGAACCAAAAAAGAGCATGAATAGCCAAAGTAATCTTAAGGAAAAAGAGTAAATCTGGAGCCATCACATTACCTGACTTCAAATTCTACAAGGCTGTATAACTCAAACAGCATGGTACTGGCATAAAGGTAGAGACATAGACCAATGGAACAGAATAGAGAACCCAGAAATAAAACTGTCTACTTACAACCAACTGATCTTCAACAAAGCAGACAGCAACATACACAGGGAAAAGAAAGCCCTATTCAATAAATGGTGCTGGGAAAATTGGATAACCTCATGCAGAAGAATGAAACAGTACCCCATATCTCTCACCATATAAAAAAAATAATTCAAGATAGCTAAAAGACTTAAATGTAAGGCATGAAACCATAAAAATTCCAGAAGAAAGTATAGGAAAAACTCTTCTATACATTGGCCTAGGCAAAGAATTTATGACAAAGACCCCAAAGGTAAATCTTGCAAAAACAAAAATAAATAAATGGGAATTAATTAAATTAAAAACCTTCTGCACAGCAAGGGAAGTAATCAACAGGATGAACAGACAAGCTACTGAATGGGAGAAAATATTTTCGAACTATACATGCATGATAAAGGACTTATATCCAGACTCTAAAAAGAACTCAAACAAATCATCAAGACAAAAACAAACAACCCCATCATAAAATAGGCAAAAGATATGAACAGAAGTTTGTCAAAAGAAGATAGACAAATGGCCAACAGACATAAAAAGTGCTCACTATTACTAATCATCAAATTAAAACTGCAATGAGATATTACCTTACCCCTGTCTGAGTGACCACTATTAAAAAGTCAAGAAACAATAGATGCTGGCATGGATCCAGAGAGGAAGGAATGCTTATACACTGTTGGTAGGACTGCAAATTAGTACAACCTCTATGGAAAACAGTATGGAGATTTCTTAAGCCTATAGTATGTAGACTTAAAATTGGACCCAGAAATCCCACTACTAGTTACCTACTCAAGGGAAAAGAAGTCATTTTATCAAAAATACACCTGCACTTGAATGTTTATCTCAGCACAATTCACAATTGCAAAGATGTGGAATCAACCTAAGTGCCCATCAATTCATGAGTGGATAAAGTAAGTGTGATGTATATATACCATGGAGCACTACTCAGCCATAAAAAAGAATGAAATAATGTCTTTTGCAGCAACTTGGATGGAACTAGAGACCATTATCCTAAGTGAAGTATCTCAGGCACCAAACACCATATGTTCTCACTAATAAGTGGGAGATAAACAATGGGTACACACGGGCACAAAGCAATATAAAGGACATGAGAAACCAAGAAGGTGCGAGGTTGGGAGAGGGGTGAGGGATAAAAACTTCCCCTCTGTACTATTGGGTACAATGAACACCGTTTGGATGAAGGGCAAACCAAAAACCCTGACTTAATCAAAATACAAGGCACCCATGTAACAGGAACACTTGTACCTCCTTAATATTTTGAAATAAAAAATTAAAGTTAAAAAATTAAAGATACAGAACAGCTGTGATCGAGTTTACACTTCTGAGATAAGGAAGTACACTCTAAAATTCTGTAAAATGTAACACAAATTCTTGTCACACCAACTATGCAACATAAACCACATCATACCTGAAATTCATATGTTTAGAGCAAGGAGAAATGTTTTGTGAAAAAGTCTTATGCTGCCATATCTTGGGCATAACTAGATGGGGAATTAAATTTCTTCTAATAAGCTAGTAAGCATGCTAAATGGAAAACTGATTGGTGATTGATGGAGGGGCAAGTTCGCTTCAGTAGCAGTGGTAGCATGGCCCCACACTCTGCTGGAATATGGGCTCGTGTCCTGCAGTGAGCCCAGAGACTGCGGCCCAGCCCAGAGACTTCAGCACTTGCTAGGGCAGAGGAGGGGCAGCTGAAGGATGTCAGTAAATTCACAAATAGCAGCCACAAATAAAGAGGGATCCTCTGAAAATCCATGTCAAGCAAATATAGCCCAGCCCATGCAGGCAGGTAGGCACCTGTCACAGGTAAGAAGAGTGGTATGGGGACTTTCACTGGGAAGTATGCAGGCAGTAGACAGGTCATGGTACAACTCAGCCCTGAAAAATGATTGGAGAAACTAGACACTTGGGCAAATAGTTACATTTTTTAAAGAAGCAATATCCATTTATATTTTTTCCCTCATAGGATCATGAAATAACTTTTCTAAAATAAAGCTACAGGGACCAAGTAACATGATCATTTCCTAAACACAATGGCACTAAGACTTGAATTATACCCAAACACGTCCTGAATGCTAAATTAAGCAACCAGAATGGAAAAACAAAACAAAATAAAAACCTGCCCATGACATCTTCAGCAAACCTAGGTGACGGGGAATCCTCAAGAATCCCAGAAATTCTTGCCTCCTATTGGAGAGGACTGCATCCTAAGCAGAAACCTGGGCAGATGGCTTTGAGAGTGCCCAGTGAAACTGGAACAATCCTTATGGGCTGTAAGTGCTCATGGACATGAGAGTATCAGGCAGTGCTGTGGTGGTCTTAAGCATTTAAGATTCTCAGAAACGTTTAGCAAATGAGCTCTTCCACGAGGATATAGTCTTAGCCCAAAGGAAGCTATATTAAGCAAATGAAGATCACGTGGGTAAGAAAGAAGGTTCTGATGGCAGGGGAAAGAGCATAGAGGAAGCAGATGCAAGAAAGTGCTGCAACAGCTAAATACAACTTCTCTAGTGGAGTGTACCACTTGGAAGCAAGGCCTGTAGAGCTCTAGGGCTGGAACAGAGGAAGGGAGCAGAACATCCTCCAGAACCAGACTTAGCTCTGACACAGAAGCAGCCTTAAAGAGAGGTGTTGTCTGAGTCACTTGCACACAACACAGGGAGCCCTAGAGTCATGAAGCTAGAAAAGCTACTCTGCCATCCCCTCTCCTTCCAGAGGATCCTCCTCATGGCCATCCTGAAAAACCATACTGTTTTAATATATGGAGACAAAAATGGAGATGAGCTAACACTATACACAGTTAGGAACAAAAATTAAAGAAAAACATCAAAAACAAATATTAATCCATGGTCCTTAGAGTCATGCTGACAATAGGAATCTTCCTTCTTCTTTTAAAAAAAGTGTCTTATGTCCTAAAATTTCAGTATCTATATCTCAACATTAGAAATCACATTGTCGAATTCAATATTTTTTAGGCTTTTTAAAAAAATGCATCTCTTAATCTCAACTACAAAATTGAGAAGTCACATAATATGGCATGTGCTTAGGAAGAGTAAGTACTTCTTCATTGTGGAAAATATTTCTATAATTTATAAATATATACACATATCCTTGTATGTGTGTGTGTGTGTATATGTATATTCTGTTTTACTACTGCCCAATAAATATTGACTAATTCTGTAATTATCAGACTTGTGAAAAAATATTTTTATTTCTGAAATAAATTGTATTTGTTCAAACTGGTAAAATAAGTGTTTTACATAGTGAATTGTCAGTTAAATAAATAATAAATTATAAACCTATTGATAATATTTTTGTATGGATTGAAGGCTGACAGTGTTCATTAAGATATCATTTTGAAAAAGATGTCTAGATCTGTTTAAAAGTAGAACCAAATTGTCCAGTTTATACATGAGTAATGTCTTATAACTCTTTTTCCTTTTATAGTAAACTTTTATTTCTACATTATTTGTAAAAATGCTCTTATAGATATTTGAATTCTAAATGTTGAATCATACTTCCTATTGAGTGTAACTGTCAATCTCCATACCTTGTTGAATAATTGATATGGGGAAGATTTCCAATCTAATGCATATAATGCAGCTTTATAAAGTTTTGAATCTGTGTGTTCAGCAGAAATTTCTTTGCTTGAGTTTCAGATTTACTTTACTTGCCACGTGCACATTTAGTCAAAAATTTGTCTATTAACTTTCTGATTCTTAGATTTGTATATCAAAATCATGCTATAGATTTTGTTTTCCTACAGTTATATCAAATATAGAAAAGGCCACTTGGCACTCTATCAAGTTTTAACCTGCTCAACATTTATAGAAGAATTTGTCTCAGTCAGAGATATTGGGCTTGACTATTAAAACTGGTGAAAAAGGTGGCTCTGAGCCATGGTTACTTATTGTCTGTTTTTCATTGTAAAAATATAAATTGTCAACCGGGAAGCTTATTTCTCCCAGCTTGTAATTGTGGGCTATTTGCCTTAAATACATAGCCCTGTGGTTCTCAGCCTTTGTTCTGCCCTCTCACAGTTCACATGAACATTTGTTACATGTCCACCACTAACATCCTCCCCTCACACTACAGCCACTCAAAGCATGGCGAAGCTTTGTAAGCAGGCATTTAAAAGGAATATGTAATCAGTAAACAAATCCCAGAAGGTGCTGACACAGCCCTCCCATATCTCTTCAGGTAGGTTTCTCTCACAAACCCTAGTGACTAAATCCCACAATCACTGAGTCCTCAAATCTAGCACTGTGCTTGGCACATTCCAAGTTTCAATAAATATTGTTAGGTGAATAGATAAATGAATGAGCTGTAATGTTCCCTTATAAGCAAATAAACAAAACAAAACAAGCAAGCAAACAAACAAATGAAAAACAAAGCTGGGAGGAAAAAAAACTTTATATAATATCTACTCCCCCAAAATGTCTCTACATTGTTTTAGACCTGGGCTTGAGTAAAGGACAGTGACTAATAATCTCTGCAAGAAGGAATGAAGGCCAAGAAACACTTCAGGGAATATTTCCTCAATAACACAGCTAGCAGTAAATGAGGAAAGATCAAGGTTTTCTGATAACCAGCTCTGCTTTTCGCATTTCTATTTGTTGACATCAATTTGCCATCTAAATCTTTTTAATAAAGCCAGCCACATATCAATGCTTTGGGTGACTGATAAACACCTCCAGAAATTTACGGGACGTTTTGGCTGAGGATTATATTGTACATTTGAAGGGTGTTGGAGGCTTATGCAAATTTCAGTGAAATATCAAATGTTTAGGTGTTGTCAGCTGACACCTGAATTATACATGTATAAATCAAATCAACCAATTACATTGAATAATTACACAATGGATAATTTATTTCCTCAACTTATTTTCTTACATATAGTTGATGAACACGTCTTCCATGCATAATGGAAACAAAGAAAAAATCCTTTATATTGTAAATATAATCATAAACCACACCAACCTACCCCTAGTATGACAAAACCATGAGACCAAATCTTGGTTTCTGACATTCACATCAAATTACTGCTTTCTTAATTCTTGTTCTCTTCCCCTACAGAGGGTAATTCATACTTTGGAAAAGACTCTTGATTTGTTGCTTGAAGTTAGAAAGATAATAATTCACAAAGTAACTGCTGACTTCATAAGCTGTGTGTTGTTCCTAGGAAATCTGAAAGCATTTAGGAGCAAACGTTCTACTCAGCTTTCTGGAGGACATCCAGTTGCCTATGCTCAAATGTACAAGCACCAACAAATAGATCAACAAAGAAATCTCAAAATTCTTTCTTCCTTGGCCCCTGAAAATCAGTAGCTCTTCGAATTGAGGATGGAGAAAGGAAGAGGGAAATAAAGTGGAAAGGAGCCAGAAGCTCTTTTGGGAGGCTGGCATTCCATTGTTCCTTGTCCTTTCTCCTGTTACACCACTGGGTTTCAAAGTCAGGGCTATGTCAAAAGGGTGTCTCCCTAGCTCTCTCTGAGGTGAGAGTCAGTGACTGTTTGCTTTCATTTAGCAGCTTCCCTAAGCTTTGCCTTTGCATCTGTGTATTTGTTTGACACTAAAATATCAAGGCATTAAAACTATTATTATTATTTGATGTTGAAATAGGAGCTTCTTATATGAATCAGAAAAGTTATTTAAATTGACTGAAGACCATATTGTACTCTAGACTACTAAACATACTAATTATTTTCCATTTGAAATCATACTGAGTTATGCTATTCAATTGTTCCCCTAAAAATAATCTATTTAGTGGGCCAGGGCACATATATTGAGTCTCTTATTGCAGTATAGACATTTTTGAAAATCTGGATCCCAAATACTTACATTATCTCTATTTGGAAATAACTTCTTCTTTCTGCCTTGGTCATTTCTCTTGATAGTTCCTCAATGAAATGTTGCACAAAGACACAAACTCTAGTTAACTATATGCTTTGTTGGCATGTGGTCACCAGACCAGTTGCCCTGGAGAGTTAGGTCATACTGTATAGGGCGTCTCCTTTTTTTCATTTGTTTGTCTACAAGTAAACCTAAACTTAGTCTGAGATCACTAAAATTAGGCCAAATAATTTCTTATTATATCCTACCTCTCTGGTATCAAGGGAAGAGTATGTAAGGCAAATCAGTCTAAGAGTAGGTTTGAAAGAATTATTTTCTAGTATCTAAATCATGAGTGTCCTATTCTGCCTATCCTAGGCTTTTTTGGAGCTGGAAATCTTAGAAGTACATAATTTCTGACACCTCCTAACATGTGATTGTGTGGAAGAAAGTTAAAACGCCAAGAGGGAACGAGAAGGAGAATTCTTGCTCCTAGCTCAATGACCCCTCCCAAAAAGTCTGTAACTCATGCATCTAAGTTATTGATCATTGTTTTCCCTGGGGGAGGATCGAGTGGTGGGCAGATTAAAGAAGTAGAGAGGAATCTAGAGAGTCTTCTAAATGTCAACATCTATCAGTTTTCCTGGGTCATATTCATTCATACACTTTGTGGTGAGTTCTGACAGTGCATTGGATTTCACTTTGTGAAGTTAAAGCAACGCACAAATGTTTGAGAATGACAGTGGTAGGGAAAACAAAGATAGTAATGACGATGCTAAGCGATGCTGGACAGAGAAGCTGTATTTGCAGTGGCTGGGTGCACATGTGGACCACATGTTATTTATGTTAACCTGTACAATTAATTTACTCTCTGTGCCTCATAGGATTGTTATGAATATTAAATAAACTAATGCACATTAATAATTTAGAATAGAACTTGACATTTAAGTACTCAGTGCATCAATTATTATATTAGTAAAATTTATTATTGTAGAAAATAATTCCTAGCTCAGATTAATCTTCCTCTGTAAAACTTGGCTAATCACTCAATTACCTCCAATTTTTATCTGTCTATGAATGCCGTTGATGTTTACTGAACCTATTGTGCATTTGAAACTCTTTGTTTTATGTTGTAAGTTTTGCATCTTCACTTCCTGGCCTTTTACTTTTCCCTCAGTACATATATCTTTCTTATACTTTGTGATGATGATGATGATGATGATGATGATGATGCTAGTGATGAGAGCCTATGGCCACAATAAACATCAGATCCCAAAACCAAATGTGAAAGTCATATTTTGAGGTGGTGAAACATGCGGACAATGGCATGGCAGATCTCCTTTGTCTTGGCACTATAAATGAGAGGGTTGAGCACAGGAGGCACAAAGAGGTAGACATTAGACATGAGGACATGTACATAGGGTGGGGCATGCTTCCCAAAACGGTGCACTGTGGAGACCCCAATCATTGGCACATAAAATACAAGTACAGCTAGGATATGTGACACACATGTGTTGAGAGCTTTGAGGCGTCCCTCACGGGAAGCAATGGCCGTGACAGAGCGCAGAATCAGCACATAGGAGAGGAAGATAAAAAGCAGGTCCATGCCAAAGGTGGATACAAGAACAAAGAGTCCGTAGATGCTGTTGATAGTAATTTCAGAGCAAGCAAGCTTCATCATGTCTGGGTGTAGGCAGTAGGAGTGAGAAAGAACATTGGACCTGCAGATAGGCAACCTCTTGATTAGAAAGGGAAGAGGGAAGAGGGTGATGAAGCTCCGGGCAGTCATAGCTAAACCTATCCCAGCGATGACTTCATTGGTGAGCACAGTGGCATAGCACAAGGGATCACAAATGGCCACATAGCGGTCAAAACTCATGGCTAGCAGAATACCTGACTCCATCATGGAGACGGAGTGAATGAGAAACATCTGGATTAGGCAGGCATCAAAAGCAATATTTCTGGCATCGAGGCAGAAGGTTCTGAGTACAGTGGGCAGTGTAGCCATGGACATGGCCACATCACTGAAAGACAACATGGACAGAAAGTAGTACATGGGCTCATGGAGTCTGGGCTGCACCCGCACAGCCTGCAGGATCACTGTGTTTCCACCAAGAGCCACAGCATACATCACACAGAGGGGCCCTGCCAGCCAGGAGTGAGAGATCTCCAGACCAGGGATACCAGTCAGGAGGAAGAAAGCAGGGTGAGTGACATTGAACAATCCCATGGCAGGAATAACGTTGGGCACTTTTCAGGGTCAGATCTTCTGATTTGAAGAATTCTAAGAGTTGCACTTACTGAAGGACAAGAAACCAGGAAGTAAGAGACACAACAACGATGTCCACACAGTTGGAAATTGATTCACTCATGAAATCACTGGTTTGGGGACGATGCAAACAAACTTCTTTTCTTCATATTTTATGATCATCAGGCTGAGATTTCCCTCTGTTTTATGCAAGAAGAAAGACATTGACAAATACCTTAATAATGTCAATTAGTTACAAGGAAAGTGTTTACATTGTCTACAACTTTGATGTATTTTATAAACATCATTCAATAGAAATAGGTTAACTATAATTCATAGATAGTTATGATAGAAGAAAATCAGGAGTTTGAGTCATCAATAGCTCTGGGAAGTATACAAATATTTTCCTGAAAATGTTGTTTAATTCAGATTTGTCGTTATTAATGAGAGAACTTCCCAGAGCTCTTGCATTATGATATGGGCTTGGATGGAGAGGGGATGGGGCAGGGGAGTGTGGAAGTAGTTGCCTCTGGACATCAGCTTTTCAGTGGCAGAGTTACTGCAAAAAAAACCCAACAAAAACAAATGAAAAACACATATATTTGTGCAAAGGCACAAAGCTATTTCTGTTTTTAGACAAATTGAGTATTCTTTCTTAAATATTCTACACAATAGTAAAGGGAATGTTTATTCTATTATGTATAGCATAGGCACACTAACCTTCAGTCTGTGGGAGGGCATTGTTCCAAATACAAGCTTTCACACCATTACACAGTCGCATGTACTCTCAAAATACCCGTTATGCACACAGACATATCCACATACATTCACAGCAGCTTTATACTGGATTTCACTCATACTCCAACAACACATTTACCCACACACTCTCTCCATCTCTCATATTTTTATTCTTATTGTACAAATACATCCACATATTCCCTCTTGATCTTTACATTCTTTAACATGCACATGTCTTGTCATGCTCATATTCAGTCTGCACTGACATATGCAGCATTTATATATGCATACACTCAAGTGTACACACAGATTTCTATATTTTCACAATACTTCTATCTTGTTGACTGCTCACTGTTATTAATCCATATAGGCACCTTTCTAAACCCTCACGTATTGTATTTACTCACAATTTTTTTTATACTAGCACTCACATATTAATTCCTACAGCCATTTCTCTTTGAGATTGATTATAGTGCTTGTGCACCTATCATTCAGATGTCTTTGGAAGGCTTTCATGTTCATTGCCCCATGGTAAATAAGGATAGAGAAGGCTGGAAGGCTTTTCACCTAGCAGACATGTTTTAGGCTTATAGGGTACCCTCCTTTAGAAGAAGGACTCTAGAAATACATACTACCGTTTTCTCTTTCTCCTTCCTCTCCAACCTCTAACAAAGCAAGGTCAGACAGTGCTCTCAGAGTTCTTTCTGATGGAAATAGAGGGGGAAAGGGAGCCCTAGCTATCTAAAAGTGACAGAGATGTTGGAATGGTGTGTAATGTACCATTGTCACTCTAGGAAGCATTTTTGAATTTTCCCCAGCAGTACAGAACTCACATGCACTATGGTTCCCAGCAAGTCAGTGCCTACCTCTCTGTGTTTACACTGATTACATCCCTTCTGGTCTCAGAGATCAGTCTGTGCATGTCTGTGTCCCCTCCAGTATTGTGATTCCTTGGGATCCAGGACTGACCAACCTTGTTTGCCTCCTGTTTCTCCCATCTGACTAAACCACCATTCTTCATACAGAGCTTCATAGAAGGTAATTGGAAACCATAGAAGTGAACAGAGCTAATGTAAAGGTAACAGAAAGAGAAGAGAAAAGAAACCAGGCTGAAAGCAGGATTCTGTTCATGGCAGGCCCAAAGTCATTCTGGGTCTGTGGACTTAAGTGGTAATATTTGTGGAAAGAAGGATACCTGATGGTACTAGCACCTCACCTCTTCCCGTACCCTGGGACCACTGGCATGGGTTGTCAGGATGGATATGAATAAAGTAATAGAGACAAAATGAATACTTATTGACCATATGCAATGTGTTAGGTACCCAGCAAAGAACTTTACATCCATTTATTCATTTAATCCTTGACAGATGTGTACACTCAGGCCCAGTGAGATTAGCTTGCCTCATTAGTTCACAGTGAGAAGATGATAATACTGCAAAAAAAAAAAAAAAAAAGAAGACTTATGGGACTCTCTACTATCTTACCAAGGTCTTTAAGACCTTGGAGAGGAAGTTGAAAAGAAAAATAGAGGTATGCATTTTTGAACAAAGATTTCTCAGGTACACTTGAACAAGGGGAGTGAGTGGCTAAAGACAGAAACATATGAAGGAAATGATGCAACAATACCTGTCTCCAAGGGCAGACTCAATTTCTTCTGTTCCTGGAACCCAGAACTTTTCTATTACTGAAGCTATATAAGAATCAGGGTGCTTGCAGGGAAAGGACCCTGGGCTGAGTGTCAGGAGCCCTGGGATTTAACACTGGCTGTGGCAGGTACTGGCTATGTGAGCTTGTAAAATCCATTTCTCTTGCTAGACCTGTATCTTCTTTATGGCTGTTTTTTTAGGACATTCTCTGAGATCCTTTATGACTTTGATGTTCTTTTACTTCCTTTTACTTTTTAATTTCTGGTCAAGCAAAGGATGCTGTGAGAGTTTGCTAGGGTGCTGATAGGAGGCAGAAAGAAGGTAGAGAGGGGCTGGAGGGATGTGTACGGAGGCTATCTGAAGACCATAGCTTCCAATCTCTATCATGGATAGTAAAAGACTGGAAATAATTAGCTATTCATGGTTTATCTAACATTCATGACTAGGTGATTTCTCCTATTCTTTTAATCTCTTGGGAACATTTACGTATTTTTTTTTTTAGTTTCAGAACTCATAAGGCAAAGTTAGACCATGTGTGCTGCAGCTGTTAGTTTGTCATAGGTTCGGTTGTGACCACTTTGCTCCCAGATTTCTGAACCTTTTTTGTGTCCTGAGTCCTGCTTCCCTCTTTGAATTTGCAGCAATGTTAATAAATCATAGAAACACTGACCTTTGATGCTTGAAGTCCCAGGGAAATTGATTATGGCAAGTGAGCAATCAAGAGAAGTACAGTGAATTGCCCAGGGTTATACAATCGGTTCCCGGCTGTGCCAGGACAAGAACGTCAAGTCCAGTGATCTTTCCTCCTGCTCTGCTCACTCTACTAACATGCTGCTATCAGATTCCCTCCACCCAGTCTCTCCCACTTCATCTTGCCCTACCCTCTGCCCTGTTCAATCCTTTCTTGGTGCAGGCTTTAGGAAAATCAGCCAGCTTATCCTTATAGGGTTTCGGAACTCACCAGAAGACAGACAGATGAGAGCCACCCACAGAACAGCAAGTCCTTCTCTCTATCTGCTGAAATGAGCTCATGCCTGCCACTTTTATATTTCGCTGTAAGCCCGGGGGTGAGGAACGGGGAAGTGACGCTGACTTTGTGTCTGAAAATTCTTCAGGGAGGTCTCCTGAGGTTCTTAATTTCTAGTAGGAATAAAGCCTGTGCTTTTTTAGCTGAAAAAGTACTCCTCAACAATCTGCCAGATCAATTCTCTACCCAACTCAAGACATCATCTGGTGGTGGATGGGCAGGTACTATAAGTGAAGAGCTCATTATCTTCTGAGAGATTCCAGGTTTATGTAGTATTAATATGTTGACTATGCCCATCATTTGAATTGCAATCAGAAAATAAATACTTTTATTCTTCTTGTCCCTTTAAATGTATTGGGTGGAGCTTAGCTCTTTTTTAATTCCTGGATTAAAACTCAGTTCCCCAAATTTTCTGGTTACATTCAGATAATAAAATGTCTACTAGTGAATAATTAGAATGTTCAACCTCATGTAAGAGTCAAACTTGCCAGCGGTCAGAGTTCCAGTCTTTCCTCTTCTCCCATCCTTCACTTGCTAACCAAGGTTTCTGGCTTCTCCTCCAGGGAAGAGAGAGGTTGGGAAACGGAAAGTTCAAAATCCACCGATGCTGCCGTTAACTGCTATCGTGTTAATTGGGCCCATTAAATGTTTAAGGCTGACTCTTTCTTACATTTGGTACTTTCATAAATTATTCAAAGACGTGTCTCTTCCTCTTTTACTTCTTCTCCACTTGATTTAAAGTAATGTATCTTTACTCTGTATGATGGCTTATAACTCCAGCCACAACCCAGATCGCCCCGTGGTACCATACACTCTTTTGGACAAGATCTAAGATGACACCATGCCTGCTCTCTGTAGCACGTAGCCCATCCAGGAAATGGTCAGCCTTCCTCTGTAACAACAAATGCCGTACGTGTACGGGGTGTGCATCGTATTCAGTGACTGTTGAATTCATATATAAGTCACATTCTAACCTGGAAAAGAAAACTAGGGTTCAGCGATAGTCCAGTCAGAATATAAGAACCACATCAATTCCTTTAATTGACAAAAACTAAAGTAAAGAATTATTAACCAAATATTAGAGAATGAAAGTGTCATTGGAGGTAGAAACTTCAGGAAGTAGCTTCCAACTCTAGGGCTGGAGGAATAAAGGGAAGAATTTGGAATTATTAAATCTTGCAAGGTTTAAAAAAGAGTGCTGCAAAAGTGAAACTCAGACTTCTGAAGAGGGGGCACTGTTCTGGCGGTGCTGGCGTCTCAGGAATTCAGAGGAAAGTCTCACTATGACTTGGACTTACTCTTCTGAGGTGGGGGTGGAGGGGAGGCTTTTCTGGCTTGTTCTGATATGTTTAAGAGAACATGGTAAGACTGGTTCTGGGAGTGTTGGAACACTGCAAAATGGAGCCAATTAATGCCGCTGGAATTGACCACGGGTGCTTGAGTGCTACGGGGGTGACGCAGCAACAGAAAGCAAATAGGAGCGTGCAAGTTCCTTCCTCCTGTCCTACCTTCCTGGTGTTCCTCTAGTTGCAGATCTTGGGAGTTGATTGGCAGAGGAGAAATGCAGTTTGCAGAGGCTCAGCCCCAATGTCACTAAAAATGGTAGAGATGGTGGGATTTAGACTGAAAGTACAAAACCAGTGCAATAAAACAGGATGAATTTAATCCTGCAAGTTGTTTACACAGATTTCAAAAGAACTGGAAAACCGACCGGCAGATGGAAAAGCAGCCTAGAGATTTGAAACAGCAGGAAGTTACTGCCACCCATAGACCGAAGAGTCAAAGGTGGGCTTACCAGAGCTGCAGCCAAGGTGAGTTCAACCAGTAGAAGCTGAAGCATTGGAAGACACACCAACCACCTAGAGACTCTACCTGAGGCACGGGGAGTGGAGTGAGAGACATACCCTGCATCTGTCAGTGCTTCCTACCAGCTGAATCCATTCCAAAGCCAGCTGATGCAGGGGTTTGGGATATTCTTCAAGTAATGATTGGGCTTCTGTGATATGAAGAAGAGCCTCAGAAGAGGGAGGAGTAGATCTGAGGGTAAAGGGGCCCAGGCTTGGTACAGAACAGAAGCACAATTCACTCACCTTACTCTTACTGCATTATTATCATTGTAAGACACATGTCTTTCATATTCAGGGGCTTTCATATTCGTAGTCAGCACCATGGTGAGTATCAACTCACTGTGGTTGATGAAAAATGTGAGTAATTGAATTTGTGTTGAGTTCTGGGGAGTAGAGATTCTGTTGCATAAAATGATCTTTTCTTTCAAAGCCAGACAGCCAGATTTCTCTGGAAACTACTTTAGGACTGGTGCACTATCTAAGCCCACTCATATCCCTAATAACTTACCCACTCAAGTAGAATTGATGCCTCTTTCTTCACAGCACTGTTCATTTCTTCCGTGAGAGCAATAATCACACTCTATTACAGATGGCTCTGCATGCTTCTGTGGTCCCCACTGGAAAGAGCTCTGTGAGGGAAGAACCAGATGTTCCTAGAAGGGCACATGGTTATGGCAGGGAGTGTTTATTTGTTGAACATAAGCAGTTGACCTTGGTAAAAATAAGCTGCAACTGAAAAATTTAATTTTTGTCTTTAACCATATGAAAAAATATCAAGTATTCCAAATACATAAAATTTATCCCATAACATCCTAATAGTGAGTTGATACAAAAGATGTTCAGGGTTAGTTTAAAGGAACTTGTATTAGTTTGAATTTTCATTGCAATTTTGAATACGGTTTATAGTTTCAGGATAATGGTCTATATCTTTCTCCATTTTTTTTTCATTAAAAAAATTTCCCAACATTTTATCATGAAAAATCTCAAACACAGAAAACTTGAAAGAATTGCACAGTAAATACCAGTTATTAATATTTTATTATGCTTGATTTCTTATATATCTACCCATATATCAATCTTTTTATTCATCCATCTATCTTACTTTTTGATGCATTGCAAGGCAAATTGCATTGTCAATACACTTCCCCCTAAATATTTCAGCCTTCATATCATTATTTGGAGTTTAATATTTTGTATAGTTCTTTTATTTTTTTCAAGTACATAATGTACACAAATCTTATATGAACATTAGATAAGTTTTGACAAATGCATTGGCTTTGTTCTGAAATTTGTTTATGACATATTTCTAGGTAGGGTTTGGAGGCATATTTGTCTGGCCCATTAGGTGGATTAGTTTTTCAATATTTATCTTCTTTGCAAGAATAGGTGCTTTGTCTCTATTGTTCTGTATACCATCAGTGCTGAGAATAATACCTGGAGCAAAATATTGCTCAAAAATATGTTTTTCTTCCATTTGTTTGTTTAGCTTTAATTGGAGTAAATTGTTTATAATTTTTAGGTCCCATACAGTGAAGAAATAAAAGGAATGTTTGCATAAGAAACATGTTATATGGATGCTGGCATGAACTTGTACAAAAAATGCATAACACATATAAATTCCATATATGAATCTGTGAATAAATGTGGGTATCTGAATTTTTTGGGTATTTTATTGATCTGTTAATGAGAATGTGGGCATGTGTTTGAAATATATACTTTTGGATATATAAGCAGGAGAGTATATTAGAAGCATATTTGATCATTTCTTCAAGTTTATTTAATTGTCTATTTCTAAAATTATGTCTATAATTTAAATTAGCCTCTATAATCAGTGTAAGAATATGTGGGTTATAGTGTGTGTTTGATGTATCAAGATATGTGACTAGTGACTAGAGCACTGGGCAGTTGCATGAGTATATTTGCATTTGTTTGTATGCATGTAAATTTGAAAAAAACAATGCAAATATTAGTAACTAAATAGCTGAATGTGTCTAAGGGTATACATCTGGGGTGGGGGTCTCAAGATGTCTATGACTATGTGTGTGTGTATACACGTATGCAATGTGTTTACATTTCCTGATCAAGGAAGGATTAACATGCTAATGAATATAAATGATGACATCAGGGATGATGGGTCCACGAATGAGATTCTCTTGGGAGCAGTTCTCCTATGGCCCAGATACCACTGGGCCACCTCCCCAATTATTTCCACTCCTCCTTCTACCACATACAAATGCCTTGGGATTCTGGGGTATTCATAAATTTATGAGTCACAGGAGAACAAGCTGATGTCACTCTGCCAGGTGGACCCACAGCACAGCACATCCAGCTGCAAGGGAAGCGTCTTCCACCCAGTGAGTGCTCCTCCGTCAGACTGCCCATCTGGGATCCTTATTTAGACCTTACTTCAAATTTTAACACTTTTACTGAAACTCCAGGCAGACTCTGACCCTTTATATCTTCCCTCAAAATGTGTGCCAAACATGACTCTTTCCAAAGTCCAGGATCAAAGACTCCTGGTGCCAGCTTTCCATCTGAATCATAACCCTAATAGCAAACCACATACCACTAGGTTAAGGGGCTGATGCCTCATTTTTAGATCGTTGTCTTTAGGATATTTTATACTTCATGTTTTAAATCCTACAATTCAAATTATCATTTCCTATACCTAGTTCTTGAGTGTGCAGGTGGAGAAAGATCACTGAATCGAATGAACTGAAGTTATTCAACAATGTGGTCTTCAGTCTTAAATGGGTTTTCAGTATTGTGTATGTCATGGGAATATAATTGGTGGGGATATTACTGTGGCTTCCTAGTGCTGATTCATGTGTGACACCACTTGTGTGTGTGCTTGTTTATAAATATGTGTTTAGGAGGGTTTAAACATAGGGGAATATTTGAAATATATTGTGTAATACCAATCAGTAGCTATGAGTCTTCCTAAGTTCTGTGGTATGATAATGTTTTGTGTGAGCAAGGGAGTGTATGGTAGTTTCTGTGTATGTGTGTATGTGAGATAGTACCTATGAACACCTGGGTGTGTAAGTGTGTGTAGGAGTGTAGAAATGTATATGTTCTGGTACCTTTGAGTGACCATATGTGTGCATACTCGTGCATATGCTGTGCATTGCTTGTGTTTGTCTCCTTCTTTTCTTCCAAGATTGGTCACGTTATGAAGTCTTAACTCACATCCCTGTGGACAAAACAAGAGAAAAAAATGGGTGGTGGGTGGTGGGTGGCATTGTTCTCCACAGGGGAGAAGTTTTCAAAGTTGCTTTCCAGACTAAGGAAAATATGGAGCATAGATGAAATATTACCTTTCTGGAATACTTTAATTTGTATGCCAGGGGTTACAGACAGTGGGGAAAACCTATCTTGTGGAAGAGTTCTTAGTACCTGCTGGTGCCACCAAAAGTCTTTCCATTTCTTCAGGACTCAGAGACAATGTTGGGGTAAAGATGATAAAAAAGAAGATTTGGATGGGCTGGATATAAAAAGACTTCTTAGAGACCTTAAATTTTAACCTGGATTAGGATGAAGAGAGAGACTGAGAGAGGAGAGTAAGGGACAAGAGAGCCTACTGATTAAGGGGTGCTTTGACTTCTCAGTTGGAGAAGAGAGAAATCAAAGGAATAGATAAATTCCTTCTCACTGCCCATCTACTTTTGGGATTATAACTGATACCTGGACATTATCTAGCTCCTTGTCACTATCTAGCCTCACTGTGTTTACCAAAATTGCTAGATATAGAATGAAAATTCTAGAAAGAGTAAAGGAATGGAGGAGCCATTATACCTAAATTCCAGAATGGAGATTTAATTTTGAGATGCCAGATACCATGGAAGTACAATTGAAGAGCTATTTTAAATAAAGGGAGAGAAGTAGTGTCTTATGACGTGGTTTCTCAGCTCACACCATTCTGATTATTGTTTAATTTGTCTGGAGTTAGGCTGATGCTGCTTAAAAACAAAGACAGAAAAGAGATTTCAGCAAAGAAGGTAGGGAAGGAGAAGTCAAGATAGGAATAAAATTGTGGAGAAATGGTGCCCTTGAAGAAAGAAGGCAGTTCCAAAAAGATGAGTTACCAACAGTGTTAACTGTGGCAGTGAGGTTAAATGAATTACAAGAGAAAATATTTTCATTAGATTTAGAGACAAAGAAGTCACTGGTGACCATAGGGAAACTTGCTTCAGTTTTGAGGAGGAAAGTGTAGAAGCCACAATATAATGGAATGAGCAGTGAGGGAAAACAAGGTCAATAAGATTGAATCCCTGACATTGGGGATCTCAAAACCAAATTGGAGAAGCAGGCATATAACCAAACAGGTTACAGCCTCCCATTTCTTGGCATCTGGAGAAATGACATTTCAAGGAATTTGATAAGGAATTGGGAAAGTGTCAGGAAGTGGCAGCTAGAGAGGAAGGTTATTGTGTTTTTATGACGGTATGGTCTTGCATACACTTATTGCCTGAAAAAAAGAGGCAGAAATAAAGAGATTGAAGATGCAGTGGATTAATACAAAAGGTCTCTAAAGGAAATAACAAGGAATGAAATCCTGAAGGTGGAGAGGCTGTCCTTGAAGAAGGAGAGCAACCTCCTTCTCAGAAAACAGGAGTTGAGAATGAATAAAGATGTGAGCAAGTTTAAAATTTAGGTAACAGTAAGTAACAATTCTCTCCTTTTTTGATTTCAATAAAATATTTGCTCCTTTGGTTTTATACAGCTGCACACCCACTCTGACTATAGAATTTATCAAAGGTTGGGTTTTACCCTGTGTATGTGAAAGACAGACAAAGAGTGCCAGTCTTAGTGGGGGAGTAGGGTAGGAAAAATGTGAGGAAGGAAGAGTTAATAAACAGACAGACCAGAAGGAAATGGAGAAATAGTGGAGACTTGAGAGCAAGTGTGTGGCCTTGAGAAGGTAAGAGAGCCACAAGGTAGAAGCCTACGGTCAGAATGTGAAAGGTTGAAATTTAAGATTTCAGAGGTGGAATAGTTTATGGTGATGACAAGTTCAAGGGCAGCCACTGGGATTGGGAGGCTGAGGTGAAGTCTGAGTAAAGGTAATTGTAGCTGTCATTTAACAGTAGTAGATGTTCCATCTATGCTATCTACCAAAAAGTCCCCAAAGGCCTGGGCAGCGTTTCCTCTTCCAAGTCTATCCTAATTACTATTTTTTTCAAAATTCCAAGAATATGACTTCTGGGGTAAGATAAGGAAGTGGAAGGATACTGCGGTCTCAGGTGAAGATTAAAGGACTTTGTTCATGTTGTCTCCGATCATGCCTTGCCATGCTATGGGCTTGGAACAAAAATGAGTAGAACCCAGCTGCTTCCTCAAAGAGCTCAGAGTCTAACCTAGGAGGCGGACACATAGATAGTCAAATATTTTCAATCTCTGACCTTTTGTTGGAGACAGGATATCTGAAAGAAAGAAAGTGAAGAACTCCCCCAACACATCCTCCTGGGCCCATTCCCCATCTGTATTCTCCTACCTGCCTGTCATGCTGGGCCTCAATGGCACCCCCTTCCAGCCAGCCACACTCCAGCTGACAGGCATTCCTGGGATACAGACAGATGTAGCCTGGGTTGCCCTGATTTTCTGCATCCTCTACCTGATCTCCATCGTAGGCAACCTCAGCATCCTCACTCTGGTGTTTCGGGAGCCTGCTCTGCACCAGCCCATGTACTACTTCCTCTCTATGCTCTCTCTCAATGACCTGGGAGTGTCCCTTTCTACACTTCCCACAGTGCTTGCCACCTTCTGCTTCAACTACCGCCATGTTGGCTTCGATGCCTGCCTGGTCCAGATGTTCTTCATTCACACTTTTTCTTTCATGGAATCAGGCATACTGCTGGCCATGAGCTTTGATCGTTTTGTGGCCATTTGTAACCCACTACGCTATGCCATGGTGCTCACCAACAGCCGCATCTTGGCTATGGGCCTGGGCATCCTTACCAAAAGTTTCACCACGCTCTTTCCTTTCCCCTTTCTGGTGAAACGACTGCCCTTCTGCAAAGGCAATGTTTTGCATCATTCCTACTGCCTCCATCCAGATCTCATGAAAGTGGCATGTGGAGATACCCATGTCAACAATATCTATGGGCTCTTTGTGGTCATTTTCACCTATGGTGTGGACTCAACTTTCATCCTGCTTTCCTATGCATTGATCCTGAGAGCCGTGCTGGCCATTGCATCCCAGGAACAGCGGCTCAAAGCACTCAACACCTGCATGTCACACATCTGTGCAGTGCTGGCCTTTTATGTGCCCATAATTGCTGTCTCCATGATCCACCGCTTCTGGAAAAGTGCCCCACCTGTTGTTCATGTCATGATGTCCAGTGTCTACCTATTTGTACCCCCTATGCTCAACCCCATCATCTACAGTGTGAAGACCAAGGAAATCCGCAGAGGGATTCTCAAGATCTTCCATAAATCCCAGGCCTGAGGAAGGCTGCAAACCCTGAGAGAGCTCCTTTGGAGGAAGGACTGGGACTTGTTTGCCAACTTTAGGAGTGCTAGAATAAGGAGGAAGAAGACCCAGTATCTTGATAAGTGTGAATGTGCACTAACAAAAGAATATCTGACTCAATAAAATGGCATACATATTTACTGAATATTTACCATGTGAAAATCCTTGCACTAGTTCCTGAGAATGTCATAATTGTGAGGATGACATATTGTTAAGTCATCAGATAGACATGTCAAGGGAATATGTAAAAAAAGAGCAACAGATGTCCTGAAAAATGTTTGTTTGGCATATATGGTTATAACTGAAGTTCTGCAGGGCAAACAAGCTTGAACATAAATAATTCTACTACCACCCAGAGTTAGGGAGTGATAAACATTAAAATAGACAAAATACTATGGAAGCTTGGTGTTTCATGCAAGAAGAAGATCTATTTGGTTTGTGGAAATAAAGACAGGCTATTTTGAGTGGTTATGAAGTATCTTGTGAAGGATAAGAGAGGTTAGAGCACTTGACACAGGACGGCAGGTGAAGGGAGGGTACTTATTTTGGCAGACATACTGTCCGAGAAGAAACATTTAGGCAGAAAAGTTTAGAACCTTACTATTTCAAGTATGATTCAGTGAACAATAACATTGGCATATCTAGTAGCTGATAACTTGTTAAAGAAACAGAATCTTTGGTCCCACACCAGACCCATGGAATGAGAACAGCATTTAATAACAGCCTTGCATAATTAAATCTTGAGAAGCACAGTGACTCGAATACCTCTTAGGTATTAAGTTGTTGCCAATCTGCTGTGTAACAAGAGTAACAAGACTCATGAGTAACAAGAGTTTGGAAAAGTGCTTCTCAATACAGGATTTTAAGACCAACAACATCAAAATCACTTAGGAACTTGTTAGGGATGCAAATTCTGAGGACTTTCCTCAGACCTCCTGGCCCAGAAACTCTGGGGGGTAGGACTGAAAAGTTTGTCTTTCAATAACTTCTCCAAGTTGTTCTGATACATGTATAAGATTGAGAACTTTTAACCTAGAATATTTGTCTAGAATATTTAGGAATATTGCAAATAGCTTTGTTCAGAGAAAGAGGAAATTTCCCACTGAAATGTTTGGGGAACAAGGTCTTGAGAGATTGCCTAAGACAACTTGTGAATAACTTTTAAAGTTGAGGGAAACTGAGTGCATCACAACTCAGCATATGATATTGTTGGTGAGGGGAAATGCAGACTTGTAGCCTTATTATATCCCCAAGGCAGTGCAGGTGGAACACAGAAATAGCTTCAGAGAAGAATTCAGCCACTCCACAGTCATTGGCCCATGATGTAATTTTCTTCCTTTCCCTTAATTCCTACACCCTGCCATCCCAACCTACTTGACATCCAAAATTCAGGCAAACTCCAATTTTACAACTTCCATCGGGCAAATAGAACCCAGAGAGAGAAAAAAAAAAATAGGTTGATACAGTGAGGTGAGGGGTTAGGCAAGAGTATTTGTCAATGATATTTCAATATATACAAGTCCCCTGATCAGGAACTCTTCTGAGACTTCTTTGTCTTTTCTGCAAGTATATTAATTCTTTTTTAAAATGAGATATGTTTAATCTTTTTGTATTAAAAAAAATTGTCTATCAAACATTCACTTGCAGATTGTGCCTGTCCTCACTTTGCTTCATTGTGGAAAGTTCCACTTACACTTCACGGGGCATATTTATTTCTCTATTTAAACTTTGAGTAAGGAAAGAGCTTCATAATTTCCCCATAGATGTCATTTAACACAATAAACCCTTTGTGTTGAGATTTGCACAGATGTTGTTGAGCATTATCACTCTCAGAGTGAATGAGTATTTAAGGTTTCTGTTACCTCCTCGTTTAATGGAGGCAGAAACTGAGTCCTGGAAAAAAAATGTTTAAAAGTCAAAAAGGAGAAATAATAGCATTCAAAGCTAAAACCTTGCACCCAGCACAGAGTTTGGCACACCAGTGCATGTGAATTAAACGAACAACCAAATGACTAATTGAATGAAGGAAGGAGTCAGCCCCAGACTGATGCTTGTTCCCTTCCTTCCTCCTCTAATGGCTTAGCTAGAGTCTCCTCATTCCATTTCTCAAAGCCTGGTCTCTTCTTTCCAGAAACTTATGCTCAATCTGAGGCATGATTTCAGTCTCCTTCTTTTTCTGTGCCTTTGTGTCCTTACTCATAAGGCTGCTGTCTGCATTCTCCTGAATTCCACCTCCTAGTTCCCAACTCATCATGTCTGATTCCACCAATCCTATAATAATAATGGAAAGCAGAAGGGGTTCTTTTCAAACTGCCTCCCTGATACTTCAGACATCTGCATGGGGAAGGCAACATTTCCCCTATGCCCATCTCCTGTTTGCCTCCTTGCACCTGTCTCATCACTTGACTGATAGGAAAGGAAGAAAGCTCTCTTGACATTTTTTTCCCTCAGGACACCCTCACTCCATTTGAAACTGAAACAAGGAAGAGGTAAAATGGAACATGTAATGGGAAGCCCAGGTGCTAGGTAAACGAACCTACTTTGGGGATCTGAAATTGGGACCTGCAACAGAACTTATGATAAGGACAATTATCATGTGTGGTACATTTAATTAAAAACCAACAAATGTGGGACTGGCCTATTCCCAGAAATGGGAGACTGGTTTAATGGGATCCTTTGCCACTGTGCTATTAACTCAATTTTTTTCTCCACAGCCACCAACTCACTTTTAGTATATGAAAATTCTAGGGAAGTGGATATTGGAGCTCAGAAACCAATACCCCAAAATACGGCACTCTGACATGCTGAACTGAAGAAGAAGCTTCAAAGCCTCCTCCAAAGCACAGGCCTTTATCTGCCTAAGATCCAGATTCACCAAGAAGAACGATTTTTTTCTTCCCCTCCCTGTAATACCAAGAATGTAACCACACCTGAACAGACCCTTTCACTGTCAAAAAGAAGTATTTACAAGTTATTCTCTATTCCTGGATCCTTTCATTCTCCCTAGCAGTCCTTTATTGTCCCTGGACAGAATTCTTCTCTCCCATCCCATAACTTGTTTTTGCAGGATGGTACATAAGCTTCTGAACTTCACTGGGGGGTGGGCAATCACTGTGATTCTCCCTGTATATACTCATTAAGTAAATTTTTATGCTTTGTCTCCAAAAAAGTTAAAAAAAATAAAAACAACAAACCCATTACTTTCTTCTTTTCATTTGAATCCCTATCCCAATAGACAGGTACCATCCTTTGTACAGATCAGGTTCCAAGTTGAAGGAATGTTAATCCCCTAAAATCATGAAGCTGGGAGGTGGCAAAGCCAGGACTTAACCCTGGGTCTCTGTGATTTTGAATCCCACGGACCTTCAGTATCCTGGAATGTCTCTTCTGGAGGAGACCTCAAACTTGTGGAACTTGGGGGAGGGTTGAGGGAAAAATCATGGGAGTGGAAATTGAGCAGAGAACAGTAGAGATAAGTGGACTAAGAAAGCCAAGGTCATATCCTTTATTGTTTAAATCTTGGGCTTGTCTCTGGGCTCAGAACTCTGGTTTCTGAGATCTGAGCTCTGGAATGTGCCCACTGAGATCTAAGCTGTAGGTTCTGTCTGGGATATGGGTTTTAAGCTTAGAATTCAGGGACCTAGACTCTAGGTTTGGGGCATGCAGTTCCCGTTTTGAGACAGGCTCACTGTGGGAGGGTGTTGCTGTGGAGCTTGGAGGAATTTGTCTCCATCTTCCTCTTCATCACAAGAAGGGAGGTGAAATGTCATTTTCTCCGTGGGGCGAGGGCAGTGTCTCCAGCGGAAGTGGTTTTTTTTCCTTCCCATCTTTCTGTTCCCAAGGTGAGACCTAACCCCTCTCCTTTCCCCACCACTAGCAAAACATCACACTCAGGCAGAGCAGGATCCCAGAGGGCCTGTCCTCTGGGAGCTCCCACTCAGACACATAAAGTCGGCCTCTTCTCTTGGCTGCCTGAGGCCCATTCTGGAGCCAGTGTGTGCTCTGGCCCTCTGCCTGTCAGTCCGACCATCACTTCACAAAGCTCTCTCGGGTGAGTTTGAATTTGTCTGTGTCTTCTAGGTGTGTACACGAGAAGTGTGTCTCTATCTATAGTTCTGTTTGTGCTTCTGTATGGTTCCCTCAGACTCTCTCATCATGCTTCTGTATCTTTGAGTGATCTATGTCAATGCCTGTGTGTTTTCATAATTGGCCATAATTTAAAAATCTCCATATCTCATTTTTATGTAGGTTTTCTACAGTAAAAGCAATATTCATTTAAATGCCTTCATGGCTCCCAGCCACTTTCAGATAGGGCTGCCAGACACTGCTTTAGCAGTGAAAGACACATGGATGATCATACAGCAGGGGTTGATAATGTGCCTCTGTTCTGTCCCACACAGACCCACAGCCATGCTATTCTGTCATAGAATAGTAGTGACCTGGCCAGTCTGGAACCTCAGGCCCGAGGGCAGAAGGAGAGTTGAAAGGGCCTTTAACACCAACTTAGCAGATGCTGGCATTCCCTTTCCAGCATTCCCTTTAAGGGTTATCCAGTCTTTCCTTGAACATAGCCACTGCCTAGAAACTTATTAGTTCATCATGCAGCTTTGGCTCCCAGAAAACTATTCCATACATGAGCCCCAGACTGTCTCCCTGTGATCTCCACCTACCACTCACCACCTCTCATACCCTTCCCCACCCATCTCTACTGCAGTCTCCTCTTGTGAAAATGAAGCATCACTTGTTCCTGCAATGCCCTTCATATGACTTAGTTCCCCTAATTTTTGCATGTGTTGCAGTAGGTTTAACTCCTGTCTGGAGTATGGAATCCAGAACTGAATATACGTCAGTTATGGCCTAAGCAGTCTACCCATGCTTTTGCTCATTAATGATGTTTTGAGGATGCCTTTGTGTCAGAATCATATCAAGTGTTGGGGAGGCAAGGATGAGCCAGGCACACATCTGATCCTAAAAGAGCTCCAAGTTTGACAGGAGGGACAGAGGTATAAATGTAATTTTGATAAAATAAGAAAAGGCTGGACAAAATAATACAAAGTCACAGATGAGAAAGTTATTATTTGTACTTAAATAGCTTTAGGAAAACCTGCATATTTGTTGTAAGCTACCTATTGAACTGTTGATTCATATTAGACTTACTATCCATTGGTCACCATGATAGGAGGACTTATGTGGTATGGAAATTAAAGGTCAGACACTTTGGGAAGTAGCTAAAGGAACTCAGGGCAGGCTATGTGAAGAAGGGAAGATTACCGGATACTATAATTAAAACTTCCGATACTACTTATCCATTCAGCTATTTATTCATCCAGTTAAAATATTTATTAAGCATTTGCCACATATTTCACTCTGTGCTAGTATTGGGTAGTTAGTGACAAAAAACAAAGAAATAAACAAAAAAAGTCAACATCATACATTCTTTGATGAAGTTTACAGTCTAGTAGGGGATACAGACATTAAACAAATAATTACACAAGTAAATATATGTTTAAAAATTAACATAAGTGTTCTGCAAGAAAAAAACAGATACCATGAACAATATTCAGGTGATGCCTCATTAAGATTAATGTGTCTCCATGTCGGCAACATTACCTATAATGTGGAAAAAGCAGGTTAAAGCCCAATGTATCTGACCAAGATAGTGGTTTCAGGATGCAATGAAATCCTTGGGAGTGCTGAAGCTGAGCATGGGTGACAATTTGATAAGTATGTC
Source organism: Daubentonia madagascariensis (assembly GCA_023783475.1). Lineage (NCBI taxonomy): Eukaryota > Metazoa > Chordata > Mammalia > Primates > Daubentoniidae > Daubentonia > Daubentonia madagascariensis. The sequence continues at coordinate 1,006,408 of JAKFHU010002465.1, read as the reverse complement.
ATGGAGGGGATTCTCTCAGTGGGTGAAAGATTGGACTCTGGTTTCAGGTTCTAGAGAACCTGTCAAGTTGACCACTGAATCAATAGAGTTCTGAGAAGAGACCATTTAAAAAGGTCACTTAACTCCTACTCCCTACCACCTGATCCCCAGTTTGCATAGGAACCCTGGAAAAAATCTGTCTGCCATTCAGTCTTTTTCTCTGCCTGGGAAAGGAAAGATGACCAACTTCTCCAGCACCTTCCCATTCTTATTTAGGTGGCTTCAGCTTCAGAAGGCTGGCTGCTGGGCTTCATAGGGAAGACCAAGGGACTTACAGTTGGAAGAACTAGATTCTAGTCTCAAATCAGCCACTTACTGGTTTCAGGCAAGTCACTGGATGTGATTGTTATGACAGTCCATTGAGGCAGCTTGGTAGTGAGGCAATTACCCCTCTGGTCAATTCCACCACCCGAAGGTCGAGTTAATTTCCTGGATATTAACCTCCTTCCCTATTTGCATGTGCTTCCTCACATGCATCATGGCTGGTGCTTCCAGGGCTTCATTATTACTGTTTGCCAAAGATGAGTGGCCAGTATCCCGAAGTGAGGCAGGTCAGCACCCTCAGGAGAGATGATTAGACAAAGACTCAAAACATCCCTAGCAAGCCCTTCTCTCCTTTAGGGGTACCTCCAAGGAGGTGATGTGCAATACTAGCCCCAAACCTAGGCTGCCTCTGCAGGCACTACCCCGGAGTGTTATGAGGAAATCCAAGATTATTTAGAGAAGCTCCAGGATCCTGAAGAGTCTAGCAGAGGATGAAACAGAAGGAAATCTTTAAGTTGCAGCTCAGGAGTGGAGTGGCAAAGTTATCTGTTAAAAGCGGGGGTGGGGGGACTTGAGGAATGCTTGTAAGTTTATTTTAGTTGAAAAGACTGGCATTGTAAAGAGAAGGGAATGTTACAAAATGAGTCTGGAGTGATTCTCAACATTGGGTTCACCTCAGGAGCTTTAAGACATATTCATTGGATATTATATCCAGTAATTCTAATTTAATTGATATGGGGTGTTACTTGAGCACTGGGATTTTCAAGTTCCCCCTGGTGATTCTAATGTATAGTGAAAGTGGAGCACCACTGATCTATAAGGTAAACCCAAGAGAAATTTATGGATAAGAGGCATAAGAAAGCATACTTCACGTGTCAGGAAAGTTGTTAATTTTCAGGGAAGTGCAAAGATAGAATGCACAGGGTTTCAGCAGGGCTGGTGCATGAATATTATAATAAAGAGAGTAAGAAAATGCAGTCTCTGGGATCATCATCATTATTACATTGTACTTCTCTCCATGGTCATAGCTGTTTCTATTCCTTTGGCTGTTCATTCCCCTAACTGTTCATCCAATTCCAGTGGAACATTCTCGTTAAACTCTTTGGATCTAAGAACCAACAGTGAGTAATCACAGGATAAAGAACTGATGCTGAATCAGTGATTCATACATCTAACCTTTTGGGTGAATGAATGAATTGACTATTGAACTGTACCTTCCTACTCCCCTGTTATTGTTTTTTTAAAATCAATTTTATAAATTTATTTGTTACGTTACATTACATTAATTATGTTACACTGTGTTTTGTTACATAGCATTACATTATATTATATATTATTTTCACCTTCTGTTTGGGGTTTAGCTTTTTCTGTCTGCTTTCTTGACCACTACTGGAATTTTCGTGTCTATGTCTTTGATTTCTTCATGGATTCTAGGTTAAATCTGCTCTTTTTGAAGCTGTTACATCTTTGATAACCTTTCTGAACTCTGTTTTTAACTCAGAGATAACTTGTGTCTTAGCAGGATTTTCACCTGGACTGTCTATATCCCTCATCACCCATGTTGCTCTTTCTCCCTTTTGAGGCTTTTCTAAAACCGTAGTGTCACTTTCATTCAAATCCTTTTTCTTTCCTTGGGGTGGAGTGGGGATCCATGGAAATTACCCCTTTACCAAGTGTCCTTGTCTTTTCAAATCTGCATTGGAAAAGCTAAAACTAAATTCTTTCTGATGACTCCAACCTAGGGTTTACTGTCATCATGATAGTGAATTTGGAAACGTTACTACAAGAGAAGTTCATAGATCTAAACTGTAATCTAGGCTCTGCAGAAATGGACTCTTAAGCTGTTGGTATGTTACTCACACTTCTTCTCTGGGCCTTAATGTCTCTCCAAGAATGAAATAGTTTATATGTATCCAGTGCTTCATATGCCATGCAATATCTTATTTATCCTTACAAGACAGGTGTATTTTTATCCCCAGTTTACAGGTAGTGATGCTGAGGCTCAGAAAGTTTAAATTATCTGCTCAAAATCACTCTGAGGGTAAACTAAATTGGAGTTCAAACTAAAGTCTTTCAAAATCCATTTGCAGAGCTCTAAAACACTGAACATACAATATTAATTTTCTCATTTTTTCCTTAAACCCAAACAATAGCATAGTATTATTGTATTAATTTTACAAGTTAAAAACAAAACAAAACAAAACTTTTCATCAGAGAATAAATAAGCTGCCCACATCACACAACTAGTAACTGGCCGAGTATGGATTCTGACCTAGGTGTGATTTATTCTAAGTTCCTGCTCTTAGAGTTTAAGCTATGCTATCTCTTACAAGATTGAGCAGTCTGAAATATCACGTGTTCTCACTAATATATGGGAGCTGAAAAGGTTGATCTCATGGAGACGGAGCATAGAATGATAATTACCAGACACTGGCAAGGGGGTGTTAGGGGGGTGAAGAGAGGTTGGTTAATGAGTACAAACATACAGTTAGATAGAAGGAATAAGTTTTAATGTTTGATAGCAGAGTAGGGTGACTATAGTTAATAACAATATATTGTATATTTCAAAGTAACTAGAAGAGAGGACTTTAAATGTTCCCAACACATGGAAGTGATAAGTGCTCAAGGTGATGGGTATCCTCAGTACCCTGACTTGATCATTATACATGCTATGCATGTCATAAAATGCCAAATTTGCCTCATAAATATGTATAAATATTAGGTATCAATAAAAAGCATTCAAAAATTTAAAAAAAAGATGAGTGGTCTGACATATCTCCCTTCCGTGTAACATTTTAGGATTCTAGGACTCAGGGGAACAGGAGGAAAGAAGAGGATGTCTGTTACATTTTATTCACAATGATGTAGATGAATCCAACTTCCCCCATCTCCCCCCATCTCCTTTCTTCAGTTTTTCAGGTGGGCTTCTAAGGCAGAAGACCCAACGAGTGGGAGCTAACTTCAGTTTTTGTTCAAATGGCAGGTGAAGTCTGATCTCTGCTGCTGGTGGCATGGGAGCTGAGAGCAATGAAAGTCTCGACCTTCTATCTGTCTTCCTGGCTGGCATCCCGGGACTGGAGGCTCAACACGGCTGGCTCTCCATCCCTTTCTTCACCTTGTACTTTGTGGCCATTGTGGGAAACAGCCTAATCATGGCAGCAGTGCAGGTGGATCCTGCCCTACATGAGCCCATGTACCTGTTCCTGTCCATGTTGGCTGTCACTGAGGTGGGCGTCTCTGTGTCTACACTGCCTACTGTTATGGGCATTCTTTGGTTTGGTGCCCGCAGGGTTAACTTTGATGGCTGCCTGGCCCAGATGTTTTTCATTCACACCTTCTCCTGCATGGAGTCAGGGATCCTATTGGCCATGAGTTATGACCGCTTTGTAGCCATCTACAACCCACTGCGCTATACAGCCATCCTGACCCTGCCCCGTATTATCTGCATAGGTCTGGGTATTACACTGAAGAGTGTGGGACTCATGGCCCCGCTTCCAGTCCTTTTGAGGCAATTGCCCTATTGTCACACTAACGTCCTCTCTCATTCCTACTGCCTCCACTCGGACCTGATCCAGCTCCCTTGCGCTGATACTAAGATCAATAGCATCCTGGGCTTAGCCATTGTTCTGTCCACTTTTGGGCTGGACTCACTGCTCATTGTGGTCTCTTATGTGTTGATTCTTTACACAGTACTGGGCATTGCTTCTGGGGAGGGTCAGTGGAAGGCCCTCAACACATGTGTGTCACATATTTGTGCTGTGCTGGTATACTATGTGCCTATGATTGGTGTGTCTGTGATGCATCGTGTTGCCAAGCATGCTTCACCCATGGTCCACACACTCATGTCTAGCATCTACCTCTTTGTGCCACCTGTGCTCAACCCCATCATCTACAGTGTTAAGACCCGGCCAATCAGGCAGGGAATTGTCACCATGTTCTGCAAGAGGGGATTGCTCTGAATCACTCCAAGGGGTCAGGACTATGATTAAGTCCATAAACTCTGATCATGTTTCTGCTGTGGGCAAAACTCCACACTAGGCATTTTGAGGAGGAATAACAGGAACAAGGAATTCAGTGTTGCCACAGGCTTAAATCTGAATTACAAGAGTTATTCCTAAGCCCTTTTCATCTCACATTTTATTGGTATATGTGTGTCTCTCTGTGTGCACATGTGCATGTCTTCCTTCTCTATCCAGATATGATATCTTTGGAACAGAAATAATAAATTTCCCTTTTCCTCATTCCCTCGAAACTCCTAGCAAAAGGCTTAACAAATAGTAAGTTAACAGTAAAGGCTTGACACTTAATGATATTTGAATTGAAATAAAGCAAATTTCCATTTTTATTGGTTGGGCAGGGGTTAAGAATAATAAAGAAAGATTACCCTAGGAACATGTCTTTGAGTAAAGTGAGCACACTTTCTTATTTGCCCCAGATATTCATGGTTTGTACCTGTTTTCCTCAGCATCATTATTAATAACACCCTCTTTCACTCTCAAAAATGTCCTTGTTTAAGCGATAAATTATGTGATAAACCTACCTGTGAAGCAACCTCTTGTTATGTAGGGAACCAGACTCTTCCCACCACTCACCACCCAATGGTCTCCACACCCAGAATTTATGGACCATGAGAATCTGAGGATGAACAACTGACCAAATGACATCAACTGAGGCATAAAGTAAAATATGGACAGCCTCTCAATGCCCAGGCTACAGATCCTAAGAATCTCAGCATAAGCAGCAAAATCTGCTTTAGCAGAATCCCAGGCTCTATTTTCAGATAAACACCTATTGAGAAACAGAACTGGTATCACTGTGCCTGGATATACCCATTTCCCATTTCCTTCCTTCCCTTCAGCCTTCAGTAGCCTCGCCATGCATTTGTTGTTTATATTCCTATCTTTTCCCCACCTCACTCCTCCCTCAGCCCCATAAGTGCGGGTCTAGTTGGTCCTGTCTGCTTCTGCCTATGGTTAATCAGGCTTCCTGGAAACTTTGGTAAATAGAAATGACCATCTTCTCATCTCCTAAACAACACAGGTCTTTATGTAAAGTGGATTGATAGGACTGTGCTGGTTGATCAGTAAACTAGTATCTGGTTCTCAGCTTCATTCACTCCAGGGCCTCCAATCATGAAAAATGTTTTCCTAACCATATGCTATTCTCCCCAGCTCATCCAGCCCACTGGGGGCACCTTTACACAGTGACTTTTTGAAGTGTTTAGTCTGTTTAGAATAGTGGTCATCAAATTTTTGTTTATTATTCTTTAAAATAAAGAACAAAAAAGTCTACATATAAGCATAGCTCATTTTATTGTGCCTCACTTTATTGTACTTTGAAGATACTGCATTTTTCACAAAATGAAAGTTTGTGACAACCCTGAGTCATGCAAGTCTATTGGCACCATTTTTCCAACCACATGTGCTCACTTTGTTAGTATTTTTTAGCAATAAAGTATTTTTTAATTAAGTTATGTAAATTTTTAAGATATTATACTATTGAACACTTAGTAGACTATAGTGTACTATAAACAGCTTTTATATGAACTGAAAAATGAAAAAAAATTGTATGACTTGCTTAATTGCAGTATTTACTTTATTGTGGTGGTCTGGAACCATATGTACATTATTTCCAAGGTACACCTGTACCTTCTCAAGCATTTTTAGGTTGATATCAAAATTGTTATGATAAATTTACATAGTTGATTGGCATGTATTTTGAGATATACAGTATTATAAATATAGTCAGTTTAAAACAAACTGTTATATCACATCTTTAAATATCTAGTGGAATCTAAATGCATAATGTTTGATACCTGACATCATGAATTTAAGAATACATGAGCATGTTCTTTAACAGTCAGATATTTTACCTCAATGCCTTTTTTCCTCTAGCTGAAAATTTTATTTTACCGCCATTAAGAAGTTTTGACTATGCAATGTATTTTTATGTTTTAAGCTATTTTAATAATCACCCCAACATAAATCTTTACAACAAAAATATGTATGTACATTTAAATTTGATGTTTAAAAATGTTTAAAGTTGTTTTTTCCCCCATGATATTATTACAGCATAAAATATAATACTAGAATCACTTTTTAATTTATGGATGTCTTAGGTTTATTCTCTCATTGAAAATCTAATCATTTTGAGCTTCAATATTTCCTATACAGGTTTTATTTTTCAGATAAGTTAAAATTATTTCCAAAAATATTTAGGTTTATGTGAATGCATGTGCTTGTTACTACTGGGTTGTCATTGCTTCTAGGAACTCTTAGCTTAGAGAGCAAGGAAATAAATGTCTACATAGTAACCTGCGAATATACAAATATCTAAAAATATATCTGTATTTAACTATCTGCATCTATACTACGCTTAAATGACTTCATACTGATGCCTCCAACTCTAATCCATGGGTCATTCAAGGCTTTTCCCTTTGTGTGTCTGTAACGCTTCACTCTAACAGTGAGAAAGCTGGCTTCCACCACCTGCCGGCCATTTATGTAACTGTTCAACTTCAGCACACATGTGAAGGTGTGGAGGGAAAGTTTCACTTCCATCCTCTCTGAAGGTTTGCTGGAATGACTGACAGTAGATTAATAGGAGAAAAATAAGCACAGAAGCTATTTAAAATATGAGACTCGAAGGCTGGATGGTTGAAACTTACATATCCTCTTCACAGGGGAGAGGGAGAGAGGGGAAATGTAGGCAATTGTCATGGGTACTAAATGGTTTTCAGGAGAAATGGATGAGTCAAAAGAACAATGGCCTGGGACAAAGTTCCTCTGAGTTCTGGGGGAGGTGTGGGGAAGGTGAGTGGTGGAACTTCACTGTGAGCAAAGGTTGCCTTATTATGCAGATAAAGTTTCACAGGTAATCTCTCAAAGCTGCAGAAGAATAGATGAAAAGTCTTTCTGGGTGTGGTTATGACTGACTTTTAGTATCTTCTTTCTGGGGTTAATCTTTCCTGGCTATTTGATGAGAGTCCTACAAAGGGAGTTTTAAGACAATTGCATTTCTTCTGGAGGAACTTTCCTTAATCACATAAGAGAACTTTAGATAAAAGCCCTCTGGGTGCTCGGAAAAAGAAAGCGGTCAGAGAGACGGGGAGGGAGAAAGGTCCAAGGGAGACCTTGGTTCTGAGGCTTCTTTATGAGGACTTTCAACTTTCTTTAATTTAAAGCATTCGGTATGCCAAAACACCATACTTTGTGGTATTGTTCTTTGTGCTCCAACACATGTATAGTAGCTGCAGAATTGTTAATCCACGCCCCCAAGAGAAAACGCTTCATCAACTACAGTACAGTGCATATTAACTTCCTTTTGCTTTTAGTCTTACAAATTCTACCCATTTCCAAAGTTACCGAGGTCAGCAACTTTTTTCCCCATTTCTTGCAGTGCAGTTGTTTCATATAATTATGATTAGAGTTAGATTTTTTTCAGTCACATTTTGCATTCCCTCCTCAAATCCTAGAATGTCCTAAATAATTTTTTAAATTTGCATCCATTAGAGTTCACTCTTTAATGCTGTTAAGTTCTATGGATTTTGGTAAATGCATAGTATTATGTGTGCACCATAACAGTATTACAGAGTGAATCCACCACCCTGGAAAAAATCCCCTGTGCTTCACCTATTCAACACTCCACTTCCTCCCCAAACCTTGGTTACCATTGATTGGTATTCTCTCTATAATTGTGCCCTTTGCAGAACTCTGTATAAATAGAATAATGCATTTTGTTAGCCTTTTAGGAAAGGCTCCTTTCACTGAGAAATATACATTTAGGATTCATACATGCCTTTGTGTAGCTTGATAGTTCATTTCTCTTTAATTGCTGAATAGTATTCCATTGGACGGATGTACTGCAATGTACTTACCCATTTGTAACAGAGGTAAAGGTCTGAAAAGGGGCAACAAAATGTTTTATGGGTTGTCTTAAAAAAAACCCCACCCTTTTTGGGAATTAAAACCTGCATTCCTTCCTGAGGCTGGTAAACAAAGGAGCAGAAAAATGTACTTTGCTGTTTGTTTCCTTGTGTCTTAAACCACAGGAGATGGATGAACTGAATTGTGTGGGCAAGGGTCACGAGATGGTCATCACTGGGGATAAGGTTGACCAAAACCACCAATTATAGTTAAGCAACAATAGCCTGAAGCCATGACATGTGACACTGGTCACATAGACCTGAGCTACTGGCTGAAGACCCCCCTTTTAAAAATCCCTGTTTTTCTGCTTACAGAGAGGATGGTGGTCTTTTGAGATGCTAGTCTGCTGCCCTCCTCATTTGCCTGCAAATTAATAAACTTCTCTTTCCTTTTCCTCAAACCACTTGTCCTCGTTCTTCGTGCTCACTGATTTGGCCTTGGGGACAAGTACTGAACTTTCAGTAACACGTTTGTCTGCTGAGGAGTACCTTGGCTGCTTCACATTTTCTATCTCTTTTCTTTTCATGCTCATTATTTGCAAAAAGCTTCTTAGGTGTTTTGTTGGAATTCAGTTTCTTATTCCATAGCAGCAGTCCAAGCTGTCTTCTATTGGAACTAATAAAATCCTTCTAGCATCTCCAAAAAACAATATCCAATCCTACATCCTCTTCTATAGCTCACTTAAAATAATTTGCAGAGGGTCAATAAGACATAAAGAATATTACATCCTTAGAACAATCCTTTAGATTTCATTACATATAAACACATTTCTGCAATAAAATGTAATCGGTATAATTATTTAAATTCTAGGCACTGAATACTTTTTGCAGAAACATTTCCCAATTTTAAAAAAAGTTTCCAAAAGTGAAATCTATTTTGAAATTTAAACATATATCATGACTTTTCTTAAGTCATAAAGAACATGCAAATACACACAAGTGTGCATATGTATGCAAAGAGAGAAAATAATAAAGAGCTTAATTTCAGGAAAGGAAGCAGACAGAAGAGGTAGAAGAACAAAGAACAGGGCAGACTTCTTCATTTAATCTTCATCTGATTTCCCTTAATTTTTTACTGTTGTCTGGAGTTTATCATATGCAACCATAAAATAATTGATAGATATCTCTCATCAAGAGATTATTTGTAGTATTAAGTGTTCCTCTTTTAAAAACTGGCATAATCCCCAAATTTATTTGCTCTACAGGCTGCTTAGGGGCATTCTCAAGCTTGTAGTATCCATTCAAAGAAAATTCTCCTTTGACCCATATTCCTACCCATTTTCTTAATTTTTTTTTCAGCATTTGTATTTCCTGGTCTTAAACTCTGCTATTCTGAGACTACATATATCTACCAATCTGCAGTTTATTTCTCTACATCAGCTGACTCATGGTTCTCTGAAAACAAAACATGGTAACCTCTAGGCTCTGGTAAAGAAAAAAAATAGGAAAATAAAGGGGAAAGGGCGTGGGAGGGGAAAGACATCTCTTTGATACTTGCTTTCTGCCTTTTGCTTCCTAATGCTGCCTCCTGCTATGCTCGCTCTGAAGCCATGTTGATTTAAGCCTAAGTAGGTCCTAATACTGACCATCTGCACCTTGGATCCAGTAATCAGAAGTTGTGACTAAAATTACGGCTGTCTCTTCAAACTAATATTTCTGAGAAAGCTTATCTGGTTTCAACAATTTTTTTAAATGAAACTTAAGGCCATATTCCTCTACTAGAACACTTGCTAGTACAAAATCCATGATGCCTAAGGGAATCTGTCCAGAAAGAGTGGAGCCACATTAAGAACATTAAGGTTTTTGTTTTTAAAAAGATCTATTCTGTTGAGAAAAATGAGTTTTTCTTCCCACAAGTATTAGCTTACTTGGAGCTTGAATTCTAAATACTGAGGAGCTCCAGCAAGGTACAAACCTTATTCTGTCTATGGGAGATATTACCAACCCACCCTAACTTTAAAGTTTTACATGTGTTCATGTGGTCTGCTGAAATCATGCCGGGTATTGATTAGGTAAATCAGAATGGCTGAGAAACTTGATCTGAGTCCATCTTCTCTCAAAGTTTTACCACTCTTTCGCAAGGGAAAGTTACAGCACACACCTGCCCAGTAGGTGAACTAGAACAAAAGATGTAAGGTTTACCTGAATGCCTAAGTGGAACTGCTTAAGAGAATGGGTGGGATTTCTTTCAAACTCATGGGAGTTTGAGTTTAAACAAGCCATTGGGAAAGAATAATATTGAGAAAGAAAAACAAAGCTTAGACAGAACTTTTATTCAATCAATGAAACTCATCCCATTGGTGTAGCTGTTAAAATGTGCTAGAACTTCATCAACTCAGATCCACAGCTCTTATGTATAGAATCACTGCTGTTAGCACACCTCAGCCAAAAATATCTTGCTTTGCACATATTTCCCATGTGATGGGGGATAAGTGCAAGTCAGAAAGTTAAAAGAAAAGGGGCCACAGGGACCCTGTTTGGCCCAATATACAATCTGTCTGATATTATAGGTCCTATTGGCAATAGGGGTGTCAGCAGAAATTAATAAGTGAGATCTCCAAATTGTGGCAACTGCATGGCAGACTCCAAAGACATATGTGGAGTCTGTGTAAATAATGGCAGATTTTCCTTTTGCCAATGTGCAAGCTCTAGTGAGGGCTATAACAAATTTGACTCAAGGCATTTGTGGGGGAGCTTGAGTGCCCTGAGATATTTCATGTCCTAAGTCAGTAACAGTTGTCTGTACCCATAGGAGTCTAGACTTAGAGGCTTATGGAATCATTCAGCTGGAGTCTATACGAATGAGGGAGTCTAAGAGAGCACCCTGTTTATAGAACAAAAGATTATGAACATACTGAACAAGTACTGAACAAGAGTAGATTTCTGGGTAAAGGTTATCAAGTCTAAACCAGCTTAGAGAATTTGCAAGAATATTGAAGGAGACCCACAGTCCCTGAGGTATTCAGGTCCATATTAACTATCTCCCTCTGTAGGTGAATGTAAACAGAAGTTGTGAATCATGGTATAACAGAATCAAAAAGAAAATTGAGCAGAGGTCAATTACTGTATTCATAAAGTCACATGAACTAAAAAGCATTTGAGTTTGTTTCTATCTTCTTGATAAAATATTTGATTTAAGTACTTACAATTTTTAAAGCTAATTAATTAAAGCTCTTTTATATATTCTGGTAGTGAAATATCATGTACAAATGACATATATAGACACATAGACATACAGACATACAGACAAAAGCAGTCCTAATAGCTCTTGTAAAGAATTTTCATTTGCCAGCTCTTAAATATTACTATTATTTTGTTCAGACTATCAATCTTTTAGTCACCTATTTTATTGCTTTAAGCAAATACTAGCTAGGCAACAATTTTGCTTTTAGTAAGATCTTGTCATTTTGGTAAGTGTTTGTTGCTTCCAGGGGCTAATATTTGTACATGTATAGGTAGGCATGGCCAGAAAGTAGAGTACTCAGTTTTTCAGAAATTAAGGATCCTATTTTCACCTTCAATCTTAGCTTTGGTTCTCAGATCTCCAGTGATTTTTCTTTACTCAAGTACACAAGAAAAAGGAACAAAGGGATAGAACACAGAAGTCTCTGTGAATTCCTAAACGCTGGAGTTCCCACTCCTGGTAGTATTGCCATTTATTGTTAGATTCTGCCTGACCCAGTCAGACAGTTGAGGCCTCCAAATGGATCTAAGCTAATTAATTATCAGGTTCAATCTGATCCCAGACCTAGTTTAGTTTCTGATGCCACTTCTGAACTGAGTTAGGATCAAAAATTTGCTCAAACAAACTCAGAGAGCTCAAAACACAAATCTATGACACTTTGGAACCTGAGAGAGAACTTACCCACCAGCCTTGGTTACAGTGAGAAAGCAAAGGATAGCAGGTCCAGCGGTTACCTCACTTGGACTCTCAGTGCTCCTGGGGGTCTCTGGGAGCTCTATTTCAGAACCTACTTTTGGTGAATTAAAATTTAATAGAGTTTAATTGAGCAAAGAGTGATTCACAAAGTAGGCAGCTGAAGATTTATGGACAGAAAAGAGAAAGTGATGTACAGAAAATGGAAGTGAGGTATAGAAACAGCTGGATTGGTTACAGCCCAGCACTTGCCTGACTTAAATATTGTTTGAACAGTTGGCCGCCTTTGATTGCCCAAAACTCTATGACTGGCAAAGAAGAAGGAGTAGAAAGGAGCAAACATGAATGGAGCAAACCTTACCTGGGACAAACAGCTGACATTTTTGCTTTTAAACTTTTAAACTACAGTATCCTTTTAAGTTAAACCAATAATCCTTAACCAAGGTTATAACTTACTCAAGGAAGCAAGAGTTGTCTTTAAAGAGGTGGAGAACAGTTTTCATGAGATCTAGAAAAGCCACAAAAACAACTCAAAGAAAGAAAAGCCTCACTAGTCATAAACAAGGTGTAACCCACAATTTTTGTCCAGCCATATTTTCCAGGGTCCCAGCTGATCATTTATACACAACTATCTAAAAGCCCCATATGCCTCTACAGAATACAGGAAGGCAAAAGCTGTGTGCAGAAGAGAAAAGAATGTTGAAAGTTACACAAACTTCAAACCAGAACAGGTTCGTTCCCTGCCCGGGAATCAAATCTAGGCTGCTGAGGTGAAAGCACAGAACTTAGACCATTAGGCTATAAGGCAAATTGACCGCTGCCATTATTCTCACACGGGTAGTATTCAAAGAATTTTTATGTTTGTTTTAGATCAGATATTTGCTCTTCAATTTTATCAAGAAAATTGTTAATGCTAGCCAGAACATTAGGTGTTTTTCTTTTAATCTAGTTTCTCTATTAATACAAATAAAGCAATTATTTCAAATAAGAGATCTCTAAAATTTATTTTTAAAAAACTTAGATCCCTTGCATCATCTTTTCCTGTACCTTTCTAGCTGTGGGATCCCCCCCCACCTTTATTCTCATCCTAGGGAATAACCGTTCTCATTTCTCTGGCCACCTATGGGATGGTCCTTCCTGTGGGTTTACCTGCTTGGTTTCTCCTGATAATTCTAAATCATTGTCCTTTGCAGAGTTGTGTCATCAATCAGTAGGCTATGAATCTAGGGTGTGGTTATAGGCAACTGCAGATCCCCAGGTCAGAGTCGATAGAAACAAGGTATATGGAAACCTGGAGGCAGAGTCACAGAATTAACTTGTACAAGAAGTCTTTGTCAGTTATTGACATCTTTACAATGCACAATGCAAGCAAACCATTTAAAATGTTTAAAATTTACATTCAAAAGCTTTATTTGTGTGTGGTTATTTGTACAAGAGGTGTTATAAAGTCTATTTAAAATTAGTTCTAAACATCATTCCAGGAAGTATAAAGTACAGCAGAAATGGAGAATATTGGGGGGGAAAGGTCCTTTCCAAGCTCCATAAGTAGACGGGACCTTGTCTCTTTTGTCACTGCTTTATCTCTAAGGCCTAGAATTATGCCTGACCCATTGAGTGTGCTCGATAAATTCTACTTGACTTACTACTAATAAGATCAAAGAGCTTCAGTTCTTGCTCAGTTGACACAGATTTTTGGGGGTTAACAGCTCAGAGTTTGGAGTCTGACCCAACTGGATTCTAATGCTAGCTCTTGCATGTGTAAGCTTGAGCAAGATGCTTATTACATGTAAGCATCAGTTTTTCATCTGAAAAATAATAATTACATTAATCCTACCTCATAAGGTTGTTGTGGAGAGTGAGTGAAAGTATAAATATAAAGTGCCTAGTATATATTTTCTTGCTGAAAATCTCAATTTTTTCCCCTGATAATACAAGTATAAACTCTTTACATTATTTCAAATGTCTATAAAGAAATATCCAATCAGTTAAGAAATATTAATGTCCATAAAGAGGATGCTTGCCTCTTTAAAAGTTTCTGCATCCTGGCTGGGAGAACTTCAGAATATTGCATAATGAACAAGATTTATAACCTTTGGGATTTTCAACTTTGAGCATTGGTGAAGTTGGGTGCATGCCACATCAGAGCCTGTACTGGTAAACAAGGTATTGGAAAAAACCTCATATTATACAACATGTTTTAAAATAACATCATTTCTGTGTACTGTCTTGTCAAACATAATCCACTTCTACTTGCAGCCCACTTCAGTTCACAGCCAGACTATGTAGAACCTCATCTTAGACACCATGCTTTAAGGTAACATTAACTGCATTAACTGAAAAGCTAGGACCACCTGTGATTATAGAAAAAAAACAAACAAAAACCTCCTTTCCTACTTTGGCCTTTGGCTAAACTCTGGGTCTTTTCTCTGATAGCATTTGGACAATGCCACGACGGATCTCCTTGGTCTTAATGCTATAGACAATGGGGTTGACAACAGGTGGGAAGAAGAGGTAAGCATTGGCCATCATGACTTGCAGCAGAGGGGACACATGGTGTCCAAAGCGGTGCACCATAGACAAGCCAATCATAGGCACATAATAAGCGAGCACAGCACAGACATGTGAGCCACATGTGTTGAGTGCCTTCTTCCGCCCTTCTCCAGTGGCGATACCCAGTACAGTGTAGAGTATGAGCCCATAGGAGACCACAATCAGCAACGAATCCAGCACAAAAGTGGAGATAACAATGAAAAACCCATAGATATTGTTAATAGAAATGTCCCCACAAGGCAGATGGATAAGGTTGGGGTGGAGACAATAGGAATGGGAGAGGGCATTATGGCCACAGAAGGGCAGGTGCCATAAGAGAATGGGCAATGGGGCCATGAGCATAATGCTCTTCAGCCCAATGATAGCTCCTGTGCCAAAGATGCGGGGCAGTGTCAGGATGGCTGTATAGCGCAGTGGACTGCAGATGGCCACAAAGCGGTCCACAGACATGGCCAGCAGCACAGCTGACTCTATAATGGAGAAAGAATGGATAGAAAACATCTGGAGAAGACATGCTCCAAAACTAATCTCAGTGGTGTCAAAAAGGAATATGCCTAGCACTGTAGGCAGGGTGGATGCAGAGACACCGACCTCAGCCAGTGCCAACATGGCAAGGAAGAGATACATGGGCTGATGTAAGGCAGCCTCTGTTCTGATGACGTGGAGAATGGTGCCATTTCCAAGGAAGATGATCATGTACATCAGGCAAAAGGGGACCGACATCCAGAGGTGCTCTGCTTCCAGGCCTGGGATGCCAACCAAAATGAATGTCGTAGGTAGAAACCCCAAAGAGCTATTGGAATTCTTCATGTTGAAATCTCATCTCATGGGATCAGTACCACCTTGAAGATAAGAAACAAACCAGTGAGATGACATCATTATGGAGAAGGATCACTGGGCACTGAGGAAAGAGAAGAACAAAACACACTCACAGAATTTATGTGGCCAAAGGTCTTGTTTCTGAAAACTGACAAATGATCATCATCAGGAAATTTCCACTATGAAGGATGTTACAGTTGCTACCCTAGAGAAGTGCTAGGCAGATAGGAAATTATGGCTGTACATTGTAGTGCACCTTGAATCACCTAAGAGAGAAGTGATTGCTTTGTGTTGGTGTGGAGTTGCCTGGCCCTTAAAAGCTGCTGGGAAGACAGACATATATAGGCAATCCTAACACAAAATATGGATTAATGTTGGGATTAGGTGAACAGATATTTCTGGTAAATATATAAATATGAGGCACAGAGCATGGTATATAAAAACAGCTAAAAATACCCGATGAATGAGTATAGCTATATAAATAATTGACATCCAAAACAAGGCTGAAATAGTGTTAGTAACCAGAGCCTAGAGAAAGTGGCAGGAGAATTAAACTAGAAAAGCATGGAGTTTGGACCCACACTGGGTTTAGCTATTCTATACTTTGAAAAGACTAGTAAGCAACTGGAAAGATTATGTGCAAAGACCTGGATGATTCAGGAGGCAGTAGGAACAAAAGTTGGTGGATTTGTGTGCAGTCTTTAAGGTATATGAAAATATTCTGTCAGTGATGGCATCCACAACCTGTCAACTCAACAGTTCTCAAAAACAACTAACCTTATCCATTGGGACTTTTTCTTTCTGGCTCAGACACTTAGCTTAATACACTGCAGCAACAACACCAGAAACCTGAACAGATTTTCAAGGTAGTCTTTTAGACAGGAAAGGAAGGGAGCAGAGGGGAGGAGAAAACCACCTGCCTACATTGGGTGTGTTTTGAGCTGAGCATTGTCTTGGCCCATGTAGTTATAACAATAGAAGCCTGAACTAGCAGGTGTGTTCACCCAAACACACACACACACACACACACCCCTACTTACCTATTTGTACATGCACTAACATACTTCCCCCATGTGCTGAAAATCTGTTTGCATTTTCTTTGATATGAACTCCCTGTTCAGCCACTGCTAAACTTACCCAGAAACAGGACTTCACTATTCCATGCTGGATATCATTAAGTTCTTCATTGCTCTGTAGATCTATAATCAATCAGCCCTCTTCTATGTCAAGCACCGTGCAGGACCCAAGCAACACAAAGTCTTGAACCTACTCAGAAAATCTTCTCAGCAACTTTCAAGCACAGGTCACAAAAACCATATCTTCTGCCACAGACGTTCAAATACAATCATCACATACCCTGAAGTCTTCTCTCCAAGCTAGTTACAATTACATTAAGTGCTACAAAGAAAAAGTTCAGGATACCTGGAGAGGGACCTAGAGGTCAAAAACTAATTTATTCTTAAAATTCAGGAAAAGCTTTCTTCAGAAAGTAACATTGTACTTGAGACCTGAGGAATTAGTAGTAATTTTCCATGCTAAATGGTGAAGTTGGGTGTAGTGTGGTGCAGAAAGAAAAATTATCACGGCAGTGGGTATATAAGACAGCACTCTGACAAACAATGAAATAAAACATGAGGAAAATGAAAACTGTTGATGTACCGGTATATTAAAATTACTGATTTTTTTCACAATTTTTCCTATTGGAGAAAATGAAAGCTGTTGATCTACTAGGATTTTAAGATCATTGACTTTTTCATAATTGTTCCTGTCTTGAAAATATGGAAAGAAAAAATGAAAAAAATTTCATTGCATGACTAAATAAATACAGGTCCCTGGGCATTTATGCTCTGATGCAGTTTAACTCCGCAGATGTCATCTTAGGAAAAGCTCTGTGCTATGGTCCATGCCTGTGCTAAAAAGTAGGGTAGGGAAATTCAGGGACAAATCATTGACCTCGGCAAGTAATCACACCTGTCAGAACATTCCATGGCTGAGGGACCTAGAGAACATTTCTCTTCCCTGTTTTTATGCCCATATCTTCCTATCTCACCTCCAAAAGTTCAGTACATCCTTCTCAGTCCCTTAAATGGACCAAATATTGGTCTGCCTCTGGACCGAGCAGCTGTTCCTCTTATGTGCTGCCTTACTGAACCCTTGATCCCATTGCACCTTATAGCTTGCCTGGATGTGTGAAACTAGGTTTTCTTATCCCTTGTTTTCTCTGCCTCTCCTTGCTATCTTTTGCTTTTTTTTTTTCCTATCCCTCTTGCATTTTTGCATTTTTCTCATCCCTCTTCTCCAGAGTCTCTCCAGCTAGATAGGGGTCAGTCCTCCTTGAAAGAGATTTTAAAACACATTCTCCTGAGCTTAAGATTTGTTCGACAAGAGCATTTGAGTTTGGGAGGTGACAAAGGGATCATTTAGTCTATAGCCCAATTAATAGGACACAACAAATCAGGAGAATGAAAGAGAAGGCAGTACAGTGAATACTATACCCCTAGAGCTAAACAGAATTAGAAGTGAATCCTATGTGCAGTATAATCTTACCTGCTTTACCTTTGTGCACATTTGTTTCTTTATTTTTAAAGATAAAAATGTTAATACCTCCCTTGGAGAGTGGCTCTGAGTGTTTAACGTGAGCCTTTAGCAACCCGAGAATTTCAGTACCCCCCACTCTACCTCGTCTCAGGCATTCTCAGAAGGGGTCAATCACCGTCAGCTTATCTCCAACTTTCTATTAATAATGCTCTTCCCTTGTCCTTGCCTCACTGATACTCAGACTACATCTGCAAGGGAAACAAGAAGTCAGGGATTTCCCACCTAGAAGATGAGCATATAAACAAAATACATGGATTGCATGAGTAACCCAAGGTAATATGATGGCAAAACTATTTCTAGAATCTGTGGTGTTCTCTGATGTTTTTGTTTTGTTCTTCACCTGCCATAGAGTATAGGAAATGCTTCCCGTCATTCTACCACATAAGTTCAGGAAGCTAGGAAGGTAATGTCTGACTAGAGAAACACTTAGAGGGCTTCAAACTGTGGGGTGGGGTTAGGGCTCCTTCTGAAAGCTGTTTCAGGAGGCAGGGCTGGGAGATCATGGGCTTGAGCACTCACCACAAGCAGAACTGACCTCTGAGCATCAAGTGGGCCTGGGGAAGCTCACTTCAGCAATTCTCTGCCACCTTGGCATTAATATCTTCCTAGTCCTGGGGTTGCAATGCTGACTCCTTCTTTTTAAGCTGATCAGAAGCTCTGTGAGTGGAGTTAGGTTCCCTGAGGAGCAATTACCTAGGTAATTACATCACCCTTTCTCAATACCCAGAGACCCTAATGGAAACAAGCAAAGAAATAGACTTAGTATCTCTGTGAAATGAATATAATAATAGCATTTATATAGTATGATAATTAAATAATTAATATATGTAAATTGCTTAGAAAATATCTTACTTACAAAAAGTGTGCTATAAAGCCTGACTAATGTAACTATTATTGGACAATTATATCCTGAAGAAATAGTACATTAATCTACTGTGGTCATCAACTATCACTTTTATGTATTTGTTAAGTAAGGAGCAGGGCACAGAATTGTTAGTATTCAGAGAACATCAAGGGTGTTTAATTAATATCAGATGACAGAGTCCAAAGGGTTAAGCTTGTATGAGAAAAATTCCAGATTGTGCTGGGGTGAGGATGGAGGAAAGATTCATCAGAAAGCTATAATGAATAGGGCTTCCCCGCATACAATGACTAGAGAGATCTAGCAGAAAGTGGTACTTCCACAACTCAATGTGTTAAGGAGGATTTAAAATACTGAACCAATGAGTTTTGATTGTTTGTAAATGGCTAGTTTATTGGCTAATTGTCTGACTGACAAGAGAAAAAAAGTGTGATTTGTCTTGGAAATCTACCATGACCCATTTATAAGACTTACTAAAACTGTTTTGAAAATATATAACCTTTTCTTGTGCAGCTGATTTAACAAGAGAGAAGGGGGCTTTGTATACTTGGTGAGAAGATGCTTTAAATGACAGTTTATATGACTGAGATTAGGTCCATATATGTGAAGTCAGCAGTGGGATGAGAGACTTGGAGAAAATGGAGAAATTAAGTAGGCCAAGGCCTTAGTAAAGTCAAACAAATCTACTATGAATAAGAAAATAAGGGAATTTAAGAGATAAGTATCTGTAATCAGGAAATGGGTTACCCGAGGTTAATAAGAGAAGTACATCTGGCTGATGATAAGTTCATGATAAGGCCATGGAGTGAGTGGCCAAAATGGTATTGAAACAGACCTCATTGGAATTGAAGATCAGAGGCTGTGATGAAATATCATCAGATTGGTAGCACATATAGACACTGAGCTGAATTTCAGATGTTGGTAGATTTTTCCCCAGATGTCAGTGCCTGTTTCAAACATTTAGCAGAAATATACACCCAAAGGAGAATGTCCTTTTTCATTATAAACTGGAAATGTGTTCTGGGAGACTTCGGCCAAACTTCCCTTTATCAGCTTTCAGCCCTATTAATGCTCATTATACATTTAATGATCCCTTGACAATGATCTAATGATCTTTTGACATATATACGAAAATTAGATTTTGTGTTCATTAATTATTGTCCTCAAGTAAACCATACCAAGGACACTGTACACCTTCTCCAGAAAGACACATTTCATATCATTGCAACTAATAGAACAGAAAACGTCTGTCATATTTCTAGGAGAAATCTTTGCCTACAAATTTAAATTTGTTCTTGGAGAACAGGGGAACCTGATCAATAAGATAATAAAGTTATTATATAGTTCTCATCCCTGACAATCATCCCTGCACCAGGATAATTATAAAAGGGATTAGAGAAGCTCATGTTCCTCCCCTTTAAAGAAGATGCTTAGATGTGGGCCAGACTCTCGGTGTTTATTACTAAAAATATGAGGGTGTGGATCTGCTTGAACATGTGGGGGAGAAACAGAATTTTCATCAGCAGAGGGCTGGAAACAAAGCTATTTTATAATTTTATTTAGTAGGACATTAAGTAGAAAATTAAGAGGCAAGACCAAACAAACAAAAATCTTTTAAATGTTGCCTAAGACTCCTGGTGTACAAAACTTTCTACTTATTAAAAATATAAATTACAAATTCATCATAGCCTAGAGAAAGAAGTCACACTTGACTCTTAGCAAATAAATACTATAATCATCCTGATAATTACTTAGTAAGTGGGTCTTTGTAACAGAAAAAAATGCCCCTGGTTCTCACACTAAGTGTTAAGGATATATCTCAGGATGAGGAAAAAGAGAAGGTATGCAATGCTCGTTTAAATCCGTTGGCTTTTTGGATGATGAATAAAAATTATCAATTTCATATTTATACCTATGACCACTTCTGAAACCTGTCACAATTCAAAGACATGAACCAATCATGGATATTTTCTGATGACTGAATTAAAAGCAATTTTAATAATGAGATTGCTGTGGTCTGAATGTTTGTGCCCTCCCTCCCAAATGTATGTGCTGAAACTGAGTCACCAATGTGATAGTATTAGGAGGTGGGGCCTCTGGGAGGTGTTTTGGTAGTGAGGACGTAGCCTTCATGAATGGGGTTAATGTCTTTATAAAAGAAGCCCCAGAGAGCTGCTTTGTTCATTCTGCCATGTGAGGACACAGTGAGAAGACACCATTTATAAACTAGAAGACAAGCCTTCATCAGACTCCAAATCTGTCAGTGCCACGATCTTGGACTTCTCAACCTCCAGAACTATGAGAAATACATTTCTGGCGTTTATGAGCTATCTATTATATGGTATTTTTTCATGAAGCCCAAATAGACTAAGACAGAGTTCTGCCAATGTTTCAAGACATTTCTCTTATTTTGCATACTATTATTACAAAGTTATTTGTCACTCAATGCACATATTAAAACAAAAAGCATGCTGTCTCTATCTAACTTAAATACACTTACTATGGTAGTTGATTTATATTTTGTTTTCCAAGAGGAGAAAATTTTGATATTATGGGGAAGCATTCTCTTTCATAGTTGCAAACTAATTTTCCCCAAATCTCAATCTCCAAGGCAAGTGATAAACATTTTAAGAAATATTGAATACAGATATGTAAAAAGTCTAGTGCAGTTCCAGTTATGTAGAAAGTTTAAAGTAAATTTTATATTTTATTTAATTTATCAGATTCAAATTACAGTCATGAGGTAACCCTGACTCTTTATTTAATCTGTAGATGGATTGTATTGAAAAGTCACTTTGATTTGAAACAGAACCTAGATACAGCTTGATGCAGTAAAAAGTAACTCATATCTTTTTTTGTTGACCATTAACCTACCTTAACATTTTGGATTCACCTAATTTGTGGGGTAGAGTAGGATATTTAAAGAAAAAAAATGCCAAACTATTTTCCACAGTGGCTGCACCATTTTACATTCTCACCAGCAATGTACGAAGGTTCCAATTTCTCCAAATTCTTTCTAACACTTGCTACTTTCCCCACTTTATTATTTTTTGTTCTCTCCATCTTAGTGGGAGTGATGTGGTATTTTATGGTTTTAATTTGCATTTTTCTGATGACTAATAATGTTGAGCACCTTTGCATGTACTTGTTGGCTATTTGTATTTTTTCTTTGGAGAAATATCTATTCACATTCTTTGCTCATTTTAAAAATTGAATTATTTGTCTTCTTATTATTGAATTATAGGCATTCTTTATATATTCCTGATACTATACCCTTATCAGATGTGATTTGCAAGTATTGTATCCCCTTCTGTGGGTTGCCTTTTCAGTCTCTTAATAGTGTTCTTTGATGTAGAAAGTTTTAAATTTTGATGAAGTCTAACTGGCATGTTTTCTTTTTAAAAATATTTTACTTATTTTTTTATTTCAAAATATTATGGGGGTACAAAATGTTTTTGGTTACATAACCTAGCAATTTCCCTCCTGTATATGTACCCAAGATAATTGAAAACAACTGTTCATACAAAAACTTGTACATGAATGATCACAGCAGCATTATTCATAATATCCAAAAGGTAAAAACAACCCAAATATCTATCAACTGATGATATATATATACACAATGGGGTATTGTACAGACATAAAAAGGAATGAAGTTCTGAAACATGATACAACATGCGTGAACCTTGAAAACATTAAGCCAGTCACAAGGAACCACATATTGTATGCTTCCATTTATATGAAATGTCCAGAATAAGTGAATCTATGAAGACAGAAAGTAGATTAGTGGTTGCCAAGAGTTGGGGGTATGGGGGTTGATGGCTAAGTGGTATGGGGTTTCTTTTTGGAATAGTGAAAATGTTCTAAAATTGATTGTGGCGATGGTTGCACAACTCTGAAAATTTATAATACTAAAAATAATTGAATTATACATTATAAATGAGTGAGTTATATATGTAATTTATTGAATTGCATCTTTATTGAATTGTATCTCAAAGCTATTTAAAAAGTAAAAATAGTAAAAAGGAATTAGCCTCAGGGTATTAGCTACACACATATGTTGATCCAGGAAATCCCATCATATATATTTATATGTGTCATAAAGCCTCATGGCACCATGCCACATAATTTCTCCAGAGATACTTGGTTTGTTTCTGAGGGGTTTAATGTTAAGTAAGGACGCTGCTCTCTCTGCCTGGGAAAAACTCAGCTCAGGTTTTTATTCCGTTCTACATTCTCTTTTGCTTTAAGATATTCATTTTTTTTCATGTGAAAGGGGATCCTGTTCTCTCACTCTTTCTCCATTCAATGGCTTAGCAATGGTGACACAAAGCCATGCAATTGTCTGAATACCCCAAGCTGGCATCACTGTAATTCAGAATGATTCAAGACTCCATAACCCAAAGGCCTTCTCTAGTCTTATACTTCCTAATCTTTTTTGTGGGGGAGGGGGGGTCAATGAACAAAAACAGTATTTTATCTCTCTTGAGTTTTAATGCTTCCAAGTCTTAAAGTTGATTGCAGATGGGGAAAGGGAAGAAGGCATTGACAATAGCAGTCTGTGGAAGTACAGGTACCCAAGGTAGTGCAATGATCGTTGACACTAAGTACAAGAGCACAACAAATATGAGGAAGGCCTTCCGTCACTTTACCACAGACTCAAGGTCTAGCATCATGCAGAAAATCAGTATGTAGGGACCACAATGAGCAAGAAGTTCAGACTCTAGGGGAGGTGATCACAACCAGTATATACCAGATGTTACTAGAAAAGTAGATACCTAGAGAATACCTAGACAGAAATGTATATCAATACTGATCTCAGTATGCTAAACAGGAAGCTATCTGGCACAGTAAGTAGGTTGGGAAAAGAAGCTAAATCTCAGTTCTTTAAGTAAGATCTTAGCAGGAGGAATTAGTGTTATTCCCCAAAACTGGCATCCCAGTTTTCTTCTAATTGTCCCAAGGTTTGAACAGGTTTTCAGTATCTATCTATCCATACATAGATAGATAGATAGATTATATCTAACACATATAGATAGATATTGTATATCTAGTATAAATACCTATAGATATAGTATATCTAGTATATATTTAATATATAGATATAAATATAATTATTTTATTATGCTATATACAGTATTTTAATATATACTGATATATATTATATACAAAATTTTAGTAACAAAACAAGTATTGAATGCATTTTTTGAACATTTTCAAACAATATAGGTAAAGTGAGAATTTCTTTTGTTCCTCTCTTCCCAATCACAGAATCTTCCAAAAAAGCCATTATTGTTTGCAATTTAGTGTGTTTCTGCACATAAAACAAATTGATTTTTATGTGCCTAAATGGTTTTATATTTAGTGTTATAATGTATTTACATATATATATAATTCATATATATAATTGAATAATTTGCTATTTCTTGATTAAGCTTTGAACACCTATCAATATGTGTCTTTTTTTGTTTGTTTTATACTGCAAAATATTCCACAGTATTGATAAACCTTAGTTCATTTAACTAATTACCTATTAATGGCCAGTTACTTTTTCAAAAACTCTATTTTAAACATTGCTAACGTGAAAATTCTGATTCTAGTTGCTATGACCATTAGCAAACATCAGAGTATTCAATCTAGAGCAGGGCTAAGAATTGGAATTTCTTCATTAAATAGGATATATTAATAATTATACTATACTAATTTAGATTGCAACCTATACTGTATGAAAATGTGTGTTACCCACACACTCATCAACATGCAGCATTTTCACACTTTCTGACTTTGACAAGGTGGTGAGCACTCCCTCCCTCCCCAGACTGCCTTTAGTGATGAAACTGACTGGTTTGAGGGACACTATATTCTTAGCCCTAACTCCATCAATATTTTCTTTGAAGAAAGAGTTTCATCAATGCCTGGCGAATCTGCTTGGTCTTAACACTGTAGATGATGGGATTGAGCACAGGTGGCACCAGAAGGTAGACATTGGCCAGGAGTAGGCGGACAGCAGGTGCAATGTGCTTCATGAAGCGGTGCACCAGCGCCACGCTGATCATGGGCACATAGTACACGAGGACTGCACAGATATGTGACATACACGTGTTGAGTGCCTTCCGTCGCCCCTCACCAGAGGTAATGCCCAGCACTGTGTAGAGGATCAGCACATAAGAGACCACAATGAGCAGTGAGTCCAGCCCAAAAGTGGAAGTGACAATGCAGAGCCCCAGAATGCTGTTGGGACGAGTGTCCCCGCAGGGAAGCTGGATCAGATCTGAGTGCAGACAATAGGAGTGTGAGAGGGTGTTGTGGCCACAGAAGGGCAGATGCTGCAGGAGAAAGGGCAGTGGGAACATGAGCATCACACTCTTCAGTCCAAGCACAGCACCTGTACCAGCAATACGGGGCAGGGTCAGGATGGTGGTGTACTGTAGTGGATTGTAGATGGCCACAAAGCGGTCCACAGACATGGCCAGCAGAACTCCTGACTCCATGATGGAAAAAGAATGTATGGAGAACATCTGCAAAAGGCAGGCTTCAAAGCAGATCTCCTTGGCACCAAAAAGGAAGATGCCCAGCACAGTGGGCAGTGTAGATACAGAGACACCAAGCTCTGCAAAGGCCAGCATAGCAAGGAACAGGTACATCGGCTGGTGCAGAGAGATGTTTTTCTTGATCACAGCTAGGATGAGGCTATTGCCCATGAGGGCCACAAGATATGTGGAGCAGAATGGAAAGATGAACCAGGGGTACAGTGCCTCAAGACCAGGGAGACCAGTCAGCAGAAAATACTTTGGGGTGAATTGACTGCTGTTGAACATTTTCTTGTGTCTGGAGTCTGGAGACCTTGGCCTAGGCAGATGCCAAGGATGTAATCTGGGGTAAAACACATAAAAGTTAACAGATTATAGACTGAGAAGGACCTGCAAATTCCTTTGCCTAGTGTTATCTACCAACTCATTTCTCTCTTCCTGTTCCATACACCAGTTCAATTTGGTCTTCAATACAATATAAAAATATGAAGTCATGACTTAAAAATAGATATCTAGGATAAGATAATAATAATATGTATTATTCACAGTTCAAACTAATCTCCACAGTGTACATAAGTGGTAAGAATTTAATGTTTCCCATTTATCTAGCAAGAGATGGTATTGAGTAGTTTGAAGAAGACAGGTTGGAAAGACATCAACATAAAGAAAGCTGTAATCTACCAGACATTCTATATATTTCCGTTAGAGCACCTTGAATTTTCAGTGACTGATGGGGACAGGCGATAAGAGTGACATTGCCTCAATGTTAGTGTAGAATTGCCTAGGAGATAAAGACTTTAAATGTCCATCCCTGCCACTCCAAGCAGCATCAAAGACTGCTTTTCTCTGGGAGACAGAATTATCTGGCTTTACCCAGATTAAACATCTCTAAAATGGGCTCAATTCTCCATGTTCATTTCACAATCTCTTGCAATGAGCACTTTGTTTTTTACACACGGGAGGGAGAAAAAAGTAGAAAAGAGTCTATGTTACAAAGGTTAATGGAAAGAAGTATTTTGCCCACTTGAATTCCTGTTAAAGGAAAGAAGTGTTCTGTTCATTGAGAAATTCCTCTCCCATTGCCCATTTGCATATTGGAACATGGTTAATCAATGTTTACTGTGTGTATGGCATGGTGGGAAGGAGTATGGAACCTTCAGACTATGTTTCTGAAACTGTAGAAATGATAATATTTTTAATGAATTACAGCCCCAAAATGTTAATTCATAATGTCACTTTAATCCATGATGGCAGAAGTGCTGATGCCTTATGAAACCCTGCCTGGGAAGGCAAGCTGATTCTCTTTATATTATCCAAGAGAAATACGTCTGTAAAGGAGAGAGGAAGAGACCTCTGCGTGCCAAGATGTATTTGTGAGGAGACCTCCACATCTCAGGATGGGAGGTCAATCAAAATCTCTCTATTAGGAAAAGAATTAGAACAATAAATGATATCTCATCAGATAAAGATGACAGATCTGACTCTGCTGGAAACAATTAAAAAAACATGACTGGGGGAAATGTATTGGAGATGAGGAAGCTGAAGGTACTGAATAGTGGGATAGAGTTGAATCTTCAGTCATAGCTTTAAATCCTCCCTTTCTACTTTCTAGTGAGCTACGTCTGTAGAATGGGGGTAATCATATCTATAATAAAAATTAAGGGGACTGAATATTATGCTATATGCAAAAAGAACTTTATAAATTATACAGTAATCATCAGCTACAATAAAGTAATATTGGCCATTAGATCTTCAGGGTAGACCCATGACTTCTCAATGAGAGTGAAACTTTAGTGATGACATAAAGGATTTCTGACTCAGAACCACTCTAATACTCTGGGTCTTGTCTGTTTTCTAATTAATGTTAGGGGGTATATATTCCCTTTCAACTTCACCCTCCCATGCCTCAATTCAGCATATTAGTAGTCTAAGTAATTTACTTCCTGTTTATAATCTTGATATTTTGATACGCTTTCAGAAATTTCTTTTGATTGATTAGAGTTCACCTGTTATTTTACTTGTAAACCTTACTTATTGCTCCCAGATTTAATGTCTTGAAGTTTTAGATTCCAGAGCAGTATGTTAAAGAAGTAGGATTGCAGAGTAGTGCATCATGTTGCCTCAATGGAATCCTGGCTCAGTCACTTTCTGTCTGGCTCATCATTTCTCCATCTGTAAAACAGGTCATTAAATATGAAATGTCTGATTTCAAATCAAAACTGTAATTTATTATATCTCAAACAAGGAGCAGTACAATTAATTAAAGTATGAGCCTAAACTATCAACACAGTTTTGCCATCTTAACGGTAGCTTGTTTATGCCTGCAACGATGAAGCCTGGAGAGTGAGTGGTAATGAAATTGTGAAAGGCCTTTTCCACAGCTTGTTGAGAATTGGATATTTTTCCTTGCAAGAAGTGGTCCAAAGCCTGGAAGAAGTGGCAGTCAGTTGGTGCAAGGCCTGGTGAATACGGTGGATGACAGAGAGTTTGCAAGCACAGCCTCTGTAGTTTGAGCAGCATTGTTTGTGCTACGTGTGATCGAGTTTTGTCTTGCAAGAGGATTGGCCTGTCTCTATTTACCAGTTTCTGCTGCTTAATCGCAAGCATCCTCATCATTTCATCCAACTGGTTGCAGCAGACATCTGCTGTAATCGATTGACCAGCTTTCATGAAGTTGTAGTGGATAATGTCAGCGCTGGACCACCAAACAGACACCATTAGATTTTTTTGATGAATATTCAGTTTTGGACTGTTTCAGCACTTCATCTTTATCCAACCATTGTGCCAAACACTTGCGATTGTCAAAAAGAATCCATTTTTCATCACACATAACAATATGGGGTAGAAATGGTTTGTCTTTATGTAGTGACAGCAAAGAAAGGCAAGCTTCGAGACGATTTCTCTTCTGATGCTCGTTTAATTCATGCAGTACCCATCCTTCTTTACCTTGCCGATTTGTTTCAAATGGTCCAATATTGTTGGAATAGTAATGTCAAACCTTGATGCTAATTCACATGTAGGTTGAGATGGATTCACTTCCACTACAGCTTTCACCTCATTGTTATCCACCTTGATATCAGGTAGCCCACGTGGCTCATTTTCAGAATCAAAATCATCAGAATGGAACTTCTCAAACCATCAACATGTGTTCATTAGCCACATCCTTTCCAAACTCTTTGCTACTATTTCGAGCTGTCTGTGCAGCATTGGTTCCATGATGGAAATCATATTTGAAAATAACACGAATTTTTAATTTATCCATGGTTTTACCAAATTTTCTGTAAAAGAAATGTGAAAGATAATCACAAGCCAAAACATGCGTTTGAAAGAATGAGGATGTACCTTCATAATAAACATAAAACAAGAAGGGTCAAAATGAAATGTCAGAGGTATCAACTGTCAAACTTAGTACTTAAGGAAATCGGACATTTCATACTTAATAACCTTAATGCTATCTACACCTGTATGCTCACGTGAATCTTAAACAAGTTAACATACACGGAGCAGCTAGCATACAATATTTTCAACAAATGCAATTGTTGTTGGTGGAAATAATAATTATATTACTGATATTATGAATGTAAATCAAACATTTAATTTTCATACAATCATTTTTTTTTAGTTTACTCCTTTTTCTCTCCATCCTTGTGGATAATATTCACTTTTTGGAAATTAAGCAATTTCTTAATTGAAATAGTTGTTTAAAATTGTCTAGATTGAAGATATCAATTTTGTACCTTTAACCTAGCCTTATTTTACTGAGACCTCTCAACTATCTAGAATGTCTCTAAGAAATAATCTGATCCTGCTTCCTTTTCCTTTCCAAGGAAAAGAGACATTGGTTCTCAGGCATATTAGAAAGTTCCACTACTTTCCACCAGCTCCTCTGAGCATTAAATAACAACAAGAAAAACATTTGCACAATATCATCTGCCATGTAAAAGGAAGCAGATAAATACTTGAAAGGCAGTATGCCTGTCCATGATAGCAGTTATGGGGAGTGACAAGTGGTCTGGAATCCAGCCTAAACTCAGGTTTGTCATCTTTATTGTCTGTTTACTGGTATGTTGTTTTTAAGGACATCAATATAAAAGTGAATATGTACCTTATAAAGATACACAATTTTTATGTACCCATAATAATTTTTTAAAAGTTTTAAAAATTGAAAAAAGTGAATAAAACTGATTTTAAAATACATATCTCCCAGCACTTCAAGATGGACTGGTGGAGGGGAAGTTAGTGGCATCTGCACAATGTCCATCAGTTTGAATTAATAAGAATAACAGTGATTTTTGCTCTCTTATGCCACTGTTTAAGATGAAAGAAAAATTCTATCTCATACACGTATCCTCTCTGAATTACATATTAATACTTCTTAATGCCCGTGAAACTTCACTGAGGAGATTTAACTCCTTCTCTTGACTCCTGTATAAATCCTGACACAGGATTATCTTTCTTTGCCTTTTCTTTCCTGAATATTACTGTTTGTTTCTCTAGTCTTTTTTTTTTTTTTTTTTTGGTTGCTGTTATTATTTGCTTTTCTGGTTCGTTTTTTTCCTTTTCTGTTTGTTTCTATACCTTTCTTTAGCATTCTGGCATTCAGTTCAACTAAAAATTATATTTTAAAGCAAGTGTAACCTCCTTTCTTGTTTTATAAGATCCAGCTCAGATGTCAACTCTTCTGTGAGGTCTTTTCCTCACTCATGCATGCACTCCATCACTTTCTGCAGCAGCCTCCGCAGTACTTGGTTCTCTATACTGCAATTTAGTTATTAATGTGACTTTCTCCTAGTGGTTTGCAAGCTCTTCCAGAGAAGATCTAGAGCCTGTATTTTCAGCATATCACCAGGGCTTACTACAGGGGAAGGAAAAAGGAGAAAGAGGGGCAACAGGAAGGAAGGTGCACACTAAAGCAGTGATAGTAATCTAAGCTGAGAGTTTGGTGAAAGTAAGAGTTTGTCTTTTATCAAATAAGGGCATCTTTGAGGAAAGAAAAACAATTTAATTTTTTTACTTCATTATACATGAGGAGCTGTTATTAATATTACAAGGAGAGGTTAAAGCCTGGTGTTTGGTGTGGAAGAGGGCAAAAGGAAAAGGAAATAAAATACATTCACTTAGTACAATGTATCAGGCACTCTGGAAGGGTGCTTTGCATGTGGTATCATTGTATATGTCATTTTATTCATCCTCGAAAAACCTCAAAATTATCAAATCACACCCATTTTACAACATGGAAGAGTAAGAAATTGGCATTTCAGGTGCCTTGCCAAAGTCATAGAGCTCTGTGGCAAAACTGAGGTTAAAGTTAGGAGGGAAAGAAAGTCTGAAGAAGAAAGCAAGCAATGCTAGCAGATGGGGGCGGAGGTGAGGGCTGGGAGACAAATGATGGAGGAGTGAAAAGCACTGGTCGTGGGGAGCTGGGTTTGCGAGTGAGCAGGCCTTCAAGGTTATGCCGCTGGCTGCGTGGGATGTAGGGGACAGCGCCCATTGCTATGGGAGGCCAAGGAAAGGAGGATAAACAAACCTAAAGAAGGAAGACAGATTTAAAAACAGAATCTAGTATCTGATTGAAAAAAAAATGGATTTGGGGAAAAAATGGAGGCTTCCCTCTCCCAGGTTTCCTAAATCAAGAGAGAAGAGCTGGGTAAGACAGACTCCAAGTGTTCTTCTGCCACCGTGAGACTTTCTGTCACACAAAACTCTGTGTCCTCAAAGGAGAAGGAGTCTTTCAAGACATGAGGAAAGAGGAAATAAAATGTGTGCTAGAAATGAGCTGCATCTCAGAACAAAAACCTCAGGCAGGTTCAGCACACCTGAACAGATTTCTCATCCTCCTGATCCCATGGGCTGGACTTCCAGGGTGAACTGACTCCTCCTCTGTGAGGGTCCACCTGCTGTTCAGTGTAGCTGGTCTCAGGCCTTGTCTCCAGCATTCTAGCTGGAGGCAGGAGGAGGAGCTGAGTGGTTTTCGAATTTATCATGATTCCAGAACCAGTCCCTCTCCATTCCCCAGTTTTGCTGGTCAATCCCCTGGGAAACACAGGCAAAACAGCCTTAGAAGAATGTGCTACCTCTGAGCCTACAGGAATAATTGAGCCAAGAGCAAAGGATCCCAGTATTCTCTGGGGAATTATAGGACAAATTCTGAGAAAATACAGAACAAGATATGTGTGTGTGTATGTGTGTGTGGAGGGCGTATATGTGTATATGTCTGTGTGAGAATGATTATATGTGCATATACAAGTGTGTACGTTTATGTAAATGTACATGTGAACACATGTGTATGCATGCATGTAAATGCAAGTGTATGCATAATCATCCATGCTCCTTTATGTTGAATTTTATTTGAGAGTTTGTAGGATTCTATGAGCATGTAATCTTCCCATATGTACCAATTGAATGTGTGTGCATTCATGTCTTTATATGTATATGCATGCATTGCATTTCTCGAAACATATATATATTTGCATTTATATATATATATATATATATATATTTATAATCTTTACACATCCTTAAATACTCTATTTGTCCTCTGTTCACTCTAATATCTTAAACCTTATTGGTTAAGGTCATTCTTGTGTCCTGTGGGCACAGGCAGAAATTACCTTGTGCTGAAAATGTTAAAGTGTGACCTAAGAAGTTCTGTGAATTTGTAGATTTTACTAAAAAGCTGTTTTGTTTTGTTTTTCTTGTTTTAGTGACTCAAGGACCTACCTCCATCATATCACCACGTACAGGTTTGACACACTTTGAATCTCGGTTGCTCTCTGTGGTTCTAATCTAGGCTTTTGTCTCTCTCCTGGCTAAGATTTCTTTGTTGTGTGGGCTCCTGAGGAAGCAGGGTCCTGGTCAGGCCATGCCACCCTCTGCATTGACCTTTCCTGAATGACCCACAGACCTTGAAGTCGAAGCACCTGATTTTGCTGTCTGTTTTCCCTCTATAATTTCATCTTTTAGTTGTGAATATACGAATGGTCTCTGAACCCCAGTTTCCTCTCCTTTGAAATAGGGATAGTTATACATTCTTCACAGGGAAAAAAAGAATGTTTAACGAGAAAACTTAGTTGAAAATCCTAAAAAACAGTAGGTGCTCAAAATGTTATTTGACTGCACTTAATCACAAGCCGAATCCCACTCCCAAAGAAATCATTCCCACAGTTCCCTTTACAATTAGCCCTTGGCCCTCTCTAGCTCTCCTCTTCCTCTGGCCCTTGCCCCTGAGACCTACCACTGATGCTCTGTTTTGGACCAGGCACCGACTCTGCTCGTGGCCCCTCAGCCACCAGCCTGAGATCTAGTCCTAACTGCACTCTCCATGGATGGCCATCTCTCCAGCTTCCCCCGAGGCAGCATCCCCCTTCTCTAGATCTGGGAGTTTTCCAGGCCAGAGTTGCAAGGGCCATTCTTTCGTTTTCATCTGCTCAATTGCTCCTATCTTTGGAATTCTTAGCAAATAATTATAAACCTAGCCATACAAACACTCATCTCATGATGGTATTCTCTATCACTTCGTACCTTAAAGACTCATGAGTAGGATTCCTGACCCAGCACCCTGGAAGGGGAAATGCCCACGGGTTCTTCTGACATCAACAATCTTAATTCATTTAGGGGAATCATACTACCCATTAGCCTTACAAACGTGGTGTTATTTATGATCCCTTGTTTCCCAAATATCCAGAAGGTGATGGGTAAGCAACCACACTAGAATGAGGAAATCTCTTCGCAAAATTGAGTGAATACTTACCACGTAGTCAATACAGGTCTTCTAATAACATTTAGAGATAAGGTTTCTTGTTTCTCTGCCATAACTACCTTAACTTGTACCCTGAGAAGATTTTTATTCTATTTTCCCTGAAATTGACAGGGATTAAGTGATCTCTGTTTAATAGAAGCTTATAGCTGCAGAGCACTTATTATGTTCCAGCTGTGGCTCAAAGTCCTATCCTGGGTCCACCCTCCTACTGTATGTAAACATACACATTTTTTAAACTGAGAATTAGAAGCTGTGTTTTATAAATGGGAATCAAGAGAGGATAAATATGTCATGGATGAATGACCAGGTTAGGAGAGGAAGCAAACACATTTCATAATACCAAGTTACTTTATATTATTTTGTTTCTTTGGCTGCTTTCCAATCACCACACTTGAGGGGCCTGGCTGGGGGAACCATTTTTATTTCTTTAGACTTCACAATGCTTATTTATATAAATAAGAAAAGCTCTTGGAAATATCTGCAACTGCCATTAAGTTGTTATGTACTTTATGGGCATTTTCTTCTTTAATTCTCACTATATTTACCATATTCCATCTTAATTTAATGAATGAAGGGCACAGGTCTTAGAGAGGATAAGCAAATTAAAAATCATCTAACTCACTCTCACAGTGGTAAACAAAATCACAATTAAACTATTAATTTATTAATTTTGTATTAATTATACTTTGAAACAAAAAAATTGTAGCAATTCACATTATTAAATTATGCTATTCTGGGCGCACTTCAAGTCAATTTCTTTTTGACTTTTTTCTTACGTATGGCTTAAACACATTCATGCTTTTTTGCATGCCTTGTAATTCTTTTTGTTGCATATTGGACATTTTAAATACTATGGTGTGGCACCTTCTGAATTTTATTATATGTTTCTGGAGTGCTGTTATTATATATGTATTTTTAAATGTATTTTTGTCTGACCTCAAAATTTTTAAAAAATTATCTTCTTTGTGGTATATATGGCTGTGGATGTCTCTGCTCAAAATTTTCATTATTATTTTTAATTTTTAGTATGTTTTTCTAAACATTGACTCTATCAATTCTAGGATTTCTCTGTTACATGTCTGCCTCATCTGCTGCTTGCCTAAACCTGGAACACAATTTCAAACTAACAGATTTGTGGGTTTTTCCTGTTAATTTATCATATATCACCAATTTTGCTGCCTTTACAGAGAATGCTGATTCAGATTTCACCTTCCACCCCAAATCATATTTGCTCTCTCAGACAATAAGAAGTCCAAGCCCTATGCTGGTAAAGCTGCAGTTCTCACCAACCACACTGGGTAGTGGGAATGGAGAAGCAGCTCCAGACAGGAATGTCACAGACTCTCACTGATCTTACTAAAAGTTCTAACAGTTTATCATGAATATATACCTCTCAGTTTGTTGTTTGACTCTGGTCAATGTTTGAGCCCTGAAATACTTGCTTTTCCTCAACTTTATTACTTATATTTTGGGGGAAGATTTGCAGAATTCTTTTTGCTGCCATGGCTGGAACCCATATATTGATGTAGTAATATTAATATAATATGGACAGTTCAAAATTAAACTATTACACTTTCAGTTTTTCTTCACTGAAAGTGTGACAGACATTTTTTTTTTACATTTTTAATTATTATGGGTACACAATATCACAGTTATATATATATTTATAGGGTACACATGATGTTTTGATACAGGCATACAATGTGCATTAATCAAATCAGGGTAATTGGGGTATCCATCACCTCAGGCATTTATCCTTTTTCTGTATTAGGAACATTCCAATTCTAGTCTTTTAGTTATTTTAAAGAATATCCTAACTTATCATTGATTATAGTCACTTTGTTGTGCTATCAAATATCTTTCATTCTATTTAAATATCTAACTATATTTTTGCCATCCCCATTAACCATCCCCATTTTATCCCTCCCCTCCACTGACTACCCTTCCCAGCCTCTGGTAACCATCATGCTACTCTCTGTTCCCTTCAGAAACTTGAATTCATACCTGTATAGAATAAAAATCCAAATTTTTGAATCTGCAATAAAGTGATCTGCAATGAAGATGGAACTATACAAATATTTTATTGTGCAAATGGTGTAAATGGGAAAACCGGAAACCCACATACAGAAGAATGAAATTGAAATCTTTTCTCATAATATATACAAAAGTGAAGTCAAATGGGTTAAAGGCTTAAATGGAAGACCCAAAACTATGAAAATACCAGGAAAAACATAAGAAAAAACTCCATGGCATTGGTCTCGGCAATAGTTTTTTGGATATGACCCAAAAGGCACAGACAACTAAAGCAAAAATAGATAAATGGGATTATATTAAGCTAAAAAGCTTCAGCACAGCAAAGGAAACATTCAAAAGAGTGAATAGGCAACCTACAGAATGAGAAAAATATTTGCAAACTATACATTCGATAGGAGGCTTATATCCAATATATATTAGGAACTCAAACAACTCAATAGCAAGAGAGCAAATAACCTGATTTGAGAAATGAGTAAGGACTTCAATAGACATTTCTCAAAAGAAGACATACGAATGGCCAAAAGGTAAACGAAAAGGTGCTCAACATCACTAATCACCAAGGAAATGAAAATTGAAAACACAATGAGATATCACTTCACACATGTTAGAATGGTTATTACCAAAAAGGCAAAATATAACAATGTTCATGAGGTTGTAGAGAAAAAGGAGCCCTGACACACTGTTGGTGGGATGCAAAGTCGTACAACCATTATTGAAAATAAATATGAAGATTCCTCAAAAATTAAAAACAAAACTACCACATGACTCAGCAATCCCACTACTGGGTATATATCTCCCCAAAATAAAACAGTATGTCAAAAAGACACCTGCACTCCCATACATACTGCAGCACTATTTACAATAGCCAATACACGCAATAACCTAAGTGTTCATCAATAAATGAATGGATAAAGAAAATGTGGTATACATACACAGTGGAATACTATTTATTCAGCCATAAAAGAGAAGGAAATTATGTTCTGCCACAACATGGATAAACCTGCAGGATATTATGTTAAGTAAAATAAGCCATGCACAGAAAGACAAATACCACATGATCTCACTCATATATGGAATCTAAAAAAGTTGATCTCATATAAGTAGAGAGTAAAGTGGTAGTTGCCAGGGGCTGCAGTGGTTGGGATGGGGTGGTTGAGGGATGTTGGTCGAAGGATACATAATTTAAATTAGGAGGAATAAATTCAAGAGATCTATTGTAAAACATGGAGACTATAGTTAGTAATATACTGTATTCTTAAAAAATGCCAAGAGAGTGGATGTAAAGAGTTCTCATTACAAAAATAACTGCGTGAAGTAATGCATATGGTAATTAGCCAGATTTTGTCATTCCATAATGTATACGTATTTCCAAACATCACGTTGTACACAGTAAATACATACACATTTACATCAATTTAAAAATAAATAAATAAACAAGGCCAGGAGCAGTGGCTCATGCCTCTAATCCTAGCCCTTTGGGAGGTCGAGGCAGGAGGATCACTTGAGGCAAGGAGTTTGAGACCAGCCTGAGCAACATAGTGAGCCCCATCTCTACAAAATATAGAAAAATCAACTGGCATGGTGGCACATGTCAGTAGTCCCAGCTACTAGGGAGACTGAGGCAAGAGGATCACTTGAGCCCAGGAGTTTGAGATTACAGTGAGCTATGATCACATCACTGCACCCCACCCTGGGCAACAGAGTGAGACCCTGACTATAAATAAATAAATAAAACATAAATAAATATTTTATTTTATTTTATTTTGAGGAATGGTGGTAAAGTCATTAGCTAATCCAAAGAATATGAAGTGATGATTTTACCTTCCATATTATGAGAGTAATTTATCATTAATGGTATTATTATAGAATTAGAGTTTTAATAAACATGCAAAGCAAAAAATATAGAAATCACTTTAAACTTGCAAACATTTATATAAAAAGTAATTATTATTTTTCATGTAAGAAAATGGTGGTGACTGTAAATTTATAAGTATACCTATAAGTAATAATAAACATCAACTTTAACATTACAGTCAGTTCATGATGTACACTTAATCGATCCCATTAAAATAAATAAACAAAAATTACTTTGCGGTAAGAAGTCTCTAAAAAGAAGTTTCAATTCATTCCTTGTTTTGAATTTCCACGGTCTGTCCCCAGTGTCTCATTTTATCTTCCCCAGTGAAATCACCTTGAGAATGGCCCTGCGGATCGGCTGGGTCTTGACGCTGTAGATGACTGGGTTCATCACGGGTAGGAAGAGCACAGAGACAGTGCCCATGAGGATGTGCACCAGGGGCGAGGTGTGGCTCCCGAATCTGTGCACAATGGACAGGCCTAGCACAGGCACATAGAAGCAGAGCACAGCCAGGATGTGGGAGACACAGGTGTTGAGGGCCTTGAACCGCTCCCCTGCAGAGGCAATGGCAAGCACGGTGCGGAGGATGATAGTGTAGGAGAGCAGGATGAAAAGGACATCGGAGCCCATGGCCAGCATGATGATGCACAGCCCGTAGAGTCTGTTGAAACGTGTGTCAGAGCAGGCCAGGCGGATCATGTCCTGGTGAAGACAGTAAGCGTGGGAGAGCGCCCCAGGGTGGCAGTAGTCAAATTTCAACAGGTGCAATGAGGGTGCAGCAGTGATGGCAGCACTCCTCATGCCCAACACAGCCCCAGCCAAGGCCACACGAGGACCTGTGAGCACAGATGCGTAGCGCAGTGGGAATCGGATGGCCACCAGGCGGTCCAGAGCCATCGCAAAGAGCACGGCTGACTCCATGAAGGAGAAGGAGTGGAGGACGTGCTGCTGCAGAACACAGGGCACCAGGCTCACTGTCCGGGCATCAAACCACAGCACACCCAGCACGGAGGGCAGCGTGGACACGCACAAGCCCAAGTCCGTCACAGCCAGGATGGCCAGGAAGTAGTACATGGGCTGGTGGAGGGAAGGGTCAGTTCGCACCAGATGCAAGATGGTGGGATTACCCATAAGGGCCACAAGGTATCCTACAGAAATGGGCAGTGAGATCCACTGGTGAGCCCACTCCAGGCCTGGGAATCCCGTCAGCAGGAATGTAGAGAAGCTCAAGTTGGCACTTGGTAGTGTGGGCATCCTCAAGCTCAGGAGGCCTATTCAGCCTGGGAAGGCGGCAATGTGTTTGAAGGTTAATAGACCCGTAAGCGTGAGCCCTGTCCCTGTCTCTGCACACAGTCCCCTGCTGGCTGGTCTGCATTGCCTCTCTGCATTGCCGGGACTCAGTGGCCTCTTATTTGGCTGCTGCCCTCACAAGCAGCCTAAACTCTTTTCCTGCTCTCTCCACTATTTTTCTTATTCCCCTCTAATCCTTTACTTAACTCAATGCCAGTAAGCCTCAACAAAGGTTTTATCCTATTCTTGCTCTTGACCAGCTAATGAGAGCCTTTTTTTTGAACTCTTCTTATAAAAATCTATATAACTGCTCAGATTCTCAAAAATTCTGCTACTCCCAAACTTTCTCCTTTGTATGGCCTTACCTCCTCAGGCTGTTTTTCTTCCTGTAGAAGACATGATCCCTAATTTTTCTAAGCAAATTGAGGATGGCTGATGAAAGTTTCTCATCTAGTCTGCTCCCCATTTTATCTCCTTATTGTCGTAATGTGATCTTTCCACACTTCCTTACGATCAGAAGAAGAGGTATCCCGTTTCTTTCCAAACCCAGCCCCTCTCAGGGGACCCGTGACTCTCACTAACCAGCGTCTCACGCCTCAGGCGTCTTCTCAGCGGCCTGCGGATCTCATTCTTCGGCTCACAGAGTCATACCGCTCCAACATGCACAGTCTGTGTCTTTAGAGTCGCTACCTTTACCCTACTTCCTGAGATGTCTTTCTCTTAAAAAGTAATTTCAGATTCCTCGTTTCTTTTTTCTTTCTGTCTTTTCAAAAATACGCCTCCTCAGAAACCACGCTGGAGATCTGACACAACTTCAGTCAACGAACCTTGAAACAGCAGCAACCACCACCAAGCCTATTCCTTGCCCAAATTAGTTTACTGAATAGTAAAAACAGAGGCATCTGGAAAGATGTTCACAAGGCAAGCCTTGCTATCCTTGATCTCAGGGTCTGATATAATATTTGTTTCTTCATTCTCATCGGTAAAATAAGGATAATGGTATTTCCTGATCAAAAAATGGATATGAGTTTTAATAGACATACTATGTGTACAGAATTTAGGACAGATTCTGGAGTATAATAAATAATAAATATATTTGTTATTATTGCTCCCAAACCCAAAACTGATTTCCTTGTAATTTTCCCCTATTGTTCCTACTCTTTACTCTTCCTATTATACAGCAATAAACTCTACCTCCTCTCTGATATGATAGTGCTTTAGATCTTGGCAGACAGTGCCATGTGCCTTTGAAGGACTGGGACCTCCTGAGAGGCCCTGGATGTGGGGAGTGATTGGGAGACAGTGAGAGAAAATACTGAGGAATAGATCACAGTGTATACTGAGTGACAGAAAGTAGGGCTAAGGGAGGGCAGACTGTGTGTGTGTGTGTATACGTGTGAGTGTGCGAGAGAGAGAGAGAGAGTGCCTGATGGCGGAATGGGTGGGGATGGGCAATGTGGTCAGACATCAGGGGGCCCACAGGGAAGAGCATGTGCAGCAGAGAAGGATGAGGCACCAAGGAGCCTAACAGCTTAGTACCTGGAGAAGGAGGATAATAGACTCCTGCACAGCCTGCTCTTCAGCCTTCTCATCCCAAATCTACAGCACAGTGAAGACTCTGTCTAGCACAGTTGTCCCTCGGTATCCATGGGGGATTGGTTCCAGGACCCCCATGAATGCTCGAGTCCCTTCGTTGGCCCTCTAGACACAGCGTTGTGTATAGACCATTCTAACACATTGCACTGCGATCCTCTAGGCACAGTTACATCAGGCAGCATAGTGTGGTGGCTCTGAGATCAGATTTGCATTACAATCTATTAACTCTATGGTTGTGGAAATTATTTGATTAATCTCAGTTTCTTCACCTGAAAAACTGAGATAATTATACCTACTTTGCAGGTTGGAGAGCCATTTATATGCAATTCTAAATGTGGTGCAGTTAGAACCATATGCTCAATAGATGCAGATTACTATTTGCACTTTCCAATATTATCTTCTTTTTAAAACCTTTCCATGATATTTACCTACCATATGCCAGATATGGCTCTTCCTTTCATGTCTGCAGTGAGCTCTAAGAAAGGGGGAAACAACAATGAAGAGGAAGAAACTCAGAGCTGGGAGCTCTGAGCTCATGAGCGGGTTTTTGGACAAGCCAGCCGCATGGCTTTGGTAAAGTTATTGTCTCTCTCTACACCTTAGCTTCTTTCTATCATGAAAAATTTTCACACGTGGCCTACCTCCTTTCCAGGGAAACTATTGGGTTTAATGGGACTGTAAAAGGAGGTGCTCTGAACTATTAAAAGCTCTATCAATTGGGGTAGAGTAGTTGAGAAATGATTCCTTCCCCATCATGACCTTGTATTATTCCACTACAAAGCACAGCCCGGTAACAAGTGCAGGTCTCACTCCTCAACCAAAAATATCAGGGGAGATATCACAGAGCAGCATTCCTACCCACAAATTGGCTATCCTCCCAAAAGCTGCCCTGTCCCAAAACTCTGCTTACAGTCCTGCTACATAAGAGATATCAGAGAGGTCACTGGGCTGGCTCCCTCTATCCATAAACCAAAGGATCTTCAACAACTTACTGGTCCCTTTTTGTCTTTAGCTTCTTTTCAGACCCTTGTAGTCCTTCCCACTCCTGTGCCAGGCTCTAGGATGCTCCTCTATATCGGCTGCACAGGCAATTATGAAGCTGTCTGTCTCTCTCCCCTGGGTCTTGGGCCCTCAAAGGACTCTCCAAGATGGATGCAGACCTGACAAACACCAAAGAGGGATTAGCATCCTTCTAGAACTTGGCCTTTGGGTATTCCAGGTATCTTCCATTGCAATATAGTGACCCATGGGTGCTGCCAGGACATATTTCATTGAGCCAGATGATCTTTCAATCTCTTCTCCCAACAGCTGCCATCTTTATAAGAACATTATTGGTTGACCCTCAGTCCTCCTTTCCATCTTCCTCTCCTTTTCCCAGACAAAATTCCCTTCAAGACTCTCCTTTCAAGAGTTATTCATTCTTATTCATTTGGAAAATATGTGGAAATCACAAGCTTTGGGGCAGATACCTGGATGCAAAGATTAATAAGGCACAAAACTCTGTCTTTGAGAAAATCATTATCTTCTGCAGGAGCTTTAATGTGAGAAAAACTCTCACTGAGAGAGCAAAAATAGGCTTCACGGGAGATACAAGTATTTATTTAATAGCAGGTGTTCTTTACTAATGGCTGCTCTCTTATAAGTTCCAGCATTCTGGATACAGGGGGAAATGTACAAAGGCTTAGAGTTGTCACAAAACAAGACATTATAAAATTATGTGAATATCAATTACCTGAAAAATATGTGTTTCACCGACATAGTGTCAGCTTCCAAGGTTAAAGAGGCCTGAGGATATTAAATAACATGAGATACTAGTAAAGAGTACTGCATGCAGGAGCATAGGCCAGTGCTGGGGAACGGTCCACATCATTTATAGCTGGATACTGTCAGTAGCAAGAATAATGTAGCTTTGGTGGATTTTATTTTTTTTCTTGTTTTTTTTTTTAAATTAAATCAGTATAGGACAGTTTAAAACACAAACACTGTAGTTAGAACAACTGTCAAACTTTGGTGTAATATTGGGCAAGTTATTTTGCCTCTGAGGTTCAGTTTACTTATCTGTTAAATGGGTCCTCTAATATAATAGTACCCATCTCGTAAGGGTATTGTCAAGAAAAAGTGACCTATTAAGCACCTAGAATAATACCCGGGTCATAGTA
Source organism: Daubentonia madagascariensis (assembly GCA_023783475.1). NCBI lineage: Eukaryota > Metazoa > Chordata > Mammalia > Primates > Daubentoniidae > Daubentonia > Daubentonia madagascariensis. The sequence goes on along the minus strand of JAKFHU010002465.1, from coordinate 964,249 downwards.
TGTGCTTTAAAAACAGCTATTATATGAGAAATCTCTGTACCTTCTGCTCAGATACACAATTTCACTGTGAACCTAAAACTATTCTAAAAAATAAAGCCTACTAAAAAGTAGCTATTACTACAGTTTTCTGCTATTGTTTTCTGTTGCTTTCTTTTTATGATAATAAATTGAAAAATAGATTATATAATCTGGGGAAGGGAACATTTAAAGTAGGAGAACCTAAGTGATTAGACTTCTTTCAGTAAAACATGGCATGCCCTGAAATGACTGACCCTGTTTGCAGAGGAGGTCTAGCTCCAGCACAATGGTTTAAGAAAGTCAGACAAACTGGATATTGGATTGCAATTCTGGCATACCTTAGAAATTTAACTAAGGAAATGTCCTTTCCTCTGGGAGCCTCAGTTTCCTAATTCTAAAATATTGAAAATGTTAATACCTACTTAATTCACATATTTGGTGAGAGGATTAAGTAAAATAATGCAAGTAAAAAGTACTCAGCACTCTCTACCATGTAAGAAACACTTAATAAATGTTAGTATTTATCATTATCATAATCACTGTTTTCATTATTATCATAGACATATTCTTATACAACCTTTATACTCTTTGAAAAATCTTCAAGTGGAACATGTTCTTTGGAAATTTGTACAGTGCAAAGATGGAGAAATGCATATAATACTTTTCATACAAATTTTAAAGGCTTTTCATATATGTATAAAATATTTTTATAAATGCTTGTATAAGAGAGAAATAACTTTCATATATACTTTTCAAATATATGTACACACAGATATCCATAAACAACAGATAGTATGTCAGTCTATGCTTTAAATATTCTATTATATAAAGTTATACCATAAATATATATTTGTAACTTGTTTTGGGTCAATTTTATATGTTTAGAACTTATTTATGTTGTACCATGTTGCTACAGTTTATTGATTTTAATGGCGTATACTATTATATGACTGTATTACAATTACTTGTCTCTTGTCCTTTTGAAAGATGAGGTTGTTTTCAATTCTTACTCTTAGAAACAGTGCAGCAGTGAACATTCTTGTGCAAGTCTCTTTGTACAAGAGGTATGCACTTTTCTAAAAAAGAGTTACAATGTATAGCTACATCATAGAGCGGGTGCATATTTCACTTCTGATAGATTATCTCGAGTCGATAGATCTTCATGGGCTGTAAGAACCTACACTGACCACCAGATAATAAACCATTATTCTACATTCTTACCTACATTTGGTATTATCAGAATTTTTTTCATTTTTTGTAATTTATTGGTGAAATATGGCATCCACATATCATTTATTTCATGTTTTCCTAATTTTTACTGAAAATGAACGTGTTTCCAAATGTTTATTGGCAAGTTTGCTGCAACTTGGTTTGGGTCATTAGTGGAGAACATTAGTTCTCTTGGTTTTGTGCATTGCCTGTTCATATCTTTACTCAATTTCTTATTGAATTCTCTTTTTCTTCCTGATTTGTAGAGGCTCTTTTATATTCTGGACATCAAACCTCAGTTGCTTATATACATCTACATTGCAGATATCACTTTCTAGTCTGTGGTTTGTATGGTCTTTTTGCTTTTGGTGACTTCCCGTTTTACTGCATTTAAATATCTATCTATCTGTCGTCTCTCATCTATCTATCTGTCTACTTATTTATCTACCTACCTACCTATCTGCCTACCTAGCAATCTATTCTCCTATATTTTCTTTTAAACATTTTTAAAGCTTTCCTTTTAATATTTATGTCTTTAATTGAATGTGTTTTTGTGTGTACTGTAAGGTACGGATCAAATTTTATTTTCCATATGGATAACAACTTTGGCTAGCAGCATTTATTGAATAATCAATCCAACCTTTCCCAACTGTGTTTAATGTTACTTCTTTCAGGTAACATTATACCTGCGGGTCTGTGTCTGGACTTTCTATTCTTTTCTGCATATGTTTGTTCTCTGGACAAATACGACACTGTTCAAATTATTACAGTGTTACAGAAAACCTTGGAATTTGTTAGGAGGTGTCTCCCATTCACTGCTCACTTCCAAATTGTCTTGACAGTCGTTGTCTCTTTGCTCTGCCATATGATTTTAGAATCACCCATCAATTTCTACAGTATGATCTATTGTAATTTTGGTTAGAAATGAATGGATTCACAAATTAATTTTGGAAGAATTGATATATTAAAAAAAACTAAACCTTCTTATTCATTAAGAATGTATTTCTCTCCACAGGTATTTATGGGTTTTTTTGTTGTTGTTTTTGTTTTGATTCGTTTTGTTTTTTGAGACAGGGTCTCACTCTGTCTCCCAGGCTGCAGTGCAGTGGCGCAATCATAGCTCACTGCAACCTCTAACTCTGGGTCTCAAGGGATCCTCTCACCTCCGCCTCCTGAGTAGCTGGGACTATAGGCACACTCCACCATGCCCAGCTAATTTATTTTCATTTTTATTTTTTGTAAAGATGAGATCTCTCCATGTCACCCAGGCTGGGTCTTTTATGTTTTTATGTCAATAACATTGTCAAAAAATTTTTGAGCATCCTTTGTTAGATTTATTCTTAGGTACTTTACACGTTTGTTTCAATTTTCATTTGTTTTATTTGAGTTTCCTAGTAATAAAAATAATCTGCATGATCCTATATGTGGTGGAAAAAACTATTTGCCCTCAAGCTTCAAGAAATGCAAAGGGCAAAGGACCACTAGATCCTAGAAGACCAGAAAATAAGAAAACAGGGACCAGAATATGACTCACTAAAAGCCCAGTTAGGTCACAGTGGTGTCTGAGGCACCTAACCTACCAGGTATTTTCTTTGTGGCACTTGGGTCTCCCTGTGTTGCCTGAGCAAGGACATGAGTTGACACAAGAGTATGAGAGCTCCAGACCAGTGGAATATGGCTGTTTTTACCTTCCCTCTTATACCACTACTATGCACTTTCTGGATATATAGGCCAGTTTCTATTCTGGGCTACCACCAACACCTCCTGCTATAACCATCCCCCTCTCATTTTGACCAGGCACACAGAAAAATATTCAAAGTTTGAATCAGAAACTAGTCAGACAAACATCAACCATCTGTATACAGCCCTAAGGGAGGTCTCTCAGATTAGGCATTGGCTAAAAAACGAAATGAAGGGAGGGGGTGGAGGGAGGGGGCAGAGGCTGGAACACAGAAGCGAGAAAACCTGCCTGACGTGGAGGCAGGAATACGACTATTCAGGGCCCAGGAACCTCTATGTCACTAAGTCCATGGTAAGAAAGAGAGAAATTAGTTGATTAAACAGACTTCCGCAAGTTTTCTATTGGACCCTCATCAGGCAAGAGGAGTGGTGGTTAATATACTAGTTCTCCCGTGCTGTAGAGCTATGACAAGAAACTCTCAGGAAGTACTTCCTGGTCATGGTCATTTTAACCTGTGGCAGAGCGGACAGGAGGACCCAGATGGCCTGACTGAAGTAGAACTAGGAAAATGATGGAGAATGCCACTTCGATGGATGCCATTGGAAAGGAGTATTCTTGCGTTTCTTGAATGTGAAGAAGGGAGCTTCCCTAGACAAGAAGAGAACTTCTTTTTCTTAGCTCTGGATCCTACTTTACATATTTTTATGCCCATGAATTAACTTAATATTTATTGATTGATTATATATCATGTGATAATCATTATATTTATAGAGATTTACTGGTGACCAAGACATACCTAATTCCTCCAAGGATCTTAATTTAGTCATTTATCCTGGTGGAAACACACACATACACACACACATTCACAAATAGCACATTACTGCGTGACAGATGTTACAACAGGAAACGTAGGGTGCTATGGAAGCAAACAGATGGATCATCTGCTGCTCTGCTATCGAAAAGGAGCCACATCAGTGAAAATGTCCTTGAGAAAGCAACCTCAAAGCTGAGACTCCAACATGGATTGCATTTAGTCAACAGCAGGGCAGGCTGCCCTGCCAAGTTTAAGTTCACATCCTCCTGAGCAATGAGATTGTTACTTAGACATGTTTGTGGTATGTCCTTGGTACTCCTTTGTCACATTACATGTTATTATGCCAGATATTCTAACTAAAGCACCTGGTAGTAAACACTGATTTCAGCTTAATGTCCGACTTGAAGCTGTAGGACTCAGGGGTCCACAGGAAAAATAAATCAGAGGTGAGAAGAGTTAGGGATGGGGTCCAGGGCTTCTGCTAGAGGAACAGGGGCAAGAGGGCACAACCTCAGAAAGAGTTAGAGACTTCTGCCTGAACTAGGTCTTGGGGAAGAATGCAGGAGATTTGATGTTTCTGATGTGACTCAGGGGTCCAAAGGTTACTGTTCAGCCAGGATAGAAAAGAGGAGAAGGACCTTTGTCAGGTAGAAAATATGGAAGCAGTCCCAAGGAACCAGGGAAGGATGTATATTTCTTGCAGTGAGTTACAGCAAATGACATTTCATCTGGTCTCTGCTAGGTTCTGTTCTGGGTGCTTTGTCCTTTATTGTTCCTTTTTAGTTTTCATTTAGTTTCATTTTACTTTCAGTGTTTATAGATTGGTGATGACCATCAGTAACGTCTTCCTCTGGGCATCTTTTGATGCCCAGAAATACCAGTTCTCAGATGTAGGAAGAAGCATTATGATATAAGCAAGAAAAGGTCTGTCTTTTTAAGCCATAGCTCAATAAATAAATTTGCCTATACTTTATTTAGGGCAGGGGAAAAATCTTTGAGAACATGGGGTGTCACAATAGGTACTCAATGCTATAAATTTTCATCCTGATTAGGGGCCTTCGTGTAGGCTTTCAGTGGCAGCTTTAGCCCCAGGACTCAGCATTGGCCTTTCTTAGGCCTAGGAGCTTGATGATTGCATGGCGGATCTCCTTGGTCTTAATACTGTATATGATTGGGTTAAGCATGGGAGGCACAAAAAGGTAGACATTGGCCATAAGAAGGTGGACAGCAGGTGGAGCATGATTCCCAAAGCGGTGCACCAGAGACAGCCCCATCATGGGCACAAAGAATACTAGCACAGCACAGAGATGAGAAGTACATGTTTGAAAGACTTGGAGCTGCTCCTTTTGGGAGGCCAGGCCTACCACTGTGTGCAGGATGAGACCATAGGACAGCGCGATGAGCACCAGGTCCAGCATCACAGTGAACACTACCAGTGTCAGCCCATACAGGTTATTGAAGGTGGTATCTGTGCAAGCCAGGTGTATCACTTCCTGGTGCAGGCAAAATGAGTGGGAGAGGACTGGAGGCCCACAGTAGGGAAAAGCCTTCAGGAGGAGGACAATAGGGACAAGGGCCACAGGTCCCCGGAGGATGACAATCAGGCCTGCCCCGACCACTCGCTGGCCAGTGATAATGGCCGAGTACCTTAGGGGGTGGCAGATGGCCACAAAGCGGTCAAAGGACATGACAAGCAGCACTGAGGACTCCATGAAGGAAAATGAGTGGATGCAGAACATCTGGATTTGGCAGGCTCCAAAGTAGATGCTACGGGAGTTGAACCAAAAGATCCCCATGGTGGTGGGCAAGGTGGACACTGACAGTCCCAGGTCAGTGAGGGCCAGCAAGGAGAGTAGATAGTACATGGGTGTGTGCAGGTTGTGGCTGGTCTTAATAATTATCAGAATTAAACAATTGCCTGAGATGGCCACCAGGTACATAAAGAAAAAGGGGATGAAAATCCAGTGTTTGATGGCTTCCAATCCAGGAAAGCCGGTGAGGTAGAATATGGGTCTAAACTGAGTAATGTTGGGCAAAACCATGAATTGAGGACTGACCAGGTATTGCACTGACATTCCTCAGGGACTGAGCTGAAAAGAAATGGAAATTTCTGGTTATTAGTTCTTCAGCTTCACTAACATTTGCAACATCATAAGCAGCATCATGACTGTGATCATCTTTGGTATCATTTATTCCACTATTACCAATTTCACCCCTCTCACTACCTTATTGAAACTTTCTTAAATGATATTACCTCACCAGTTTTCCTCTATATTTCTACTATTTTTGTTCCTTCTCTTTCTTCATTGCTGGTACATCTTCATTGCTCATCCCTTGAATATAGTTGTTGCCAACCTTGGCAATTTTGTGGCCATACTCTATTATTGCTCACCAGGCAATGTCATCCATTCCCAGATTTCATTTACCATCCACATATTGATAAATATCAAATCTATAGCTCCAGAACTTCTCTTCTTCTCTTTTGATTTCCAAACTCATATATCTGGCAGTATGCTGAGCATCTGCACCTTCATGTTTTATGGTTACCTCAAAGGCATGTCAAAAATGTGACTTATCTTCTCTTCCCCAAAACCCTTCTTATTTATTTGTGTTAGTTATCTCAGTGGCCTAAGTAAAAAATTAAGTTTAATGTTGGATTCCTCTTTATCGCACCTCATCTCAGTATCTAATCAACCAATCAACAAGTCCTGGGATTTTCATTTACCGGGATTTCAGTAAATCTGTTTACTCACCATCATCTTTATTAATGCTAACCTAATTCAGATTGCTATGAACTCTTGCTGGGTTACTCCAACAACATCTAGTTGGCACTACTCTAATCAGTTGATTACTCTACAGCAAGACATATATTTACAAAACCAAATTTGACATGAAATACAAAAGGTTTAAAATGACATTCAAGGCCCTGCTTTATTTTCTCTCTGCTTATGTCCTCTATTCTAATCTATCCTGATTTTCTCCTTTATATTCATGGTGTCGATGACACTAAACAATTCTTCCAGTTTCTCTAATATCCTTGCTCATATTTAAACATTTGTCTTTTCATTCTTCCTGGAATAAAAGCAATTCTTTTTGAAACAGCTTTCCCTTACTCTTTGTCTAGTTACTCCTATTCACACAACCCACCTCAGCTCAGACATGATATCTTTGAGAAAGCCTTCCTAAATTCTTAAAGTTTAGTTCGGATTCTCCTCCTGTGTGCTCACTATACTTTCACTACCATGGCACTTCTCATGCACTATTGTCATTTTCTGTATTGCCTCTAAAATATGAACTCTTTGTGCACAGAAACCACGTGTCTTTTTTTTTTCCTAAATTTTACCTTTAGCTCTAGAGATTGCCTTTTTGAACCACCACATTATTGGAACTCTTTAAATATTATTTGAGTTAATTAATATAAATATCTTATCATTAATCTTATTTCAATAATTATTTATTAATTGATTCAACAAACACTCGTTGAACTTGTGTTTACTGGAAACATAATGGTGACCAGAAACAGAATACTGACAGAATCAAACATATAAATACATACTATAATGCAAGGTATGCACTATACAGCAGTGCTGTAAAGAATATGCAGCTAGTAAAGGAGGGAGGGGAGAGTGATCCATTTAGGTAGGGTAGTCAGAGAAAACCTCTCTGAGAAGGAAACTTTAGAGAAGAGGTCTGAATGAAATCGGGGGCAAGTGTGTGGACATCCTGGAGAAGAACATTCCAGCCAGAGGGAAGAGCAAGTGAAAGTTTCTGAAGCAGATAGCAGCTGGACAAATCTGAACGATAAAAGGAGACCAATGTATATGCAATGGAGGAAGCAAGGTGGGGAGCGGTGGGAAATGCTCATGAAGCAGCAGCTAAATCCTAGATCATGTATGGTCTGGTAGGTTATGTAAGTTACTTTGAATTTCATTATACTTGTGAGTTAGAGTTGAGAGCAGAGGTGCTACATGGATAAAAGGTTTTAGAGGGTCCAGGATGGAAGCAGGGAAACAAGTTAAAAGGGCTGTGTATTTGCCCAGGAAGATAGAACTTGGTGGTGTAAGATGCGACAAGTGGTTGGGTTAGTTAGATTGGATTGGATGTTGAGATAAATAAAGAAGGCAAGGACAAATCCAAGGATTTTGTGTCTGTACAACTGAGTCAGTGATGTGGTCAATGTATTGTGGAGAGTAAGTTTGAGAAAATAAGAGTTCTGTTTTTGACATGTTAAAATAGATGCCTATTAAACTTAGAAGGCAAAATGTTGGGAAAGTAGTAGAAATGCAGACTTCAGAAATAAGTTTAGGAACAGATATAAATTTGGAAGATATTAGTATATAGACTGGATAACAACATCTAAGAAGTGAGTGTAGAAGTTTCTAGTCTTGACCTCTTGACAAACCCAATATTTAGAGATCAATAAGAGGATCCAGAAAAAGAGACAGGTGGGGATAAAAAGCCAGTTATATAGGAAGGAAACTAGGAGCATGTGGTCTTGTATGTATTTCAAGAGGGATCAATCATTTATCCATAATGTTGCTGAGGGGTCAAGGTAATAAGGACTGGGAGGTGACCAAAGGCTAAGCAAAGTGGAGCTCTTTGCTGATCTTGACACGAGCAGCTTCCGTGGAGAGTTTGGGAATAAAATCTGATTCTATTAACAGTGTGTTCAAGAGAGAAAGTGGGGAGAGAGAGAATAAATAGACGGACTAGGGCATCGTAGTAGAATTCCAGGTAGTGCAGGAGGTTCATTTGATGTTCACAAATTCAAAGGGTAACCAGTCAGCATTCAGGTGTTCATCAAGGTGTTTTACATCAAGACAATAGCTGCTTAAATGCAGGAAAACACTATATGGAGAGCTGAATCTGACCGGATTGACGTTAGTGTAGGCTAGTATGGCTAAAGTTCAGGATGTATGCAAAGGAATGATTATGAAGATGTGCTATGGAAACTAAAATAAAAGTTAAAACATAAGAAGGTGAGGGGCAGTGAACAGGGAGCGGAGTTCTCGAGTCTGGACGGAACTGAGCTGCTAATTGAAGGTAAGTGATACAGTCCTTGGCGAGAGGCGGCCAAGGAGCTGAGACTGAGGCTGCTGATTGGATCAATCAAGGCAATACCGAAATCACTAAGAATTATGTCTAGATCAGTAGTGGAAAGAAAAAAAAGTGAATCGGTGCTAAAATATTTGGTGAATAAAGTGGTGTGACAGGAGAGGTGGTTGGTGGGGACGACAAGGAGGGAGAGTGGCGGTAGGGCATGCCGCCACACGCTGAAGGAAACCGGGGGGAGGGGGCAAAAGGAGAAGGTCCACGAAGCCCAGGGCATCCCGGCATCACTCTGGCAAGGGGTTAAGGAACAGTCCACACTCATCCTCTCCATTTCTTCGCTCCTCAGTTCACCACTCTAGCAACTATCACATTATTTTTCTTTTTTAAAAAACCCACTTAGCTAAAGCAATGCTCCTTAAATTCATCAGTGACTTCTAGGGGCCGAATTCAATGGAAAGCCTTAATCATACCTGGTTTGCTTTCTTTTTTCTTGTTTTTTGTTTTGTTTTTTCTTATGGCCAGGCCTAACTTTTTAGAGTTCTCCCTTGGAATTCTTGATGCCAGTATCTGCTGCTTCCCTTCTGATTTTTATGACAGCTCCTATTCAGTCCCTTCCTTCCATCGCTCAAATGTTCACACCACTCAGTTTCCTGACCTTGTATACTTTAACTTTTCATTCATTATATCATCTGTAATTAATTATTATTGTTATTATTTATAAACTGATGGCTCCTAAATATTTATTTCTAGTACAGATAGCTCTGGTATGTATCAGACCTGAATTTCTGCCTTTCTGCCAGATGTTTCCAAAAAGATGCCAACTAAACCCAATTCATCTAACATTGAGCCCAATATCCATGTCTCCATACCTAATTCTCCTCACATTTATGCATTTTGGATATTATTTATCATTTCTGATTATCCAAGATGACATTTTTGTACAGTGTTTTACCCAACCCTCTCCCTCTTTCCATATCTAATTTTTGACTAAGTCTTTTCTACCTTTTAAATATCTATGTAATCCATCCCTTTGTCTCCACCCCTGTACTCACTGTCCCAGTTCTCAGTGTTTCCACATCTGCTTGACTGCCCTGTCGCTCGACTCGCACAGCCTGGCCCATATCCTCTGAAGCCCCCTTGGTCCATCCTCTACTGCAGCCATGGAGATTATCCAGAAAACGCTAACTCCACGAGTCACTGCACAGTTTTCAGTCATTGAATAGCTCCCCTTTCACCAGAATGAAGTTCAAACTTGTAAAAAAACAACTATGGTGATAGTTTTAATTTATTGAGGCCATACATGATTCAGATACTGCATAAAACTTTACATAATCATATATATTTCTCTTAACTATGAAGCATTTTATCCCCACTTCCCTGAGGAAGAAACTACAAAAAAGATAAATAACTTTGCCAAGGCCTCACAGCGAGCTAATATCAGAAATGGAGTTTGAGCCTTAATATGCCTGATTCCAGCGTGCATGGCTCCCATATGATACGACACTCCATGGTCAGCCCAAGCCCCTCCTGCTTGGCACCTTTCCAAATCCATCTCTTTCCTATCCCAGTCACCACACCCATGTCTTTCTTTCTTCATTCCCCATACATACTTTTCTTGTTTCCATTCTTCTATATTTCTCACTTTCTTGGCAAAAATCAGCCCTGCTTTTCCAACCAGTAAACACTTGCTGATCCTTTAAGACTTACTACAAGCATCATTACTTCTGAAAAATCTTTCTTGGCTTCCTTGTGTAGAGTTAGGTAAATCCTTCTCTGTACTCATGTAGTATCTTTTATTTAGCACTGTTAGAGTGTAAATATGCACAAACTTTCTTTATATTTTTGTATTTTTGTATACTTATTTATACTTATGTATAATACACTTATATATACATTTATATAAGTACAAATCTGTATAAGTGTATATAAGTGTATGGATTTACTCATATATATTTATATTAATTATATATTCCTTATATACTTTATAGATATTCCTTACATATGTATAAAGAGTATACATATATAAGTAAAAATATATATTTATATGTGTAAATATATAAATATACAAATATAGTTAATATTCATATATATTTATACTTATACTTTGTATGATGCATATTATTTAGATATTATATATAGTATTTATAGATATTCTTCAACTATAACATGTATTTATAACATAACTTTAACCCACTTTTTAAAAAACTGACTGAGATTCTCTAAGACTAGAGCCCAGGAAAGTGTCTAACCCATGGTAGGCACGGTGTCTAACACATGGTAGGCATCGCTGTATATTTTTCTGCATGAAAAACTAAGTGAGTAATTGAATGGATAAAGTGCTCACCTCTTGTCCTGATTAGCTGTGCCTGGAGTTCTGTTCTCAGCTCTGTGTTCGCTGACTTCAGAATGATGCAATGGACAGGGAGAGGGATCTGGTGGAAGCAAGAAGTCTGTGGAAAGACAATGACAGGGCTGGCATAATTTCTCTAGGAAAAGAACTTCTAGGGAGTTTCTTTTAGCAGGAGAGACAATTGTCCATAATAGGAAAGGAACAGGCGTTTCTCCATTTTTACTGAGAAACAGAGGAGCACATAGTCGGCACCTAGTCAGTCATGACTAATTACAGTGTAATTACAATATTCACAGCCGAGCAGATACAGGTTAGATCACAAGAAAAGATCCCTGAAAAGAGGGATTTTCAGTATGTAATAAGTAGTTAGCTCTCTACCTTACTTGTGTCATAAATATTCTTTTGTTTGAATTTAATATGTGCTATTTTTAAACATAAACTGTTTCTCATAAATAGGGGAATATACAAATGAAGCCACATCTAAGCACAAGCATTTGGACCTGATTCCTCATTCTTCAGCCCCCGGAGAACATTTCCACTGTGGTTAAACTCACGTGTAAACATGCCTCTTTTGAGTAGGGTGGAGGAGGATTTTGGAAGGGGGAGGTCATATCCTGGATGTCATGTAATCACAGCGAGTTGTTTGTATTACTATAAGCAGATTGAGGGTGGGATCTTCCCTGCTATGTTCGCTGGCCCGGCACATAAAATGTACTTAATAATGTGTTAGTAAGTGAATGACTGATCCTGTTGATGAGAGAAAGGAGAAGGCAGAGAGTACCAGACATTTCAGCGGGGAGGAGTATGGTGACCCGAGGGCTTTTGACATGTCTGATCTCTCTTCTTGACCCAGGAAGAGCCCGGTCTAGCCATGCAGGCCCTGGTTATGGAGGCAAGGTGGCCCTTGCTTCTGGCCTGGCTATTAGAATACTTCAGGTGAGCTCTCCCCTTCTCCAGGGAGGGCAGACCCTGCTCTCTCATCCTTTCCCTGGCTCTGGTTGTGTGCAGAGACTCTGAGAGTATCAGAAATGGAAGAGATTCTGTGGGGATCCTGGATTCTAAGAGTTTATTTTCCAAGTGAAAAATATAAAGCCCAGTGTGGGGAACGTGGACAGAATACATTTGCCTAAGGCCACTCAAGCGTTTAGGGGAGAAGCCAAAATTAGAGCTTAGACCACCTCCTTCCAGCCTCACTGCTCTTTTGGGACACCTATGCATCCCCCTCTTCCTGCACTTTCTCCCTCCTCTCTCACATGTCCCCCTAATACCCATGCCTGAAACCTGGCACAGGACAGTAGCAGACACTCACCAGCAGCTGATAATTTTTAAAAAGCAAAGCCCAGGTGGTGTGCGTTGAAGAAGGGAGAGAGTAAATAAGGATGGTGCCAGGGCCAGGGAGAGGCACCAGTCACGGAAGGGTTTATCCTCCTCCTCCCTCTGTGTGTGTGTGAAACACCATGGCTCCAGCTGGGAGAACCTGATGATAAACAGAGTCCCCAGGGCTGGGAGTCCTGTGGGAAGGAGCCTTTTATTACCTCCATCCATTCCCCGTTCCACAGGTTCACCTGAAGCTGAAGCGCCCCAACTTTGCAGGGCTCGGCCACCAGGCTTTGGGCACTGACAGATACCTGCTGCAACGGAAGTGCTACTGCCTCATCCGGCTTTTTCTGCTTTGTAAAGAAACCAATCCCTACTGCCCCTCGCTTCTTTCACTCCTTATTCCTGCCTTTGTCCACTAGCGCAGGCCTATAGTTTGCCAGAGAGGCTGCATGTGATACAGGAAGAGGATTGTCCATGTGACGTCCACAGTGGCTTCTAAGTGGCCCATCTGCCTTGAAGCAACACAACACCATGACCCCAAGCTCCTCTCACTCCTGTGCTCATTCTCCTATTTCTTATTTCCTTTTACCAGATAATTAATTTTCCCTTCTGCTCTGCCAGCCTCTATATCTTTGAGCCTAGAGGTCAATCTTCCGTATACGACCCCACACCAAATACACGTCCAGGCCAGTGTCTTAGGCTTTCCCAACACTCTCTACTCAACTTTGAATACACAGGACATTCCTTCAGTGAGTCCTATAACCAGGAGCCTTTTCAAAATGTTTTGCCTTCTGTACTCTTCTAGTAGCAAACACCATCATCATTTAGAAAAAGGAAATTAACATATACTTCTTCCTCAGTCAATGTTACAGGACCTGAATTAGTGTGGTCAGGTCATGTGAACACTTCTCTTCCCTTTCACAGCACATACGCACACAACACGCACACTCTGGGAGAATGACATGAAGCAAGGTATTATATCCTTCAAACTGGGGATGCTTGATTAGAGTTGTGTTGGGGAGAACCCCAAAACAGGGCATGTAGATCCAACATGAGAACACAGAAGCATGAAGATTATGACATGCCAGTGTGATCAGAACACACCCAGACAGGAGATGGCACCACATCAGACCAGGTCAATAACTAGTGGTTAGGGCCCGAGTGTAAGAGGCAGAGTCAGAATGACAGGACAGGATGCAGAAGGCAGGATGTTTTACTAAATTGTATTATAGTTATGAGGAGGGTTCTGGATTGGGCACAAAAAGAGGGAGCTGAGCATCTTTATTTAGGGTTGTAGGAAAGGGTACCCCTACTAGAGAAATTTGAGAAAGTCTGAATTTATTAAGAAGATCTTTTTGGCCTTTTCCAGAGGGAGTCTAGCCAAGGAGAATATAGCAGCAACAATGCTGCTGTTATTACCATCAACAGCAAATATTGCTATTATTCAGGGGTATTTACCACATATAAGATGGTACAACAACTATCGTAAGACCAAAGTAAGAGATGGATGTAGTAATTATATGGATCTTGGTGGGTGGCAACTGGCCCACAGAAGAGGGCCAGAGAAGGCACCCAAACCTAGTAGACCAGGTGTGAATCAACCACAAGATGGGGATTTATAGAAAGGTTGTCCAGGAAGAAGGAGTAGCACAAACCAGGGCATAGAGGTGAGGAAAATTTCATGTGTTTTGAGAACTATAAAATTTTCCAATACTGAATTATAAAATTTAAGAGAGATCATACCTTGGAATGAGACAGTAGAAGTAGGCAGTGGCACGACTCTGAAAGGGTTTATATGACATGCCAAAGACTATACACATTTTGATGGTTAGATTTAAAAAGGCAGGGGATGATATAATCATATTTTTGAGTACATTGTTAGCAGTATGCAGGAAGGATTTAAATTCTGCACTGGAGACAGATATTATTTTGGTGTAAAGATCTTGGTGAGGATATGTAATTGAGAGCTTTTCATATAGATAAACAATGCTGTTTGAGGGATAACCTGCAGTTTATCTAGAGACTTATACTATTTGTCTTATTATGTTTTTTACTTGCATCTGTATAACAGCTTTAAACTTTGCTTTATAATTGAAGGACTAGTGTCCAAGCAATAGTCATTTAAAAACTCTACCAAAAAAAAAAGGTCTTAGCATTTTTGCTTCTTTATTGCCCTAAATGGTCTTTGGATTTATTTTATCATATCACAAAACAGTCCTTTCTGAATGTTGACTGAAATTACATTAAATATTATTATCAATTTTCATTCAAAAGCATCTGTTAAGTGCCTACTGTGAGAAACCCTGATCAGGGATTTGCAGATACACAGATAAATATAACATGATGTTGCCTTTATGAAGCTCCCATTTAGCAAAGAAGATAGATTGTTAAACAGAGTTTACAAAATAGTTTGGCTGGCTCAGGCAATGAAGGCAGAGGTGGTTTCTGAAGACTGGGGGCTGAGAGGAGAGTGACAGGGACAGCAAAGGAGCAGTCCTTGGCCCCATCTCTGTTGACTTGCCTTGAGCAATGTTGGAATGTTGTGAATATGGAGTAAAGCGAACATGGGTGTGTGACAGTTGGGGTGATAAAGTACCAATACGTTGGTGTGAGTCATTAAGCCTTAACTTTGAACATATTAGAATCCATTACTAAAATATCTAAATTCATTTCTAAAAGTGTGAATGCAACAGTGTGCTTATTTGTAAATGTGTTAGTGGTTTTCAGTGTACATACTATTGCTTGAAATTTGTGTATGTGTGTGTGAAAGAGAGAGAGAGAGAAGGTGCACCTGGCATGCTTTCAGGTGCCCAGTATAAGTTATATTTAAGGAACCTTCTACCCAGAATTAATACCTAGCGTCCTGAGCCAGGCTAGCTAGCGTATGAGATTCTTAAAAAGCCAGGTCCATACATATGCTGTAGTTTGCTAATGTAACCACCAGGGGGAGTGTTCAGCCAAGGATAGACTTAAATTCAGACCTGCAGCAAGGCCCCCTCCACCCACTACTAGCTCCACAGGTCAGGAATGTTTACAAGAAGTAGTCTCCACATCTCTCCACAGCAGTCCTTTCAGAAACCTCTTATTTCTTTATATCCTACCTCTCTCCAGTTGTTCTGAAGAGGGAACAGTTTTGACCCTCATTGTGGAAATCTTTGAGAGAGAGTTTTGGGAAGCTAAGGATCCATCTCTTCCCCCTGCCCCAACGTGGGCTAAGGTCTGTGTCTTAGTCAATTTTGTGTTGCTGTAACAGAGTACCTGAGGCTGAGTGATTTATAAAGAAGAGAGGTTTATCTGGCTCATGATTCTGGTAGCTGAAAAGTCCAAGATTGGACAGTTGGGGATGGTGAGGGCCTTGTGCTGCTCCACTCGTGGTGGAAAGTGGAAAAGGAGAGGGCACGTGCACAGATCACATGCAAGAGAGGAAATAAGAGAGAGAAACCGAGGAAGCCAGACTCTTTTTAACAACCCACTCTCATAAACTAATCCATTCCTGCAGAACAAAAGCTAACTCACCCTCACCGCAGAGCATTAATCCATTTTTGAGGGATCCACCCATGTGACCCAAACACCTCCCACTAGGCCCACCTCCCAACACTGCCACATTGGGGATCAAATTTCAGCATGAGTTTCGCGAGGACAAACCACATCCAAACCATAGCATAGCAGTCTGCCTGTCTTTTCTTTTTTATTTGTTGTTCTCTGAGCTTGATGAGCCTTTATTCATGGTTCATCAAGCTCAGAGAACTCACACACTAACCTCACCAAAGCAGGTCTGACATTCTCCATAGGACTTTTTTCCTAGGCCACTGCATCATCTTTTCCAGAAATCTTATTAAAAAGGAGGCAACGTCTCCAGGCCTGGACTTTGTTTTACTCAATCAGCAGCCACAAGTCTGTTGTAAGCAGGTTGTAATTCACTGTACATACCCTATACTACGTGTTACAGGGAGAGAAAGAACTGGTTTTGCTTACACTGAGTAAATGTAGCAACAAGTTAGAGAAATGATACTAAGATTAAGAACGTCTTTAAAATGCTTAAAGGTGAATGATAAAAACAGACATTCGTTTTAGGATGCTAGAGGAATACAAAATATTTGGGAAATTCTTAATGATAATTTCCATGAAAAATGAAAAAAGTCATGGGATACAGGCAGAGAGAGGAGACCAACAGGGCACATGTTTAAGAGGATAAAGTCTACATGACTTGCAGACCGTCAAGGTGGGAACGAAGTCCAACACACCAACAACACATTGACGCCTGCACTCCCCCGATACGGCAGTTTGGACGCATTCTCCTGACCCTGAGTAACCACATCTTCACATCCGTCTATATCCAAGGTCTTATTGTCAATTCCTGGCTGACCTAATGCCTAGTGGAAACTCTCCAGTTCCTTTGTGATAATTTGTATTTTGAGCCCAGGCAGAACCTTCCCTTCTGAGATCTTTGCTAACTTTCTTTTTCTCACCTTCTTCTCACCCTTCCCAGCTCATTTCTCTTTCTCCTCATCGGAAGCATATTATCAGCTGAACCATTACCAAGGAGGTAACATGAGTTTAACAGAACCTCAGAATGAATGTGAAATTCTCTGCAGTGAAAGAATTTTTGTAAAACCTTGGTAAAAGCTGGCTGCCCTCCCTTTTCTCCCCAGACAAGTATTGAACATCAGGGCCAGGCCTAGGATAAGCCAAGTAGCCACCTACGGAGCTAACTTTAAGGAAACACTTACTCCAAAGTTATGGAAGTGCAAGATTACTAATTGCAGGACCCTGAGAGAGAGTGCCTCCTTAAATTTGCATTGTAGTTGCCTACCTTGCCTTACACTATGCCCAGCCCTGTTGAGGACCTGTTATATGTTAGGCATTAAGGACACAAAATGATTTAAGACGTAGTCTTAGGAGCTCAGCATGCTCCTGGGAGAGGTATGTAGTCAATTGCAAGAGAATGATATAAATGTGCCCATATAAATAAGAAATTTAACAAGATTTAAGGGCCTAGAAAATACTTCCTAATGGAGTAACCAGGTAAATCAAAATATGATACAGTAGTGAATTACCTAGGAAAAGAAGAGGGGGAGGATATAATTTTCCAAGCATACAAACGGCCACTGCAATATTTTTCAATGATGATGACTTCATCCTCTTGGAAGACAGCATGAAGAAACAATCTCTTAGGACTTTGAAATGCAAAGTTAGATCACTTAATCAAATCCCAGCCTTGTCATGTCATCATAAAGCAAATGATTTAACCTCTCGCATTTCTATTCTCTCCAGTAGAATGTTTATATTAATACATGATTCAGGAAGCTCTTGAGAGGGTCAAGTGTGACAAAGAAGTGATAATTCCTTAAAAAATTAAAGTAGCTATTTATGTTCTGAATTAACACAAACCATTCCACACATACTTTCTTAGGAGGCCTGAGAAAGAGCCAAATCTATAGCACTGGTTTTTTTTAATGCTTCCTCATTTATGGAAATGAGGAAGGCTAAAGAGTAAGTTTATCTACTAAGTCATGCAGGTTTTTAGGCTAAGTAGTCAGTGGAATGGTTTTGATAGTAGGACTTTGCCTTACTTGTGCATATATGAGGAAGGGGCTGGGCTTATCTACTGGTGACAATGGACTGGGTTGTTACTACATCTCTGTGTAAGTACATCTTATCACATTATCGTCTAACACAGGCTTAATATTATCCTCCTCACACTTCTAAGGCTTAACTTCTGGTATGATCCAAAAATAACAGTATACTGCTTATTGGGTCCTGCCTTTATCCAGGATCCTGTTCCAATTTCTTCAGCTGATCCCTGCTAGCAACTGCACATTGACTCTGAGGTCATCACTTTTAACAACTATGGGTTTATTTGGGATCTTAGTCTATATTCACTATAACCCAAGAATGAAGACAAGCAGCACTGATTTTAGTGCAGCATGATGTAAATAACAGTGCCACACAAAGCCCCTGCCACCAACTAATAAGACTATATATATATATATATATATCATATGTTATTATTTATTTATTTATTTATTTGAGACACAGTCTCACTTTGTCACCCGGGCTAGAGTACAGTGGCATCATCATATCTCACTGCAACCTCAAACTCCTGGGCTCAAGTGATCCTCCTGCCTCAGCCTCCCAAGTAGTTGGGATTACAGATGTGTGCTGCCATACCTGGCTAATTTTTCTATTTTCTGTATATACAGGGTCTTGCTCTTTCTTAGGCTGTTCTGGAACTCCTGAGCTCAAGCTATCTTCCTGCCTCAGACTCCCAGAGTGCTAGGACTACAGGCGTGAGCCACCGCGCCTAACCAAGGCCATACATTTGAATATGTTCATGTATGTATATATAAACATGTAGAAAAAGGTGCAGATGGATATATGCCAGATTATAAAGAGGAATTATCTCTAGGGAAGATAGGATGGTAGAGGTAAGGGGGTCTTTCACTTTATATTTAATATATATGGAATATATCTAATATTTTATGTTATAGAAGTATTTAGGGTATTTCATGAAAAAATTTTAAAATTCAACTATTCATTTCATGGTTTTGAAAAATTTCTCAAATTGCCAGATTTTCTTTTTTATCAGTAAAAAAGATGTAAAAAATCTCTTTCATAGAGTTTTACTGAGGTATAATTGATGTAAATCTCCTAACAATGCTACATTTTATACATAGTGGCTGCTAAAATGCTACTGTTAATAATGTTCTACTAACTACTAATAATAACTTTAATTAACATTTGTTAGACCATGACTTTGTGCCTGCCAACTCACACACATGCACATATGTATCATCTTCTAATCATGTTGGTCTAATTCAGTACTAGAAAATCAGTAGGTACTCAGGTTATATGTGTGAATCAGTGAATGAACAAATGCTTATTTTTAAAGACTTCATCCCTCCTGTATGTCTAAGTTTAGATCCTGGTCATATGGCCATATATCTCTTGGTGGCCCAATTACCTTATGAAAGATTCCCTGCTTCAAAGGTACTCATTAAATCTTGGTGAATGAATGTCTAATTTCAGAAAAAGTGTAAAAACTATCTTGTCCACATGGCTGACTCACGATTTAGGCTTCTTGGGGGTCTATACCAGATCTGTAAGAACCACGAGGAAAAGGAAAGTTTCTTAGCAGAGGCTTCCAATACCCTCAAAAGAAAACTTCTCTAAATGCCTATGACAGTGGTGTAAATTCCAGTGTTTTGCTCCTGAAGACACTTTGCCCTGCAGAAGAAAGCCACCATCAGCTGTGTACAGTCACTTTCAGAAGGCCTATGCTGAAGTTTTGGTTCCTCCAGTTCCTAAGCATAATACCTTGAACAACCTCAAAATTCCCTGTTTGGGAATCTCAAAATTTTCTCTTGACAGATAAAGCTAAATCCTCCACCATATCATGCTTTCTCACAGTGTGCTCATGAGAATACAATGCAAGTCTTTACGTTAGAATATCTTGCATATTGCCAAGTATTATGATTATGAGAGAGATTTTATAAAATCCTCCCTTTCTTTGTCAGAGCCAGACAGGGTCCCTTATCACCCCAAAAGTCAAATGATCTTATTTTCACAAAATGTCCAAAGATGATGATTAAGAATAAGAATAATAGCAGCTAAAACTTCTATAGTACTTACAATGGGCCAGGACCTATTAAATGCGTCATGTATATTAACATATTTAATCACTAAAATAATCTAAGAATGTGGGTGTTGTTCGTATCCCCATGTAAAGATGAGTAGATAAAAGCACAGAAAGATGAAGTGAATTACCAAAGGATACACAGCCAGTAAAGGCAAGCTGGAATTCCAAACCAAACTCTTTGATTTCCAAAACTACTACACAAGACTATATATAGAGAAGCATGAAACTATGGGTTTTTAAAAGGCTAGAGAGGACTTCACTGGATTCCTCATGCCAGTTCATAGTTAAATAATTGGTTGAAGGTGCAACAAATCTGCAAGGCAGAGGAAAAAACAAAGAAAAAGAACACTGAGTGAGCTGGGGACTCCCTAGGAATAAAGAACCAAGTGAAGCTTGGAAGAGAAGTAGTTCTACCTCGGTAGAAGTGAAACTTTGAAGAATGTCTGATTCCTCACTAACTTCTGGGCAAAAAAAGGGAAATGCTTAGCCTTGGTCCAGGTTTGGACATAAGGCTCTAGATAATGAAAATAGATACAGGCAGAAATCATAAGTCAAAGAGTATCTTTTTGAATGCCTATATTGTGCCAGTGTCTCTATTCTGATGTGTCAGCACACCAGAAACATCATTTTTCATTTTAACTTCAAACATTTTTCAGAACAGTTTTCTTCCAGTTTACAATGAAATAACTAAAACTGTACGTGGCTAAGTGACTTTGGAGGGTCACAGGTGTATGTGTGGCAGAGCTTTTATTCCTTCAGAACCATGTTAGGACTTGAGAGACTGTCTTCTGTCCCGTTCCTGGAGGTCTTTATCCTGGTTCATGGACTATGGGGAGAGGTGGCAGCATTTGCAAACCTGGGGAGGGAAATGCTAGGATACCATAAGGCATGTGCCCAAGAGATAACACACCAAGTCCCGGGAGGGGCTAAGAGTTTGGGCCTGCTGTCTCACGGCTCAGATAGCACCCCCACCTCAACCCTCCCAACCCTGCATGCTTAGAGACATTTGCTTGCTGTTAGAAAGGAGTCAGTCACCAATGAAAAGTTATTTTCCTAAATTGAAAATTTTACCCTAAAACCTTTGGGTCGAAGGAGAACACCCTGATTTCCCTTCTTTCTTTAACATCCAGAGGGTATTTCCTTTGGGCTCCTTCTCTGATCCTTCTTCCTGTCTCTCTGTCACTTTTCCCCTTGCCTTCTATACTTCCCTTACTCATTTTCCTTCCCTCTATTCCTGTGATCTTTAACTTCCCACTTAAGACTTGCTCTGTCCTCTTCACACACTGTTTCTTATCTTGCCCACCTGGGCTTACCTGTAAGTTACCCAATCCTTAGCACCAAGCTGGCAGAATAAGCACGCCCCATAGGCGCTCTCACAGTCCCAGTTAGCCCACAGAAATACTAATTGCCAGGCTGCTTCACAAGTGGATGGTTGGTCCTAAGTCTCCCACTAATTAGCACCTAGCAGTACTTCAACTTATGTGGCTCACAGTGCTAGTGACAATGCTGAACACCCCTCTCCATTCCTCTCTGGTCACAGTTAGACCCCTTAGAACCCAAGAGGCAAGCAGAGCTCCTCTAAGAATGGTTAGGGACATAAACTTTATCCTGCCATCAAGTCAGCACATCCTGAGCATCCATAATGTGCTAGAGAATGTGGGTTCAAGTGGAAGTGATGCCTGGACTATAGTCCTTGCCCTCAAAAGGTTACATCTAATAATTTTTAAAAATCACAGTATAATTTAAATGTATCATGTTGGGTTGAACAAAAGCAGGTGTATTTTACTGCAGTGTTAGGTCTCACCAGCGACTCAACACACCTAGAATGATATAAAGGCGGTAGTCAGAGTCACACTCAGAAGAACCCTGTCATGGCAACCAGATGACATGTGCAACTCACTAATGTCTTCATACGTAAATACACTTTATGGAAAAACTTCTTCAGGGTAGTACAACCATATCCATTCCTGTGCATAAAGGGGAGAATGGCTGCTGACTGGTAGGTCAGAATACATTGGGCTGCTCTTCTATGTCTATCTAAATGCATCTCTTCTCAGTGATTTCCACTGCGTGCTTTATCCTATCCCTCCTTCCATATTGGGTTACATATTGCCAGGCTGGGACCAGCCACAGGCGTGCATCCCGTGGTGTCCACAGCTGGCAAACACCAATGGCACTCTAATAACACTGCTGTCAAGAAACTGAACCTGTTGCTGAGTGACACAAGCTGTTCAGGTTCACTCGATGTTTCCATGGAGTCCTGATCTTATTTTAAACACAGTTGCTAGACTTGTACTCTAAACGCCTACAGAACTCCTCACCTGACAAACAGGAAAACTTATTTAACAGCTGCGATGAGACACCACTTGAATTAGAATTCAAAGTTGTTACCAGCATCATTATTGGCGCACTTGGTTTATTGAGGGTCTCTTATTTGCCTGACACGCAGTGGGCTGCTGTGGTGAGAATGAGAAGAACCAGCAGTAGCCTGAGCGATCCTCTTGTAGTCTCCTGTTCTCTACTTTCTCTTGTTCTCTCTCTCCTTTTCCTTGGGTATTCAGCAGCTCTTAAGAACATGTGGAGGCCAAAATCATTAAAAACTGTTCACTAAAAATCAATATTTCATAACAGAGTATTAGATGGAAATTCACTGATGGAAATTTAGGAAAGTTGAAGATGCCCTGTGAGGTTGACTTCAGTATACCCAGAATACATGCTCAGGAAGGAAGGGGGAGAACCCTGTATAAAGGTACTTTGATCATTCAC
Source organism: Daubentonia madagascariensis (assembly GCA_023783475.1). Lineage (NCBI taxonomy): Eukaryota > Metazoa > Chordata > Mammalia > Primates > Daubentoniidae > Daubentonia > Daubentonia madagascariensis. The sequence continues at coordinate 941,400 of JAKFHU010002465.1, read as the reverse complement.
CTTGAGGAGTCTACTGTCATGTACTGGATGGGCAAACAGCTTAGAGGGATGCCTCAGAGTGCAGAAAGACAGAGATATACAGAGATACACATGAGGATGCAGGAAGAAGAGGAATAAAGAAACACAGAAATACCACTCATTCTCTAGCTAATTCTTTCACTTAACAGAGAACAATTTTTTAAGCTCTTATTGTATTCAAATAACTGAGCTTGGAGCTGGCATACTGAGCAGCAGGGGGATAGACAAGTAGGACTTACAAGTGAGGCAGGTATTTCTAAACAGAAAGATTTGCAGATGTCATGGGCCTGCCACACAAATGATACATTACATAGCTCTTATACTGCAGCAGAGCATTTGCCATGGTCCATGTCTGCACATTTTGCTTGCCTCTGTGTTACCCAAAATTCTGGTGTTTCTGTGAAGTTCTTTTTTGGCGATCAAAGTCAAGGGAAAGTGGAGAGGTCAAAAGTTCATTTAACTATGTATGGACAGAACCAAGGGCCCTGAATTTGTCAAACTTTAGCGAAGGAAAGGCGGTAGCCCCTTGTTGAACCCTGGCAATCTTATTCTTTCCTCAGCCTCGGGATACCTCTTCCTGTATTGAATCTGTAGCCAACCTTAACTGCCACCACGGAGAATGAGACCTTACCTGGCCTGGAGTCCTCACTTGATGTGTAGGTGAAACCTATCCCTACAGTCCGCTGTGAAACCCTGTTCTCCAGCCCAGGCATTCTTTCACCCCTACCATAAGCTCTTCCTCATTTATCTTTATTTTTCATATATTTGTGCATGTGGCCAGCCTTTCTCACTTCTGTGTTTTGCACACATGAAGAATATACACCAAGCTTCATTCATATCCAGATTCAATCTGAACTCATTTTCTTTTCAAGCTTTGGTTATACATATTTCTGATTAGCAGCCCCTCACCATGATTCATAATAAAACTTTTCCTCTGGATCAAAAATTGATTTACTTCTTCATTTTAATTACACTTTCTATGTAAAAGTTAAGCATTTATATTTTAGATGTACAGTTATCTTCCATGTGTACTGCGTTAAATAGAAATCATTTGGAAATTAGCTCAGACTCTGCTTCACATATGACAATGTTCTAGAAAAGTCAACTAACTTTACATGAGGGACAAAAAACAAGTAAAAGTCATTGGTTGCAGGGATGCTTAGTTCATATGAAAAACAGCCATGAATGGGCCCTGTTTTAAGTCTGTCCAAGCTTTTTTGGAGAACTTCCAGGACCTTGTCTCTACATTGAAGCATATGTTAATATAAAGATCAGAACAGAACACTGCATTAATCCATCAGGAAAACTTTCCCATCCTACTGCCCTTGACTCGACCCTTCAGATGTTCTCCTGGGGCCATTGTGAGCCCAGAGCTCTGCTCTGTCTCCCAGTACTCAGTTCTGCAAACACAAACTGAAACGCCCACTCTTTCATTTCTCGTGTGCTTTTTCTCTGATCACTCCATCACATCTCTTCAATATAAGGAAGGACAGGAAGGGAAGAGAGAAACTTTTGGGGGTGTTAATCTAATGTATCCATTTATAGATGTTATAAAAGATATCGTTATCCTAATACCCTTCATATTAGTCTAGTATGGCACACCTCAGGATCACTGGACTTGATGTAGCTTAGATCTCCCTGAATTCATTTCTAAGAGCACAAGGAAAGGAAAAACTGACATAAAGAGGTGTGATGTTATATTATTGAGAGTATTAGAGGAGAATACAATTTAGGTTGCCCCTATCTTGAAAGCCATTATAGGGAACAATAATAGAGACCTAAACAGACACACTGAAAGACATGGGCCACTTTAAATTTCATTTATTTATTTTAATCAAAAATTTTATTTCATTAAAAATTACCTATGTGCAGGTTCTATAATATAGTAGGGAATAAGACTTATTCTTATCCTCTGGAGCACACAGTCTAGAAGCACATGAATTACACACATAATACAGACAAACACACAGCTAAGTTGAGTGAAGAATAAACAAACAGTCTTTGGGCTGATCAGATAAAAATCATTTACTAGCCCGGAAATTGCTGTAAGTATATGACCGCATTTTTGTTTTCTCTATGTTACTTATAAATCCTAGGAGTTTTGCAAAATTCTCATTTTTCTGTGATGAAGAGTAGTGCAGGAGCCATAGACCACTCTGAGTGCCAATATGACAGAACCCAGAGACATGTATAGGAAAGAAGTGACTAGTTGTTGGGTGGCTCCTTGTATACTCCTAGAATTTCATGCCTTATATTCTGCTCATAAGAATATCTTTTTATGAGTCAATTTAAAACCCATCATTTGAGTCACGGGTCCTGGCTCTTCAGCTGGGCATAGGATAGAAGAACCAACAGACATACAGAAAGACATAGATCACTTTAAATTTCATTTATGTCTGTCCTCCATGCCTAGATTGTGAATGGAATCAACCTCGAAAGATATTTGGAGCCAGAAAAGACCATTTCCTCTTCTAGTTGCAAGCGTTACCTCCATCCTCTCCTATCACACACATATGACAAATGATTCCTCAACTCTGGTATGTTGCATATACCAGGAACAACCATCTAGCCTTGTCTATGAAGTATTTCCAAACTGGACCATTAATACCACTTTACTATCTGAAAATGCATATCTCTGTTCCGCAGTATCTGGGACTAACTCATCAAGAAGTATTCATTTGGACTAGGAATTATGTCTCTATTTTTAAATTATTATCACCAATATTATTATTTGATAAATATTTACCAAAATTCTAACTGAACAGATTTCTCATAGCCATACTTTCCTTAGAGTCATTACCATCTTGAATTGGGGACAGGGTAAGACTCATTTCTTCCACATAGTGCAATTTTCTAGAAACAGCAATGAGCTCCATGTAAGCAAGAAAACTGGATGTATATCTGGGATCAAGAATGCCTTATTCCCAGGTATATCATGACTGATACATGCAGAAGACCATATGGAAAACCATGGCCTTTGATTCAAATACTGGTGACCCATACCGTAGACCCAAAAACCATACATACACATATACATACATACATACATACATACATACATACATATGTATATCAGGTGCCATAGGCTCACCAAAAAGTGTGTGTTACCTGAAGAAACCAGCTAACATTAGTTGGGCACTTGAGATATGTGCTTAGTATTATACATATTTTATGTCATACACAAATCAGCAATAAATGGACAGGGTAAGATAATGTTCTACATAGCAGATGGACTGGTTGGTTTCCATTGAAATGCCTTTTCCTAGTTGCTGTTGACAACAAACTTGTCTATTGTTTAGGTTTCCTGGGTTACTTCTCAGAGAGCAGTGGGTAAAAGTCACGTTTTAGAGCAAGGCAGAGAGAGTAAGCGGAGTATACCATTCTGGATCTGCTTGGTTTTAATGCTGTAGATGACAGGGTTCATAAAAGGGGGAAAAAGGAAGTAGACATAGCTCATTGTGATATGGACCACATGAGGAACATTCTTTCCAAACCTATGAATAAATGTCAGACCTACTACAGTGACATAGAAGACCAGGATGCAGCAGATATGGGAGACACACGTGTTGAGGGCCTTGGTCTTTTCTTCTCCAGAAGCAATGCCCATGACAGTCTTGAGAATAAAAATGTAGGAAAAAAAGATTATGAGAAAGTCCAACAGTACCATTGCAAATACAACCACAACTGGATAGAGACGATTGAAGGTGATGTCAGCACAGGCTAGCTTGATGACATCTTGATGTAGACAGAAAGCATGGGAGAGTACATGGGATCGACAATAGGGAAACCGGTGCATGCGAATAATTATTGGCATAATTGACAGACCAGCCCTTGTCAATACCCCCACCCCAATCTTTATTATCCGGGTGCTGGTAAGGATGGAGGTATATCTTAAGGGCTTGCGGATGGCAATAAAATGGTCATAGGCCATGGCAAGCAAGACACCTGACTCCACAATAGAAAGAGTGTGGATAAAGTAAGCCTGAGAAAAGCAGGCCCCGCAGCCAATCTCCCTGTGATTTAACCACAGAACACCCAGCACAGTAGGCATTGTAATCAGTGTTACCCCAAGGTCTGTAGCAGCCAACATAGCTAAGAAATAATACATGGGCTCATGGAGGTTATGGTCATCCCTAATGAGAAAGAGAAGTGTACCATTGCCAAGAAGTATGGAGATATAGGCCACCAGTAATGGGATGGAGATCCAGTGATGTGCCTTCTCCATGCCAGGGAAACCAGTAAGCAGGAAGTGGGGAGCAGTAGTGTTGAGCCACATTACCAGCTTTGCCAAGAGGAAAATATTCTCTTCAGGTAATATAATAGAAACTGATTCTTTAGAAGTTTCCCCTTGAGAATGCTACCTGTTCATAAGATGTCCACCAGTCCTGAATGCCAGCAACTGCAAGGATGGTAATCTAGTCATTCCTGGGAGATTCCGAGGTGTAGGAGAATAGCATATATAAATAACAGCTCCACATATTATTCAAGGTTTACTATATGTAAGGTTATTAGAGAACACACTGGGGAAACAGCAATGTATGCAGAATAGACCTTGTTGATGTTCTTATAAATCATATAACCCAGAAAATAAAGACAAAATGAAAGAAAAAAACCACTATATTTGAATATACTATAATGGCTTAGAACTCAGAGGGTGTTTTTCACAGTGCTCTTCACCTTGACTGGTAGTGTTGAGGGCGGATGTAAAGGTTTCCCAGAGTATGTGAGGCCTAAAAGATCAACAGAAAAATGGTTCTAAGCATTCTTGTTTGAGAGCCAGTATGAAGATCCTATGGCAAAACAAAGAAACTAATAATATATAAAAATGAATAAATAAAATAAATTATGCTTCACTTAATTTGAGAGATTGACTTATATTCCGTGTGTCTTGAGGGAAAATTCAATTGATGAAACTCTAGAGACTTCTGAACACAAAATGACATACATATGACTGATATGTGTTCAAAGCACATAAACTTCTGCTACCTAGCATCATAACCCTAGTTATTCATCCACTCTTCAAAACATTCAAAATTTCATAATATAGATAAAAAATTAGTACTAAAAAGTAGATTTTATGATAAGCATTTGAGAACACTATTTGATAACAGTACCAAACTACTGCTGCATACCACCTATTTGGAGATGCAAAGATATAAAAATTTGTTATTTAGGAAAGCTCAAGGAGAATATATTTTTTAAAAGCTATGGAGTCTGGTGAGATTTAACAAATGTAAAAAGTAACTGTGACTCATCAGAATTCTAAGGTATCTGGTGCAGGCCACCAACTTCTGAGAATAAATTAAGTGTGTGTTGGTGGTGTCAGCCAGAGAAAACGGGGCCACCTTCTGTGGTGGTTATTGTTACAGAGAAGGACTTTTCTTGTTCTTTTTCTGGTGGTAGAAATCAGGACTGTTCACTCTGAGATGTGTCAAATGATCCAATTTTCTTAGGAAGCCTTGGGAACAAATATAAGATGATAATGAGTTTCTGAGGAGTCTGTCTTTGATTGTAAATGAAAATATTAAACTAGAGATTCTCAAAGCAGCAGATAAAAGGTGATGTGTCTGGGTGGCAAAGGGAAAGGAGGACGGAGTAATGAATCATTGTGGGAAATTGTGGCATAGCTTAAGAAGACATTAAGCCTGGAGCATTGGGACTTGGGGAGGTTGGGAGAAAAGCAATTCTGTCCTCAAAAAGTTAGAAAAGGAGGAATAGCTAAATCGCACCTGTTAGTGAAAGGTTCAGAAAATACTCAACTTACACAGAGTTAAAAAAGCAGGAGTGACAAATAAAAATTTTATATATTTGAAGTATACAATGAGATGTTGCGACAAAAGTACACACTGTGAAATGATTACCACAATCAATCTAATTAATATATCCATCGCCTCACATGATTTCCTTTTAATTTTTTTTTGTAGTGAGAATACTTAAGACCTACTCTTTTACCAAATTTGAAGCATACCTCAATAAAACTATGGGGGGAAAAGATAACACAGAACATTAATCTAGGTAATTGTGTTATATTGATACTAAATAAACACATAATGGATGAATTTTAAAAAAAGGAAGAAACAGGAGTGAGGGACCCAGATAGGGAATATAAAGCTGAGAATCAGACGTAAGGAAAAAATAATTGTTGAATTTTCATCATGTGTAAATTCTGCACTGGGGCATTACAAGCACCTCAATTTTTTGTAGAATCCTTTCAATAGTCCATTTCCACCATTTTGGAGGGTCATGTTAGTTATGAATGTCCAATGTGACCCATTAATCAAATAGCAGAGGCTTTTTTAAATCTATTACGGATTAGGAAGACTTTGGGCATGGGTGTACTTTGTGGTATTCACGAGTACTCTCTTTCTCTTTTCTGTTTTCATACTGAAAAACTGAGTGTTTTATTTGATTTACTCAGCTGCTTTTGTGGTTTATGAGATTGTGTGTGAGTTCCGGAGGGGTTAAAAAATCTCAGACTTTTGCCTCATCCCTGCAGCCACTCATCCTCTCCCGATGTCACCGTCTTAGTGTAGACTTGCTTTTTTATTAACAAGAAGCTGATTCCCAAAGTTTCAAACTCCGCCACATAAACCGAGGCTTCCACACAGACACTCCGGAGAGAGCCCACTCGGGTGTTTTTACCTCTCACAAGTTCTCTCATTTTCCCCTGTACTCTCTTCCTCCACTTTTCCTGACACACTCTTCTCTCTCGAGCACCTAATCCCTCTCTCCACTCTTTGCCTTCTAACCTTTGTCTCTTATCCTAGTTCAAACTTGTAATTTACTCTTCTATTGATTTTATCTACATGGCTTCCCATGGCTTCATTCTCAAGACTTAATTATTGGCACAGTGCCTAGCACACAATTTGTGTTATTTTTCATAATCTAATTGGCTGCCTACGTGTACAGACTGATTTTCTGACCATCTTGTGTCCCTGGCTTTGAGCAGGTTCTCAAATCATTGAAACGTGATTGACACCCCTATCCAGTGGTTGATTCACTCTAAGTATATATCTGTGAATCCCAAGCACCTGGAAAGGCCCTGAGGGTCCTTATATGGGATCTAGAAAGAAAAACTCTACCCTGTTTTCAACTCAGGAGGTATTGAGTGCCTATTACGCAAAGCAAACTTTTCCAGGAAAAACTATCCCTGATCCAGAGGCACACAGAGCCCAGGTTCCACCTAAGCTTAATTTTGAATTGGCTTATCAGTCTCATGGACAGATAGTGACTTTTCTCCAGAAAGAGTTTGAACCTCTGATAATTACACAGCTATACCTCTTCAAGAATTTAGAAGACATTCTGTTTTTGGAGCTTATCTGGACTGCTAGGGAAAAAAAAAGACCATGGGTTTGGGGAACACAGGGTTAGAATGGAAGCCAGAGAGATTAAAAATTCAGACAGGAGGAGAGAAACAAGCCAACCACATAATTTATTTTAACCACATCCATCCTCTGGTTTTCTCCCATACTGTCCTTTGCCTCATGTGTTCCAGAACGTATCCTTGGCCTTATTTTATACATCCAAAGAGGCAACCCTTGAATAAACCAAGTTTTAGAGATGTCTGGGTCTCTTTAGGACCCATAATTATAATTCATCTACTCTTGACAGATAAAACTATAACTTTTCTCTTGCTGAGAAACCAGCTTCCTATTCCCTGCCCTGATCTGCCTCGGTGCCTGCAGTGAGATCTGAGCGAGAAGATTCATTGAACACCCTCACTGACCTGATATTTCGTTCTCTCCCATTCCTCAGTTCCACAGTCATGAATCTCAGTTCTTTAGTCTGATGAAGGATTTGGTCCCAGCATCATCTTTTCAGAGTCTGCACAAGAGCCCCAGGCTGGTAGGAACATTTACTTTAGAAGCTGCTCCCCAGGGACCATTCCTGATTTAGACATTCATTGCCGCTCCTTCCCTCTCTTCCTGCTTCCTTCTTTCCATCTTTTCCTCCCTTATTTGTTCCCATAAGCCTTGTGGGTATTAGGCTTTGAATAGCTGTCCCCATGATCTTTGTCTGTGTCCTAGCTTTTACATGAGCACTGTTGCTAGGAGAGTGATTTATATATACCAGCATATGGAAGCAAAAGTAGACCAGTCAGGGATCTGGACTGAAACAGAGTTGTTGGAGGAACAGTTTTCCCCAGCTGTCTTTGAGAAGTCCCAATTCCTGTCCCTAAAATGAGGAATATGTGAAAATTAGAGAGCAGGGCGTCTGTTTTGGTAAAGTAAATAAGTTTTTGCCACCCCACCCGCTTTCCCCTAGCATTGATGTCTGACTGCAGTGTGAGCCCAGAGCCCTGTCTCGTAGAGCGCGATCTCAGAAAAGGGGAGCGGCTGTTTTCAGTCCTTGTTTTCCCTTCTCCGGCTCTCTACATCCTCCATCTGCATGTCCTCCATACGAGGACAGGGCAAGGACAGCAGTCATGTTTAATCAAGTCATGAGTAAGGTACGAGGACAGCAGTCATAATGCCAATGGCCCAGAGGCCAGGGGTCTTACTCTGAACATTGGAACTTGAATACTTTGTTTCCATTGTGGCTCTGGCTCTTGCTGTGCCACTTTGGAAATGTTATTTAACCTCATTGTACTTCATGTTTCTTATCCCTAAAATGCATATGAAAATCACCATTGCATAACATTATTGTGAGGTTTAAGTACACTTAGAATGGTAGTCAATATTTAACAAATAATTAATATCAAGTATTTTTACCTTTATCATAATCAAAGTTATTTTAATTATTTGTATTTTGGACTATCTTCCATCAATGAATAGTGAACTATTTGAGCAAACTGACATTGGTATAATCCAAAGAGATTATTTAAATTCCACCAGTTTCACATGCACTCATTTGTGTGTATGTGTGTATAGTTCTATGTAACTTTATATAGATTTATGTAGATACCACCACTGTCAAGATACAGAACCAACTGATTTTCACAAGGCTCCTTCATACTACTTTTTTATAGACATACCCACCCTTCTTCCTTTCCGCCACTCCCTGATCATTCCTAACCCCCAGCGACTACTAATCTGTTCTCCATATCTATAATTTTACCATTTCAAGAGAGTTATCATAAATGCAATCACTGACTTTTTTTCACTCAGCAGAATTTTTTTGAGATGTATCCACTTGTAGTACATATTAATAGTGTCTTCCTTTATATTGCTGAGCAATAATCCATTGCAAGATGTACCACAGTTAATCTATTCATTTGTTGAAGGATATCTGGGTAGTTTCCAGTTTTTAGCAATTAAAAAAAAGGCTTCTGTGAATACTCATGTTCAGGTTTTTTTATAAATGTAAGTATCCATTTCTATGAAATAAATGCCCAAGACTGCAATTGTTAGGCCATATGATAAATGCATGTTTAGTTTTATAAGAAACTTCCAACTATTTATTAGAGGGGCTGTATTACTTTCCTTTCCCATCAGCAATGTATGGGTGATCCAGATTCTCTGTATCCTTGTCAGCATTTAGCACTATCACTATGTTTTGCTTTAGGCATTCTGAATGTTAGAGTAATATCTCACTGTAGTTTTAATTTGCATTTTCCTAATGAGTAAAGATGTTAACATCTTTTTATGTACTTATTTGACATCTGTGCTTCTCTTCAATGAAATTTTTTTAACGTTTTTTGCTCATTTTCTGATTTTATTGTTTGATTCTTTTACTGTTGAGTTTTAAGAATTCTTTAATTTATATACCAGTTCTTTGTCAGAAATGTCATTTGCACATATTTCCCCTCAGTCTGTACCTTATCTTTTCATCCTCTTAACAGAGTCTTTTGGTGTCAAATCTATGAACTCTTCACTTAGCTCTATGTTTCAAAATTTTTCTCTTTTTTTCCTAAAAGTTTTAGAATTTTATATTTTACATTTAAGTTTGTGATCCATATCCATCATGAGTTAATTGTGTATAAGGTGTAAAGTTTCAGTTGAGTGTCTTCCCCACTGCCACACTCCCACAAAGATAGCTACTTAGGTCCAGCACTATTTGTGGAAGAAGCCATCCTTCCTTCACTAAATTGCTTTTGTATTTTTTCCAAAAATCAGTTACATATTTATGTAGGTCTATTTCTCGGTTCTCTATTCTGTTCCATTGATCTGTGTATCTGTCTCTCCACTAATACTACCTAGTCTTGATTACTGTAGCTATATAGTAAAACCTTACATTGAATTAGTGATTCCTCCTATTATTTTTTTTCAAAGTTGTTTCAGCTATTTTAGGAGTTTTGTCTTTCTATACAAATTTTAGAATAAGCCTGACTAGGTCTATGAAAAATATTCAATGGTATTTTGGCAGAAATTGCATTAAACCTATGGGTCAATTTGGGGAAAATTCACATCTTCACTATATCAAGTCTTTCATTCCATGAACATAATATGTTTCTCCATTTATTTAGGTTTTCTTTGATATTTTCCATCAGCATTTTATAATATTTAGCAAATAATTATATACATATATTTATTAAGTTTATACCTAAATATGCATTTACTCTTAAAGGGATTAAGTAGCTTGTCCATGTTTACATTGCTAGTGTATTAGTTTTCCAGGGCTACCATAACAAAGTACCATAGATTGCATGGCTTAAATAATAAAAACTTATTTTATCTAAGTTCTGGAGGCTAGAAGTCCTAGCTCAAGGTGTTGGCAGGGTTGGTTTTGTTCTGAGGCCTCTCTCCTTGGCTTGTAGATGGCTGTCTTCTCCCTGTGTCTGTATCTGTCTGTATCCAAACTTCCTTTTCCTATAAGGACAACAGTCATATTCAACTAGGGCTGACCTTAATAACCTCATTCTAACTTAATTACCTCTTTCAGGACCCTATGTCTAAATACAGTCACGTTCTGATGTACTGGGAGTTAAGACATCAACATATAAATTTTGGATGGAAACATGATTCGACTCATAACAGATAGTGACCAGTTGATTATTCCAGAAAGAACTGTCTGGATCTGATTTGCATTAAGCAATACATTAATTATAGCAAAGCATGGTAACAACTGAAGCATTTCTTCAGGTACAGGAAATTTATTCTTCTGGTAACATATGTTTACTTCCTCTTAAAACCAGTAACAGGTGGCGTGGTTCCTGTCAGAGCTGAAAAGGAAACTAAAAGTATTATCATCCCCAGGACTAAAGTGATGGGGTGTGCTTGTCTGAAGCACTGTTATGTGTACATATATAGATACATATATACATACTTATAGTATGTAAGCATAAGCATATTTGCTGCATCTCTAGGCAAAGAGAAAAATTCTGGCAAGATAAAACCCATAAGGGAATAGTTAGTGATAACTGCAGATTGTGGGTTTGTACGGAGTACTAGGGAAGGCTGCCGGGCTTTTGCCATACTGACCCTGGTCCATCATCTTGCTTTCCACTTTCAAGCTAGCTCTGAGACAAACAAAGCAGAAAATGTAATGGGAATTCAGAAGACTTAGGCCAAGAAGATGTATAAATTTCTCCTGAGAGCAACTGGGAAAGATTTGGCCTTTGAAGTAGCTGTAAAAATAAATGGCCTCCCAAAGGTGATACCAAGGGCTGCTGAGGCTATAAAGACAAACTCTCTGATTCCCTACACATAAAGCTGCCACCTGTGGCTTCATTAGCCCAATAATTTATTTGGAGAAGATGACTTAAGAGCTTAGGGAAATTTAATTAAGTGTCCCATATCCTTCATAGGAGGGGTTAAGATAGAGAAAATATTTAAGATCCCAGTTGTCTATAAAAGGGAAATATCTGGAGATATTTCTTCATTAATAACCTCAGTGACTGATTCTCTTAACAGATTTTGAGAAGGAGCCATATAATCCGAGTCTTCAGGCAGGGCACAATAACTCTGCTCTTCAGCACCACCAACTAAGCTATGGTACATGTAAGTATGGTGAGATATTCAGCAGGTGCAGAAAGAGGGTATAGGAAACTCCTCTATAAGCTTGCTAGAGAAAGACAGGGGAAGAAGAGAGTGATCTCAATAGTCCACAGCCTTGGATGTGTGCACAGATCTCAGACTGACGTTAATAGCACTTGGGAAGAGATATGGGCATAAGTATAATTAAAACTTTCTGTACCCCATGATACAAATATGGTCAACCCTCCCATATGACTGCTATTCTTTCTAGGGGATGAACAAAGTGGTAACCCTTATTCTACTAGATTTTTTTTTTTTAATGAGGCAGAGAAGGATTATGGCTGTAAATGGCAGAAGGTTATCTGATTTTCTACATGTTCAATTATAGACACTTATTCTTGGTTCTATGGTCAGTCTTTGTAACCTCTTTCCTTCCCTATGACCTTTCCTCAGCTTTTGGCTCTTCCCTCATGGTCTTTCTTCTTGGAAACAAAGAGTAACTCCTAACTGAGGACATGTGCATTTCCCACAGCACAAAGTAGGGTGATTCTATAGGTCCCTGTTATATATTATAGCTGCATTACAAGGTAGATCTTCATGGAATTCTTGGGAATAGAGAATGGGAAACGTTACATTCAAGCCTATTGGCAATGCACAACCAATCCCTCCCATTTTGGAAAGCTTTCCCTGTAGTGATTCACTACCTGTGCCACATAATTCGTCTACAAGAAGGAATTCCTTGCAAAATTGTGGTATGGTAAAAGATTGGCTTAAGAAGATCATTCCTGAAGGGTCAGAGAAGTAAGAGTGTGGACAGGGGAATGGACTTGTACATAGAACACAGAAGAAGAGGAGGAGCTATGCAGCATCATCTTTGAACCTACCAAATGAAGAATACATATCACTCATTATATTTTTGATATGCACTAAATTCTGGTTTATGTCTCTCACTCCTGGGGACAGAGTACGGATACTGACGGGTGATTCTGTCGATTTTCCACTTCTTAGCTTCAAGCCAAAAGGGTTGAGTCATTGCCTCACGCCCAGGTGTCCGACACCTCGGCACTGCTGGAAACTATTACAGCTAGATCACATCTGTGTCAGTACAAGGGGAGAGGATGTTTTTGTTTTTCTTCTTTGTGAATATCTTAACGGTGATAGCTTACAATGACAAAATAACCACCAAGGGGCATATTTGAGTGAGACTATCTTTTTATTTGATATAAAAGTAGCTTGGAGAGACTGTTCTGATATGTGCCAAGAAAAACACCAGGAAGTGGATTTGCTCTAATTCAGCTGTATCTGTTTAAGTTTTTCTTTCTTTCTTTTTTTTTTCATTTCCACGCCTCTCTTAGTCAAGTCATCATCATTCCTCACCTGGATTATTTCAATGGCTGTCTGACTAATCTCCTTTTTTGCCCCCTGCAACATTATTCTTCACCATAGCAGTCCAGGTGAATAATTTCAAAATGCAAATCAGAATACGTCACCACGCCCTCTTTCATTGTGATTTTCAAGAGTCTTCAGTGTCTTCTCATTACATGTGTAGTAAAATCAAAAAGAAAAAAAAATCCCGTTGTGGTCTGTAAGGCCCTGTGAGACCTGACTGCTGTCCGGGTCTCTGACATGACTTATCCTCCTTCTCCTGTTTGCTTATCAAACTCCAGTCATGCTGATTTTCCCCTCTCCCTAAAACAATCTTCCTATACATCTTCACATGCTCAACCCTTCTTTGTTATTCAGGTCTTGGCCCAAATGTCACCTCTTCACAGCTGCAGTCCCAGACCACTCCGATTACTGTACTAACTTGTATTCAATACCATCCTAATCAATCTTCATTAAACAGTGCTATTTTTTTAATTGTACTTACATTTATCTAAAACTATCCATTTTTCAACTTTATGGCTTAAAATATCAAAGACTTTGTCTTATTACCTTTTAATTACAGTGCTTAAAATGTCATGGCTGTCACATGATGGACACTAAAAAAAATGGGTAAATTAATGAATGTATATATCACATGTTAGGTACTTTGCAAAGTGTTGAGGAAGGGAAATAAAAGGTGGATTTTATATGCAAGGATCCCCTAGTCTAGTGGAAGAAGGGGTGTTAAAACCTTCTCAAAGGACACATCTCTTGTCTTCACTAACAGGCAACTCCCTGTTTCAGCAGCAATAGAGCTCTCACTCAGTATTGGGGAGGGCAGATTCAGAAGCTTATGGCTGAGAATAAAGGGAAGGAGACAGTTGTTTAAATACAAATGGAGAACTTGAAATGAGGGAGATCAGGTTCAGGAGAATTACTTTAGTGGGCCTTCAGGTAAAACAATGGAGAGAGAGATACTACATGGAAATAGTGAAAAATAAAATTTTAAAATTGAAGGAGAAATGCATTATAAGTCATGTCTTTGGCTGGCCTAATCACTTATTCCAGCCCAAAAGTCTATGATCATCTAACTTAGAATTAGTCTGGCCCATTGTTACAAGTAGTGAGTAGTACTGTTCTGTTGTATCCAAGAAGAGGCTAATAAACATTTAACATAAACATCTTTTCCCCACCACTAGTCCATGGAATCAGGAATCAAAGCATCTCTTCCTCACCCTACCTGCTCCTCAGCTGCAGTGATAGTGGCAGAGCTTCTCTTCCCACACTTTTCTCTGTTAGGCTTCTAGGACTTTTGCTGATAATTCAAATAAGTTGTTATATGCAGGAAAATGTGGGTTAGGAATCACTGCTGTGAAGGCAATTACAGGTTTATGTAGTAAATTGGAAAAAAGGTTAGGGCTGGGTTCCTTGACAATCTCTTAAATACTCCACAGAACATGTATTCTTCTGTAAAATCTGCACAGTTGATGGAAATGGTTTCTAAGTTGCCGTGTACATAAAAAATTTCCTGGGGAACATGCTAAAATGCATATGTTGAAACTCCAAGAATTTGATTAAGTAGGTGGGGAATGGTCCCTGGAATGTGCAATTAAGAACACAAACAATACAGATTGCCCTAAGAATATATTTTGAGAAACAACAGCTCACATTGATGTTTTTATTTCCTTTAAGAAAGAATTCTGAGAATGATATAGTCGGAGGGATACCTTGAGAGTAGATCTGCACTCTCTGGTAATAACAGACACAGAAAGACGTTTCTTCTGGATAAACTCAACATGTGGCCCAACAGCAGCTCCAATTCCTTCCTCTTGACTGGGTTTCCAGGCTTGGAGGCAGCTCATCACTGGATTTCCATGCCCTTCTTTTTCGTCTATATCTGTGTCCTTTTTGGCAATGGCACCCTCCTCCTTCTGATTAAGAAAGATCACAATCTTCATGAGCCCATGTACTACTTCCTGGCCATGCTGGCAGCCACCGACCTGGGGCTGACCTTGACCACGATGCCCACGGTACTGGGAGTCCTCTGGTTGGATCACAGGGAGATTAGAAATGCCGCCTGCTTTTCCCAAGCCTACTTTATACACTCCCTTTCTTTTGTTGAGTCTGGTGTTTTGCTGGCCATGGCTTACGACCGTTTTATTGCCATCTGCAACCCTCTTAGATATACCGCCGTACTCACTAATACTCGAGTGGTAAAGATTGGGCTGGGAGTTCTGATGAGGGGATTTGTATCTGTTGTCCCCCCAATAACACCCCTCTATTTTTTCCCCTATTGCCACACTCACATTCTTTCACACGCATTCTGCCTTCACCAGGATGTCATCAAACTGGCCTGTGCCGATACCACCTTCAATCGACTATACCCAGTTGTGCTTGTGATCCTTATATTTGTGCTGGATTCTCTGACTATCCTCATCTCCTATGTGTTGATACTCATGAGTGTCCTGAGCATTGCCTCCAGAGAGGAGAGAGCCAAGGCCCTCAACACTTGTGTTTCCCATATCTGCTGTGTCCTGGTTTTCTATGTCACAGTGATTGGTTTGTCTCTAATTCATCGGTTTGGAAAGCAGGTTCCACATATTGTCCACCTTATTATGAGCTATGTCTATTTTCTGTTCCCTCCACTAATGAATCCTATAATATATAGTGTCAAGACCAAACAGATCCAGAATGGTATTCTTCACCTTTTTTGTATCCATAGAATTGGAACCTGATCTCTGACTATTACAATCTCTCTCACAGAATGTGAAAACTGATTTTTGGCAGGGGAGCAAAGAAGTCTCATATCTACTATAGATGCTTAGATCTCTTGGAAAATATCTGTCAAAGTAGTAGAGCTTCAAATTGCTGTAAGGTATCTCTTTAAGCCCAGGTCTTTGGTCTAATCTAGGTTGCACAATTTTCTTTTTGCATTCTTATATATTGAAGATTTCTCTACGCTTGACATTAAATTCTTGTGTTAACAATACTTTAGGCATCTATAGGTATGTCTATGATATAACCAACATATATTTGGGGGTGGAAAGTGGGCAGGTAGGAACAGAGTCATAAGGATATAAAATTATGAATTAGTTTGGGTGAAATGGAATAGAGTTTAATTTATTATATAAAATCCAATCTCCAACTCTCATGAATTCCCCCACAGATATTCATACAAACTGTGGAAACCTATAAATTTGTTACTGAAGTTCAGGAATTTTCCTGCAGAAAGTATGTAATCTTTTTTGATCAGTGTAATAATCATTTATCATCTTAACCATGTCATCTGTTCCTCCTTTCTCCATCAAATGAGCATGACTTTATTTCAAGAACCATAAATTCATACTTATTCCACACAATAGCACCTAGTTATGTACTTGTAACAGAGAAATGTGAGAAGAGGCACCAAGGATAAATGAGAGAAAATTTTTGCTCCCATCCCATCTTTGCTCTCATTCTTATCCTGTGACCCTAGTCCTTAGGTCTGATGTCAGTGCCATCTCCAGATCATCTCCCCGTGACTAAGTCATCTGTATGAGTGGACGAAACAAGTTTCCTCATCCTCCTTTTGCTATGAAAAATGTCTGAAGGAATGAGGAAATAGATTTCTACATTTTTTTGAAGAATGATTGCTTTCTGTACATATAACCTGATTCCATTTTATAAGTGTGAATTTCCCAGGGGATACAACAATATTATTCTTATTTGATTAAAATTTTCTGATGAGTTATGAAGGGACATGTAACTCAAATTAAAATATCCTCAAAAGATGGAGGTTATGTCTTACTCCAATTAGAGCAGGAAAAGACTTCGGTGAGCCGAGAGAGGGAACTGTATAGAAAAGAGACTGTTGATGTCTTTGGTGCTTTGGCCAGATCACTTTACAGAACTGTGCACCTACTCCTTGTGCCCGTGAATGTTAGCTGCTCATTGTACATGGTTGCTGCTTTCTGCAGGTGGTTGTTCTCAACTCATCAGGAACTTCTTCATCAAGTTACGGCCCTTGCTCCCCAGGAGGCAGGCCATAGACAAATACTAACCCTCTTGCCTTCTGAAGCTAAACTTCAGCTGAGACTATGGACTTGCTTACATCCTCCCCCTGTCTACTGGCTTTTCCTTGCTCTCTGTCTCCTGAGAGCAATCATTCATAAAATACACACATCGGAACCCCTGTCTCAGGCTTTACTCATAGAGGGTCCGACCTAAGAAAAACTGCAACTGTCATTTCTTTTTTGTTTTATCGAGAAATGTAATTGTGAAAACATAAAAAAGACAATGACTACATCATGTTTTATCATTTCTTTTCATCCTTGTTACTCCATGACATCTGAGTGATACAGCTTAAATACTGAACTGGGAGTGTAGGTGTGTGTACACGATGGTAGGCCTTGTCCTGCTTCCAATTATTCATGAAACCAAAAACATGCCCCTCAACTTTTCCTGCTCTACCTTCAATATCCACAACTTCTTTTACTCACAATAGTATTGTTAGGTACATATTATCACTACTTTTTAGATGGGAAAACTAAAAATAAGAAAAGTTAAATACCTCCTCTAAGGACATGAAGTTCATAAGTGGTATAGTTGTGATTCAAATCCATATCATCTCATTATAAGGCCAGTGTGAATTGTACTTTACTGAAATAGTCCATCCTCAGTGGACTTTATTTTTCTACCTGTACTCCAGCATGCTAACAGAAGCAAAAAAAATGTGCTTCCTTATAGCATCTGATATTTTCCATTATATCTCCAAACCCCTAACCTTAGTAAAATCTTTTCTAGAATTTTTTGATGTGAAATCATAAAAAGAGGAATATTTTTATTATGGCATAAAGAGTAAGATAAAATGTTTAGAATTGTTAGTGATAATGTTTTCCATCAAGTGAGTGACCTCAGACTATAATAAGTATCAAGAATAAATTATAGGTAAAGAAATAATAACAATAAAAAATCAAGAACCTTCAAGTCTCTGGTTCCATGCTTTCCTGAGGCTCCATGACAAAATGTGTAGTTCAAATTCTCCTTTGATTCCACAGCCTACTGAAGATCTTTTTGTATTTTGTTTTGTTTTGCTCAAACTAGCCTCAATTGAGTTTCAATCACTTATAACCAAATAGTATTAATAAGCATACCATCTCAGTTACAGGTATGTGAATCTGCTCCAACTGATATTTAAAAACTGCAAATATTCTTAGACAGAAAAGCTGCCTCTTTTTCTAAAATACAGGAAATAGAACCTTAAAAAAGTCAGGAAAACGAGACTAGCTGACCATTTGGTGAATGATTTATGAAGTTATTTTCCCTGTTGAGGAAGCTCATTTCTGATTTGAAAGTGAGAAAATAAATTCATTGAGAAGCGGCTACATGTAGGGTGAAGATAGAGACAAGACAGCTAGAGGAGAGATTAAAAAATTATCTCTTCTTATACAGAAGACCTAGAAATGGCTGAAATCCACATAGAGATGTATTTCAATTCAAAATCCATTTTATCAATCAAGATAAACACAATATAAGCCCACCACATCTTACTATCTTCACAAAACTTAGAATTTCCTGTGATCTCCTACAAGTCTTCCTGTGGTAAAATGCTGAGTGCTATTAGAAGCCTATTTACAACACTCTCTCCCAAGAAACACAGCAAATATGCTTATATTCATAGACAGGGTAGACTTCTGAGTGGTCCACTGGACTAACACATTGGTGAACCTCCTTCATACAGCTGGTAAAGTCTGTGATTCAGTTTATGATCACTGAAGACTAAAAGAATATAACTTATATGGAGAAGGACCTCCTGATGAATAAATTCACTGATGCCTATTGAGATGAATAAATATCATGCAGTTATAGGGAATCTAAGGTGCATAAGAATATGTACTTTAAAAAAGTCTTTGCCAAGTACCATCCTTTCTTTTCCAAATAATATTACAGTTGTATAGCATGGACTTGAAGGAATAATTTACCATAAGGGTATTGAATTTGAGTCAGAGGCTGAGTGTGCATTCCATTCCTGAGGATGAAAGAAACAAACCAATCTTAAAAATAATCAGGAAGAAATGGAAGAATCTTAGAGACACACTGAAAAAATGTTATGAGTTAACACATCACTCCTTCTCCAAAATAAAATGAATTTACACTAGGTAAGAGTCAGATGAATTTTATTCAGTTAATTATAAAATAATTGCTGGGTTCCTTCACCAGAGATGCAGATTTTTATAGGGTAAATTAAATGTGATATATTTAAAGATACTTACTAGATTTTATGAGTATTAGACACTCGAAGTGATTAGAAATGATTAAAGGACCCAAAGGTCTCTAATCCAATTAAAGAATGCCAATCTATTTTTATTTTATAGCCTAAATCTTCAGACACAGTCATTATTATTCATAAACTCATAGACAAAATTCATTTTATAGGAAATTTTGGAGTTTATGTCCCTAGACTTGTAGTACATGCAGCTATGCTGACAGGTGACAGCCATTAGTGACAAAGTGCCTCAAAAGTTAATAAGATGAGTAAGCCCTTATGTTAGTCATGGTTCTCCAGAGAAACAGAACCAATAAGATATCTATATCTATATCTATAGATATGGAATTAGATGATACAATTATGGAGACTGGCAAATCCCAAGATATGCTGGGTGAGTTATTAAGCTGCCTTTATATATGTCATACATAACATAGGGCAGGGGTTAGACATCAGCTGTGTGACACCAGAGCTCAGACAAAGAGCCAAGGAATGGGAAGTCTAGAGCAAATATTTTCATTAAAAAAGTAAGATATTTCTAATAATGTGGCTGCCTATCTTCAGAACAGATATTCTCATGAAGATTGAGTTCTGTGATCAAAAACAAGACAAGTACCAAGTAGATGACCCTCACCAGGAAACACTCCATCAAAGAAGGTTTTATTACAGGAGATGGAAGGTGCTCCCAAATCTGAGATTATACTGCTATGATTTTATACTCCACAGGCAATACAGCAGGAAATAGGAAGGGAATGAATAAGGTTTTGGAAAATACATAAGTGGTACAGACATAAATAGCCACTAAAGGAAATAGAAGACACTGTTAATGTCTGCCTACTTCCTTTCAGCACCCTTCAGCTTGGCCACTTTGAGTGTTGGCTGATAAGGGCTAACAGCTGCTCCTGTTCTCCAGAGCCTTGTCCTCTACCAGCAGGGTCATCTCACCTGGGAGGTTATCCTAACCCTGGGGCAGCCTGCAGGAAATTACTTTATATTTGTTCTGGAGTAAGTGGTGTTGCCAGTAATGGTTTCATACTTATGGGGCAAGAGAGTTGCGTAGTGCCAGTGAGAGGGTCAATCTACCTACTGACGTCACAGGAGGGCAGCCTGAAATTAAGCCAATTATCTCAGGGTTTCACAACCTCCACCTCATTTTGAGTTCAAAATGTGGCTCTTTGAAATCAATTCACCTCTAAATTTGCACTTAGTGCAAAGAGAACACAAGGACGTTCAGACTTAAGCCATTCCCGGAGACTGACTGCTAATGATGACTTCCCCAGTCCTGCTGATTTTCAGAAAGAATTATGAGCAGAGTTGACGTCAGGAGGAACTCAACTGAATGTGAAATGTCAAAAGCCAAAATGTGACCCACATGGTTGACCACATTGTAACCACACTTATTTTAAAATCTCACAGTTGGGCTAGGTTCCAGGAAAAATTTAAGATACGAGACTAAGATGATAGAGACACTCAGATCCTTAGCTCTCTGCCATACTATAAGTGTCATTTTTTTCTATTCAGGTACAAATTTTTAGAGAAAGCCAGGGATGGAAAGAATACCTCCACCATGTCCTCCTTTTCACCTTACTACTGGACACTTATAATATAAAAGATATTTTTATTTAACTTATATTGCTCCAGAAGCAAGAACTATGACCCCTGGTTAAGACTTATCATAAGATGAATAAAGCTTACTGTTTGAAAGAATTCATCAACAATACTCATTTATAAGAATATATAACTTCAAGAATCAACCAAAATGTCCATCAATTCATGAGTGGATTAACAAAATATGGTATATGTATACCATGGAATACTACTCAGCCATGAAGAAGGATGACTTAATGCCTTTTGCAAAAATTTGGATGGAACTGGAAACCATTACCCTAAGTGAAATATCTAAAGAATGGAAAAACAAATACCACATGTACTTGCAATTAAATTGGAACTAATTGATGAGCACACATGTGCATAGAGGGAAGTAAATATCAAAGGAAATCAAGCTGGGGAGGGGAGAGGGGATGGGTGAAAACCTACCTAATGGGTATAATGAACCCTATCTGGGTGACGGGAACACCTTTAACCCTGACTCAAGCATTACAAAAGTGTTCCATGTAACCAAAAACATCTGTACCCCCATAATACTTTGAAAAAAAATTATAATACTGTATTTAAAAAAAAAAGAATGCATGTGCCAAGTCCTATAACAAGCAATCTCATTTGGAACCAAGGAAAAGTAAGTGTCAGGAAATTATTGAGCTTCATCAAAGTTTACTGAGCTTACTTGCTCCAGGATTCTGGAATGACAAAGTCAAAAGCAGTTTTGATGATATATCTTCTTTTGAGGTGGGGAATCAAAAAAGACAAAGGTGGTTTGACAGCATGACCTCCTTCTGCTGGATGGAGCTAACATTTTGCCTTCTTTCTGCAGAGAAAACATGGGGTTATAGAATACAGTTCTGGAGGCCTGCCTCCTTCTCCAGAAGAGACCAGAAAAAGATATCCCAGTAGCCTAATTATCTAACAGCAGAAGCTACCTTTGGGAGTCATTTTATATACAATGACCCCACAAATTAATCCTGTTATCAGTCTTCAAAGACAGCATTTGAACCAGTTTCTACATCAGGACCCAGCGATTACCTTTCCCCTTCATTCCTGACGTCCCAGGTAAGGCTCTAGTGACTGTGGGAGAATGGAATGGAAGTAATTAACAGAAAAAGAAAGATAATCAATCTTCATGGACTTCTTCTCCTTCATGTAGATGTTACAAGAGGGTAAACAGAGAACTGAGACAAACTATCTGTATCTGTGGATTCTGCCAGTTGTAACAAATTCTAACATAAAAGTTCAACTTCCTAGAAAATCCTGACTCTCACAGAAAAGCAGTGGTTTTATATGATGGGTGCTTTGTGAATAATTAAGACGGCCAGGTTGCTACTTAGACTTTCCTGTTAGCCCAGAGCTATCAAGTATATTTTTTCTTCAATAGGAATATTCTTTTGTAGAGGCAAGAGAGGAAAGAGAGACTGACTTCAAGAGTGAATATGTAGAGTGAGGTCATCATGACGTTTGTAGGTCTCTGTATTACATCTTCTTTTCCTCTTGATGCTGTTCTCTAGGCTCGATTTTCTTTCTCTCACATCTATGTAAGTTAACTTTCTGCCCTCTCCTTCCTCTTCTTTGTACCTTACACATTTGTCAGCTTACACAGTAGCCAATTAGGGTATTAGTAAGGATTATTTGGAAGTCAGTGTTCTTACATACGTCAATTTAACAATCAGCATACCAGTCAGTTAATGTATCAATGTGTTAATAATAAAATAATTAAAATTTCGTAAATGACCTTACAATCAGTAGAAAATCAATCAGCAGAAAATCAGCCATTGCTTCCAGCAGAACTGGTGTGTTAATATCACAGTCAGTAAGGTAAGAAATGTTAGTATTGGACTGGGAGTACAACCATATTTTAACCAGAATGAGTTAATCAGAGCCACTAGGTCTGAGAAACTAGTAATAGAAAGTAAAAGGCAAAAGTTGTGTGTTCAGTTTTGTGCTAAAGCCTAGATGATGCAAAAAAGACATTTGGGTTTAATTAGAGGGAGGAGGCAAAGTGAGAGACAAGACTGAAATAAACCCAAGAAACTGGTGATAGATATAAAAAGACAGGAACAGGAAAATAATAGGATGGAGATGACACCCAGCTGCACCCTATGTGCATGAGCAAATGGGGCAGAAGCTACCAGAGCTGCCCATCCAAGCCCAGCCTAACTTACTTGAGTCATGCAAATGAGTGAAAAACAAATGTTTAATGTTGTAAGACATTGATGCTGTACAGGGCTTTGTCATGTGACAGTTTTGTAGCAGTAGATAATGGATACGATAACTAACTCACATAAACTCTCTAAATATTAGTTTATTAGTAGTAAAACATGAATAATAGCAATACCTTTGCATCAGTTTTCTATTGCTGTATAATAAATTACCACAAACTGTGCTGCTTAAAACAATACTAATTTGTTATATCCCCGTTCCATAGTTCTGCAGTCTAAGTAGGCTTAACTAGGCTCTCTGCTTAGGATATCATAAGGCCAAAATCAAAGTGTCAGCTGGGCTGGGCTTTTATCTTAAGGCTCTGGGAAAGAATCCACTTCCAAGCTCATTCAGGTTGTTGTCAGAATTTAACTTCTTATGGCTATAAATTCAAGGTCCCTATTTTATTGCAGGCTGGCAGCTGGCAGCCTGTCTCTGTTCCTAAAGGATCCTTGCATTCCTTCTTATGTGACACCGCCCCCCCCAATTTCTAAAACCAGCAACTTCCCCATAAGTCCTTCTCAAACTTTGATTCTCTCTGGCTTCTTATTCTACCACTAGTCCGTGAAAACTCTTTGCTTTTAAGAGTTTATGAGATTAGATTAGGTTCCCCTAAGTAATCTCCCATTAAACTAACTCAAAGTGAACTGATCAGTAACTTTAATTACATCTGTATAAGCCCAAGAATGCTATTTCATCATATTCACAGCCCCAGGGATTGGGATAGTGAATCTTGAGGAGGGGGAGAGTGAATTTTAAAATTATACCTACCACACCTATTTAAAAAATAGCTAATGAGAGAAGACAATTTCTTTTTCAATACATGTGTTATTTTTACAGTATGTGTAAAATAATTTTTATTTTTAACAATTCTTTGATGAAGTACAATGTCTGAATAGGCCGTAGAAAGCAACTGGAGTGGAATCTTAGAATGAAGTAGTATAGTTTAGAGCTGTGCTGTCCAAAACAGTAGCCTCTGGTTAGCTTGAGTCAGGATGTATAAACTACATACTTGATTTTAAAGAATTGACACCAAAAAAAAAAGTAAAATATCTATTCATGATCATTATTTTGGTTACATTTTGAAATGATAATATTTTGGATATAGTATATTAAACAAGGTACATTTTTAAAATTAATTTTACATCTTTCCTTTTTATTCTTCTTAATGTAGCTACTAGAACATTTAAAATCATGTTATGTGGCTCAAATATTTCTACTGGACAGTGCTGGTCTAGAGAGAGCTTTTCTTTTCCTCCGTAGGTATCAATCATGTGGTCCAACATTAGCGCTGCCCCTTTTCTACTGACTGGCTTTCCAGGTCTGGAGATATTTCATCCTTGGATTTCCATCTCCTTCTTTGTTATCTATGTCTCCATACTCCTTGGCAATGGTACTCTCCTCTTTCTTATCCGAGAAGACCACACTCTTCATGAGCCCATGTCCTACTTTCTAGCTATATTGGCAGCCACAGACCTTGGAGTGACTTTGACAACAATGCCCACCGTGCTTGGTGTTCTGTGGCTGGATCACAGGGAGATAAACCATGGAGCCTGCTTCTTCCAGGCTTATCTAATCCACTCACTCTCTGTTGTGGAGTCTGGAGTCTTGCTTGTCATGGCCTATGACCGTTTTATTGCCATCTGTAATCCCCTGAGATACACCTCTATTCTCACTAATGCTAAGGTGGTGAAGATAGGCCTGGGGGTTCTAATGAGGGGGTTTATGCTAATCATGCCCACAATCATCACCCTCTCTGGATTCCCCTACTGCAGATCCCATGTCCTCTCCCATGCCTTCTGCCTGCACCAGGATGTGATCAAACTGGCCTGCACTAACATCACCTTCAATAGACTCTATCCTATAGCCCTGGTCTCATTAACTGGTTTTTTGGACTCTGTGCTTATCCTTATCTCTTACATCCTAATCCTTAAGACTGTTACGGGAATTGCCTCAGGTAAGGAGCAGGCTAAGGCCCTGAATACTTGTGTTTCACATGTTAGCTGTGTCCTGGTTTTCTATGTCACTGTGACTGGGCTAACCCTTATTCATCGATTTGGGAAATATGTGCCACATGTAGTCCATATTATCATGAGCTATGTTTATTTCTTGTTCCCCCCATTTATGAATCCAATAATTTATAGCATTAAGACCAAGCAGATACAGAATGGTATCAATCGCCTTCTCTCTTTTCATAGAATTTGAGCCTAACAATTACTTTGGGGGGATCTCTCCATTGCAGAATGGATTTCTTAGGAATATCAACTATATGATGCTAATGTGGCTCAAAATCAAAAGGACCAGCATTCTTATCATTTAAAAGATAAAGAACCATTCCTCTGATTTTCAGTGTCCCCACCCAAGCCCCAAGGGCATTGACTTAAGTTCTATTGCTCTGTTTGGTGGATTGGTTTGCTTTATTTTATCATTTTTCACTCTGTCAGAGTCACTTGTCTTCATGGCTACCTGAGGTCAAATGATTGAAATGATTGAAGCGTCTATACAGACAAAGGAAAATAAGGTAGCCTGATGGAGTTCCTCAGAACTGTGTGGAAAACTATTCAATAATTTCCTGTATGTCTTACAGTGTATCAGAGGTGATGAAGGGTCTTAGCCCTACTTGCCTCTGCATGGCACTAGACCGAATCAGAGGTAGATGAAAGTAAGGTATTCCAACCAACAGAAGTCTTCCTGCCAATACAGCCAAAGGCCAAACAATTCAGATTCTAGCATATGCCAGCATGGCTAGATGCCCACCAGGATGAGTGAGAAGTCTATGAGCTCATGAGATCTGGTGTCTGCCACCTAATGGGATGAGGGCTCCAAACAACCTGTAATAAAATAAATTTCCATTTCTTGCACACCTGAGTTTTTGTTCTTTGTTTGCAATTTGTTCTGTGTTCTGTATAGCCTATAAACATGCTTAATGAAAAATTAATTCTGTCACTAAGGTATTTTCATAACCAGCTATGCAGAGGCAACATTTTGCCTTTTGTATGGATTAAGGGTTGTGATAGTGAAATAAACAGCCTTAAGAAAACATTGTAATAGGATTGTCTTGAAATGAATAAGATCTTTTAAAAAAGTTCATTAGGGCCTCCCATGCATTTTATTCCTTACAGAGGTCTAACAGTACCAAAATCTGTATAGTAGCAATATAGGAATAGAAACTATATTTTATTAGTTCATCAAAGGTAAGTAGAGTTAGTGAGAATGATGCACAGCACATTAAACAAAACTATAGAAAATGGGTTTGCAAATGAAATAAAATGTATTCAAGCAGCAATTAGCCTTTTTTTTTAAATTGGAGGAGGAATTGCACACCTCTATTTTTTTTTTTTTTTTACCCAGCATCTTTGGAATGATTTCCTATAATTGAAAGACTCTCTTGTAAAGGAATCTTTTTCTTTACTAAAAATAATGATTCAGAAAAATAACCTTTCAAAATCATTTACTTAGATTTTCCATTATTATTTGCTCTCATTATTAATTCACCCAGATGTTTTTCTCATTTTAATTGGGTATTTCTTCTTGGTTTTGTAAGAGATGAGAGAATGAGTAGATCAATTGACATGTGTAATCCATTCAGTGTAGAAATAAAAAATAGAATGTGTAACAAGATCTGAAAAACAAGGGAAATACACTTATTAAAAAATCATAAAGCAACCTGACATAAGTAAATCTAGCATAGTAAGTGTGTCTAATAAAGTGATACCTGGAAATGAATTTAAAAAACAATGAAATAGACAAGATAATTCCATATTTATAAAATATATAAAAAAGACATAAGTAACATGCATGACCTTTATTTTCTTTATATCAAAATATATAGAAAAAACATCTAAGACATGTAAGAAGATATTAATAGAAATACTGTTATCAATCAATTCTAATTATTATATCATCTTATTATATACAAAATTGTATTGTGACTTTTACAGTATATACTTTTTTCTCCACACTTCCTTAAAAAAAAAGGATAGAGTGCTTGCTGTGGCATGAAAACCATCCTATTACATTTAAAAAGAGTAAAACTGTGGTTACTTTTATACTTTTAGATACAATAAATTTACTAGAGTCAAACTATTTCTAGGAAATAGACAAAATTTGTAAAAAAAAAAAAAAAACAAAAAGACTAAAAACAATTGGCATAGTGTGGTGGAAAGAATGTGGCCTTTGATAAAATGTCAGCTCTCTTCTTCCTCCTTCATTCACAACCTATGTAACTTTGAACCCATCACTTAAACTCGGAATGTTGACTAGGTACCTGTAAGAGTGTTTCTCTGAAGATGTCTATTAAATATATTATCACTCTCATTGGTAAAGACAGCATCTGAAATTTTTGATTTGTCAATAATCAATGGTTAGGGAGAAGAGCATTCAGCCAACAGGAAATTATTAAATATATCATGATTCTTTAATATGATGACAGAATCTGATGCAGCTAATAATATTATGAGAAGTTTTAAGTAGCCTTTGAGAATAATCTTACTCCTTCCAGCTTTCTCCCTCAATTACTCCTAACACAGCTTTCTCTCACACCACAAGGACCTTCAGCCTATTGGTTCTTTTATTTCTGATTCCCTCTTGTCTTTATTTACCTTAATATCCTAAATGAATTTTATTGTTCACTATTTAGGGTTTCTACTGTCAATGTCCTGTGTTTCTTTGCTTATTTTAAATCCATCCTAGACATTTCACTCTTCTTTACTCTTCTTAGAAAGCATAAAAACAAAGTGAAATGAGAAAGAAATTAAGGGTATCCAAATCAGGAAAGAGGAGGTCAAACTATTGCTTTTTGCTGACGATATGATCCTATATCTAGAAAACTTCAAAGATTCCACCCAGAGACTCCTGGAATTGATAAATAAATTGAGCAGTCTCAGGTTACAAAATCAATGTACACAAACCGGTAGCATTTCTATACACCAATAACAATCAAGCTGAGAGGCAAATCAAAGACTCAATATCATTCACAATAGCTACAAAGAAAATAAAATACCTAGGAATATACTTAACCAGGGAGGTGAAAGATCTCTACAAAGAGAACTATAAAACACTGAGGAAAGAAATCGCAGAGGAGACAAACAAATGGAAAAACACATCATGCTCATGGATAGGTAGAATCAACATTGTTAAAATATCCATACTACCCAAAGTGATTTACAGATTCAATGCAATCCCCACCAAAATACCAACATCATATTTCACAGATCTAGAAATAATAATTGTGTACTTTGTTTGGACCCATAAAAGAGCCTGAATAGCCAAAGCAATCTTAAGGAAAAAGAAAAAAATCTGGAGGCATCAACTTACCAGACTTTAAACTATGCTACAAGGATATAGTAACCAAAACAGCATGGTATTGGCACAAAAATAGGGATATAGACCAATGGAACAGAACAGAGCACCCAGATATAAAACCATTCACATACAGTCAACTGATCTTTGACAAAGTAGACAAAAACGTACACTGGGGGAAAGAATCCCTATTCAATAAATGGTGCTGGGAAAATTGGATAACCATATGCAGAAGAATGAAACAGGATCCATATCTCTCACCACTCACAAAAGTTAATTCAAGATGGATAAAAGACACTTAAGTGTAAGGCATGAAACCACAAGAACTCCAGAAGAAAATGTATGAAAAACTCTTCTAGATCTCAGCCTAGGCAAAGAATTTATGACTAAGATCCCAGTGGCAATTACAGCAAAAACAAAAATAAATAAATGGGACTTGATTAAATTAAAAGGCTTCTGAACAGCTAAGGAAATAATCAACAAAGCAAATAGACAACCAACAGAATGGGAGAAAATAGTCGTAAGCTATGCATCTGATAAAGGGCTAATGACCAGGATCTACAAAGAACTCAAGCAAATCAGCAAGAAAAAATCAAACAACTCCACTAAAAAGTGGGCAAAAGACATGTACAGGAGCTTTTCAAAAGAAGATAGACAAACAGCCAATAAACATGAAAAAATACTCAATGTCACTAATCATCAGGGAAATGCAAATTAAAACCACAACAAGATACCATTTTACCCCTTTTACCCCTCTTAGAATAACTTTTATTAAAAAGTCCCAAAACAATAGATGCTGGCATGGATGCAGAGAGAAAGGAATGCTTGTACACTGTTGATGGAACTGCAAATTAGTATAATCTCTATGGGAAACAGTATGGAGATTCCTCAAAGAACTAAAAGTAGACCTACCATTTGATCCAGCCATCCCTCTACTTGGTAGTTACCTAAAAGAAAAGAAGTCATTTTATCAAAAAGACACCTGCACTTGAATATTTATTCAAGCACAATTCACAATTCCAAAGATGTGGAATCAACCCAAGTGCCCATCAATTCATGAGTAGGTTAACAAAATGTGGTATATGTATACCATGGAGTACTGCTCAGCCATACAAAAGGATGAATTAATGCCTTTGCAACAATTTGGATGGAACTGGAGACCATTATCTAAGTGGGGTATCTGAAGAATGGAAAAACAAACACCGCGTGTACTTGCTATTAAATTAGAACTAATGGATGAGCACAGATGTGCACAGAGGGAAGTAAACTCTGCAGGGGGAAATCAAGCAGGGAGAGGGAGAGGAGAGGATAGGCAAAAATCTATCTAATGGGTACAATGAACAGTATTTGGTTGATGGACACACTTATAACCATGACTTAAGCATTACAAAAGCAATCCATGTAACCAAAAACATTTTTACTCCCTTAATATTTTGAAATAAAAAAACACACACACAAAGCAAAATTACCCTTTATTGAGTTCTTAACATTTTCAGAGTCTGGAAAAGTAGAACCCTGGGGAGGTGATTTTCACACACACAAGCTTTCAAAAAGGGACCCGTGGGGCATCTATGTGAAGGAGTCACCTGCACTGAGTCCTATAATAGGGCAGGAACAGGTCTCTACTCCAGCAACAATAGTGTGAGTGGACGAGTGCCAGGAACAGAAATATGGAATGGCTCCTCTCCCTTCTGATGTTAGATGCAGTCAAGAAAAGCATATAAGGATGTTTCCAGAGGTGTGTCTAGAGGTAAAGAAACCAGCTGAGGTGGTAAACACTATAGCACAGGTTTTTCCTTCATTTTCAAGAAGTAAAATTCAAGGGAAATCAAGTAGTAGGGGGGAATAAAGGTTGGTTAAATTCACACCTAATGGGTACAATGCACACTAACTGACTGAAGGGAACGCTTATAACTTCGACTGAAACTGTACAAAAGCAAATTATGTAACCAAAATATATGTATCCCCATAAAATTCTGGAATAAAAAAAAGAAATTGAGCTAGATTTGGCGTTTCTAATCTGGGATACTTGGATTAACATAGGAATAATTATGTATGCTTTGAAATATATATGGCATAGTGTGTTCTCATACATTTTTCTGGGTAGAGGTTTATAGCTTTTTATTAGATCCAAACAGCAGACCTTGAGATACACATTGACACCTGTGTGTGTCTGTGCATGTTTACTAGAGGAACTTCTATCAGGAATGTTGTGGGTAGTTGTCCCTGGTACTCACTAGGGAAAAAACCTGAGACCCTGCTCCTCCACTCTAGGGATCATGTGGGCCTATCCCCTGTCCCCTTCAGGAGGAAGGGAATGTATGAAATGAGAAAATGAGCGGGTGGAGGAATCACATTTTTTCTTAGTTCACTTGTTTTTTGGACTGATCGACAGATTTACTATTCAGTGGTTTCTTTTGAATCAAGAGAATCTTTAGTATCTGTGCTTCTACATACATCTAAGTTCCCTCAATGTCATTCACTTCCCCATATCTGTTAAGAGTCACGTTATGTTCTTCAACTAAGCATGATGGCTTGTTTCCATGGATTTATGTGTGTGTGTGTAGGGGGCATTTCTGTCTTGTGCAGAGTCTCATTACAAGTCTACTAATTCTATGCATCAAGAAAAATATCATCATGTGATAAAAGGGTAGGCGGAACATCTAGAATGGGGCCAGGAGCAGGACTAAGATGTATATTTTGTTCATGCTTTCAGCATTATGGATCCTATTGAGACATTTATGGGCAATACTTAGCATAAAATTGTAGGGAACTTATTAAGCCCAATTATAAACTCTTGCAGTATACTGAGGTTTCTTTAGCATAGACTTTGCTTATTAAATGATTTTCCCAGCTCTCAACACAGTGGCAGTCCTGTGGCATGTGTTCACCAATTCTGTTCTGGGTCCAGGTGGTAATCATTTCGCTAGTCCTAGATGATATTGAGGAATGGTGCTTCTACAGGTTCTTTATGCCTTCATCTATAAGGCACCGTTGAAAGGACAATTCATCAGATATCAATAAGTCAGGACCCCCAGAATTGTAGGAAATCACTAGAGAAAATGCATGTACTGAATTGAGAGCTGCTTATCAATTTCATAGCCATAGCTGCCCCACCTCCATCCAGAAAAACTAGTTCTCATATTTCTGATGGGATTTTCTTAACATTTGTCAATGAATAGCCAAGCCACCTTCAAGGAATTTTGCTACATAACATAGCCTAGGGAGCATGCATGCACTGTGGTTCCATTTCTGGTGAAGTTGACTCTACGGGGCCTCAGTTTGATGACAGGATCTTGTGTTCCTTGAAGCTCTACATAGCCACTTCTGTGTAAATACGATGGGCCTCTCAGTCCTGGACAGGTTTGTCCTGTGTTTTCTTTTCATTCCAAAAGTCTCAGGGACATGTCTTTTTTTTTCACATTTGTAGAGCTATCATAGCCTTCTCTGTCTTATTTTTAATGACTCAGCTGAGCTATGGAAAGAAATGAAAAACTTAAACACTTTTCACCTCATAAAAATAGTTCAAACATATGTCATTTTGGTCTCATAAGTTTTATTGCCAACTCCTGCTAAGATATAATAAATAGTCAAGGAGAAATTCACAAAAATATTATAAAATTTCTCTCTATAGTTTGGAAATCTAGTTTGATCCTACTGAATTTTGTTTAACTAGATCCAGGACCTTATGTCTTTTTGCTATTATTACTCCTCACGTTAAGTATCACTAATTTGATGTCTTCTAAACTGCCTTTCTCTCCCTCTTATACTTTGTTCTCCCATCCATGTTTTTCTTTTTTTTATCTGCCCCAAGCATGGATGGTCTCACTATCCATTTTTTAAAGCATTAAAATGTTTACCAAGGTAGAACACGTTTTTTCTAATAATCATAACTTAGTCCTCTCTATAATTTCAATGTGCTTTGAATTTAGAAGACTCCAAGTGCTGGTGACTTCGATCTCAATGAACACCATACTGTCACTCATGTAGAATCAGAACATTTCCTCATACAAATATTCTCTGGGATTTGTTCTGATTCTGACTCATTTTTGATATTATGGCCATCTAATAAAGAAGATCACTCAGTGCTGGAGACTTAATTTCAGGCTTCTGAATTTGTGATGAAATAACATTGTAACAGGACAGGTTTTATGCTTCTTTATTATTGGATTGTGGCAACCAGGATAATGGAAATAGTGGAATTGACTGGCATCCGTAGGCTGTGAAAAGATGAGAATACCAACAGTCACAGAGCTGCAACAGCTCGTCAACTGGTGCATGTTGAAGGAAAAGTATTTGGAGATAAGAGGAGACAGAGGAAGAATCCAAGCCTTTAATTACGTCAAATGATTTTGGAAAGTACAAGAGACAGAAAGAGAACCAGTGAATGGAGAAGAAGTAATTTTTTTTAATTGGATAAAAATATCTGGAGGGACTGAGGCAATCAACCGGGTGGGAGAATCAGAAGTTTCCATCTCCATAGCTGAATTAGACATGAAATGCTTAGAGCAGAGCTTCTCAGACTTTGCTGTGCACTTGAGTTGTCTAGGGATCAGGATAAAATGCAAATTTTGATTCAGGAGGTTGGAGAGGCTATGGTATGAGGCTGCAAGTCTGACAAGTCTACATGATTGTTAGCTGTGGCTGGCGTGGCCTACACCTTTGTCTGCCAAGCTCAAGCAAAGGGATAACTGTTGGAATGATAAAGCAGTTCATCGGAAGTGATGGGAATTCATGGTGTGCTCCATAACACAATCATGTTCAATTTCAAAAGGGAAGTAAAACTCAGTGGAAATCAAGTAGGGGGGAGGGGGATGAGGGGATGGGTGAACACCTACCTAATGGGTACAACGAACACCATTTGAGTGATGGGCACACTTACAGCCCTGATTCAAGCATTACAAAAGCAATCAATGTAACCAAAAACATTTGTACCCCCATAATATTTTGAAATAAAAAAGCATAATATTGTAATACAAAAAAAGAGAAAAGTTTTATTAAATTATCAAAATGTCTTCATCGTAATTGTGAAATATAAAATCAAAATCAAATTAATCATGTCCAAGTAATCAGCAATCACAATAAGAAACAGTTAAACAAGTTTATTATTGATATTCATATATCTATTAATATCTTGTTTGTTTTTTCACCACTGTTGTAAATATTTTTAAGCACCTACAAAACAGTTGGGCCTGATGTATTAAGAAATATTAATAAAAAATTTTTTTAATTTGTTAAAATTTTAACCATTAACTTAATATTTTTCTGTATTTAGGGAAGGAACATCATTTCTCATCTCTAGTACAGAATGAGTATGCCTACTCTTCATTGTGAAAATAGTTGCAGACACAAATTTATCACATCTATAAATTATCCCTAAGTACGAAGATTGTGATCGAAGTTACTGTGAAATATTACCAAGAAAAATCTGGATTCCTGTTTTCAAGATTTCAAGAAATCTGTTCTCTACTTGTGAGCATACTATGTGGCCCAATATTAGTGAGCCTCCTTTTTTGCTGAATGTTTTTCCAGGTCTGGAGAAAGCTCATCACTGGATCTCCATCCCCTTCTTTGCAGTGTATGTCTGCATCCTTCTTGGCAACGGCATGCTCCTCTATCTCATCAAGGATGACCAAAGTCTTCATGAACCCATGTACTATTTTCTTGCCATGCTGTCAGGCACAGACATCATGGTGACATTGACCACTATGCCTACTGTCATGGGTGTCTTATGGGTGAATCACAGGGAAATTAGCCATGCAGGCTGCTTCTTGCAGGCCTACTTTATTCACTCCCTTTCCATTGTAGAATCAGGTACACTCCTGGCAATGGCCTATGATCGTTTTGTTGCCATTTGCAGTCCTTTGAGATATGCTTCTATTCTCACCCATATGCACGTGGTAAAGTTAGGAGTGGGAATTTTTCTGAGGGGTTTTGTATCCATCATGCCTGTAATTGTGCGTCTTTTTTCATTTTCATATTGCCACTCTCATGTTCTCTCCCATGCTTTCTGCCTTCACCAAGAAGTCATGAAACTAGCCTGTGCTGATATAACTTTCAATAGACTTTACCCTGTGATTCTAATTTGTCTAACAGTTTTTCTAGACTCTTTAGTAATTGTCTTCTCCTATATCCTAATTCTTAAGACTGTCA
Organism: Daubentonia madagascariensis; assembly: GCA_023783475.1. NCBI lineage: Eukaryota > Metazoa > Chordata > Mammalia > Primates > Daubentoniidae > Daubentonia > Daubentonia madagascariensis. The sequence goes on along the minus strand of JAKFHU010002465.1, from coordinate 906,654 downwards.
TGGGCATTGCCTCTGGTGAAGAGAGAGCCAAGGCCCTCAATACCTGTATCTCCCATATTAGTTGTGTCCTCATCTTCTATGTCACAGTGATCGGTCTGACATTCATCCACCGATTTGGGAGGAATGTGCCAGAGGTGGTCCACATCATCATGAGCTATGTCTACTTCCTCTTTCCACCTTTAATGAATCCTATCATCTATAGCATCAAGACCAAGCAAATCCAATGCAGCCTTGTCTGCCTTTTCTCTAAACACAGATTTGGAAGTTAAACTTGGATCTGGAGAATCAGATACAGAAACAAAGATGAAGACAGAATATAAAACTAAAGCCTGGACTCCTCTCTGAGCAAAGAACAATGATACAGTGGAAAATGGCTTCTTTCATAAGGGCTTAAGTATGTTATCATAATGTTATAGCACACCTTCAGAGAAACCTGGTCACAGATCTCTGAGCAGGACCACATAAAGCTGAAAAAGTCCATACATAATTCTTTCCTTCAAATGTCCCTGGAAATTATCCACCAAAGTGAAAGTCTAAGAACAAGCACAACAACTACTCTCTAAGAAAAGTGTGTTGCATTGGTGTGCACATGTGCATGTATGTGTATATGTGTGAGCATAGCTAATACACATTGGTAGAACAAGCAAAAATATTTTTGACCACAATTCTCTAGAAATAAATTCTGATTTGAAACCTCTTGTTATTACTAGTGTAAAGTTAATGATGAGAAATGTGTATTTTAAATTTATTTTTAAATCAGCTAGTCTTAATGTCCTTTGAATATCCTCTAGCCTGAGTTAGAGGACTCTCTGGGGCCATGATTTGCCTTTCCTGATTTCCAAATGACATCTTATGTCACCACAGAGGATTTCAAAAAGAGCTTTTGTAAATTTTCAGTGCATTCATTTCAGCATACCCAGATCCTATACAAATATATTTCTTCACCTCCTTCTACTATGCATATTCTGTTTCCCAACCTAAACCTGTGAAGAAGAAAACAAGGCAAGTTTCCTGTAAGCTTGTAAGGAAGTAAGTGAGAAAGTTTGGAAAAATAAGTTTGCTCTTCAGATGATTTCAATATATTTTTCTGTTGACTTAAAGAGAGGAAGGACGTGTCTGGACACTACAGAGAAAAGAAAATATAGTTATGCCAGAACTAAAAATAAGGGACATTTATTCTTTATAGATTATGTATACTTTGTACATCTTCAGAGAGAAAAAAAGTATAAGTGGTGACTTTTCTGCAATGAATATTTTCTCCGGTATCCTCTTCAAAAACTCTATTTTGGGAAGACACATAATATGGAGAGAAATAGATTCTAATTCTTGCAATGCTTAGAAATTGAGGTTGGGAGAAGTTTCCATATGATTGTGTACTAAAACTTCTTTCAGACTGACATAATTGTGGAACTGGATTATTCATCCACAAATTTGATTAGGGGAAAAATTTTTCTCAAATCTGATGCTCAAGTCATTGATGCTGAGTATGAATACAAATCCTAAAATTTTACCTTCCAAATGCTTCTTCTGTTCCTTGTAATGTGCCCAGGAGTCCTGTAATGCATCTAAGTATCTTAACAGGAAATCCTATTTCAGATAATTCCCAGTTTATTTCACTGACCTTGATACAGAAGCTGTTGTGGCTGAGGACAAACTGGCTCTTTAAGTAATATTTCTAGAACAGAAGCTATGGGAAATCACACGTTATGGTGGTGGTCACCAGTTACTGCGATATTGTATCCCTCTTTGATAACTAAATTTTAAGCATGTACTGCCTCTTTTACAGTGATACATTTGATGGAAGGACACCTAATTGCACTGACCAAGGCCCTTCCAGTTATACTTTGTTATTTTCCTCATGTTAGGTGAAAAAGAGCCCAGTTACCAGGCATAGACCTTCTAGTTATGGTTTTTTACCCACCAATATGTGTGAGAGGAAAGGAAGATTCAAACTATGGTGGACCAGCATCATTGGAGTCTTCTTGTAAATGTAGTGTGTTGGGAACGTGACAATATTTGAGTCTCCCTAAAGAGGTATAAGAGGGCTGCTCACTTTGAGTAGGCAGTGTTATTTTCAAGATGGAGGAAGCAGGTTGTAGGGAGATATATTTATGTTTTTAGTGAAGTTTTCCCCACACTTTGGTTTAGAATTTTGGTTCTCTAGTCTAAGTGCCTTTGTGAGTTTTCTGTTCCATGTGCCCTCATTGTTGCTGAAATAAGATAATTTTCAAGATGATTCTCAAAGGTCATCTTGATCCTCTAGCATTCTGTTTAGTTGAGACCATTCATGTTTTACTACTCAGTAACCTAAGTTCCCAGTGCTCTAAAATATCAACTTTCATAATAAGAGATGCATAGACACTTCCTAGGGCACAAGACAATACTTTATTAATGCAAACCAAGAATCACCCTTTCATCATATTCTTAATAGGGAGGATGGCTTTTTAAAAAATCATATAGTATACAAGAAGATCTTCATCCAGCCCTCTCTCTGTACCATCAGGCCTGATTGCCCTAATTATTAATAAGACTGTACTATTTTAAATATGATGTCCTATCTCTAGCTATACATTGACGAAGCTGATAAAAAAGTAGAAAGAAACACAATGTGTTTAATTTTTCCAGAGTATGCTGTGGGTAAAATGCTTTGAGGAAACTTAAAGTGTCTTCCTGAGTACTAGTTGGCTAGGTGATAATCTGAGTATTTCACAAGATTAGGTAGAAATATGTATTTAGACATAAAAAATAATTTTTAAAACATTTTATTTCAGCTTTTTAAATTTCGATCTGCTTTTGGTCACTGATTTGGTAATTGGGAAATAAATAAACTGACCATTTTATATATGAAACTCTATCAGTTTATAAAACAAACATACAAATAAATAAAAAACTCAGTCTATATTACAAGACTCAGAAGAAGAAGGGGAACAATATATCTAAGATGAGTATTAAAGCAATATGACACAAGTAAGTTTAGTAAGTATAACAGAATTCAGACTTTCCTTTAAAAATGCTCTCTCCCAAGTTGGCTTTAAAAACATATCATATGGCATCATTATATGAAGCCTACAAGTAATATAGTATGAACAAGGTAGGGTCTATATGAAAAATAGGAATGTCAGTTTATTAAAGAAATCATAAGTAGAGTGGAAAAGAAAGTCTCAGAGTTTAATTAGATATTCATGTTATGTATAACAAACAAAGGATTCATATCCAGAATGTATAATGAAATTGTTAAAAAAAATTTTAAATTACAGATGGCCCAAATAATAAATGAATGTAAGGCTTGAATAAACACTTCATACAAAAAAGGTTCTCATATAGTCAGTAAGCATACGAAGAAACATTCAACATCATTTTTCATTCAAAAAATGCAAGTTAAAATCACAATGTGATACCACAGTTCACCATCAGTATGGCTGAAATGTAAAGAAGACTATCAATATCAACTGTGGGTGAGGATGTGGAGCAACTGGAACTCTCATTCACTACTGAAGGAGTATGAATTGGTTAACTTTAGAAAACTACTTGGCAGCATCTACTAAGGCTGAACACATGCATACCCTCCCTATAACCCAGGACAGTAGTACATGTTTGTATTCACCAAAGGCACGTGCTTGAATGTTCATAGTAACAGCACTTTCATTAACAGCCAAAAATCACAAACTACTGAAGTGCCTACCAATAAATAGTACAGACCAATAAATGGTGATTTACTTTCATAATGAATATTACACATCGATGCAAATGAATTACATGTATAACAAGAGTAATGACAACCATGAATCTCACAAACATAATGTTGAGTAAAACAACAAAAGTCAAACTTTTGTGTGATTCCATTTATACTAGTACAAAAACAGGCAAAACTAATCTCTGCTGCTACAAATTAGAAAGATAGTTACTCTGGGTGGGGGTAGTAATTAGGAGGAAGTACAGGTGGTGCTTTTATAGTGCTAGTCATGATGTTCTATTGCAGGATCTGGGCGTTGATCACATGGTGGGTTCACTTTATGAAAATTCTTTGACCTGCACAATTATTGTATATTTATTTTTCTGTATGTACATTATGCTTCAAAAGAAGTTAAAAAACGCATAGAAAGGGAAAGATACCCAAAGCACAGGCAAAAACAGGCACACATGCACACAAATTAGAAGTCATAATATAAATATCTGTAAATCAATTCAAGGAAAAGATTAAATTAGAAAAGTCAATCAATAATTGTAAAATATATGAAGAAGATCTATCAGGCATGACCTTTATTTTCATACAATATCATTAAATCTTCTGATAAATGAAAAATAAATATTCATTTTAAAGTACTTGTAGTTAACCATCAATGCAGATTATCATATCATGTTATTAAATATAAAAAAATCCTATTAGCTTACATAACTTTGTTATTCAAGCCTTTATAGACAGCTCAGATACCGTTTATACTATGAAATGAAGAAAAGCCTAATGCATTAAAAATGCTAAAACTTTAATCATTCTTATTTCCTTTTTTACAGTAATTTTACTTTTACCAATTTCTCTTTGAGAAACAAAGAAACCTTATTTTTAAAAGGAGGTTGCACTGTATGGCAGAAAGAATATGGCCTTTGAAAAAATAGAAGCTGTGGTCCTGCCTACTTCATTTAAACCTTTGTGACCTTCAACAAGTCCCTACATCTCTGACCCTTAGTTATCTCTATCAATTAGGAATAACAAATTGCACATTGTAAAAATTTTACTCTGATGATTTAGAGTATATTTTGTTATTGGCACATAAGTATATATTCATTATTATTAATTTGATGTTAACATTAACAAAAATGAACAACTGAATATTTGACAAGTGTTACCTGTCACATAGTTCAGGAGAAGAATAATCAGCAGTTGGAAGATTAATAGCTGTTATGATCCTGTCATGTGATGAAATATATAGCTAATAATCTTATAAAAAGATGTATATAGCCCTTGAAAATGATCATAATCCTTCTAGCTGTCTCCCTCAATTATTCACAATATAGCAATCTCCTGCAAAATCAGGACCTCTAGTACTTTAGCTCTTCAATTACCTACTTCCTTCTATCTTAATTTACCTTCATATCTTTGTTGGAGTCTCTTGGTTTTTCAGAGACTCTCATGCTATTATCTCTTTCATTTTCAAACCATCCTAGGCTTTTCATTCTTGTGGAAAAAAAATAAAATTTATTTATCGGTGGTTCCCAAATCTCTTCCACTCTCATTCTCTAAATTCAAAGCACACGGAAAAAGAGACATCTCTATTTGAATGTTTATAGGCACAAAGATGTGAAACATATTCTCTGATCCTTTTCTCCCAATTCAGCCTGTAAAAAAATAGTACAAAAGGGTCAATAAACAAGTAACTGTTGATTAGTGAATAAAGTCATTCTCTTTGTGTGATCACTATGTGCGCCAATGGAACTGCTCTCCAGGTGACATCAGAAATACAGACGTCATCGCTCAGTATTCCTTCTCCTCAGCCTCTCACCTTCAGCTAATCACCCAGTTCTATTGTTTGTAATCATAGACTCTCTTTACAGTATTATATCATCAGTATACACATTTACGTTCATTTTATTAATATTGATATTTTTAACATTAATAAACATGAACTGAATATTCGACTTCTATCCAATGCCACTGACAATACCTAGTCATGACCACACCAACACTGTTTTACATGTGTTTTGCTGCACCTTGATATTCTTCTTATATATTCGGCCCTCCTTACAATATGTTCCTCATACAGTAGCCAAAGTGAACTTTGAAGAAAAATTACCTGATCATAAGTGTCCACATTATTGATTATTTTACACTCACTACCCTTATGGTAGAACTTCTTCAATGTTTTAAAGGGCTCTTTGTTCAGAACCTGCTCCCACAGATTTATTTTCTGTCAAGGTTTCTCTCCTGTCTTGTTATTCCAGTGATGCTATGATTTTTTTTTTAAATTTCAGAATATTATGAGGGTACAAACGTTTAGGTTACATATATTGATTCTTTAGCAGAGATTTAGTTTAAAATTATTTTGGTGTGAATTTGTCATATTTTATCCTGTTCCATGACCAGGGCACACTTTATAAATTTGTTTATTTGTTTGTTTTTGGTTTTGTTTCTTTTTCTGCATGGAACTAGTAACCTACCCCACCAAAAACTACTATGTTCTTAACTTTTCTAATTATTCAATCCTCATCCTAAGTAGCATTTCTTCTGGGAAATTTTCCCTGATCCCAAAGACTTATTTGATGTGTTCCCCATAGCATACTAACATTCATACAGCAATGACAACACTATGTAAATTTATGCTTAATATTTTCTTTCTAGTACCCACTAGATTTTTGAATTCTATTAATGAAAGGAGCAAGTCAATCACCATGAACATTGCATAAAATGGGCAATGATCTGAATACAAACAAAGTGATTTTAAGACAAAATATACAGTGGTCTTCATTCTCGTGGCTCTTAACAGATCCATTGAGGTTCCTGTTGATCAGAACTGATTTCCCAAAGAAACAAGAAAGACAAGAATGCAATTGGAATTCATAAGCACTAGGACCAGCAAAAGCACATGTGACCCCTGAGGATACGTGGTATCTTGTTGATCTTTGAGATAAACAAAGGAAAGAACATGTACAGGTTTCCTAAAAGCTGAGACTCAGCATTCCAAGCTCACATAACCAAGCCCTGACATTCCTGCATCAGCTGGCATTTGAGTCTCCAGTTTTCCTTCCCCATCCTTGGGGAAACACCTGGAAGTCCAGAGCACATCAGTTGAGTGCCCACGGCAGAGGAGAAAGGGAAGGGAGATCAAGGGGTCTCCTGAGAGTCTGGAAAGGTGGAACCCTGGGGAGGTGATTCCCACACACTTGAGCTTTCAAACAGAGCCCTGTGGGGAGGCTACATGAGGGAGTAACCTGCACCGAGTCCTCTAATAGGGCAGGAACAGGTCCCTGCTCCAGCAACAAGAGTGTCAGTGGGAAAGTGCCAGGAACAGAAATATGGAATGGCTCCTCACCCTTTTGATGTTAGATGCAGTCAAGAAAATCATATAAGGATGTTTCCAGAGGCGTGTCTAGAGGTGAAGATCCCAGCTGAGGTGGGAAACACTACAGCACAGGTTTTTTCCTTCATTATAATAAGTGTATTTAAGAAATTATGCTAGATTTGGGGTTTCTAATCCAGGATGCTTGGACTAACATAGGGATAATTGTAAATGCTTAGAAATATGTATGGCATAATGTGTCCTCACTCATTATTCTGGGTAGAGGTTTATAGCTTTTTATTAAATCCAAACAGCAGACCTTGAGATACACATTGACACCTGTGTGTGTCTGTGCGTGTTTACTAGAGGAACTTCTATCAGGAATGTTGTGGGTAGTTGTCCCTGGTACTCACTAGGAAAAAAACCTGAGACCCTGCTCCTCCACTCTAGGGATCATGTGGGCCTATCCCCTGTCCCCTTCAGGAGGAAGGGAATGTATGAAATGAGAAAATGAGCGGGTGGAGGAATCACATTTTTTCTTAGTTCACTTGTTTTTTGGACTGATCGACAGATTTACTATTCAGTGGTTTCTTTTGAATCAAGAGAATCTTTAGTATCTGTGCTTCTACATACATCCAAGTTCCCTCCGTGTCATTCACTTCCCCCATACCTGTTAAGAGTCACGTTATGATCTTCAACTAAGCATGATGGCTTGTTTCCATGGATTTATGTGTGTGTGTGTAGGGGGCATTTCTGTCTTGTGCAGAGTCTCATTACAAGTCTACTAATTCTATGCATCAAGAAAAATATCATCATGTGATAAAAGGGTGGGTGGAACATCTAGAATGGGGCCAGGAGCAGGACTAAGATGTATATTTTGTTCATGCTTTCAGCATTATGGATCCTATTGAGACATTTATGGGCAATACTTAGCATAAAATTGTAGGGAACTTATTAAGCCCAATTATGAACTCTTGCACTACACTGAGAGTTTCTTCAGTATAGACTTTGCTTATTAAATGATTTTCCCAGCTGTCAACACAGTGGCAGTCATGTGGCATGTGTTCACTAATTCTGTTCTGGGTCCAGGTAGTAATCATTTTGCTAGTCCTAGATGATATTGAGGAATGGTGCTTCTACAGGTTCTTTATGCCTTCATCTATAAGGCACCGTTGAAAGGACAATTCATCAGATATCAATAAGTCAGGACCCCCAGAACTGTAGGAAATCATTAGAGAAATTATATGTACTGCATTGAAAGCTTCCTATCAATTTCACAGCCATGGCTGCCCCACCTCCATTCAGAAAAACTAGTTCTCATACTTCTGATGGGATTTTCTTAACATTTGTCAATGAATAGCAAAGCCACCTTCAAGGAATTTTGCTACATAATATAACCTAGGGAGGGAGGGTGCATGCACTATGGTTCCGTTTCTGGTGAAACTTTCTCCACAGGGCCTCAGTTTGATGACAGGATCTTGTGTTCCCTGAAGCTCTACATAGCCACTTCTGTGTAAATATGAGGGGCCTCTCAGTTCTGGACAGGATTGTCCTGTGTTTTCTTTTTATTCCAAAAGTCTCAGGGACATGTCTTTCTTTTCACATTTGTAGAGCTACTATAGCCTTCTCTGTCTTATTTTTAATGACTCAGCTGAGCTATGGAAAGAAATGAAAAACTCAAACATTTTTCACCTCATGAAAATAGTACAAAAACATGTCATTTTGTTCTTGTAAGTTTTATTGCCAATTCCTGCTGAGACCTAATAAATATTCAAGGAGAAATTCACAAAGAATTTACAAAGTCTTTATCAACAGTTTGGAAATCTAGTTTGATCATTCTGAATTTCTTTTTTTAACTAGATCCAGGACCTTATTTCTTTTTGCTGTTATTACTCCTCAGGTTAAGTATCACTAATTTGATGTTTTCTAAACTGCCTTTCTCTCCTCCTTATACTTTGTTCTCCTATCCATGTTTTTCTTTTCTTTTTTTTATCTGCCCAAAGCGTGGGTCTCACCATCCATTGTATTTAAGCATTGAAATGTTTACAGAGGTAGAACACAATTTCTGTAATAATCATAGTTTAGTTCTCTATATGATTTCAATGTACTTTAGATTTAAAAGACTCGTAGTGCTGTTGCTTTCAATCTCAACGAACACCACGCTGTTGCCAATGTAGCATCAAAGAATTTCCTCATCCAAGATATAGATTCTTTGTGATGTGTTCTAATTCTGACTCACTTTTGATGCTAAGGCCATCTAATATAGGAGACTACTCAGTGCTGGGGACGTTACTTCAGGGTTCTGAATTTGTGGTGAAATAAGACTGAACAGAGCAGATAATATGTTTATTTCTTATCGGATTGAGGACACCAAGAAAATGGAAATAGTGGAGTTGACTGGCATCCATAGGCTGTGGAAAGATGAGAATACTACCAGTCACAGAACTGCAACAGGTCATCAACAGGCACGTGTTGAAGGTAAAGTATTTAGAGATAAGAAGAGACAGAAGAAGAATCCAAGCATTTAATTATGTCAATTATTTTGGAAAGTGCAAGAGACAGAAAGACAACCAGTGAATGGAGAAGAAGTAGCTTAAAAGTATTTTGTAATCATATCTAGAGGGAATGAGGGATGAACCAGGCGGAAGAATCAAAAGGTTTTGATCTTTATAGCTGAATTAGATATGAAATGCTTAGAGCAGAGCTTCTCAGACATTGCTGTGCACTTGAATCATCTAGGGATCATGATAAAACGCAAATTTTGATTCAGGAGATTGGAGGGGGCATTGTCTGAGACTGCACATCTGACAAGTCTACATGCTTGTTAGCTGTGGCTGGTGTGGCCTACACCTTTGTCAGCCAAGCTCAAGTAAAGGTGTAACTGTTGGAAAGACAAAGCAATTCATTGGAAGTGATGGGAATGCATGTTGTGTTTCATGACACATTGGTGTTAAATTTCAGAAAAAACAATGAAAAGTTTTATTATATTGTCAAAATATGTCTTTATCATAATAGTGAAATATGAAATTAAAATCAAATTAATCATATCCAAGTAGTCAGCAATCACAAGAAAACAGTTAAACAAGATTTTTATTGATATTCTTACACTTATCTTGGTTTTTTTTTTTTACTACTATTGTTGCAAATATTTTTAAGTACCCACAAAACAGTTGGGCCTGATATATTAAGAAATATTAATGAAAAATTTTCTCTTAATTTATTAAAATGTTAACCATTAACTTAATATTTTTCTCTACTTAGGGAAGGAACACCATTTCTCATCTCTAGTACAACCTGCCTACTCTTCTGTATGAAAATAGTTGCAGACTGAAATTTACAACACCTAGAAATTATCCCTAAGTACAAAGATTATGATTAAGATTACCGTGACATATTACCAAGAAAAATTCAAGGTTTCAAGAAAGCTGCTCTCCACTTGTGAATACACTATGTGGCCCAATATTAGTGAGCCTCCTTTTTTGCTGAATGTTTTCCCAGGTCTGGAGAAAGCTCATCACTGGATCTCCATCCCCTTCTTTGCAGTGTATGTCTGCATCCTTCTTGGCAACGGCATGCTCCTCTATCTCATCAAGGATGACCAAAGTCTTCATGAACCCATGTACTATTTTCTTGCCATACTGTCAGGCACAGACATCATGGTGACATTGACCACTATGCCTACTGTCATGGGTGTCTTATGGGTGAATCACAGGGAAATTAGCCATGCAGGCTGCTTCTTGCAGGCCTACTTTATTCACTCCCTTTCCATTGTAGAATCAGGTACACTCCTGGCAATGGCCTATGATCGTTTTGTTGCCATTTGCAGTCCTTTGAGATATGCTTCTATTCTCACCCATATGCACGTGGTAAAGTTAGGAGTGGGAATTTTTCTGAGGGGTTTTGTATCCATCATGCCTGTAATTATGCGTCTTTTTTCATTTTCATATTGCCACTCTCATGTTCTCTCCCATGCTTTCTGCCTTCACCAAGAAGTCATGAAACTAGCCTGTGCTGATATAACTTTCAATAGACTTTACCCTGTGATTCTAATTTGTCTAACAGTTTTTCTAGACTCTTTAGTAATTGTCTTCTCCTATATCCTAATTCTTAAGACTGTCATGGGCATTGCCTCTGGTGAAGAGAGAGCCAAGGCCCTCAATACCTGTATCTCCCATATTAGTTGTGTCCTCATCTTCTATGTCACAGTGATCGGTCTGGCATTCATCCACCGATTTGGAAGGAATGTGCCAGAGGTGGTCCACATCATCATGAGCTATGTCTACTTCCTCTTTCCACCTTTAATGAATCCTATCATCTATAGCATCAAGATCAAGCAAATCCAATGTAGCCTTGTCTGCCTTTTCTCTAAACACAGATTTGGAAGTTAAACTTGGATCAGGAGAATCAGACACAGAAACAAAGATGAAAACAGAATTAAAAGTCTAAAGCCTGAACTCCTTTCTGAGTAAAGAGTGATGATAGATTAGAAAACAGCTTCTTTCACAAGGGCTAAGTAGGTTATCATAACGTTGGGGCACATCCTAGGAGATGCCTGATCACAGATCTCTGAGCAGTATCACGTGGAACTGAAAAAGTCCTTACATAATTCCTTCCTTCAAATGCCCCTGGGAAGCACTCACCTTATTAAAATTTTAAGAACAAGTACAACAGATAATCTCTTAAAAATATTTTGCATCACTGTACACATGTGCATATATATGTGTATGCATTTTCATAGCTAATACACACATTTATAACAAGTAACAAAAATAATTATTTTATAGACATATATTCTAATTTTAAGCCTATCACTACTCTCATAAGGATAACAATGATAAATTAATATTTTAAATTTACTTTTAAATCAATAACTCTTAATGTCCTTTAAATACCCTTTACCGTGAGTTAAAGCAGTGGTCTCCTACCTTTTTGGCACCAGGGACCAGTGTCATGGAAGACAATTTTTCCACGGCCTGGCAGGGGGGATGGTTTTGGGATGATTCAAATGCATTATATTTATTGTGTAGTCAAACCTCTGTACTAATGATGATCTATATTCGCAGTCACTCTCCAGTGCTAGCATCACCGCCTCAGCTCCACCTCAGATCATCAAGCATTAGATTCTCATAAGGAGCACACAACCTAGATCCCTTGCATGCGCAGTTTACAGTAGGGTTCAGTTCGCGCTCCTGTGAGAATCTAATTCCACCACTGATCTGACAGGAGGCGGAGTTTATGCGGTGATGTGAGTGACGGGAAGCGGCTGTAAATACAGGAGAAATTTCGCTGGCTCACCAGCTGCTCACCTCCTGCTGTGCAGCCCCGTTTGTAACAGGCCATGGACCAGTACCGGTGCCCAGTGCACGGCCCGGGGACTGGAAATAGCAGAGTTAGAGGACTCTTTGGGTCACAATTTGAGTTTCATATTTTCCAAATAAAGTCAAAAATTACTTACAGTAGATTTTAAAAAGAAATTTTGTAAATTTTCAATATATTCATTTCAGGATGCCTAGATCTTACATAAATATATCTCTTCACCTCCTTCTCCAATGAATATTCTCTTGCCTGCACTAAACCCTTAAAGGAGAAAACTAGACCAGCTTCCTGTAAGTTTGTAAGGAAGTAAGGAAGGAAGTTTTGAAGAATAAGTTTGCTTTTCAGGTGATTTAAATATACTTTTCCCTTACCTAAGAGGAGGAAGGAATTGTCAGGACTTGATAGAGAAAAAATATATATAATTAATTATATATATATATATATAAAATTATATATAATGTAATTCCAAAGTAAAAATAGGAGACATCTATACTTTATAGGTCATAGATTCTTTATATATTTTCAGAGAGAAAAATTCAAAGTTGTTATATGTCTGCAACAAATATTTTCTCTGGTATCATCTGTAAAAATCTCTATATTGGGAAGACAAACAACATAGATAGAAATGGATTATAATCCTTGCAATTATTAAGAAATTGAGGTTGGGAGAAATTTCTGTATGACTGTGTACTAACACTTTTTTAGATGTATTTGTGAAACTGGATTATTCATTGATAAATACATAAGGGGAAAACGTGTATTAGATTACAATGTTCAAGTAATTGATGCTGAATATAAATACAAATCCTAAAACTTGGCTATTTTCAATGGCTTCCTCTGTTCCTTATAATGTGCCCAGGAGGCCTATTATGTATCTTAGAGTCTTAACAGAAAATTCCATTTAAGATTTTCCCATCTTGATTTGCTGACCTTGATGCAGAATTTTTCCAGCTCAGGAAAGACAGGCTTTGTAAGTAATATTCATGGAAAAGAAGCTGTGGGAAATCACAAGTTACTGTGATGTTCACAAGTTGCTGTGATATTGTATCTCTGTCTTGTAATTAAATTTTTAGGATGAACTGACTTTTACAGGGATACATTTGATAGAAAGACCTCCAGTTTAACTGGCCAAGTCCCTCCAAGTTAAACTCTATTATTTCCCTCATGTTAAGTGAGAAAGATCCCAGTTAACTGGCATGGAGCTTGTACTTATTTGTTTACTAATAGTTACCCACCACATATGTGTGAGAGGAAAGGAATATTCAAACTGTGGTGGACCAGCATCATTAGAGGTTTCTTGTGCATGCAGTGTGCCAGGAACATGACAGTATTTGAGTGTCCCTGAAGAGGTATAAGAGGGCTGCTCACTTTGGGTAAGTAGTGCTATTTCCAAGACAGAGGATGCAGATTTTAGAGAGTTATATTTATTTATTAGTGAAATTATCCCCATGCTTTGGTGTAGAGGTTGAGTTCTTGGTTCTAGTTGCCTTCATGGTTGCTGAAAAAAAATATTTTTCAAGATGATTCTTGAAGGGTCATCTTGATCCCCTAGCATTCTGTTTAGTTGGTTGAGACCATTCACATTTTACTCAGCAGGAAGCTAAGTTATTGGCACTCCAAAATGTCAACTTTCATAATAAAATATACATAGACCCTTCCTAAGGAACAAATCAATATTTCATTAAACCAAACCATCAATCTTTCATCATATTCTCAATATGGAGGACAACTTTCTTTCAATTCCCTAGCACACAAAAATGTCTTCCTCCAGTCTTCTCTCTGTACCATCAGACCTGATTGCCCTAACTATTAATAAGACTGTACTATGTCAATTATGATATCCTATCTTTAGCTATATGTTGATGAAGCTGATAAAAAATAGAAAGGAAGACAATATGTTTACTTTTTCCAGAGTATCCTTTATGTAAAATACTTCATTGGAATTTAAAGTGTCTTCCTGAATATTAATTTGGCTAATTTATCATCTGAATTTTTCACAGGACTAGATAGAAATAATGTATTTTGACATTGACAGATACTTTTTTAAAAACTTTTCAGCTTTTAAAATTTGAATCACCTTTTCATCATTGACTTGGTAAGAGGGAAATAGATGAACTGACCTATATACCTATGAAATCCAATGAGCTTTCAAAAACAAATATACAAACAAACAAAAAACTAAGTCTATGTAACAAGACTGTAAAGAACAGGGGAAGAGTACATCTAAGAATAATAAAGCAAAATGACATAAGTAAGTTTAATAAGTATAATAGAATTCAAACTTTTCTTTTAAAGCACTCTCACCCAAATTGTTTTTTTAAAAATTATACATCCCACAATTATATGAAGCCTAAAAGAAATACGGCATAAGCTAAGTAGGGTCTATATAACAGATAAGAATGTCAGTTTATTAAGATGTCATAAAGAGAGTGAAAAAGAAAGCCTCAGATATTAGATTAATAAGATAATCATATTGTGGATATCTACAAAAGGATTCATATCCGGAATATATAAAAAACTTCTTCAAAATATTTAAAAATACAAATAACCCATATAAAAAGTGCAGGTAAGCCTTGAATAAACACTTCACAAAAAAGTCTTCCAACACCCAGTGAGCATATGAAGAAACATTCAACTTCATTTGTCACTCAAAAAATGCAAGTTGAAATCACAGTGCAGTACCACAATGCACCCATCAGTATGACTGAAATGTAAAGAAGATTATCAGGATCAACTGTGGGTGAGGATGTGGAGCAATTGGAAGTCTCATTGACTACTGAAGGAGTTTGAATTGGTTCACTTTAGAAAACTACTTGGCAACATCTACTAAAGCTGAACACATGCATACCCTATAACCCAGTACAGTAATATGTATTTGTATTCACCAAAGGCATGCACTTGATGTTCCAGTCATCATTTTTATTAATTGCCCAAAACCACAAACTGCTGAAGTACCTACCAATGGTATAGACAAATAGTGATTTACTTTTATAATGAATATTATACATCAATGAGAATGAATTACCTATATAACAGAATGTTGAGCAAAACAACAAAGGCCACACTTCTGCGCGATTCCACTTATACAAAGTATAAAAACAGGCAAAACTAGTGTATGCTGCTACAAATAAGAAAGATAATTACTCTGGATGGGGATAGTGATTAGGTGGAAGCGCAGGGGATGCTTTTATAGAGTTAGTCATATTCTATTGCAGGATCTGGGTGCTGATCACCTAGAGGGTTTGTTATGTGAAAATTCTTTGACCTGTACTATTATGGTATATTTACAGAAAGAAAAAAATATAGGAAAGTGAAGCAAAAATAGACACATATGCACACATATCAGGACACATATGCACAAATTACTGACAAATATTAATGTCAGTAAATGAATTTTTAAAATTAAATTTAAAAAGACAATTCAATAATTATAAAATATATAAAGAAGACCTATCAGGTATGACCTTTACTTCCTCATATCATTAAATCTTTTGATAAATAAAAAATAAATATTAATTTAAATGTAATTATATTTAATGATCAATTCAGATTATCATATCACATTATTATATGTAAAAAATTCGATTAGAGTACATACTTTTCTTGTCCAAGTCTTCCTAGGTAGCACAGACACTGTTTATGGTATGACATGAAGGAAACCCTAATAATTAAATGGGCTAAAACTTTAATCATTCTCATTTTCTTTATTACAATAATTTTACTTTTACCTATTCCTCTTTAAGAAATATGGAAACCTTTATCAGATGTGTACCATGCAAATATTTTCTCTGATTTTGTAGGTTGTCTGTTCATTCTAGTGATAGTTTCCTTGGCTGTGCAGAAGCTTTTTAATTTGTTCAGGTCCCATTTATTTATTTTTGTTGCTGTGATTGCTTTTGGGGTCTTCTTCATAAATTATTTGCCTAGGCCAGTGTCTATAAAAGTTTTTGCAACATTTTGTTCTAGAATTCTATGATCTCATGCCTTAGGTTTAAGTCTGTTATCCATCATGAGTTGAAGAGGGGATGGGTAAATTCATACCTAATGGGTGAGTGTGCACTTTCTGACGGATGGGCACGCTTACAGCTCTGACTTGAGCGGTGCAAAGGCAATAAATGTAGCCAAAGTGTTTGTACACTGGTAATATTCTGAAATTAAAAAGAAAAGAAATATAGAAAATGTATTTTTGAGAAGAGATTGCATGCTATGGTAGAAAGAATGTGGCCTTTGATAAAATAGCAGCTTTACTGCTGCCTACTTCACTTAAACCTTTGTCACCTTGAACAAGTCACTTAATCTCTGACCCTCAGTTATATCTATCAATTAGGAAAGACAAAATGCACATGGTAAGAGTTTTTCTCTGAAGATTTGAGAGAGTATATTATGTTATTAGTATATACATATTCATTGTTTAAATATTATTAATATAATTAATAATTAATAATACTATTATTAATATTGTTAACATTTTATTATTAATATTAAGAGAAATGAACAACTGAATATTTGACAAGTGTTAACTGTCACAGAGTTTAGGAGAAAAACAATCAGCATGGGAGGGGTTACTAGCTGTTAATGTTCTGTCATGTGATGAAATATACAGCTAATAAGAATCTTATTAGGAGATTCATATAGTATCTGAAGATGATTATAGTCCTTCCAGCTGTCTCCCTTGATTATTTTCAATATAGCAATCTCCTGCAAAATCAGGACCTCTAGTACTTTTTAGCTTTTCTATTACCTATTACTGCTTTTATCTTACTTTAGCTTCATATCTTTGTTTGAGTCTATGTTTGACTTTTCAGAAACTCTCTTGCCATTATTTTATGCTCACTTTCTTCGTTTTCACTCCATCCTAGGCTTTTCACTCTTCTGGAATAGAATAAAAAATAAAACTACCTTTACTTAAGCTCCTAATATTGCCAGGCCTTTGCTAAACACTAAGATAAGCTAATTCATTGATGTTTAAAATAATTCCTCAGCATATTTATTTAATCCTCACAACAATCCTTTCAACAACTATCATCTCCACTTCATAGGTGAGGAAGCTAAGATGTTGATTATGTAAAGACACAGAACCTGTAAGGAGAGTTAGGGTTCACACTTAGTCTGGGTCAAAACCCATACTCTTAATAATTAATTTTACTACCTGTATTTAATCTAATCTGATTATTATTGTTATTATTATTTTATATTTGGTAGGAACAGGGTCTCGCTATGTTGCCCGGGTTGGTGCGGAACTCCTGGGCTTAAATGATCCTCTAGCTGCAGATTACAAAATACTGGGATTACAGGCACGAGACACCACATCCAACCAAATCTAACTATTGATCAATCTCAAGTCTCTTCTCCTGCTCTTATATTTATTCTCCAAACTCAAGACACACAGAAGAAGAGACATGTCTATTTGAATATTTATAGACACAGAATGCCAAAACAAATTTTCTTCTTTTCTCCAAATCCAAAGTGTAAAAGAGTAATTAATGCAAAAGGTTCAGTCGACAATTAACTGTCGATTAGTGAATAAGCTTATTCTCTTCCTTTGATCTGTATGGAAATGTGTGGAACTAATCTCCATTTAGCTAAATTCAGAAATGCAGATGTCATCTCTCATGATTCTTTCTCCTTAATCCACCACCTTCAATTAATCACCCTGTTCCATTCTTTCTAAATCATAGAATCTCTCTTCCATCCACTTGTATCCAATGCTCTGACAATACCTAGTCACGACCACACCAATACCATTTTCCATGTGTGTTGCTGTATCCTGATGTTCTTCTTCTATGTTCTATCCCCTTTCCAATGTGTTCCTCATGCTGTAGCCACAGTGACCCTAAACAGAAATTACTTGATCATAAGCACCCACACTATTCCTTATTTTACACTCATTGTCTTTAGTCAAAAGTTTTTTTAAAAATTTATTTATTTCAGAATATTATGGGGGTACAACACTTTGGTTACATATATTGCCTATGCACTGCCCAAGTCAGAGGTACAATCATGAACATCCCCCAAACAGTGCACCCCGCACCCATTAGGTGTGAGTTTTACCACCCTCTCCACCCCCCCCACCTGCCCGACCCCTGATGAATATTATTTCCATGTGTGCACATAAGTATTGATCAGTTAGTACCAATTTGATGGTGAGTACCAGTGGTGCTTCCTTTTCATGCTTGTGATACTTCACTTTGAAGAATGGGCTCTAGCTCCATCCAGGATAATACCAGATGTGTTAATTTACCATTGTTTTTTATTGCTGAGTAATACTCCATTGTATACATATACCACATTTTATTAGTCCACTCATGTGCACTTGGGTTGTTTCCACATCTTTGCAATCATGAATTGTGCTGCTATAAACATTCGAGTACAGATGTCTTTATTATAGAATGTCTTTTGTTCCTTTGGGTAAATGCCCAGTAGTAGGACTGCTGGATCAAATGGTAGTTCTACTTTTAGTTCTTTGAGGTATCTCCATATTACTTTCCATAGAGGTTGTACTAATTTGAAGTCCCACCAGCAGTGTATGAGTGTTCCTATCTCTCCACATCCCTGCCAACATTTGTTGTATGGGGACTTTTTGATAAAAGCCAATCTCAACTGGAGTTAAGTGATACCTCATTGTGGTTTTGATTTGCATTTCCCTGATGATTAGAGAAGTTGAGCAATTTTTTTTATGTTTGCTGGCCATTATTATGTCTTCTTTTGAAAACTTTCTGTTCATGTCCTTTGCCCACTTTTTAATGGGGTTGTTTGATTTTTTTCTTGTTGATTTTCCTAAATTCTGTATAGATTCTGGTTATCAGCCTTTTATCAGATGTGTAGCATGCAAATATTTTCTCCCATTCTGTAGGTTGTCTGTTCACTCTAGTGATAGTTTCCTTGGCTGTGCAGAAGCTTTTCAATTTGATCGGGTCCCATTTATTTATTTTTGGTGCTGCTGTGATTGCTTTGCGGGTCTTCTTCATAAATTCTTTGCCTAGGCCAATGTCCATAAGAGTTTTTCCAATGTTTTATTCTAGAATTCTTACAGTTTCACATTTTAGGTTTAAGTCTTATCCATCGTGAGTTGATTTTTGTGAGATGTGAGAGGTGTGGATCTAGTTTCAGTCTTCTACATGTAGCTATCCACACGAAGCGTAGAATTATTTTTTCTATATGTGCAAAAAATGATGTTGGTATTTTCATAGGGACTGCATTGATTCTGTAAATCACTTTAGGTAGTATAGACATTTTAATAATGTTGATTCTACCGATCCAAGAGCATGGTAGGGTTTTCCATCTGTTTACATCCTCTGCAATTTCTTTTCTCAGTGTTTCGTAGTTCTCTCTATATAGGTCTCTCACCTCCCTAGTTTCTCAGCTCAACTGTTATTGACGTATATGAGGGCTACTGATTTGTGTGCGTTGATTTTGTATCCTGAGACTTTGCTGAGTTCATTTATCAATTCCAGTAGTCTCTAGATTGAATCTTTGGGGTTTTCTAGATATAATATCATATTGTCAGTGAGGAGTGAAAATTTGATCTTTTCTGCCCCCATTTGGACACCCCTGATTCCTCTAAGACCCTCTGTGATCAGAACCTGCTACCGCTGATTTATTTTTCTGTCAAGCTTTCTCTCGTGTCTCACTTTAGCAATGCTGTAATTCTTTAAAACAGGTTCAGTATAAAATTATAGTTTGATTCATCATATTTTATCCTGTCCCATGACCAATGCACCTTTTTAAAAATTTATTTGTTCGTGTTTCTCTCCATGGAAGGAAGTAGTGCCCTACCCCACCAAAAACTATTATATTCATAACTCTTCTCATTCAATTCTCAGCCTAAGAGGCATTTCCTCTCAGAAATTTTCCCTGACCCCAGAGATACATTTGATGTGTTCACCACAGCATGCTGACATTCATACAGTAACGATTGTTCTCCCACCCATATTTTTAAGCATGAAACAGCTTTCAGAGATAGAATGTTTGTGCAATAATCGTAACTTAGTCCTCTATACCATTTCAACATGTTTAATTTTCAGAGACTCATAGCGTTGGTGATTTCAATCTCAATGAGTACCAAGCTGTTACAGATGTAGAATCAGAGCTTTCCCTCCTATGAGAGTTAGATTCTTTGTGATTTGTCCTAGTTCTGACTCATTTCTGATACTGTGGCCATTTGATAAAGGAGAATGCTCAGTGCTGGAGATTTGACTTCAGGCTTCTGAATTTGTTCTCAAATAAGACTACAGTAAAGCAGGTAATATGCTTCTTTTTTTTCAGATTGTGACAGACAAGAAAGTGGAAATAGTAGAAATGACTGGCATCCTTAGGCTGTGGAAACATGAGAATACTACTAGTCACAGAGCTTTAATACTTCATCAGGCAGAAGCAGAGTGTTGAAGGAAAAGTATTTAGAGATAAGAAGAGATAGAGGAAAAATCTAAGCATTTAATTATGTCAGTGATTTTGGAAAGTGTAAAAGGCAGCAAGAGAAGTACTGAATGGTGGAAGGGCAATGAAAAAATTATATGAGGATGTTTGGAGGAGATTAATGAGGGAATTACTCAGGTGGTAGAATCAAAAAGTTTCTATCTCCATAGATGTGTTAGATATGCAACGCTTACAGCAATGCTTCTCAGACATTGGTGCACACTTGAATCACCGTGAGATCCTGATATAACGTAAATAGGTGGGAGAAGGTAAGGTCTAAGGCTTCATGTCTGACAAGTCTCCATATGTTTTTGCTGTGGCTAGTCAGTGGCTCACAACTGTGGTAGCTGCGCTGAAGCAAAAGGGTAACTGTTTCAGTGACAAAGTAATTAATTGGAAGTGATGAGGATGCATGTTGTGTTCCATAAAACAATGACATTCAATTTCTGAAAGAAACAAAGAAAAATTTTATTAACTAAAAGACCTCTTTATTATAATTGTGAAATATAAAATTAAAATCAAAATTAAACGTGTCTAAGAAGTCAGCAATCACAGCAAGAAAAGAGATGTACATGATTGTTACCCATTTGCATTTATTTATCTTGTTTTCTTTTGTTATCACTATTGTAAATAATTTTTAAGCACCCACACAATATTTGGACCTAATATTTTAGTGAAAATTAATTAAAACTTTTCTTTTAATTTGAGAAAAATATAACTGTTAACTTAATATTTTTCTCTCATTAGGGAAGATCGTCATTTTTTGTCTCTAGTACAGCCTGAGCATGCCTACTCTTCTTCTGCAGGAAAACAGTGGCAGAGTCAAATTTATCACACAAATTAATTTTCCCCAAGTAGGAAAATTGTGATGAGGCTGCTGTGATATTACTACTGAATCATCTGGGATCCTGGTTTCAAAGTGTCAAGACAGCTGCTCTCTACCTATGGACACACTATGTGACCCAATGTTAGTGTGGCCTCCGTTTTGCTGACTTGTTTCCCAGGTTTAGTGGTAGCTCATCACTGGATCCCCATCCCCTTCTTTGCTTTCTATTTCTCTTGCTTCTTGGCAACGTCATGCTCTTCTGCCTCATCCAGGATGACCGGTCTTCAATCAACCCATGTACTATTTCCTTGCCACGCTGGCAGGCACAGACATCACGGTGACATTGACCACTGTGCTTACTGTTGTGGGCATCTTGTGTGTGAATCACAGGGAAATTAACCACCTGGAATGCTTGTTGCAGACCCACTTAATTCACTCCCTTTATGTTTTAGAATCAGTACACTCTTTCTGATGGCCTGTGATCAGTTCATTTCCATCCACAAGTCTTTGAAATATGTTTTCATTCTTTCTAATATTCAAGTGGTAAAGTTAGCAGTGGGAGTTTTTCTGAGGAGTTTTATATCCACCATGCCTGTAATTGTTCATCTTTTTTCATTTTCATATTGCCACTCTCATGTCCTCTTCCATGTGTCTGCCTTTACCAATAAGTCTTGGAACTTGCCTGGGAAGACATGTGTCAATAGACTTTACTCTGTAATTATGATTTCTTTTACAGTCCTCTTGGACTCTCTGACCATCCTCTTCTCCTGTATCCTAATTATTAAGACTGTAATGGGCATTGCCTCTGGTGAAGAGAGAGCCAAGGCCCTCAATACCTGTATCTCCCATGTTAGCTGTGTCCTCATCTTCTATGTCACGGTGATTGTTCTGAAATTCATCCACAGATTTTGGAGGAATGTGCCAGAGGTGTTCTACATTATCATGAGCTATGTCTACTTCCTTTTTCCTCCTTTAATGAATCCTATCGTCTATAGCATCAAGACCAAGCAAATCCAATAAGGATTTGTCCACTTTTTATCTAAATGCATATTGGAATGTTAACCTCGGATCTGGAGAATAAGACACAGACAAAGAAAAAGACAGAATGAAAAACTAAAGCCTGTACT
Organism: Daubentonia madagascariensis; assembly: GCA_023783475.1. Classification (NCBI taxonomy): domain Eukaryota; kingdom Metazoa; phylum Chordata; class Mammalia; order Primates; family Daubentoniidae; genus Daubentonia; species Daubentonia madagascariensis. Next base: position 883,978 of record JAKFHU010002465.1, on the reverse strand, counting down.
CCTCTCTGAGCAAAGAGATACCTTAAGTAGCATCCTTTTGGGAAATTTTTCCTGACCTCAGAGATATATTTGATTTGTTTCCCATGGCATACTAACATTCATGCAGTAATGATTATTCTATGTAATTTATGGTAAATATTTTCTTTCTATTTATTACCCAGTAGATTTTTCAGTTCTGATAATAAAAAAGAAAAAGTTCATCACTCTGAACCTAGCATAAAATGGGCAATATCCTGAATATAAATGAAGTGATTTTAAGACAAAATTATACGATGGCCTTTATTCACATGGCTCTTAATAGATTCATTGATGTTCCTGTGGATCAGAACTGATTTTCCCATAGAAACCTGAAAGGCAAAATGTAACTAGAATTCATAAACTGTAGGACAAATAAAGACACATGTCACCCTGGGTGCAATTGATATCCCTTTGACCCTTGTGATAGTCAACAAGAAGAACATGCTTTTGTTTACTATATGCTGATGTTTAGAATCCTGGGGAATTACATAAGTAAGCCCTGACATTTCCACACCTCTGTGGCATTTGAGTTTCCAATTTTCCTTGCCTATCCTTGGGGAAACACCTGAAAGGTGGAGGACTTTGGTTGAGTGGCCCTGCTCCTCCAAGACAGGGGAGAGAGGGAAGAGAGATCAAGCAGTCTCCTGAGTATCTGGAAAGATGATACTCTGTGGAGGTGATTTCCACATATATAAACTCTCTACCCTGGCTTCCTGAACAGTCTTTGAAAAGTAAGTGTTTGGACTGAGCCCCCGAATATGGCAGGAACAGGTTCCTATTCCAGCGGCAAGACTGTGAGTGGGTGAATGCCAAGAACAGAAGTATGGAATGATTCCTCTTTCCTCTGATGTTAGATGCAGTCAGTAGAAGATAGGAAGACTTCCCAGAGGTCTGGGTAGTGGAATATATCTCTCCTGGCTTGGCTAACACCCACCTATTGCATAGAACTTTCTGTGTCAACAGTTGTGTCAAGGCAGGTTTGAAGTTTCTTTGGCGGGACCCATGGATGGGCTTCAGGAACACTGGGAATATTTTTAGACTAAATGTGACATCATCTGCTTTTATCTATTTTTTCTCCATAGAGGTTACATGGATTTTGTTAGAATTCCATTAATTATTGACATTCAATTTCAAATCTAAACAAAGAAAAGTTTTCTAACCATACATTATATCTGTATCATGCTTGTGAAATATAAAATTAAAACAAAGTTTAAATGTATCAAAAAAACCTGCAACCAAACTAAACAGCAGTCTAGCTAAGCAAAATTATTATTCAATTGTATATATTTACCATCTTTTTTGTTACTATTATTGCTTCAAACATTGTATAACATACAGCCAACAGTGGGATATGATTCTTTTAAATGTGGTTTTTTTAATTGAAAAATTTTAACTATTAACCTAATATTATTCATAACTTAGGAAAAGATTTTTATTCCTCATAAAATATATAATAGATTTATAGAATAGTCTATAAATCTCTACTGCTGTTTTAAAAGATAATAGTTCCATAACCATGCATGTGTCAGTTAATTATCCCTAAATATGAGTATCATGATATAGTCCCACAAGGAGGTAATGCAAGCTAAAAAAGTTGGGTTTGGGAGCTAATAGTTTCCATAGATCTGCTCTTTCCCTGTGGACACAGTATGTGGCCCAATATTAGTGGGGCTCCCTTTTTGCTGACTGGCTTCCCAGGTCTGGAGGCTGCTCACCACTGGATCTCTATCCCCTTCTTTGCAGTGTATGTCTCTGTGCTTCTTGGCAATGGCACGCTCCTCTACCTTATCAAGGATGACCACAATCTTCATGAACCCATGTACTATTTCCTTGCCATGCTGGCAGGAACTGACCTCACAGTGACATTGACCACGATGCCTACTGTTATGGGTGTCTTATGGGTGAATCACAGGGAGATGAGCCATGCGGCCTGCTTCTTGCAGGCCTACATTATCCACTCTCTTTCCATTGTGGAGTCGGGTATCTTGCTTGCCATGGCTTATGATCGTTTTATTGCCATCTGCACCCCTCTGAGGTACAACTCTATCCTTACCAATTCCAGGATGATGAAGATAGGGCTAGGGGTACTGTTGAGGGGTTTTTTATCCCTTTTACCCCCAATCATGCCACTGTATTGGTTCCCATATTGCCGTTCCCATGTTCTTTCCCATGCCTTTTGCCTCCACCAAGATGTCATGAAACTAGCCTGTGCTGATATTACATTTAATCGCTTATACCCAGTTATTCTGGTTGCTGTGACTTTCTTCCTAGATGCTCTGATCATTTTCTTTTCTTATATCTTAATCCTTAAGACAGTTATGGGCATTGCCTCTGGAGAGGAGCAAGCTAAAGCTCTCAACACTTGTGTTTCCCATATTAGCTGTGTCCTGGTATTTTACATCACTGTGATTGGCCTGACTTTCATCCATAGGTTTGGAAGGCATGCACCACATGTGGTTCATATTACAATGAGCTATGTTTACTTTCTCTTTCCCCCATTCATGAACCCCATTATATACAGCATCAAGACCAAGCAGATTCAAAGAAGCATTGTTCGTTTATTTTCTGGGCACATTAGAACTTGAGCCATTATTTTAGAATTTTGAGATCTTCAGAATTTCTGAGCCTTTTGCCTAATTGGGAGAGATCTCAGCTTTATACCCAATATCTCTTTTATCTGTGTTTGAGTTTAATCATTACATAAAGCTGCAAACTAAGTTAAGCAGAAATGCAATAAATATATCTATCATTTGATTGATTGATAAATAAATAGATAAATATAGATTTATTCACATATTAATATATAGATATAAAGATATATATGGAGAGAGATCTATCTATCTTTCTATTTATCTATCCATCTATCTCTCAAGAGATACTAGGAAAGTCGAATGCAATTGAATTTGGAGATAAAGAACATGGCTACATACCCTGTTAAGCAGGAAAGATAGGGCAATTCTGACCCAATGTCCAAGAAGTGAAAGTACCATTTCAGAAGAGGCCAAGTTAAGTGGCCAGCCTAGTTCAACCACAGCATATGTAAGGAAAAATGTGCAATTGCAGATCCATTTTGTGGCCATATAAACATGAATTATAGAATGTGGGTTGAGAGGGCCATGGAAGTCTATTATATCTCACAACTACTCTATTTGAAGTAACTTTTTAAAAATTTCCCAAATGATACAATGCTATATATAAAAGTTTATAGTAGTCTCCCTGTATAAAAATAAATTTGCCATTAGTTCATTTCATGTGTTGATTTCTTTTTATCCTGTGTTCTCTCTAAAGGTTGTATAGAAACACTTCTTATATGTCTAGTAGATGAAATTTAATCTGATATTGTAGCTTTTGTATATTTAATTCTTTTTTATTTTTATGAAGTACAAAATTTTAGTTTGTTGCAGCCATTTGGCAGTCTCATTTTAGACTTGTCTGATCATATTTTTTGCTAATTTTTATCCTTTTTTAATTGATTTGTAGGATTTCTTTATATATTATCTCTAGTGTTTTATTTATATTGTAAATGTTTTCCTAATTTTCTGTTTGTCTTTATAAATAAATAATTTAAAAGCTCATATATAAATTATTTTATTATTGTTTTATCTGTTGAGATATCAGGGCCATTATTTACATATTTTTATATTTTTGCATAATTTTGCATACCCTATGTTAAAATAGGTGTGTTCTGGGAAGAGGATAAGGACTTTAAATCATTCCTCAAGTGCTCATTTTCATGGAAGTAGAATTAATATTTAATCATTCCTTTGGCTGATATTTTTAAGGCAATACTATGGGACAAGCACCTTGTTAAGCAAAAATGACAGCAGCAAACAGACAAAAAATTTTCCCTCTTGAAGTTTTCAAATAAATGGCAGGTCAAAAAATCAAATTAATTCAATTTAAAATAAATCCTGTGATTAATCATAAAACAGAGAGAAGGAACTGCTTTGAGACTGTGGGTCTAAAAGCAGCCACATTATGGCTTGAAATAAGAGTTAGATTACCTGAGGAAGTGTCCCTTCAGCTGAGATCTGAAGATGGATTAGAAACTAACTGGTAAAATAAGGGCAAGAGTATTCTAAGAATAAAGGAATGTGTGTGGAAGCCTCAGGTGGGATGGATTATGGAACTGTGCAGGGAAAGTGGCTGCTGGAAGAGGGTGATTGCTTTGAGAAGAGGCTGAAGAAGGAAGAGGTGGCCAGATCACAAAGCACCTTGTCGGCCATGATAAGGGTGTAAGTATCTACCCAAAAAGTCAGTTTTTAAATTATTTCAGTATTGTTTGTAAAATGAATTTGAAGGAGGCAGAGAAAGAGCAGAAAAAACAAGAAGAAGATATCAGAGTGATTTGAGAACAAGATGATAGTAATGCAATTTAGGAAAGTAAGGATGGAAGGTAATGGAGAGATATGAGACATTTTTAGGATCTAAATGTATTAAGATTGGCAGGTTGTTTAGAAAAGCAGAGGGGAGAAACTATTGGGAGGGAGCAAAGATGACACTATATTTCTGACTTATGCTATTTGAATAAAGGTAGTACCAATGGAAAAGCAATTATTGGTTATCTATTAAATCTATAAATAAGAAAAATGATAATAATTTTTTTAAAATTATGGGTCTTTGAGAATGAGTGCTAATGATATAGTTGTGATTTAATAAAGTAACTGAAGGTATTCCAGGCTATAGGACTGGGATTTTTAACACTAAACATTAGTGTTTTAATTAAAAAGTAATTAATTGAAATCATGTTAGTATGTGTTTCATTTTGCCTAATCCTGAAGAGTCATAGTAAAAGCAAGGTATGTGTCAGAATATGTTGAAAATTTAGGGATGCAGAACAATAGAAACAAACTCAAGCTGATAACTCCAAAAGCTCAGAGAAGAAATGGGATTTGGGGTTCCTATCCAGAGAGAAGGCAGGATAAATCAGGGTTTTTCTTGGGTGACTTTCACCACAGTATAGCCAGCTCTAAATCAGCAGTCCAAAAAATACTGCCAAATATGACATAACGTATAAATTATGATATAATGCAATGGGTTAAAGACAGAAGATCTGATACAAACATAAATATGAAGATGAGATAAAGAATTAAATCATAGGTTACTCTATAAGCAAATAACAATAATATAGTGGACAATGAAGTTCTTTCACAAGGGCTTAAGTAAGTTAACATAGAGTTAGGGCATATACTCACTGATTTGCAATCATAGATCTTTGAGGAGGACCATATGAAACTGAAAAAAAAAAAAGTCCACACTTGTTTCTTTCCCTCACATGAACTTGGTGAATGAACCATCCTTTTCAACTTGTAAAAACAAAAGAAATAATCTTTAGGATCTAAGAGACTTTATACTAGCATGAATATGTGTAATTATGTGCATATGTGTCTGTGGACACATGGATACATGGGGTAGATACTTCAATATATAATCTAAAAATAATTTCTGATCTCAACCTTTCCCTTTTTTAATTTTCACATTAAATGTAATGAAGTGGAATGTATTTCCTGAATTATTTTTATTATGTTAATATATATATGTGTAGATACAATATAACTTGACATTTTAACCTTACTAAAGTGTACAGTTCAGTGGCATTTATTATATTTCCAATGCTGTGTAATTATCACCACTATTTATTTCAAACATTTTTCATTATACCAAACAGAAACTCTGTATTATCAATTACTCCCCTTTCCACTCGCCTCCCAGCACCTGGTAACTTCTAGTCTAATTTTTGCCTCTATGAATTTGCCTATTCTAGATAATTCATATAAGTAGAATCATACGATATCCTTTTGTGTCTAGCTTATTCACTTAGGATAGTTAAGTCTTATCTATGCTGTAACATGTATCAGAACTTCTTTTTATGGCTGAGTAATATTCTTTTGTATGTATGGATATACATTTTGTTTATCTGTTCATCTATTGATAGACACTTGGGTTGTTTCCATCTTTTGGCTACTGTAACTAATGCTGCAATAAACATTGTCATAGAAGCATCTGTTTGAGTCCCTGTTTTCAATTACTTTGGATATATATTTATGAATGGAATTGCTGGATCATATGATAAATTTATATTTAACCTTTGAGAAAATTATTATTTTTCACAGCTGCTGAACCATTTTACATTCCCACAGCATTGTACAGGGGTTTGAATTTCTCCACATACTCATCAACACTTGTTATTTCCTGTTATTTTGATTATAGCCACCTTGGTAGGTGTAAAGTGGTATCTCATTGTGTTTTGATTTGTTTTTCTCTGATGAATAATGATGTTTAACATCATTTTATGTGCTTATTGGTCACTTGTATATTTTTTTTGGAGAAATGTATACTGAATTATTTTGAAATCAATTTGTTCAGACATCCTTTTAAATATTCCTCTAGTCTGGGTCTAGAGACTCCTTGAACCCCTAATCTGCATTTCATGTTTTTCTAATAAAGTCTTAACTCCCTCACAATTTCTTAAAATATTTAGTAAATTATTGATGTCTTCCCTTCGATATGCTCAGATTCTACCTGTCTCTACACCTCCTGCCACTGTGAATATTCTGCTGCCCAAAATGGCCCCTTGAAGGAGAAAACTAGACAAGCTTCCAGGAGGAAGAAAGTTTGCAGTTCAGATTATTTAAATAAATTTTTCATTTGACTGGAAGTGATGTGACAGGGCAAGATATAGAAAAGAGAATATAATCATTCCTGAACTAAAAATATAAGGCATCTACATTTTACAGGTACATTTTTGGGGAGAAAAATTAGAATTGGTGACTTCTTTATGACAAATATATAAAGCTCTATATTGGGAAGACAGAAAAATATGGAGAGAAATGAAATCCAATCTATGTATGCTTTAAAAAATGGGTATAGGGAGATGTTTTCTACATGCCAATGATATTAAAATTTTTTCAGACTAATTTAATTGTGAAACTGTATTATTCATCCACAAATTTCATCAGGGGGATGATGCACTCCAGAATGCAATGCTTAAGCTATTGATGCTGAGTATAAACCAAAATCTTAAAATCTGGTTATCACCCAAAAGCTTCTTCTGTTCCTCATAATGTGCCCAGGAGGCCAATAATGTTTATAAGTGTGTTATTAAAAAATTCCATTTCAGATCATTCTCATCTTGGTTTGCTGACCTTGGTGTAGAGGTTCTTATGGCTGAGAAAAGACTGGCTTTGAAAGTTATGTTGAAGAATATAATCTGTGGGAAACCTATAGCTTCTGTGGCAGACACAAGGTATTTTGATACTGTATCCTGCTCCAACAGCTAAATTTTAGAGATGGGCTGCCTCTTTTACATTTTTATATTAGGTAGAAGGGACTCCAGCTAAGCTGGCTAAGGCCCTTCATGTTAAAACTCTAATAGTTCAGTCACGTTTAGTGAGAAAGATCCCGGCTACCTGCCATGGAACTTCAAGTTACAGTTTATTCAATAACTGAGGAAAAAGGAGATTCAAACTATAATGGAACAACATTATTGATATGCTTATTTGGGCATGTAATGGGTTGTGAATATTACAATATTTATTAATAAATCTCTCTGAAGATGTGTATCAGAGCCACTCACTATTGGATAAGCAGAGGTGTTTCCAAGATGGAGGAAACAGACCATAGGAAGGTAGATTTATTGGTGAAGTTGTCCCAAAATTTGGCTTGGAGTTTGAGTACTCATGTCCTGGTGCTACCATTGGTGCTGAAGGAGAGATTTTGCAAAATGACTGTGGAAAAACACAATTCCCTAGCATTGCGTTTAGTTGACGTGGATTCTTAGTCACCAGGAACACAAAGTGCTCTATATTATCAACTCTTATATACATATTTAGACACTTCCTAGGTATCATGTCATCACCAGGAACACTGGGTTAGTTGTTCCACCCTGCATAACCTAATTGGATTAGGCCTACTGCAACTTCTTCTTTCATCATCGTCTCCAGAGGGCAACTTCCTCTATGTACCCTCAACACACTGAAACATCTCCTTTCGGCCTTGTGCCTCAACCATTAGGCCTAATCTTTACTTAGATGTGAAGTTATACTCAGTGACTGCAATTATGACTTTCTGTCTCTTCCTATATGGTAACGTAGCTGATAAAACACAGAGAAGAAAAAAAAAAAAGAATCCTAATTTCTGGTATAGTATCCCCTAAATAAATTCCTTTATTGGGATGAAAAGTCTCTTTCCAGTCTCTTTATTCTAACTACTTAGTAGTCTGGGTAGATCACAGACTAAGTAGACAATGAATTTAGACATCAACACGTTTTCAAAGCAGTCTTTTCATCAGGATGGAGAATATGCATTCCATAATAAGTGGCTGAAAAATATTACCTTAAGACTCACTATCAACCAAAGCACTCAGAAGGAAAAAGACACATAAATCTCTTTTCTTGACCTGTCATGTTATGCATTTCTCTCTGTACTATGATTGATACAAAAGTTGGAGGTACAAAAATGAACAATGAAGAAAAGGAGATAGCATGGTTTGGTGTGCTTAACTATTAATCCTATTACAAAAAAAGGTAAAAATCTACAATGTGACCACAAAACCAGCAGTGTGATTACATGTTCAGCAATCATTCACTCGACTAATATTTATTGAGCACAAAAGTGTCAAGATCTGTACTAAGCACCAAAAATACAACTCACTTAAAATCTTTCAGAAAGTTTTATTTGCTGTGATTGCAATGTGAATTGACTTTATAATGAAGTTATTTAAAAAAACAACTTTTTAACCATAATTCTAAAACAAAAATGCTCTGCAAAGTGAATTATGAAATGTATTTATTGCTGATATGATCTAAAATCACATCGTGGCAAAATATTACCTGGACATATGAAAAGATGTTTAGTCTTTATCCCCTAAGTATAAACAGGTTATAATTTACAAGGTGCTACTTTCTGGGGGTGTCATATATATTATGTAGTGTGTGCATTTTATTACTTTTTAAAATCTGAAATGCTGAATTCTGAAATGTGTCTTAAGACAAGGGTTTGGGGTACAGGGTTGTGAACACGCATAATCTTAAACTACTTAAATAGAAGATCAGCATATGATCCAATGGAGTAAATTTTCAGAATGGGACCGATATGACAACACCTGGATTATTATGTTCAATTAGGAGCAACATTATAGGAAATGATTCAGGATTAGGAATCATTATGTGATTAACGGTTAAAAGACTGGCACGTGCTCAGCCATCAAGAAAGAAGTCTCAGACATATTAATGCAGATGTCTTTATACATCTAGAGAGAGCATATAAATGTAATTGCTTATACTTGATTAGTTTTATTCTGGAGATCAGAACTAGAAATAAGGAGTAGATATTAGATATTTCAGGGAAGTAGATTTCTCTCTCTCTCTCTCTCCGTGTGTGTATGTGTGTGTGTATGTATATACAGATCCATATTTATAGTAAATATTATATATCCATATATTTAAAGTAAATAGTGATATAAAATATATATATTTATATGTATATATGAATGAATTACCTCATAAGGTGGTAAGTTTTCAATCAATGGAAAGAACAAATAGATGTCTGACGGACAATCACCAAGATAAACTTGTTAGATGGTGGCTCAAGATTTCATAAGAGTTGGATTAGATCACTATCCTTAAAACTACTAGTCTTTCAAATTACATCAACAGTTTGAAAAAGGGACAATGTTCTTCAAATGCCAACCTTTAGAAAGAAAAAGTGATTAATCTTCCTACTGTATGACCCATGGAACATTTGGGAGTGACTCATTTGATGCTAGAGACCCAGCTTCTCTCAGACATTCTCCATTCAATGAAGAAATGGAGGCCGTGGGGACCAACTTCAACGGCCCAGATCTTTCCCAGGTTGGGGAGGAAAGGGGATTATTAGGTACAGTATTCCCAAATACCCTGCGTGGAAATGAGCTAGCATGACCCCCTGGTAGTTGTTTCTTTAACAAACATATCTCTCATCAGGACTCTGAATAGATACTGAGGATATAGCAAAGAACCAATCCTCAGACCATGCTTAGAAATCACAAAGAGAAAACTGGCTCAGGTAAGGAAGCCCAAGGATTCAAATGCAGCAAGGATGTTTAAAAGTGACTCTTCTACCTGGCTTATGCAACCAATTCTTGAATGAAGGGTGAAAAAGCAGAAAGACTTTTTTTTTAATTAAATGAAGAATTCAGGAAAGGGAATACCGTATGGAAAGGCAAACTTGGATGGACAGGAAAATCACCATTTATATTCGATGGATATTGGTTGAGAACATGAGCTTGGGATTTGGGTCAGATAAAGCTGAGTTTAAATTTCTTTATGCCACATATTTGTTGTGTGATCTTAGGCAAATTACTTAACCTGTCTAAGGCTCAATTTCTTTCCCTGAACAGTGTAAATAATATATTGTTTTCACTTTCTTATTTTTCATTCACTTTTCATTTCCCAATCTAAAGACATTCTATTGAAATTGTCAAGATCACCAAAGACCTAATTGCCAAAAACAAAGGGCATTTTTCATTTTTGTCTTATTTGACAATTCTGATATTTTTCATGATTAAACTACCATACTACCTACTTCTATAAACTTTCTTTTCCACTTTCTAAAACATTTTTTTGTAAATATAAATTACCTTTGCTATCCTCTTATATCTCTGCCTACTTCTTTGGCTATTTTCCTTGAGATATTTTTCTTTCTTTTTGTTCTAAAGTGAAGTTTTTCCTAGGTTCCCAACGCTTCTCACCTCATCTACTCTCTCATGTTAATTTGTACTTCAGGTAAGATTTGAACAATCACTTAACAGTTGAGACTTTGCATATTAATGTCTCCATCCCATGGCTTCCCACTGTTAGTTGAATTTAAAATATTTATTTATCTATTTTAAAGGAACACAGATTTTTGGGCAATATGTGAGGTGAAAAGTGGAGTCAGGGAAACTGATTGTATAGGGTGCTTGCAGATTATCTGGAACTAAATAGATGGTTGGTTTTTTTTTTTTCCCCATATTCTTGACATGATCTTAATGTGCTCTTTTTGCTTTCTCTTTTCAACTTCTTATGTCTTTACAACTGGTTTCTGGAATAGTTCTTCAGCTGTAGTCAGCCCAGCAAGTTGAAGAAACTCTAAATGATTCATCTATGTTACTCTCAGAAACTCTTGAGAACTCAGGGTTATCTGCTTTCAAAGAATTAGCCCAAAGACCCCCAGAATGGGGTGAGAGAATAGTGAGCTGTAGTCACGCCTGCATCCCTTATGGAGCCTCTAGGCTTGCCTGATGGTGATAAGAAATTCCACCAGAGTTTAGACTGTCATTAATGTCATGCACCACATATCAGGAGACTGCCTAAACTGGGCAGCTATTCCCCTGGCATATTTGGGTATGTAGACAGTTTCTGGTACCACCAAATTTGCCACAATTAAATGCCAGTATGGCTGTTGCTAGGGACTGTAGGTAATCAATAGGGTACTATTCTACTTAGGTCAGTGAAAATATATTAATTAATTGTAATAGCTATTCCCAAAGGAATTACCACACTGTTTTGGCACCTAAACCCTGAGGAGGCCAAAATTGAAAACTCATGGTTCAGGCTTTGAAAACACCACTCTAATTTAGGCACGTTTGGGTCTTCTCCTGCTTTCTCTCTCTGGTCCACATTGTGGATAACAGTAGATCGAAACAGGTGGTTTGCCCCTATCCTGTACAGCAAATCGTGGCATTTATCCATTCTCTTATAAGGTAATGTTGGAAGGTTAAGGGGATTTATGATGATATACATACCACTTCTGTAGAGGTAGAACGTGTTGCCAAGGTGAGCCCCACCTAGGCTATAATTCAGTGGATCAAGTTAGTTGACAATATTTTTAGTGTCCACAGCAATAGAGTATCTGCTATTTCAGTGCCCAGACTGACATTTTTGTCATTGACAATGTCCTCGAAGTAGCCACCATTTCCACAGCCCATTACCTTTCCTCTACTCATCTCCTCCCACCATCCATTGCTTGTTATTAGAGACTTTACCACACACCAAAATTCTCAAACACATATTTATTATTGTTTTTACAGATATTTATAAAAGTAAAATGGTGCAAAGATTATCACTTCACTTTTCCTGAATTCCCCTTTAGAGTTATCAGTAGAAATGTTTATGATATAAAATGGTATTTTAAAAGATTCTGAACACTTACAGATCCAATTGAATTTGGGAGAAACTAATATTTCCCTTGGGGTTCTCTTTAATTGTTATTGTAATAAACCTGTTACAAGATTTATTTGTTACATGCAAACAAAACAAACTTGATTTTGTAGGAGTGTAATTACAAATAGGACATATTTCAGAACCCCCTATGAAGGTCATTATTAAGTTTTCCAGATATGGATTTTATAATAATTAGAGGGTCTATACAATTGTCTCTGCCAGTAATATAATAACCATATTTTTCCCTCTGGGAGTCCTTATCTTTTCCTAGAACTGGCTGTGTAAAGTTTATATGCTAATCTCCAATTTCTGATATTACTATTACTCTTCATATAAAAACATCTTTTCTAAAATCTATGACTCTATAGAAGGATTAGACTTCTGTGCATGCCTTCATTCTAGGAGTCTGCCTTCTGTAAAAAGCTTCCTTTAGGAGTCTTTTCCCCGTTTTAAAATTTATCTCCGATGTTGCAGGTCTCAGACCTTTTGCAGCACTGAAAATTTGCTGGATTCCAAGTCCGCTGAGTAATCACACCTTTCTAAAATAGTCTACAAGCTCTACCCACCAGTGCAGATTTCTCTAGGCAGTGACGTGAGCTCTCTCCTTATTCACAGTTCACGGAGGTAGCAATACCAATAACAACATTTCTCATGATGGTGGGCTCATTTATATTGATGAAGCATTTTCACAATGATTGATTCTTAAGACAATTATCTCATTAGTTTCAAAAAGGAAATTCTGAACCGACCCAAGTAGGATAGAATACAACAAAGGCCCATAAGAGACATAACATGAGGAAGAATAAAAGAGTGAAGAAAATGGAATAGAATAAGAGGAGAACTATTTGGGATTATGAGTCAAGGCTACAAACACAGACACAAGGTGTATAACAGAAATAATAGTTGTATCCTTCACAGTAAATTGTTGTATCATCATGATTATTATTACTGTTATTTGTTATTCCAAGGAGAGCCCTTGTGCATACAGGCTTATAATTAATTAATTCTGAGACAATACATAAAAATTTATAAGTGTTATGGTAAAAAATGAGCTTATGTTGTGCTACCAGCAGATGGTGAGAGAAAGAAAGAACACAGCATATTTAGAGGTCATCGCTTCTGAAAAAGTTCTCCTCCACCTGCAAAACCTACCATGTGGCCCAACAACAGTGCAGCCCCCTTCTTGCTGACTGGCTTCCTGGGCTCAGAGGGAATTCACCACTGGATCTCTATTCCCTTCTTTGCCATATATCTCTCCACTTTTTTTGGAAATGCCACACTTCTCATCCTTATCTGGAATGACCACAGCCTTCACGATCCCATGTACTTCTTCCTGGCTATGCTGGCGGGTACAGACCTTGGGATGACACTAACTACAATGCCCACAGTCCTGGGTGTCCTGTTGCTGGACCAGAGGGAGATTGCCCACGGAGCCTGTTTCACTCAGTCCTACTTCATTCACACACTGGCCATTGTAGAATCGGGTATCTTGCTTGCCATGGCTTATGACCGTTTTATTGCCATCCGCGCCCCTCTGAGGTACAAATCCATTCTCACCAATTCCCGAGTGATGAAGATAGGGCTGGGGGTACTATTGAGGGGATTTGTGTCCATTTTGCCCCCAATCCTGCCACTGTATTGGTTCCCATATTGCCGTTCCCATGTTCTTTCCCATGCCTTTTGCCTCCACCAAGATGTCATGAAACTCGCCTGTGCTGATATTACATTTAATCGCTTATACCCAGTTATTCTGGTTGCTATGACTTTCTTCCTAGATGCTCTGATCATTGTCTTTTCTTATATATTAATCCTTAAGACAGTTATGAGCATTGCCTCTGGAGAAGAGCAAGCTAAAGCTCTCAACACTTGTGTTTCCCATATTAGCTGTGTCCTGGTATTTTACATCACTGTGATTGGCCTGACTTTCATCCATAGGTTTGGAAGGCATGCACCACATGTGGTTCACATTACAATGAGCTATGTTTACTTTCTCTTTCCCCCGTTCATGAACCCCCTCATATACAGCATCAAGACCAACCAGATTCAAAGAAGCTTTGTTCGCTTATTTTCTGGACACAGTAGGGCTTGAGCTATTATTTCAGAATTTTAAGATCTCCAGAATATCTGGGCCTTTCTTGTTATTGGAAGGGAACCATGTTTTTATATTCAATCTCTTTTTGCGGAGTTAGATGAGATTTTAATTTTTGCATAAAGAAAACATATGACTTGAGCAAGAAAATATATATTCTAATAAAGAAGGAGTGCCAATGATCTTGAAGAAACGGGATACAGGAAGTGGGGAAGACAGAACAATCCAGACCCTTTATCCAAAATAAGAACAACTACTATTTCAGAAGTAGTTAAGATAAGTGGTCTAAAACAGCCTGGTTCAAACACAACTCACGTAAAGAAAAATGTGCAGCTGGAGGTACATTTTGCGTGTTATATAAAGGTAAATTAGAATGATATATATTATAGTCTTTCCATCTCCATGTTTTGAACCTAACTCTATTGAAAATTGTGATGCTCTACTAATAAACAAAAATGTGAGACACCACAGCAGACATCTAGAATTCTAGGATGCCCACTCCTAAAATTTCAGTTTCCTTTAGGACATCAGTGTATTTTACCATTAAAAGGAAATTGATACAGACCAACAGCGCAAGAGCAGCAAACACATTCCTCATCAGCTGGTGGAAGCCGGATCCCTCCCCACCTTTTTCCTTCTTCCTATCGGCTGCTGAGACTCACTTAATAATTTCTTCTTTCCAGCCTTCTGCTTTACCTCCTGGTGGTCTTCCTTGGGAAAGGCTAACTACGGATTGAGACCTTGCCTCCTGTTTCCATCCCTCCTCTCCTGCTTCTCACATAAAAGAACTCAGGGCTTTTTCACTTCGTGAAGTATTTCTGCTAATCAATCAGAAAGCCTGGCCAAAGCAATGTTACATTTTAGGCATTCTGCACTGACAGCATAGTGTCTTCTTTCAGCCTTCCTCCAAGCGCTTGTGAGTCTTCATGCTGTTCATTCTGGTTGAACCACAGTCTGCTGCCTGTTGTTAGTGTTACAGGTAACGACAGCTGCCTCATTTGCTGTCAGTTCTGTGCTAGTATTTGGAGCTAATCTCCTTGCAGGCATGTACTCTAAAAAGCCATATTCATTGCTCTTTGAAGACTGCTGCTTCTTCCTATTTTTAAGTCAGTTCGTCTAGTTGGGTTTCCTCATGACGTCTTATTTTCTGATTAAAAGTTCACATACAGAACTCAGTGGGTAATTAGTCTATTCTAGATTCTTTCTGCCTCACCTAAGAAACCCTCCCTATTGATGTTATATCTAGGCAGTGACCACTCTAAACACATTCCAGAGATTGAAAAAGAATAATTATCAAAAACTAAAGCTCAATAATGAGGGAGTCCTCCAAATTAGCAGAGTTATTTGAGTGCAGGATAGCTCAAAACTAATAAATGTCTGCTCCTGAAAAACGCAGTCATTGTACAAATGGTTTGTGAGAGTTCTTGGAAAGTTGGACATGAGGGTTTTATGCATTGTCATTTTGGTTGTCATTCTCTATGTACCATTTATTTACTTATTTATTTTTCCAAAGTTTGCATATAGAGTGTATTTCATTTAGGGACATAGGTTTCTAGTTACCTTTGTATTTGGTCTGAAATGCACATTGTTCTAAAATGTAGACTACATAGTGAACCCAGATCCCTATTGACCACTATAGGGATATCAGCAAGAGAAAACAAAAAAAGTGGTGTTAAAATTTTCAGGCAGGTAAAGGGTTTTTATAGAAATGACAAATGCAATGTATTTGTTAAAAGTGGATTTCAATGCTATTTTCTTGTTGTAGGAAGACAGCCTACACCAATATGTAAATGTGTAGAGCAAATTTCGAGGCAGTGTGCTGAGAAATAATCTTAGGTATGATACAGAACTCTAAGAAACAGAGTTATATAAATATAAATAAGAAGTGATGGGATCAAGTGAGAACTTAGATTTACTCATGTGCTAGCAAGGGGTGTCATAATATGTTTTTATAGCCTATTGATCTTTAAATAGCCTCTATCAATTGTCAAAAATCTATGAAAAAATAAGAATATTGAAAGTTACTTATTTTGTCAAATAAATGTACATTTATGGATTTTAATTTTAAGTAAAACTCATAACCTAAGCATTCTCTTTTACAATTTCATACTTTAGAAAACCTTCTCAGTTAATAAATAAACATTCATCTGCTGATCCAGTCATATATAAGGATGTTTATTGCATGATTGACATAAAATCAGTGTTCTTTCAAACAAATGCAACTTCCAGGCAAGTCTCTTAGTCCCCACCCTCACTCTGACCCCCACTACCCAGTTTGCCAAACTTGAGACCCTCCTTAAGCAGACATAACATCTATGAGCTCCCTCAGTGCTCTCCTCTGAGGGATTATCAAATCCAAATGGTTTATTCTTTATCATGTTGAGTTCAGCCAGGGCAGTAACTGTTTCCCCATCATTTTAAGGTCTTTCTAGGGATGACTACCTGGCATTCGGTAAACTCCCAAAGCTATTCATGCAATCTGTTAAAAAATATACTATGCCATTTGTGTGGTGTGGCTAGGGCTGATTTATTGAACTCATGACGGACTTTGATATGTCATAGTCGTAGCAAACATCCTATTTGGGGTGTTCAAGAGCTTTCCATGAATTAATTTATTTCATGTTTGTGCCTACTTATCAGTTCTTGATTAAGAAGG
This sequence comes from Daubentonia madagascariensis, assembly GCA_023783475.1. NCBI lineage: Eukaryota > Metazoa > Chordata > Mammalia > Primates > Daubentoniidae > Daubentonia > Daubentonia madagascariensis. Next base: position 867,033 of record JAKFHU010002465.1, on the reverse strand, counting down.
AAAAATATATACATGTATATATATATGTCATATGCAATTTTCAAATATCCTGTTTAGAAACACAGAATTTGATAATTTAACAATGCTGATTTATGAATGGGGGTGGTGGTTTTAGATGTTTAATGACTTAAATATGATAGTGAAAATGTTGCAGCTTTATTTTCTTTCTTTGAAATTTTATTAAACCTCTAAAAAGATTTCTTCTTTGGGTCCTGTCTCCTCTCTCTTCCTTCATGGATAGATTGTGGGCATGGGCGTGCCTATGCGTACACATGTGTATGTGTGTGTGTGTGGTGTTTCACATCTCTCTAGCCACATGATATTCTCCAGGTCTCAGTTTCTCCATCTGTACAAGGGTATTGGTATCTGACCTGGTTTGTTTTCTCTATCTTACCCTTAATTGGCATACTGTAAAATAAACTGACATATTCAGAATACATATTCAGGATACATAAATGGATTACCCCAAAGTAGCTCCCTCATACTGCCATTTATAGTCACACACCCTGCCCCTAAACTCTGGCAACCAGTCATTTGTTTCTACCACTATAGTTTTGTCTTTCAAGAATGTCATACAACAAAAATTATATACTGTGTAACTCTTTGAGATTAGCTTTTTACACTCACCATAATGCCTTTGAAATTTAGCCGAGTTGTGTTTATCAATAGCTCTATTTACTTTGCGTATCATTTCTTATATGGATATTCCATTACATGGAAGTAACTGTTTTCCTGCCATTTCCCAATAGTTTTCAAGCAGTTAGTGTTAATCTCCATTTTGGTTCCATTTTGACCACCCTTTCCCATGGCCATTCTTGAGACATTTCTATCAACTGGAACTGTTCCACATATAAATTTTAAATGCCAGATCCTTCTATCTTTCTAGCTCTCTTATTCATGCACTTTATGGAAATTATTTGTGTCTTGGCATGTCTATATTGTATTTATCATTCTTTATTCTCTGTTCATCTCACAAGATACCCTCCCAAATCATTCCCTTTATCTGGCTTCTTAATGATCCCCTTGCTTTATTCACTAGGCTGACTCCTCTGACAGCCCACCCTAGCCTCTTGGCATCATTATCAAATGTTATCAGTGTTGAACAGCTGGATCCAAAATTACTGTTGACAGATAAGAAACAGGAAACAAAACTTGCAAAATAATTTATAATAGGAGTAAGCATAGGACCTGCACTTAATATTAATATTTAACTCCATAACTACAAGGGGAATATACAGGTATTTCTCTAAAGTGGTGTGAAAAGCTTAGATGCAAAATCTGAATCCTCACCTTAGTCCAGGATATAATGATAATAAAATGAAATCAATTATGTATTCGGGTCTTACTGTTGCTAGTGAGTATCCTGAGAACCTCATACTTTTAAATAAATGATTCTCACAAAAATGTTCTGACATACTTTTCATTACAATTCCTAATATACAGATGAAGAGACTAACATTTAGGTAGATTACTTAGGTAGGTCAAGTATTTTATTCAAAACCACACAACGTGGAACATAATCAGATTTATCCATAGAAACTATGTGCTGCAAATGCAGGGAGTTTTCCTTCCTTCCTGTGCTGGTCAGAGGGAAAACCAAGATAAAATATTCTATCCATATATCACAATTTAAATAGGACTCTACATTTTTGCTGAAGAGTTGAGTGTGGGGGCTAAGTAACTCAAGGTATAATATCTAAGAGATATACGAGGGTAGGTGACTCCAACAGAAAGGGGAAGAAGTTTACAAAACTACATTTATGAGAATAGATGTAAAATCCACATCGTACTTCTCTGTATGAATTAGCTGTGTTTATGAACAGTGTTAGTAAAAGTATGCCTGTATGCTCATAAGTGTTGCAGTGTGCTTAGGGATGTCAAATACTGTAAGTTTCCAAGTGTTTATTTCTCTATAATGTGCCTGAATATTTCTATTTACTTCTTTGAATTCAATATGAGTATCATAGTAAATATCTGACAAATGCCTGAGGAGTTATTTAATATTTATCCATTCACCATAATTCACTAAATGCCTAATCTGTACGTGGTCTTGAAAAAACAAAGGTTAATAAACATAATTCCTAATTTAAAGGACTGTGTAGTCTAGGTAGGGAGAAAAACATCCAAACACATAATTGATGTATGTTAAAAGGAGCTATAAGAAAATGCAACATATTTGTGAGCCTTTAGGATCACAGAAGGGAAGGTCAGCTCACACACCAGGGACAGACATATAAAAGCTAACTAATATGAAGTAACTTTAAGGGAGAAATTGCACCAGAAATCCTCTTTCCATACCTTCTCATCATTTTGGCATGATGGAAGAGATGAATGCAACAAATAAATTTAAATAGCAATATTTATCCTGGTTAGATGTTTTAACCTATTCTGACTTTGAGTGTTGAAAATGCATCCATTAGCCTATTGTTAAATATGAATTGAGGTGGGAATCTACACATACAAAAGAATTGCAGAGAGGAAAACAGAATAAAGATGACAAAGATCTAGTAGTCACAGGTAAAAAATGAGAAAAAATTTTAAAAATTGAAGTTTATGTAAAGAAAATAAGATGGATAGATGACAGCTCCTTATATAGGTAAATTTTTGAAGAAAATAATACTCTATTTTGAGTTTCTTTGCATAAATGAACAAAAATCTACTGTAGTAAGCTCCAAAGAGGTAGATATTTAGATCAGTATAACAAAGACATTTTTGACAATCACATTTTTGACAATCACAGTTACATTAACGTAACAGACTATCTCATATATTACTCATCACGATAAATGCACAAGAAAAAGCAGCAAAGTCACTTACTAACATTTTCTTTTAATTTCAGAATATTATGGGGGTGCACACATTTTGGTGACATAATTTGCTTTTGTACAGTTTGAGTCTAAATTATAAGTGTGCCCTTCACCCAGTTATTGTGCATTGTACCCGTTAGGTATGAATTTACCCATCCCCTCCTCCCCCTCCCTCCTATTTGATTTCTGTTGTTTTACTTCCATATAAACACATAAGTGTTGATCAATTAGTTCAAATTCACTATTCAGTACACGTGGTATTTGTTTTTCCATTGTTGTGATACTTCACTTAGAAGAACAGTCTCCAGTTCCATACAGGTTGTCACAAAAGATACTAGACCACCTTTTCTTATGGCTGAGTTGTGCTCGATGGTATACATATACCACATTTTATTAATCCACTCATGTATTGGGGGGCACTTGGATTGTTTTCACATCTTTGTAATCATGAATTGTGCTGCTATAAACATTCAAGTGCAAGTGTCTTTTTTACAGAATGTCTATTTGTCTTTTGGGTAAATACTCAGTAGTGGGATTGCTGGATCAAATGGTAGTTCTAACTCTTAATTCTTTGAGGTATCTCCATATTACTTTCCATAGAGGTTGTAGTAGTTTGCAGTCCCACCAGCAGTGTATGAGTGTTCCTATCCCTCCTCATCCATGCGAACATTTGTTGTTTGGGGATTTTTTGATAAGAGCCATTCTCAGTGTAGTTAAGTGATATCTCATTGTGGTTTTGATTTGCATTTCCTTGATGATTAGAGATGTTGATTATTTTTTCAAGTGTTTGTTGGCCATTAGTCTGTCTTCATTTGAAAAGTCTCTGTTCATGCTGGGGGAGAAAAATGGAAGTCTGGTAGAGGCCTCCCACCCCACCACTCCCAGGGAAGAAGGTGAAAAATGCCAACAGCTGCCTGCACATGGATCACTCACTCCAAAAACCGCACTGTGAAATTACAGAGAAGCATCGTGCGACACTCAGCCCAAGAGAACAGGTGACTGGGAGATACACTTACAAAGATCGGAGAGCGCAGAGAATACAATAGAGACCAGAGCATGTGAAGGACGCACTTGCTCGGTCAGCACAATGCGATCTGACCTACAGGTGCTCATGCACCATCCCCACAGACTTCCCATCACTCAGTCAGGGACAAGCCCAGAGTTGGTGCAAAGCTGTTGCTCGAGACAGCAGGGTCTGTGGAGAGGAAGCAATTGTGGGAGCCACACAGAACTCTCGGGTGCACTGTACAGGGACTGCACAGGGCCGGGTAGGGACTGGGCTGAGATACAGCTTCCCAGAACAGTACGCGGGAATCTGGAGATGGGCACCTCGCCACTGGAAGTCAGCGGGACCAGGGCACAGGAGTTGAACAGACAGCAATGGGATACACCCTTAGGGGCTGCCGGCAATTGCCTCCGCAGGACCCAGGCGGATGGAGAAGAGTTGCATTTGCGGCATGATCACAACCCTGATGTATGCCAGACTGGCAGTCGGCAGTCATCTTTAAGGTCTCCCGCCTGGAGCTGACTGTTATGTAGGTCTCTAGCTTCCCACCACCCTGGCCGGGAGGCTCTTTGGCCTGGGCATGACAGGCTACACCCTTGGTGGCTGCGGACTGCTGCCTCCACGGGTTCCAGGTGGGAAGAGATCCCTGATCTGTATTGGTGGGATCTTTGTGGATTGGAAACAGTTAGCAGCCCATCCATCCTGTCCTGCCTCCCCGGCTCTGGGCTTCTTCTATGTGCCTGCTACATGCCAGTCCTAGTGCCCACTCTTCAGGTCCCAGACCTCCTGTACCCCAGACATCGGTCATTTTGAAGGTTACTTGCCATAATGACTAATTTTGTATAAGTACAGGTTCTCATGGCAACTGAATGCCTCAAGTGTGACAGGCTGAACCAGAGCAGCTCCCTGTAACCTTGCCCACTTTTCTAGGGAATTTTGCTTGATCCAAGAGTGCCTTCAGTTGCCACTATTCGCCCCGGTGGGAATATCCCCCTGGCAGAGACTTCTGGAGATATAGATAACCACCCCCATCGCCTTGGGGTCTAGTAGTGGAAAAGGGGTGCACAATTGGAGATCCCCCTATAAGCCAGTGACACGTGGAGACCCATGACAGAGGGCCAGACACACAAACTGTGGGAAAGCTCAAGAGCCCACAAGTGGTTGGCTCAGAGGGGAAAGTGCCCGAGCTTGTGAAAAGGGAAGAAACAACCTGGCTAGAGAACTCCGCAAATGCACCAGCTGGCCCCTCCCACCAGAGGCAGCCCTCTAAGCCCAGAGAGAGCTCTGAATTCCATAGCAGTGCCCCCTCCCCCCGCAGTGGCCAGATAAGCAAACTCTGCACTGTGTGGAATTTACCCAATCTAGCTCTCACTCTGCAGCCGCAATCTATCTTGCTTCTCCCCTCTCCTCAGGAGAAGCAGGGTCAAAGTAGCCCCTGAGAGCTACAAGGCTCCTCCCAAATCTTGGGGTTTTATATACTCCACCTGGGGGACCAGAGCCTCCACGGGCACAACAGATTATCTAGGTAACTGGCTCCTCCACACAAACTACAATCAACCACAGTGGGAACAACCCCACAGCTAAAAATACTGCCTTCCATCTCAAGCAATTAGGGAGCAGTGGATTCATACCCTCAAGTACAATCCACCAGCTTGGAGCTCAAAGTGGGAGAACAAACTCACTACACTCCACCAGGAAGAGGAGAAGACAACAAGCCAGAGGTAACCCAAGAGGTCCACCAAACTTGCTAAAATACACCTAAGGCAATACAGACCAGTACTCCTCTCCCTGGCTCTGCCAGGGAACGATCCTCAGGAGCTTGGAGACAGGGCCATAAACTAGCTCTAACACCCCCCAGCTCTCAACCAAGAGGCCAGATGAGAAAGAATCAGCAAAAGAACACAGGAACCATAAAAAATCAGAGCAAAAATCACCCCCAAAAGAAATCATTAGTTCCTCAGCAATGGATACCAACTTAAATGAAATGAGTAGAATGACAGAAGAGGAATTTCATTTATGGATTGTAAGAAAGCTCAGTCAAGTTCAAGAGAAAATTGAATCCCAGCACAAGGAAACCACAAGAACAATGCAAGAAATGAATGAAAATTTTCTAAAGAAATTGAAGTGTTACTGAAAAATCAAACAGAAATACTGGAAATGAAAGAGGCATTAAAGGTTCTACAAAACACAGTGGAAAACCTTAAGAATAGGCTGGATCACACAGAGGAAAAAATCTCAGAGCTGGAAGATAACTCCTATGTGCTAAATAAATCAGTCAAAGAGAAACAACACAAAAACAAGAGGCATGAACAAAGCATACAAGAAATGTGGGATTATGTAAAGAGGCCAAACATTAGAATCATAGGCATCCCTGAGGGTGAGGAAGAAAATTCACAAGGGCTGGAAAATCTATTTGAAGGAATAATAGAGGAAAATTTCCATGGCCTAGCCAGAAATCTCGATATCCAAGTGCAAGAAGCACACAAGACTCCTGGGAGACTCAACATGAAAAGACATTCACCACACCACATAATTATTAGACTGACAAAAGTAAATACAAAAGAGGCACTTCTTTGAGCAGTAAGGTGAAAACAGCAGGTAACCGACAAAGGGAAACCTATCAGATAAACTGCAGATTTCTCAACTGAAATCTTACAAGCCAGAAGGGACTGGGGACCCATCCTCAGTCTTCTAAAACAAAATAATGGCCAACCCAGAATTCTTTATTCTGCCAAACTAAGCTTCTTATATGAGGGAGAAATAAAGACTTTTCCAGACAAACAATCACTGATGGAATTTGTGAAGACCAGACCTGCCCTGCAGGAAGTACTCAGACCTGCATTGCATACTAACCAGTACAACAGACACCCACCAGTGTAAAACTACCCAAAAGCTAAAAGTCCAGAACCCAGGTTTCACAATGGCTCAAGAGGTCATACAATTGCTTGTCTGAGAAAGTCTTTATTTCTCCCTTATACAAGAAACTTAGTTTTGCAGGATACAGAATTCTAAGCTGGCCATTATTCTGTTTTAGAAGACTGAGGATGGGTCCCCAGTCCCTTCTAGCTTGTAAGGTTTCAGTTGAGAAGTCTGCAGTTAGTCTGATAGGTTTTCCTTCGTAAGTTACCTGCTGTTGCTGTTTTTGCCTTACTGCCTATAGGAGTTCCTCTTTCATGTTTATTTTGGCCGGCCTAACGACTATGTGTCATGGTGATTGCCTCTTTACAATGAATCTCCCAGGGGTCCTGTGTGTTTCTTGTACCTGGACATGCAGATTTCTAGCAAGGCCAGGGAAATTTTCCTCAATTATTCCTTCAAATAAATTATCCAACCCTTGTGTCTTTTCTTCTTCACCTTCAGGGATGCCTATGATTCTTATGTTTGGCCTCTTTACATAATCCAATATTTCTTGTAAGCTTTGTTCATTCCTCTTATTTCTGTGTTCTTTCTCTTCAACTGATTTGTTTAGCTCATAGGTGTTATCTTCAAGCTCTGAGATTCTTTCTTCTGCCTGATTTAACCTATTCTTAAGGCTGTCCCCTGTGTTTTGTATATCCTTGAATGAATTTTTCATTTCCAGAATTTCTGTTTGGTTTTTCTTTACTATTTCTATTTCTTTAGAGAATTTTTGATTCGTTTCCTGCATTGTTTTTGTGGCTTCTTTTTGTTGGGCTTCTATTTTCTCTTGTATTTCATTGAGCTTTCTTACAATCCATACTCAAAATTCTTCATCTGTCATTCTAACCATTTCATATATGTTGGTATCCATTGGTAAGGAATTATTGATTTCTTTTGGGGGTGTCCTTTTGCTCTGATTTTTCATGTTTCCAGAGTTCTTTTGCATCCTTCTCATCCAGTCTTTTCACCTATAACTGGGTGTGCTAGGGCTGGTTTATGGCCTTGTCTCCAAGTCCACAAAGATTGATCCCTGACTATGCCGGGTAGAAGAGTGCTGGTCCTGTGTTGCCTTTGGAGTGTTTTAAAAGGTTTGTTGAACCTCTTGGGTTATCTCTGACCTGTTGTCTTCACCTCTTCCCAATGGAGTGTAGGGAGTTTGGTCCTCCAGCTTAATCTCCAAGCTGGTGGATAGTATCTGTGGGTACAAATCCACTACTCCCTAATTGCTTGAGTTGGAAGTCACTGTGCTTAGCCATGGGGTTGTTCACCCATCATTGATTATAGTTTGCATGGAGGAGCCAGCTGTCAAGGAAATCTTTTGTGCCCCTGGTAGGCTCTGGTCCTCCAGGTGGGGCACGTGAATGCCCCAAGCTTTAGGTGGGACCTTATAGCTCCCAGGGGGTGGCTTGTTCCCTACGCCCCTGGAGATGAGGAAAGGAGCAAGACAGATTGTTCCTGGAATGCGAGAATCTGAGGGACTTTGGTAAACCTCAGTGGGGCTTAGAGGTTGCTTATCTGGCCACTAGGGGGAAGCCACTAATATGGATTTCAGGGCAATCTCTCCAAGCCCAGAGTGCTGCTCCCAAGGGGAGGGGCTTAATTGTGTGATTGCTAAGGCCAAGAGCCAGGTTTTTTCTGTCTCTGCCCACTAACCTGGTTTCTCTGTGGGGTGGGGTGTGTGCCCTCCCTATTTTCTCCCTAGAACTCCACAGCACTCTCCCCTCTGATCAGTCCTTGTGTGTTCCCTCACCACCGAAGACCGGCTCTCCAGCTACCCCACAGTTCATGTGTCTGACCAGCTGGCCTGAGTCTCCTTTACATTCCATGTGGCAGAATGTAAAGGATGCTGGCAGGCAGGGGGATCTCCAACTGTGGACTCCTGTTCCACCATTAGATCCCAAGGTGGGGAAAGTAGACCTCTTTATATGCAGAGGTCTCTGCCAGGGGCACACTCTGCCGGGGGAGAAGTGGTGGCTCACGGGTCTCTTGGATCAAGCTACACTCCCTACTGTAGTGAGTGGTGGGAGGGGCCACTGCTCCAGTTCAGCCGGAGCTGGAGGCATTAGGTTGCCATGGGAACCAGGGGCTAAGCTGATTCAGTCCCAGTGTCACAGCCTTCTCCAATATGGCAGTTCTCCAGCAGGGGTAGGGGGTGGGACAAGCTCACAGACCCCCACTCCTCTGTGTCCCTCCACACCCTCCCATTGGATATGGCCTGGAAGGCTCTCACACCACCTGAGCCTGGAAATGCTACCTCTCCCCTACCTCTCCCCACCCCGTTTTCAGGAACAGTGGAACCAGCTTTGTCCCACCTATTTGAGCCACCAGCGTGTGATCCTGCAGGAAGATGGAAGATTGCAACTGTCCCATGGGCTCAGCTGGGAATGTGCCCCAATGGCCATGAAGCAGGCCTCTCAGCACAGAGCACTCCAGTGGCTGCTATGGTGTAGGGAGGGGCTGCAGTCTCCCTGCACTACTCCTGGGTGTGTGGGTGGGGGGCACTGGGTCCTGCCCGCCTGTCCAAGCTGCCAGCAGTGATCCCGCACAGCGCTGCTACAGCGTCTCTGCTTTCTGAGGTGGGTTAGTTGGGAATACATCTCAGTCACTGAGAGACAGACTCCTCAGCACAGAGCACTTTCATGGTTGCTATAGGGGAGACAGCTACAGCTCAAAGCTGGCCTGAGCCAAAATTACTTACTGGGATGCCAGGAATGGAGGTGGTGCAGAGTGGGAGGCATCCAGATGCACGAATGCTGACTTTCTAGTCCCTTGTGGCACTGACCTGCAGGATGAGAGCCCTGTGTCCCGCTGCTGGCTGCAGGCACCCAGGTGGGGGAGGGGAGCCCCCTTACCCTTTGGCTGGGCTCCAGGCCTCCCTGCATTTAGTCCACTCCCTGGATCTTTCTTCTCTATCCTCTTCTTTCTCAGCTTTGCATCTCCCCTGGGTGGGGTTCCCAGACTCCTCTGCTGTCTCTCCCTGTGGTCCACACCTGGGCAGTAATTATTCTTGGCTCTCCTCAGTCCAATCCTCTACTCTCCTGCCCAGATGGTCGACAGGTTTTGTCTTTAGTCAGCCATCTTCCGTGAGAGCCTCTTTTCTAAACTTTTCTGCTTCTGAGGAGACATGTTCCTTCCAGTTCTGGCCCAGGGTCTGCTTCACTTACTAGCATTTTAAATATTCAGACATAATGTAGAAGACTGTACATAGCCTCTAAGTTTTCTACAAACTCCAAAACTCTCAAATTATTCATTGCCTAATTTACCTGCAAATATTTTTATATGAATGTGTACATGCCACTCTAGCCAAAAATATATGTACATTACTGGAGATTTCCTGTTTGTAACTTAGTTCTTGATGCTTCATTTAGGAGTGATCTCTATTTTTTATCTACCTGATAAAATCATATTCCTGTCCAAAGTCTTCTAAACTTTTATAGACTAACCATTTTTTAATACATTGTGGAAAAAGAGAGGTTAACCTTACATCCACATCTGAGTCAATCAGTAGAGCATCACGTGTCTCCACTTGGATATAGTTCCCACATTCCCTCGCACCTCTGCATCAGAGCTCTGCTTGGCACTGTTTGGTACCACCTGGATATAAAACACGTGGCCTTTCTTGAAAGATGTTGTTTTTGTTGTGATACTCTCTGGAAGAGACTAACCTGCCCTCTCACTTTTTGGAGGGAAATCCATCTGCAATCCTTGACAGGATAAACTCACTCTTTTATTCCCACCTCTGCTTATATGTGATCTTCATGTCCTTGCTCCAAGCCCTCACGTCCTCACAATACACACTAGAATAATTTACAAGTACTACTAATAATAGTAGTAATATCAATAATCATACAATTATTATGTCTAACACCATGAACAAGGCACTGTTGATGCATTAACTCATTCAGTATTCACTGTAACTTTGTGACTCAGATATTATTGTGACTCCCTTTACAGATGAGGAAACTGAGAGTCCCAGAGTCGTGAAGTCATGTCCCAAGATGAAGTGGCCAGTAAATTGCAGAGGGCAAAATTCAGCTCAGGCTAATTGGCTCCAGAATATATGCTCCTAAGTTTTATACAATAATAATTCATGGCAAAACATTTTTCAAAGCCTAAGCTATTTGTTCCGATATAAGATATAGTTTGGTGTGAGGAAGTCTAGATTCAGTCAAATGTTGTGGAATTTGATAGTCTTTTGGCACCCCAGGTCTTATTTTCACTGCTTAAGCATAATAAAAGTATGGCTCATTACATCTTTGACTTTACAATAAATATTCCTATTGTTTTTGGAAGTGTAGGGTGTGGGGTAATGCTAATCACTAGTGACTAGTATGGCAGAAACGATATGGGACACTAAAATTTATATACTCCTTGACAATTTCCAGCAGCCCTTGCAATTAGCTTGGCCATGTGACTAGTTCTGACTAAAAGAACATGGAGACAGTATCGTGCTCCTGGCCAAGGCAGGGTGCCTTCTTAACACTCTTTCTCTGCCCTCCATGTGGCAGAACGTAAAGGATTCTGAACTGGAGACGTCAAATGCTGGAAAGAGTCTGGACTCCTGGGCAGCTGCTTGGAGAAGAGCACTCAGGAGCGTTGACATTTGACTGTGACATAAGCAATAAATAAACCCAAATTGCTTGAGAAACTGCCTAAAATTAATTAAGCAAATCATGTTTCTGGTGTTGCATATTTGCATTTATTTGTTGTTTTGCTTCCACATCAATCCACTGAGCCTGTTTTCTGTTATAGTACCATGTCTGTCTCTCACTTTATAGACTGAGATAAAGTGATTATCAATTCCTGACCTCCAAAAATGATAAAGATTTTCTTATTTCATGCTCCCAAATGTGTCCATTTCCTCAGGTTTTCCTAGATTGATCATCATTCATGATTTGCAAGGAAACATTGAGCCTTTCCTAAATCCATTATTGCATCATTATACATCTGACATTTTAACTATGACCCAGATTTCTGAATGGAAATAATGGATTTTAAATGTTTTCACCACAAAAAAGTAATAAATATGTGAGATTAATGTTAACTAGCCTCATTTAACCATTCTTCATTGTAATATATATCAAAACATCACATTGTACCCCATAGATATATACAATTATTTGTTAATTAAAAATAAAATTTTTAAAAGACAAAAGGTATTAGCCTCTGCAGTGCCTTTATCAGCCATGCACATGATGACTAACCAAATAACTCTTTATTATATTTTATCTTTACAGACATCTCTAGCTGTGTGGCCTCTTCAGCTGGATCTCTGTTTTTTTCCACAGTGTCTCCTTGGGCAGCACCTCCATCCGGGACACATCAGGACAGATCTCTCCCTCATAGGGAGAACATAGAAGTCTATGTTCTTCTCCACATTGGTTCAAAGGGACTTGGACTTTCCCTTCACCATCCTTCACACAGTCATGGGCACCTTATAGTTTAATGCCTCAGAGTTCATCTTTTAAACTTTTGTACATTTATCCTTCCTTCTTAGATTATCCTTTATGAAACTCTATACTGATAGCCAAGTCCCTTAACCACCATGTGGATGTCTGCTACTAACTGCATTACACCTCCATCTTTCTTAGCAGATTTATCTGCACTGTTGGCAGGACAATCATTTGTTGCTATGTCCTGCCTGTCCTTTTAATGGCTTCTCTTTTCTTTTTCCTATCATCTCTCTCATCCCTCCTGCCTCCATCTGGACATGGTCTACTTAGTCTGTGTTTACATCTGATTAATAGTTGATATGGATTTATACTAATGTTGTTCATCATAATATGGGATATATTGCTCATTATGATTTTTTTGCACTGATCTGGAGAAGCATTCAATCATTTTACTCTTTGTGGAAAATATCTGTAAACCTTCTGACTCACTGTGTTGTTGCAGTTTCAGTTTAGGCTACTAAGCATGCGGACACCTTCTTCTCTGACTTCTCCCACAGTCTGCTGGCCCACACTCAGTATAAACTGAGTGATCACCAGTGAAAGACTGAGAATTTCAGTGGTAGTCACAATGACAAAAAACAATTGACTGCAGTCAAAACACTGTTTTGAGTTTTATTAGTAGATTATATTCCCTGACACATTCTGGCAGGACTCTTCAGAGAAGAGCCCAAAGCTCTTGTTAGGACCACTAGAGGAAGGGAGATAGCTATGGAGCTAATGGGCCAAGATGGGTGGAGCCATAGCAAGGGAAGTGTTGGAGGGTCTCTTGAATGCAGGTGGGTGCCCCCACCTTATAGGGACAGGATATCTGGGTACCCCTGCCAGTTTCCCTTTCTCCCAGTACGTCTCTTGAGAAAATGTCTATACTCTGTTCCCCATTTCTAACAGTAAGGCAAAATAGAATAAAACAGCACCTTGGATTATGAAGAAGCCATAGACTTTCAAAATTATGTTAGATGTCAATTGTTCTTGCTTTATTCCAAGAATGCAGAAATGGCAACATTACCTTCAATTTAATGTAATGGAAAGGGCTTTTTCTAGAGATAGACAGAAGAATAATTGAATATCGCTCCTTACCCCTCCTTCCTTCCCTTTTATCCTATCTCCCTTCCTTCCACCCTCCCCACCCCTCTCTCTCATCTCTAAAAAATATATTCTGAAGGGATTGACACCAGACAGCTCGGGCTGGTTTTCTCTAGGTAGAGGAAGGAGACTGGGAAGGTAGGGCTGCACAGGACCATTCAATGTTTAATTTCTGTGCATCTGTATCATTAGAGTATTTTATAATATATATAAAAATATTTCTCAGTTATATGCCAGCTATATAATCTTTGAATATTTTCTTATGCATTCTGAGTTGTACTTTACTCACTTGGAAGAGGGAGATAAATACCTGCTGCATAGAGTATTAATGAGGAATCAGTGAGATAATGCACATAAAACTCAGATTAGTAACTGACACATAGAAGGTGTTTATATATATATAGACAAACATACATATATATACACACACACATATTTAAAGGGTTCTTGTTTTGTACTAGGCACTCTAATAAGTTCTTTGATGCATTATATCATTATGTTCTAATTTCAACACCAGAAGGCAGACACTATTATCTGAATTTCATACTGGAGACCACCAGACTCATAAAGGTAATTAAATTGCCCAATGTCATATATATGTTCTAAAGGCTAAACTCAAAAAGTGGTTTGTCTAATTTTATATACCACCCTCCTAAACATGACACACTATTTTACTATTTTTAAACAGTATTACTCCTTAGTTATTATGGGGATTTTGAAACACCGAGAGGATAGGGTGATACTCCTTAAACAGTCTCACAATTAAGGTAGGAAGTTGGAAGAGATTTGCAGGGTAGCCTTGGGACCACAGGGGGGCAGCAGAATTGTACTTCCACTTTCGTTCTGCTTCCAGCAACCCATACACACACACATACACACACAAACACACACACACACACACACAGAGCCCTGAGCACTTACATACTACACTACACTCTAGGGTTTTTGCTTATGTTCATGAATGAATGTGTAGATAGGTGGTAGAGTGAGTGCTTGCCTTCATCGTTGTCTCTCTACCTTGTTTAAAACACTCCTGTCCCGGATCTGAGGTACTGTGCCTTAATTAAATTCGTCAGTTCCTAGGTTATATTCAGATGTCAAAGGAAGTCAAAAGATTTGAACAATAATTTCTGACCCACAACTTATGCTTTGTAGATGACTGGACTAAAAGGTTTCAGGAACGTGGTAACAGGGAGTGAATACTAATGTCTCCTCTTTTCCCCACATCTGAGGTCTCAGATTCTCAACCCTTTAAGTCCCATTCCTAATGCAAGAGGCCCTGGAAGCAGACAGGACAGCTGAACTTGGTCAACAATGGGGAAAAGTATGTTGGCCTCCAAAGATTCAGCCCCAAACTTCTCAAGTCTTCTCTAACCCTGTAAGCAGGGGTCCTTCTTTGATACCTTCAGGGTCAGGGACAAGGACTTGCCTGGAACTTTTTGTAAAAGAACTTATGCATTCTGGGGTTAATTTTTATATGCAGGCAGTGCCCTGTTGGGACCACTGGTTCTTCACAGAGACTTCCACTGGGGAATAGCTAAATAGCATCCACAGGGCGTCTGACTGTACACTGTCAACCCAGTCCCTGCAGTTGAAAAGACCTAAACACCTGTCTGATTTAAGCCCTTTATGGTTGTAAAAATTGTCTTGATTTTCATCCTAACCCTACCCCAGTCACTAGTTGGGTATATTAACAATGAGTTGTCTACCATGTAGTGTTTGTCCCTCAGTTAGCATCAGGAATTAGTCATCAAAATACTCTGCAATGCATTTTCTTGATATTCTACCATGGTTCAGGCAGAGCTCTGGGTACTTCATATACATTTTCTCATTGTTGTTGACAACTGTTAGATTAGTTTTACAATATTGATATTATTAATAGAAAGCTGAGGACTAAAGGTGATGGCTTTTATTTTTGGACTTTTAATGGCTTTCTTTTTTATTCACAATAATGTAACTTTCTCAGAGTAGTAACAATGAAGAGTTATTGTGAATTTACAAAAATATAACCAAGCTGTCATGAAATTAAGTCTATTGTCAATTTATGAGGAAAAAAGTACACAATTTTCCCATTGATCTATTGAAGCAGGAATGATAGAACAAGAATAAACAAATAAATTTCTCAAAAATTCTTTGAATATTATGCAAAGACAAGCATGTGGAGCTGGGAGGAAGGTATTATCCATGACTGGTGTGTGAGGCAAGATGAGGGTTTGGATGGTATGGCATCTAGTGCAATGACCTTGCCATAACTTTTAGAGTAGAGAGCTCTTTGGGGCCCAGGCACACAAGAGGAGGTGCAGGGTATACGCAGACCTCTGAGCGTTATTTCTTTCCTTAGGGGTGAGAATAGCCATGACCTGAGTTTATGGGCCATGAGTCCTTTCCTCTCTGTCCCACTCAGCAGCAATAGAAAAGAGATGGCTTGTCCTGCCCTTGTGCTAGGCTGACTCACTGCAGAGCCCAGTGA
Source organism: Daubentonia madagascariensis (assembly GCA_023783475.1). NCBI lineage: Eukaryota > Metazoa > Chordata > Mammalia > Primates > Daubentoniidae > Daubentonia > Daubentonia madagascariensis. The sequence goes on along the minus strand of JAKFHU010002465.1, from coordinate 851,316 downwards.
TGGGAGGGGCCCTGTCCGGGCTCTGATAGCATTATCTACTGTGCCAGGACCAGGAGGGGCCAGCTCCAGAGCCTCTCCCTCCCAGTCCCAGAATATGGTTTGCTTATTTGTGTATTTAAATACTATATTTATTTTTAAAGAAATAACCGGAGTCTGCCCAGCCCTGGCTATGGCATGGAAACCCAGAATATTTTAGGTTCTGTCTTTTCCTTCTCTTATAATAAGCTCAGCTAGAGGCAGAGGTGCTCAATGTAAGTGCACCAGCTGGCAAGTCAGGAGTTTTGAGTCCCAGCCTGGGCATTTCCATGACTAATTACTAATAAATCACACTGAGAAAGTCCCTACCTTTCTCTGAGCCTCAGTTTCCTCTCCTGCAAATAGGAGGCTGGAGAAAATGATTCCCAATGGTGCCTCTTTCGACATAGAATTTCTATTGATTAAATCCATGAACTCCCTTAACTCCTAGACTGAGGAGTTCACTGAACCTGAGACTCCTCAACTGGCAAGATATTCCCCAGGTCATCTCATTGAGCAACTAGGCCCCCTGGGTAGTAGATGTGTGTATATGCTGGTTCATATGTGAAAAGAGAGGATGACCCTCTGCTTTCTATTCTTATATTCCTCTAGGAAAGACATTGGTACGTCCCCACATAGCCGTTCCCAGTAACTCATTTCAGAGATTCAAATCCTTTGATTTACAAAAGTCTTCGGTAGAGTGGAACGGAAGTTAAGAGCACAGACTCTGGAGACAGACTGTCCAGAGTGGCTGGTGGGCTGGTGACTCAGTGCCTCTTACTAGCTATATGACTCACTTTCTTCATCTATAAAATGAGGTTTTAACATGCTCACAAGATTCTTTTGCAGACCAAGTGAACTAATATATGCAAAGAACTTAAAGCAGTGCCTTGTATATGCCAAGTACTTGAGAAATGTTTGCTATTATTATTGGGTTTAACTGCAATCATTCTTACTATAGTTGGAAACTCTTTTATTCTGCACTTTATGCCGGTTCATTTTTAACAGTAATAATCAAAATAACTGACACTTGTTGAAGGCTTACTATGTGTCAGACCCTGTAATAAGTGCTTTTGCCACAATTAAGAAAATTATGTCTCAACTTGCCCAAGGATGCACTTGTGCACACACATAAAAAAAATACACTACTAGCAAGTGGTAAAGTTGGGATTTGGTCCTAAGTATCTCGTCCTTCATTATCACTATATGTTTACTGACATCTGCTTCTTGGCACTTTTTATGCTGGGTGCTGAGGATACAAAGATATTTAAGTTTAAGTTTCAGTTCCTGCCTTTGAGGGTCTCCCAGGCTGTTATTCACAGGGCATGTTTTAACCTCTGCATTCCACTGTGCTGAATGACTATAAAATTACACTGCATTTCTCTTTAGCTGGTTCTTGGATGATAGTCTCATTTCCCCAACCTGAGCATAACATCCGTGAGATCTGGAAAGACTACACCAAGTGGAGAAAGGGTAGTGATTATGATCGCTGTCTTCAGTTCAATGATGGGCTTGTGAATTCAAAGACTGTGGCTCTCTTATTCACTGGTAGGTCTCCAGCACTTGTTATAATGTATGTAATTTGTGTTTAACAAATGTGTGAATGCTCCAATATGGGAAGGTTATCTTCTGGAACAGGGAATCAAGTTATACTATATGACCCAGGACTAAAGGATTTTCATATATGTAAAGAATTTGTAAATGTCGTCTAGCAAAAGCAAGGGCTCTGTGGGAAATCCATGAATTCTTTCCCACGATAAAGTGTTTTGCCCATGACTGTGTGGATCCCCAGAGGGGATTCCTGCTGTAAGCAGAAGGCTGGTCTTGATGAACTCCCAAACTCACATACCTCTGAGAAGCCTTGTGCCATTGCATTTTCTTCTCTGTTCCCTGTCATGTACACAGTGGTGAGCACAGGCCTAGGCATAAGGGAAGTCTCTTCCCATACTTCTTTATTGGATGAATCAGATTATCAAATGGGTATGTTAAGGCAATCAGAGAAGCAGGACAAGAAAGAACTCCTGGTGAAATGGAAACACCATGCTCCCTTCCCAGTCAGGGCTCCAGCAGGTGGGATTCAGGGCTTTGTAAAGCCTGGCCTGAAATCAGAAGCCCCACATGATATGAGGAGGAAATAGCCCAGAGCCTCCACTGAGCAGGTTTCCTTCATGTGACAGGGAGCCTCCCGCCCCAGTCTTCCAGAGACCCTCTCGTAAGTCTGTCCTATTGGAATCTCCTCACTTTTGCCCAGAAACTGTTTCTCCACAGAAGTTCCCCAGGAGGAAACCCTCCCTGTATCAGGCATCTGGAGACTGGTCCTCACAGTCCTGCTTCCAGCTGTGTTCCTCCCTTAGTGCCTGCCCTTGTCCTTGGTCCTCCTGCCTGCCTCGTCCTTGCTGAGATGACCCCTGTGGCGAGTATGGCTTCTTCAGGAAATGACTCACTTCTTAATGGCTTGTCCCCAAATCCCACCCAGAAATCCAAAATAACCATAAGAAGAGCGTAACAAGAGGAATCCCTGTAGGTAAGAGAGTGAAGGGGGAGAAGGGAGAAAGGAGAATAGGGGTGGGGGTGAGTAAGAGATTTGAGGGACAGGATGAATTGATGATAAAATCTACTAGTAGTTATTGCGACCTTACATACTCTAAAGTCTAATCAATTTAGCTACTGTCTTTTTTCCTCATACTAACTCCATAAATAGATGCCATTTTGATCCCTATTTTTGGATGAGATGATGGAGCTCAGAGGAGTCAAGGCCTCTGCCTAAAGTCAGACATCAGAGGCAACCCCAGGCCAATGGCAGAGTCTGCAGCTACTGCTCCTGAGCCCTTCACTGCATGGGCTAGGAGGGTGAGGTGGAAGGGATGCTGAAGCAGAAGAATTGGGCTGTGGGTGAAGGAGCCAGCCACAGAGAAGTCTGAGACTATGGCTTTGGTGACACCAGTCTCCCAGGGCTTAGACTTTAGGGAACTTTGACTCAGCAAACCTAAGGGCCCCCTTCCCCTCTCATGGGGACTTTGGGAGCTGATGTGCAAGATGTGCCTATCAGAGGTCACAGGGAGGGTAGGGCCAGGGCTAGCTTCCAGCTATCGGGGCCCAGAAGGGCTACAGGCCTGTGGGCTCAGATAGGTGGTTAGGTCAGGTTGGTGGCTCTGGGTGGAGTCCATGACTCTTGGAGGTGATAGACCAGGAGTATGGGGTGCACATGGGAAGGATGCAAGGCACAACATACCAGCATTTTTTGTCCTACTACCACATGGAACTGCCTTCCCATCCCCTGAGTGAGGGGTAAATGCCTTGACTCCTCTGAGTTCAGGCTGGTCATCTATAAAATAAGTTAATATTAATAATTGTATCTATCTTATGAGGTTATTATGAGGCTCAAAGGAGAAACCTGCTCTCTGGAACAGTGGCCTAGCAATTCAGGACAGAGCTATGGGCTCCCTCAAGGATAACAGTCTCAATGCAGCAGGCAAATTCCAGAAAAGAGCACTACCCAATCTTAGAGATACAGTGCCAGCCTTAGAACCTGATGTTTAATTTAGCAGTGGCCTAAGACCCTTCCTCAGTAGGACCATCTAACCAGGTGCTGCATGCAGTCAAAGCCCAGAGCCTAGCTTTAATGGCTGAGGCTCCTAAGGCCACAGGGCACAGATGAAGGTGGCTAGCAGCAACTTCGCAATCTAAGAAAATCTCATTTCACTGGGATTGTGTACAATCAAAGATTCTGAAGCATGAGAGGTTTTTAGGATTCTGTACAGGAGATGAGAGGGAAATAGGATGATGTTGGGATGAGAGACCGCATGAAGGACACAAAGAAACAGAGTGGATTTCTACTAGAGGAAAACGAAAGGGAGATGGGAATTAATACCCACCGAAGTCTTTCTACATGCCAGGTTCTGTTCCATGATATTTAAATAATCTCATTTAATACGGTAGTTCTGTGAGATATGTATTATTGGGCATATTGTAATTAATGCTAAGGATAAGAAGTACCTCTTGAGTACTTAGAATATGCTAGAGTCTAATTTAAGTCCGTTATATTCATTAACTTAGTTTATCCTCATGCCAATACTTAGAAGTAGATTATTGTCTCCTTTACTATGAGGAACCCAAGGCACAAATAGTATAAGTAGATTTCTTGAAGGCCCAGGCTATTAAAGGTAGCCAATTTGTGATTAGAACCCAGGTGGTCTGGACTCTCCTACTGCCCACATTATACGGCCTCCTTTTCAGTGTGGGGACTTGAAGGTCAAAGAGATGAAATAAACTGTCCAAGCTTACAGAGCCACCAAGTAGTGAGGTTAGGAGGTAGGCCCAACTCTCTTACCACTGGAGACGGTACTCTTTCCATGGCAAGACACCAACATAAATACATACTGTGGACCCAAGAGAAGTAGAAGCAGATAGTCTTCTCCCCTGCCCCCTGCTCTTCATTTTCACCCCTTGGAAACTGGAGATCAGGGCTTGAGACACAATTGCAGACCACACTTCCTCAACCATGGTGGCACCTCCTTAGGAAAATTGAGAGAGAAAGAAGTAAAGAAAAATTGGAGACAAGCTCAGAATAAAAAGAGACTCTTGGATGACAGAAATTGTCAAATGACAAGTTATAGGCAGATCCTTGAGAAAGCTGTAGGCCCCTACCTGCCCAAATTCTCCCTTGACCCCTTGGTCAAACTGCAAGTTTGGTTGAGGAAGAGAGTGTGTATGTATTATATTGCAAAGTTACTCCTCTTTTGTAACCCACTGGCCTTCCTTTACTCTGCAGTAAGTTGGAACCTCGCTGTCCCCAAAAGATTCATATATCTGTATAGTTTAAGTCTGTGTGACATTCTAACTAGTGTCAAGAATTGAGGACCCTAAACCATGCTAGGAGCACTGCTGCGATACTGTGATAGGAACACAAAAAATGAGGACAAACTCTCCAAGTTCCCTGCGTCTCCCTCTGCAGGATCTGACAAAAAATAGTCGCTCCGAATTTTACTAATGCAAGCTCCTGTTCCATGTGTTAACTACTTTGCCATCACTTTTGGCTTCAATTTGTCTTTCTCATCTGCAAGCAGAATCAAAGGACTCAGCATCATTCTTGTAGAAGCCTTTATATTATCTCTGTCGGGCTAAAGCTCTCAGTTCCGCTTTCTCAAAAATCAGCCATCCCTATATTTTCTTCTAAGGCAAAGCTTAGGGGTGATATATTGCCTGGGGAAATGCTCACTGGTCAAAGGTAAACTAGGAAAAGGGCACTTTGGCAGGAACAGAGAGTAAAGAGAAAAGGTGAGTGAGAGGATCGGAGATAGAGAAAAGGTGGACCGGAAGTTGTGACAGGAGGGCTTATTTTCTAAATATCTCCCAGGCAATTATTTGGGGAGGTCTGAATAGTGTTTTAAAATAAACTTAACTGTGCTGCCAACATTTAAATCAAAAAATACATTAAAAAACTGTATTTCCAATTATGCTTTAAAGTAACATGTGACCCTAACCGTTATGTGTATATACTTACTACAATATTATAACAGATAAAACTTAGTGAGCATATACTGTGTTCCTAGCTCTTTATACAATAAACTAATTTAATACTCATAATCCTATGAACTAAGACATATTATCATCCTATATTTCAGGGACCTAGAGAAGTTAAATAACTTACCCAAGATCACATAGGGAATTGATGGTATTTCCGGGGTCACTGGGTCCTTCCCAATCCCTCATGACAAATTTGGCAAGCTAAAGTATTAATTGCTTTATTTCATCAGGGATGGGCTCATATTCATTGCAGACCCTGCCTGGCACCCTCTTCTCTTATGTGATCTGTCTGACCCTAGCAGGCTAATGAAACTTCTGATGTGGAAGAGAGAAAGAGGGGAGAGCTTATTGTGACGAGTGAGGAAGGTGCCTTCTCTGTTCATGTACCAATGGGGCTCCTCTCTAAGACTAAGCCATTTTGCCTCAAAGCATTTTATCCATTTCCCTATACCTTGCCCCGAAGGGAGATGAACAAGTATTCCCTATCAAGAAAATCCATTTTCACCTCTCAAAATGCAGCTTACATATTCTTAATTTTATTAAATCTTCTGGTCCATTCCTTACACCCTAAAAATAACCTACATTGAGAGAGACATTCATTCCTCCCCATCTCATAATGTCTCTATTAAGTATGAAAAGCATTGTAATATTGTATTATAATGAACTATTAGTTTTCACTAGGACTCCTGGGGGGCAAGACACATATCTTATTCTTCTTTAAGATTTAAACACTGAAATTAGTGTTCAGCACCCAGAAGGTGTTTCAAAACCATTTACTGAATGACTACTGTACTTTCTACAAACCCAAGCCCCTCTATTCCCTCCAGCCTCCTCATTTCTGATTAAATAAGCTCCAGTTTTCCCTTAGTCCAGATTCCATTTCTATGTCCCCATCTGCCTTCCCATAGTACAAGCATGGACAATTGTGTCTGGGCCCCAGTCTGAGTCAATGCTGCCCCTACCTTCTGGTTCTGTATAGCCTTCTAGGCAAACATCTGGCCCCAGCACAGCACTGCTGAATCATGCTGAGTCATGCTGAGGCTTAGGGTGTGTGGCCAGATGTTTCTAGCCTTGAATGATGTCTGCTATCTGGGTCCCCAGCAGGATGCTTACAGGACAGATGGCAAGACAAGGAGAAGCTGACTGCCTGACTAAAACTCTACTCTAGCAAGTAACATGAAGAGAAAGGGGCCCCTGAGACAGAATTGACATGTCCTGGAATATATTATTTCCTGATTTAAATTTTTTTTTTCTGGTTGTCTTTATCAGATGCCATAGCATGATCAGTCATTGTGAAACAAATATTCATCTTGCGGGTGGCCTCTCATACTTAGGAGCAGTAAAATCATGCTTTGTTAGTACACATGCATGTATTTTTAGTTCATAAAATGTATAGTCATTAATCAAATGCCATTAGAGTTGTCTGAAGCATAGGACCTGTGTTAGTGAGTTCACTGACACTTTCTCATGTGCCTTACAATCCAGGGCAGGACCCTGGTTTCCTCCTCTGTATAAAGATGTGGCAGGGCTAGAGGGGTAAAGGGTTTTTCCAGCTCCCACCTTTCTAGGATCCCACAAACTAAACATTTACTTTTCACGCAGCCCTGGAGACTTGGACTGAGACAAGAGACAGAAGAGGAAGGAATAAAAAGAGAAAAAGGAAATAAATATTGTTTGCCATTTTAGGGTACCCTTGGGTGACAAAGGGCCTGTGCTCTTAGAGGTCACATGCTCACACGAAAGGTCAGATCTGACTGAGGAAACTGCTGGGGAGCCCTTAGTTTAAGGACATACCTCAGGTCAGTCTTGGTGCTACTACTCTTATTGGGAAAATGTAGGCAACTCCAGGCCCTAGAAGAAGGAACATTCCTCCAGGAGGGATAACAGGGTTACATGTATGGGTAACTGTCAGAGACTATAAAGGGATTAAAAAAGCAAACAACCAAAACATGACAGGCAGAGGTAGTGCTTGAGGAGAGAAAAACAGGAGGTTAAGGGATCAGAGAAGACCTCCAGAAGAATGACTTTGAAATTGGTTTCTATAGGAGTTCACACTGGTAAAAAGATATTTCTGAAATGTGAAATGACTTGAGGAATTATACAACAAGGAAAAATTTAAAAAGAGAGGCAGATGAATTAGCTCAACAAACCCGTGAATAATTTTCAGATGAATATTCTGGCTCATTGACTTCACTGAGCTTCTTGAGGTCAGGAGCCTTGATGGTTTGGGATGCGCATGGCCCATTACAGTCCCTAGTACATCCTTGGCATAGATTTTTGAAATTGGTGAATGAATGACCTCTTGTCAGTCCATTTGGCTCTGATAGGAGCACAGAGAGAAGATTTAGTGCTGCTATGTTAAAACTTCCTTCTTGGTTCAAGTATATGTCTGTGGTAGGAATAGAGGCAGGCTACATTATTCATGTTTAACATAAATGGAAACATTAAGAAAATAAATCTACTGAAGATGTTTATACAAACAGTGGAATACAGACAGATACAGAGAGTGAGTTAAGTGTGTAATAACTATGACACTGGCTGGAATATAAGCTATTTAAATCACAAACTATGAAAAAAAGTGGTAGAGAAAACATTCTGGGGATGGGTCTAGAAAACTAGCATAGTCTGAGTTGGGGGAGAAGTTCTTATAGAGTGATAGTAGACCAAACTTGGCAGTTGTGACTAAAGAACCAGAATATTGTTCATTCTTTCATAGCATGAGTAGTAGGTAAAGGGTGATGGTCCCACACTTAGTTTAACACTCTTGCTGTTGCTGATGTGAAATTCTTAATAATTTTTGGCAAAGAAGCTATGTGCTTTCATTTTGCACTGGGCCTGGAAATTACGTAGATGGTCCTGAGGAAAAGGTTGTGTCTTGCCTATTTCTTTCTCCAACACCGTTGTCAGCACAATGCCTATGGCATAGTAAGTATCCAAACGCCTATTGAATTGAATTCTATCCTTCTTACTCCATTCTACCCACAGAGGAATAACTCACCAGGGATGGAGGAGTTCCCCTAGGGAAAGCAGGTGGTGCTCTGGAGTGATTGGGTAGGTGGAGGAAAAAGGGTGGGGGTGGGGGTGGGGGTGGCTAACCCTCCTTCCCTAGTGCAGAGGCCACAGCCAAAACAGCAAAGTCCCTCACTATACAGAATTCTTTCTTGTATTATTGTTCTCTGACTTATGTCATCGTTTTTCTTCCTCAGAGAAAATGTGAACTTTCTCCAGCTAGAGGGGCATGGTTCATAAACCTCTGGTCAGCCTCCAAGAGATGCTGGTTGATGTCATTTTGGCTAAAGGTCTGATATGTGGACAAGCTCCAGAGATGGTTTCCGGTTTCCCTATTTCCACCCACCTTCCCCATTTTAAAGCCAGTTCTGAGTCAGCGACTGTGATGAACAAAGTCCTTGACAAAACTCAACCTAAAGACTCTCCTTGTCTAGCTTCAACATCGTCTCACTGACACATACTCACACCTAGAAATTAGCACAAGGGTGCATGAGTGCACACATGCATACAACACACATCCTACAATTCCATATCCTCTGTCAGAAAATCCTATTGGCTTTACCTGAGAAAATGTATCCAGAGGATGACCCTTTGCTTTCACCTCCATTGCTACAACCCGGTCTAAGCCACTACAACCTCCACCTAAATTATAGCTGTAGACGCATAACGGATCTCTCTGTTCCCACTACTGTCCCCCTACAGTCTCTTTCCAATACAGCAGTCAAGTAATCTTTTAAAAATATAAGTCATATATGGTCACGTCTTTGTTCAAAGACTTCTGTAAGTTTTCTATATCAGTTACAATAAAACCAAATCTTTACAATTTTCTACAAAAACAATTGTTAATGCATATATTGTGTTTCTTATGCACCAGGTACTGGCATATATATGTATGTGTATATACATATGTATGTATGTGTATGTATGTGTGTATATATTTATATGTATATAGAGAGAGCTTTCATATGTATATATGTATAAATATATGTATGTATAGAGTTTTTTTCTTACAGCTCTATGATATAGGTACTATTAGTGTCCCAAATTTTGTAGTTTAGAATTTCTATGACTTCATCATCTTCTACTGTCCCCCTCACTTAATCTAATCTTACATTGGCCTTATTGGCATTCCCTGAAAATTCTAAGCATCCTCCTTCTTTAGGATATTTATATTTGCAATTTCCTATGCCTTGAACATTTAGTCACAGTTCCATATGAATAGGTATCCTTTCAAGTGTTACCTTATAGTGTGAATTTCCCTGACACACTACTTAAAGTAGCAATACCCTTCCACTCGCGTCCTAATCACACTCTGTCCTTCATTTCAGTTTTTTTTCCCACCATAGCACTTAACACCACTGATACATTTCACATATTTTACTTACTTATTTACTCTTCCCACTATCAAGTCCACGCCAACAGGGACTATGTTTCTGTACCTTTTGTGTGTGCTACATTTTTAGTACTTTTATCCTGTTGGATGAATGCATGAACAGCCAACACATATACAACTGTAAGTAAAGGAACACATGCAGGCACATCCACTGCTACACACACAAGGAAATCAGTGGAGTAATGCTGGATGTCCTAAGGCCAATTGGAGCAGGCAAGGCCTAGATGAGGTTACTGAGTTCCAGGATTGGGACCATTTGTTTTGTAGGCTAGGATTTGCTCTTGAACCTTATTCTGGCCAAAATAAAAGGCACAAGAGACTAAAATAGAAATCAGAGTATTTATTTATTTGTATTGAGATGTATAACTGGAATGCTTATGTCTATGTGAGCAACTAATTGTTTCCTTTTATCAATCAAATAAAAGTAGAGAAAACAAACTATGCCAAGGTAGATAGCCTGATGCAATAATGCACTAAAGTAAGCATTACACCACTAGGGTCAGATATGGCTTATTCATCCATCTTCGTGGGAAGTATGGCTTGGCCTGGACACTAATGTTGTGTGAGGTTCAAAACATCTCTAGACTATAAGCCAACAGAACACCTTTCTTTTTCTATGTTTTCCAGTCTGGACAACGTTCTAATGATGAACATACTTTTCTTTATACATGAGAATATTCCATAAGATTATGGTTAAGAGTTTCTGGCCTGGGAGTCATTCTGTCTCTTTTAGGAAATTTTGAGCCTTTTTCATAGACCCTTCCACTTATCTACACATGTAGAAACCAAGGATGAGGGCTGAGAAGGTAGCAGCAGGAGCGTTCTGGCTCTCACTGCCTCACTGCGGCCCCTCCCTTGCCAGGGCTCTGCGTGGTAGTCCTGAACACTTATCTTTACCCACAGTTTCTGACCCTGCCCAGCTATCGCCAACCCATGTCCCCAAAAGAAAAACACTGGGTCTGTATGACTCTGTTGATTAAAAACAAAACAAAACAAAATAAAATAAGCCCCCAAACCTCCCACAAAACATGAATAAACAAGCTAGAAGAAGAAAGAAAATAAAAACAAAACAAAACAAAAAAAGTGCAAGCAGAAACTGGAGCCTGAATGAGGCTTGAGTACAGAGAAGAGCTCTAGCAGCACATTGGTCTAGCAACCTGAGAAAGAGATGTCCCTTTTCTTCACGGATGCGTTAGACTCCATAATCTAGGGGTTGAGATAGTTTACTTTCAGGAAAAAAAAACTCTCTGGGGCTAAAATTATCAAGGGCTAAAAGAGGTTTTGGAGAGAAAGTAATCATTAAGCATCCCCACCCTCAATGCACAAAACAAAGGGTCCTGGTTTCTCGTAATTCCTCGTGGTGGATGATGTTAATGGAGGGGGTCTACCTATGATTATTGCTCTTCCATTTAAGCCATGCCTAGTTGCCAATCCTCAATTTTATCCTCCCCCAGAGGAATGCACATTTTTTTATTCAGGAAACATGCCATGCTACAGCTTCAATGCTAAATACTCAAAAAGTGGTAAAGATAGCATGCCTAGGTAAGAAATAGTCATTAACTTTTTTTTAAGAATTCAAAAATCACCAAGTCAATAACTTCTCAATTTTCTAGCAGCAGAGGTGGAATCATAGCATCTAATCGGATCTTTTCGAACATTTCTGGATACAAAATTCTAATCCCTGCACTTAAAATATCCCCATTTGAATGAACCTTATGTAGAAATTATTCAAATATTGAGTTTATGTATGTTTCAGAGGTACTACATTTGAATGATATTTGTAAATTATTACTTGACTTAAGTTTCAGGTAAGAGCAATTTGGGTTAATAAATTAAGCCGGCACAGTAAACTGAAGGGAGGGAAAATTAAAAAGCACATTTCTCCTATTTCAGAGTATTTTTATTTTTATGTTGTTCTTATTTCATAGAATACATAGAACTAAATACTGCTTAACATAAACAGAGAAAAACAAGAATTTCCCTGAATTTTAATCATGAAAATAAAAGAAGACAACTTTATTTACTTAAGATCAAAAAACATGAAAGAAACCAAGAAAGTAAAGCTATGTTTAAAAGAAAAATGGGATATTTATGACTTTTCTAAGTTTTCAGATTCAAGTTTTAACCTTCAAGGTGCATCATGCAGGCAAGGGTGGAATCTCAGGCTATGCTTTAGGCACAGGGGCCTCAGAGGTCCGTTGAACAACCCGAATCTGCGCTCTAAGCTGCCAAGGAAGAAAGGTCGCTGTGAGAATGAGCCCAGCTCTGGCTCCGACTCGCCTGCAAGCCGTGTGAGGGCTGAGGCAGAGGCCGTGTACAGACAGCATCAGTGTTGCCTGAGAACCAGTTGTGGTTTCTTCTCTCATTCTTTGCCATCACACCAGGAAACATTCATAGGCTTGCTGCACGGCAGCCCCCAGAACAGCTCACGTAACTCATGGCATCCGAGTGTTTCTCGGCTAACGCAAAACTTGATAGAACCATTTGATCTCACCTATTTCTGTTTTGAGAACATGAATCTAGACACATAATGGGAGCAGAATAACATATAGCCTCTCTAATCAAGAATCCTAAGAAGCTTTTTCCCTTCAGTGTTTTACAAACCCTGTTCATAATTTTCCTGTTTTAAAATTAAAAATAAAAGAACTCATTTGTAGTGAAGAATAGGCATTGAAGTAAATTTTTTTTCTCAAATAACACTATGAAAAACATGCAGGGAAGGGCCTACTTTACCTACCAACCATCTAATTTATATAATTTTTCATACTAATAGCACCTAAGGATAATACAATAGTTAACTCCTAGGATTAAATAAATTTCATAAATTAGCTTAAAAAATTTAAGAAAACATTGAATTTTTCCCTGTTGAAAAGAGGCATCTTACATTTCTAAAAATCCTACACAGAACTTACAAAAGTACAAATGCTACAGGAAACCCTGAGAGGCAGGAATTGATCTTTATGAAATTTGAGAGGTTCTTTTTAAAAGTCCTTTTTATTTAAATGTCTTAAGACAGACAAAGTTTTTATTTTATTAATTTTAAATTATATAGGCAATAAAGGAATATTCTTACTGATTACTTTTTCTGACCATTTAATCTTTCTGATCTATCCTGCATGCCCTGCCACTTCTCTCTAAACTTTTGGCTTTTCATCTAAAAGGGAGAGAATAATCACTTGCTCATGGTATTTCATGGGAGGAAAAAAAAATGAAGTGCTCAAAAATGAGCAGCTGAGGTAATTTAGCTTGAACCAACAAGCACATAAGCAATAATGAGACTGCCCTTAGGCTACCTGACTTCAGAATCAGTATTCATAGCATAGGCCTGCTGTCTTTCAACCCTGTAGCCTTTCTTGAATCCCTTCTTCACATCCTTTAGCCACAGGGAGCATGGGATGGGCCAGGTCCCTGGATGCAAGCCAGGTCTGGTTTCACAGGCTATGAATAGAGGGGTAGATATGGGCCCTGCAACTGTATCAAAGGAAGAAAGTGGAGGATCAAACCCATACTCTGAATATAAGAGAAGACTGGTGTCCACACTCTGAACTGGAAGGAGGATGGGACATACCCTGGACTTTGACAATGTCTGACCCTCCCATCCAAGTCCTAATGAAGGGTCACTGCCCTCACACTATAGATCCACAGCAAATTTTCCTTGAAAACCTTGAGCACTATCTCCACTGATTAAATAACTCTTACTAACTCAAGGACTATTTTTCCCTGAGTAGCCAGCTGCTTCTTGACTATTCATCATTCTTCTACTTCAGTGATCAAACATCTTCTCTCCCAACCTAAAATCCTGTCTTCCTAAGCTGTAGATTCTAGCCTAAGAAGTCTTAATCTGGGGTCCACAGAACACTAAGGGAGCTGGTGAAATTTTATGGGAAAAATAATCCATCTTTATTTTCACTAACTTTAACTGAAATTTGGCATTTTCTTCCATTTTGAATATAAGTAACAAACTCATTTAATATCAGCAGTACCTCTTGCCTGTTTATAGAGAGAAATCACAGATATTTTCATATTACACTATAGTTCTACATGTGTTTTTAAATAACACTTATTTGTATTACTACTTGGATATTATGGTAGTTGTGGATTTACACCTAGATCTAATGAATTCATAAAGAAGCATATATAATATTACCCTGTAAATTTGATGTTTTGATGTTTGATAACTATATTTCAATATAACTTGACCTCCTTAGCAATCCTATGTATATTATCTTATACAATAAAAAACACATTATTTGGTAGTCACAGTCTGTCAAACTAGTCCATGATACATAAAAAAGTTAGGAATTTCTGGTTATGTCTATGTTGGCCATTGGTTAGAATGTATGCCCAAAAAGATATTCTTGATTAAAAGCTAAAAAAAAAAAATGGTATAGGAATTCAGTGGCTTGGAATAATACCAATTTGGGGAGAGTCACTAAATCAGGTAAAGACTTCTAGAATCATAGGAGAAAGACAAGGGAAATATTCTCATGTGCCAGAATTGTTTTTATCACACCCATAAGAAAAGATAATAAATGCCAAGGCAGGGTTATAGATAAGAGAAGAGCTCTCAGTAAACTTGGAATATATTGAGACCCCGAGGACACTAGGTGAAAAGCATCTGGGGCAACAAAATGCAAAAAACTGTAGGAAGAGAAACTTCCAGGTCTGGGAGGGGCAAAGAGAGCACTAAAGGAAAGCAAAGATAGAAATAGACTGAGAACTAGCCAGAAGCAGGAACCGGGCAGGGGCCACTGGATTAGAGTGACGTAGGAGGACTTTTCTAGAATTAACAAAGCCAGAATCTGGGCAACTCTGCTTTCATTATCCCCTTAATCATCAATTCTGTCATCTCGACAGTTACACAACTTCTGTGACCTTGTTCCTTTATTCTAAAAAATAAGGATGATGACAATTATATTGCTAGATGCAGATTAAGTGGATATAACCCAGAGAATATTCTTCATGCACATGGATGGAATTGAATACATATAAATGCCAACTTCCAGTTTCAGCTCCAACACGTAAAGAGCTAGCAAGTCGTCACAACCAGGACATACAAACAAGGGTACTAAAGGAATTTGCAGCCTCTGGCACCCACGGCTACAGCAAATGCTAAATTTAACCTGACTCCTAGTCTGATTAACATATCAGTTTGCCTGTTCCTCAGTTTGATCACAAATCCTGGTTTTAAATAATTTCAGGCTCCTCAGCTGTCTCACTGGTGAGAAATATACGCAGGACGGACAAGCATAAAGAGAGCCCAGGGCAATACCCCTGAAGTAGCCAATTTCTTCTATGGTCACAGAGAAATAGAAAGAGAAAGGGTTCCCTGGAAACACCAAATGTAATCTTGTTCTTTCTGTCCTCTCTAGGGAATCATGCCTTGGTATTACACTTTGGGATTAGGCTTTAACCTCATTGTGAATTTTTCACTACTCTGTTCAGTTTCCAGAAGTAACCATGTATAGTTCTTGTCTCCCTAGAAAAACTAAGATCCAAAAGGCTCAGTTACAATTCACTCCTCAAGAGAGCGAGAATTGGATGAGATTCTGTGTCAACAGCTTTAACTTTTTTTTCTTGGCCCTGTTCTTGTCATTGTCACCATCCTTAACCAAAATATTAAACCTGTTTTGGCTGAAACTTTTTTCCTATTTTAGGCTTAGCTTCTTTCTATGGGGCTTTCTTGGAAAAAGGGGAACGGGACAGATGGCTGTTATTTTGGAAGATGATATGACGAAATAAGAGAATGAAAAAGGGGAATGAATGAAAAACTATGTCGTGCGTGGAGGAGGAGCCAACAAAAGAAGGTTCTCAGGATCCGACACACATTATCATAATGTGTACGTACTTCACTGCTGACCCTCTCCTGACCTGGCTCCACCCCTGAGGGACACAGCTCAGCCTTGACCAATGACTTCTAACTACCATAGAGAACAAGGGGTCAGAACTTCAGCAGTGGAGAATAAAAGGCCCCACAGAGAAGCAACAGCACATACCTGCTTCTGACCAGCTAGCTGTAATCACCAGCAAGCTCCCAGACTTGGCACCATGGTGCATTTTACTGCTGAGGAGAAGGCAACCATCATGAGCCTGTGGGGCAAGGTGAACGTGGAAGAGGCTGGAGGAGAAGCCTTGGGCAGGTAAGCATTGTTTTCCAACGCATGGGAGAAAGGGGGAATATAACCTGGGCAAATTGAAAGTCCTTAATATTTTGAGCATCTCCAATTTTCCATCTGCTACGGTGTCATCTCACAGGCTCCTCGTTGTCTACCCCTGGACCCAGAGATTCTTTGATAATTTTGGAAACCTGTCCTCTGCCTCTGCCATCATGGGCAACCCCAAGGTCAAGGCCCATGGCAAGAAGGTGCTGACGTCCTTTGGAGATGCTGTCAAAAACATGGACAACCTCAAGGGCGCCTTTGCTAAGCTGAGTGAGCTGCACTGTGACAAGCTGCACGTGGATCCTGAGAACTTCAGGGTGAGTGCAGAAGATGTTTATGTGCTCTTTTTGGCTTTTTACTTTGAGACAATAATGGAAGCTGAGACTATGATTAGAAAGATCGACAAAAACCTCAGAAACCATAGGTCCAGCCTGGTGTTAGGAAGACGGACTTCCAGTGGGCATAACCAAGATCAACTCGATTCAGAACTAGTGACAGTAAAGGGATACTAGCAGGCTGAATTTACTTAAAACTTTTTAGGAAATTTTGTCAGGATTGGATGTTTTTATCCTGGAGAATAATATTACATAATAGCAGACTTCTGCAAGGAGAAATGCAATTTGGCTTTTGGTATATAAAGGCTTGTCTCAAGGAAGGACAAATGGCATATTTTATGTGGGTCCTGATAACTGAGGTTCAGAAAAGATTTTTGTGAAAAATTTAAAGACAAATTTCCTCAAAGAAAAATACAACAAATTCTCCAAAATATGTTAAATTTTCTGTCAGTGTTGTGACCAGATGGAGGCTTGCTCCTGCATTGGTTGGAGGTTTTAAACTCCCACTGAGAACCCTTGCAGCACTGAAATCCTATGTTTACAGAAATTAGACAATTGGTAAATAAGAAAGGGAGAGAGAGGCAAATAACAATGGTGAAATGGGGAGAGAGGATGAGAATATAGGTAGGCAGGATGTTGAACGTAGGACTCATAAAAATGAAATTAAACCTACGCTTATTTAAACTTATTGGATAGGTACATCTCTTGGAGAGGTTGGAGGTCAGAGTTGTCAGGGAATGTATAAAGCCATTTTTTTCCTGCAACTTCTTTTTGGAAACTTCCACTCAACATGCCATTTTGTCTTTTGTTTTGTCTTTCACCTAACAGCTTCTGGGAAACGTGATGGTGATTATTCTGGCTACTCATTTTGGCAAGGAATTCACCCCTGATGTGCAGGCTGCCTGGCAGAAGCTAGTGTCTGGTGTTGCCACTGCTCTGGCCCACAAGTACCACTGAGCCCTCTTTCCAGTTTGCCAGTGTCCCTGTGTATCCCCGACATCCTCCTTCTGCACATGGGGACTGGGCTTGTCTTTGAGAGCCTAGCTTCTGTTTAATAAAGTGTACATTCTACTCAGTAATAAAAAATTGCAATTTTATCTCCTCCATCTTTTCCTCATGTGTTAAAGGAAAAAAGGTTCACAGGCTGAGGAACGGGGAGAGACACAGGAAAAACAGAAACTTCTTTAAGCAGTGTGTGGGGATTCATCACAGCAAAGTGGGTGTTATGGGAGGACTCTACAGGGCCAGGGAGGATGCCAAGATGGGGAAGAAGTTTTATAAGAGTGGGGAAAGGGCAGGGACATGTGGGAAGTGTGGCAAAAACTTACTGTACAGGGAAAGGAAGGAGGTGGTAAGGGGTACTTGAGAAAGCAGATTTGTGGTACATATCAAATTTCATTACAAAAAAACAAAGCTGTGCAGGGATCCAAGATCTAGGCTAGGATTATTATTTTAATTTTAATTTATTCTGATGCACACTTTGAAGCAGTTAGCTTGTGATAGGTCTTGTGAGATTGATTTGGAGATAAGAGGATGAATTGCATAATGGCTGGGATCCTTCCAGAAAAAGTCCCATTGAGTCAACAATAGTCTGCTCTTTCCTGAAGGATTCCATTATCTCAATGGGGAGCCAAGGCTATGACACTTGAAATCATTGTTCATTATCTTCTGATAGAATGTAACATGCACTAAAATAAAGTTAGAGTTAGGACACAGTGGGAACTTTTTTGAGGGTAATGATGAAGACTTCATGAAGGAGATAAAATACCAACAAAGGCTCATGGTCTAAAACCAGCAAACTAAGGCTTGGTGACTTGCATTAAACCAGCTCTCTGGAAATAGAGGGGAGAATAAGACATGGGTAACATATTAGGAAAGACCAGATAGTGCAGGACGCTGACTATAAAAACATGAGATTGTATTATGCTATTGGCAATAGTAAACCATAACTATTGTTAGGAGGTTAAGTGACTCAGGGAACAAGATTTTGGGGAAGAGTAATCTGCTTATGAGCACCAAATGAATTCACATTTGCAGAGACTAGATATGGATGATGATTCAAGGGAACAGACATTTTGATTTAAACCTCGGAGGAGCAGTGAGGTCTGCAAAATGTGCAGGATGGATAAAGGTAGAGTGAGGAAGATGTGGTGTCTTTTTGGCTGGGGAGGATGCCAAGGAAGAAGAAGGCAGTGGATAACTGAAAGCTCCCAGCCACGGTGAACATAGCATAGGGAGGCCATGCACTGACCTGGGGACCCTCATGTAGGAGGGGTATTAACTGAATCACTTTTGAGGGAGTGATAATTTGCTCAGGGAGTCTTGACCTTCAGGTCCTGAGTCTTTCATATCAAGGCTTGAGAACTTTACACCAAGTTAGAGTGCCATATCTTGGGAAATATAACTCTATTAGGCATTTCATTGCCTCTACACATTGATTAGAATCTGTCCTGTGAATTACTTTTTAATTGGCTTTATCTCTCCACAATAGAGATGAGAGACCAGTGATTATTGTAGTTGCAGCCTATCCATAGCACATTCCAAGTCCTTACTTCTAGCCATTTTGAAATATGTATTATATTGTTGTATACATTAGGACTTAGTCCTTCTATCTAAGTGAGTGTTTGTATCCATTAACCAACCTTTCTTCATCCCCCATCACATCCATTTCTCAGCCACACTCACATTTTTCCCAGGCTCTGATAACCATCATTTTACTCTCTAGTTCCATAAGATCAACTTTATTTAGCTCCCACCTATGAGTTAGAATATGCAATATTTGTCATTCTAAGTATGGCTTATTTCACATAACATAATGACCTCTAGTTCCATTCATGTTGCTGCAAATGACAAGATTTAATTCTTCTTTGTGGCTGAATAGTATGCCACTTTGCAAATATATCACATTTTTTAATCCATTCATCCATTGATGGACACAGGTTGATTCCATTATCTTTGCTATTGTGAATAGTGTTGCAATCAACATAGGGTGTTTGTAGCCCTTTGATATAGTGCCTTCTTTTTCTTTGGGTAAATATTCCGTAGTAGGATTGCTGGATCATACGGTAGCTTTTGTTTTGTTTTTTTTTAAAGAAATCTCCATATTGTTTTCCATAATGGCTGTACTAATTTGTATTTCTGCCAATAAGGTGTAAGAGTTCCCTTTTCTCTGCATCCACACCAGCATTTTCATCTTTTTAATAATAGCCATTCTAACTGGGGTAAGATGATATCTCATTGTGGTTTTGATTTGCATTTCCCTGATGATTAGTGATGTTGAACATTCTTTCATATACCTATTGGCCATTTGTATGTCTTCTGAGAAATACCTATTCACATTCTTTACCCAGGTCTAGGCATAGATTTTATGGCTAAGACCCCAAAAGTGTAGGCAACAAAAACAAAATAGACAAATCAGACTATATTAAACTTAAAGGTTCCTGCACAGCAAGGAAAACAACCAACAGAGTTAAGAGACAACCTGCTGAAAGGGAGAAAATATTTGCAAAACTATTAATCTGACAAGGAATTTATATCCAGAATATACAAGGAACTCAAACAACTCGATAGCAAAAAACAAAAGCAACAAAAAACCAAGCAATGTGCAATTTTAATCAATCAGTCTCTTTTTCTTGTTTTTGTCTTAAACTATTATTCTGTATTATTCTGGCTCTTGGTTCCAGGGGTCAAGGATGGCAATGATGGAGTGGTGGACAGATACACTCTTACTCCTTAGGGAGCTAGATCTAGAATTAGATATTGCCAGTCCAAGACAATTTAATTGAAAACAAATTCATAATGAACAAACACATATACAGGTCTAGGTGACTCAAGATTTTTAATAAATGAAAGAATAAATAATCCTTGTTTACAGGCAATAGAAACTGCCTAAACAAAATAGTGTTGTGATAAACAGTTTATTCTTGGAATAGTAATCTATCTAAGAGTACAAAGAGTTTAGAGATGATGTCATTACCAGAATTAAAATCCTGTAGTGGCTTCTCACTCCCTACCACTGAAGACAATTTTATGTCATTAAGCCTATGGTTCCTTGCAACAATATCGTCTGCTATTCTCCACTTTACTATTTACATATAACCTCACTGGTCCATTATTTATCTTTGTAGCATACCAAGAGTTTGTTTTCACCTGCTTCAGAGCTTTGAATTTACTATTCGAAATTCTAAATGTTCTTTCCCAATATCTTCCCATGGCAGGTTCCTCCTTGACATTCTAGCTCCAGTTCAAATAATACCTCTTTAAGGAGACTATTCCTGACATGATCAAGCTCCACCCTTATCAAGGCCAGATATTAATTATTTTCTTAGTAAACAGTAATATTTGAAATTATTTTGTTAATGAATTTACTTATTTACTTATTTGTTTTGTGTATCTCCCAACCCCTAGATTATAAACCTTCAAAGAAAAGTTTTATTCCCTGACTCGTTTATCTTAAAGCCCTAGTACTTAGAACAATTATGACAGTTATTCAACAAATAGCTGTTGAATGAATGTTTTAAAAAACACGGGAATGAATGCTTGAAAACACATGGGATGGCTTTTGTAAAGAAACAGCTTTACAGGTGAGGATATAGGCAATGTCAGAAGCAATGACGTGGGAAAATGGAAGGGTAAAACTGCTATAGAGAGGGAGCCTTTGGAAGGTATTATCTCAAAAGCATAAGAGGAAAGAAGTGGTTACAGATGACTTTTGGATCACTGTCTATGTTTCTGAAAAAATGGGGAAGTTGTTTGAAGACATGAGGGATCATAGATATCCCTTAGTCTGAGGAAGAGCAATTAAGAGTCACTCTGTTGCTAAAGTATTAGGAGGTTTAGACACAAGTCTCTGAGTCATCTTTCAAGTCCAGACTCTGCAAGCTGAACAGAATAGGATTATTGGATGTGACCAAAGATCTATATACACTCATCTCACAGATCTTCTATCTTAAAGAGACTCTAACTTTGGTTTCCCTCAGGCTCTGTAAAGCATACCTCCATACCAATAAAAATCTCTGCCACCCACCTTTAGGTTGAGAGAAATTATTATGGCTATAATTGGAAAATCAATACTGGTATCTTGACAAATCTCACCTTCCTGTCCTTTTAGCCATCCCCATTATTGAACAGACATAGGCTTTATATGAGATCATGAAGACCAAAAGGATTTCACCTATATGATTATAATTTCAGTCAACCTGATAGTTAGGGCATAAACTAATTTGAAGATAGAACTCCCCTCTAATAAAATGCACAGGCATCTTCCTAACCTACTTTTTTATATGATCATCAGTTCTGACTATAGGGGCAAATAGTCAAGCCAGACTTCCAAAGCTTCAGGTATCTAGCAAGGTCTAATATCACAGATCACTTTCAGAGATAGTAAATAAATAAATACATAAAGAAGCAGGAACTCTTCCTGCCATAGTAAGAGGGTGACATGTCACAAACAGCACTGAGTTAGAGAAAAAGGTGTCTAAAATACAGTGATGTCCCCGCTGTGACAGTGTGTAGACCATGACTCAATGGAAATAGCCCCTGCTTCTTTGGAGTTGTTTTACAAGCACACAAGAAGAAGGAAAAGAAGCGCTTTCTAATATTATGTCTTGAAATAAAAATGTCTAAAAAGTGACCTAGCATTAATCAGAGGTAATTAATTCAAATCCATTACTTACCAAGGAACCTTCCACCATTGTCTTCACTGAGCATATAAGCGCTACACCAAAACCCTGGTCACCAGCCAGCACATACACTGATCCAGTGGGAAATGCACACCATCTGGTGCCTAGATGCATACACTGACGTGATTTTTGCTCAGTTGAAACATGCATGCTTTATTTCAAACAGGTACAGGTAAGTAAATACTGAGGTAAGTGTTCAGTCCTATATTACCTAACACTAATCGATCCCTGCACTGAAACTGTTGCTTTATGGGAATTACTTTCCCCCAGACTATTGTGAACTAGAGGGATCATGGCCTAAATTCACAGAGAGTGTATTAAAAGATCAGTATAGCACTTCTCACTTGGAAACCACTCCTTCTAAATGAGACTTACATTTGACCCATCAGAGATCCTAGACTTGTGCTTAAAAAGAATCTCACAATTCCTGAAATTTTCAAATTTGTGTCTTGCTTTAGCTTTAATCTACAGGCATCTCTGAGGCTAGAGACAAGAATGCAGCAAAGACTGGCAAAGAAGTCCTAGAGTATTCTATGGTGGGAGGAGGAGGAACCCAGCTAAAGGAAAGAATGAATGAGGAAAAAAATTGAGATAATTGAATCGAAACAGGACAAAGACTATAAAAGATGTAAGCATCAGAGTCCTCTTGGGGGCCCCTTCCCCACACTATCTCAATGCAAACGTCTGTCGGAACCACACCCCTGGGTTAACCAGCCTTGCCTTGATCAATAGCCTTGACCAAGTGACCTTGACCAATGGCTTCAGAGCACCATGTGAGGCCAGGGGCCAGGGGCCAGGGATGGAGAAATAAAAGGAAACACCTTCTAGCAGTTGCACGTACTTGCTTCTGACACATTTGAGATTATCGACAAGCTCCCGATCCAGACAGCATGGTTCATTTTACAGCTGAAGAGAAGGCAATTATCACAAGCCTGTGGGGCAAGGTGAATGTGGAAGAAGCTGGAGGAGAAGCCCTGGGAAGGTATGCTCTGGGGGCCAGGACAAGGGAGGGATGGAATGAACCTGTGTCTGCCAGAAATACAGGACACTTCTCAGGACTAAGGACAACTTCTGAGTTTCTAATTGTTATTGTCCTATCTCATAGACTCCTGGTTGTCTACCCATGGACCCAGAGGTTCTTTGACAACTTTGGAAACCTGTCCTCTGCCTCTGCCGTCATGGGCAACCCTAAGGTCAAGGCCCATGGCAAGAAGGTGCTGACTTCCTTGGGAGAAGCTATAAAGAACATGGATGATCTCAAGGGCACCTTTGCCCAGTTGAGTGAGCTGCACTGTGACAGGCTGCATGTGGATCCTGAAAACTTTAAGGTAAGTCCAGGAGATGTTAAAGCCCTCTCGCCTTTACTCTTGGGGCGATTTAGGTACTGAGCATTGATCTGAGTATAACTGAGGCCACCTGCAGGGTGTGAGATATTGGTGGATATTGGGGTTGGGAGTAAAGAAACCCCAGAGGATTAACAGAGCTGAGACCAAGTGGTAATGCAGTAGAGCCCACAGAGGAGCTTAGAAGTCTAGAGGGACTTATCTGTACTCTGTTGGCTTTGAGAAAAGATTGAGATGGGAAAAATGACTTTTGTTAGTTAGACTCCTCTACAAAGAACTTTGTCTTTCCTTTTTTTTTTGTTAAAAACCTTGCTGGAGGCAGGGAAAAAACAGCCATGGAAAAGACACATGTAGGTAGGCACATGCTGGCTCAGTAAAAGGAAGAAACCTAGGTGGCCAAACATACATTGCTAAGGCTATTTCTATATTGGTTGGGCACTTACGTAAAATGCTGCTAAAGTCCTATTTCAAACTTACATCCTATAATTACAGGAGGGGGTCAAAGTGTCTCTGAGGAAGAGAAACAACTGAACGTTGGGTTTGGAAAGAGAGCTGTGAGATTTTTAAAAAATATTTTTCAGCCCCCAAATTGTGGAGCTGTTGGTGGTAAGAAGACAGAAAGATTTAAACCATGGCCAGTGATTAGTACTCAAGGGGGACAAACTACGTTTAATGGGTAGGCAAAACCTCAGGCTTTGCGAGGAATTGACATAGGCTTGGTTCTGAGTGGGAGGTGAGCATCCAGACACCTGGGGGCCAGCCTGCTTCTCTCTGCTCACTTTGTTCTCATCTCCATTGTCTCTTTCCACCTACACAGCTCCTAGGAAACGAGCTGGTGATTGTCTTGGCAAAACATTTTGGCAAGGAATTCACCCCGCAGGTGCAGACTTCCTGGCAGAAGATGGTGGCTGGAGTGGCCATTGCCCTGGCCCACAAGTACCACTGAGCCCCCTGCCCATGGTGCAGAGCTTTCAGGGAGAACTGTCATTCTTCAAGTAATAATAAAGTAATAAAACTATTCTATTATGAAGTCACATAGCTTTGTCTTCAGTTCTCCTTTCCCTGTATTTTAAATATATGAGCCCCAAGGGCTTTTATGTTGAGGTGTGTGTATGTGTGTGTGTATGTTTGTGTGTGTGTGGTGTGCATACTATCCATTTATTTTTTTATGAGATGTGAATTTTTATGAGGAAATGAAAGAACAAGGCAATAAAGAAACATGCACATAGGAGTTCTGCAAGGGAAAGTAAAAGGTATGGGAGCATTCTGGCGGGAAAGAGGGATCTATGGGACAGGACTTCTCAGAAAGAGACAACTGACAGGAGAAGGGGATGGCTTCGGGGAAGACCTCAGAGGATGGATGAAGGCAGAGTAGCAACGATGGGGCTCAATGGAGCAAAAGTGTTCCAGGCCTAAGAAGGTCAAGGGCCAGGCAGGGATTGTAATTCTATTTTATTTAGTGTGATACAATTTCTAAGGGAAAATGTCTTTTCTCAGCCTTTGTGAGGCTAGATTGGGGGTTGATGGTTTTGAAGATCAGAGCAAAGATAACTTTTCCAAGATAACTCTGAAGAACTGTTCCTGGCTTTACCTAGGAACTTTATGTTTTAAGTGTTGATGCATGCCCAGCGATGTTGAATTGGTCCCATGCCCTCAGGAGAGACAATGCCCAAGTGTGCAGATTGGCTGCAGCATTTCAAGGAAGAGATATCACCGTAAGCTACTGGAGGAGATTTAGGTGGGGGAAATGAACCAGCAGAGGCTCCGAAACTTTAGACACGCCCGCATTAGCCTTGCATGTCTAAGCAACAGACCAGCACTGTGAGATCAAAAGGACTTGGGGAGGATTTGCATACTTTAGTTGGGAAGGCAGATTCACTGGAATTCTTGTATAATTGGAAGTTAATGCATAGTTACAAGCAAGAGCGTGATGTGATGGTATCAGGGCCTCAATGTTTGTATCTCCCCAAAATTCATATGTTGAAGCCCAACCCCTCAAGGTGACCTTGTTTTTAGGTGAGATTTTTGGGAAGTAATTAGGTTTAGATGAGCTCATGAGAGTGGATCCCCCATCATGGGATTATTTTCCTTATAATAATAAGAAGAAAGACCAGAGATCTCTCTCTTTCTCGCCTCTGAGGATACAGTGAGGAGTCAGCCGTCTGCAAGCCAGAAAGGGAGCCCTCGCTGGGAACCTAATAGGCTGGGACCTTAATCTTAGTCTTCCTGGCCTCCAGAAATGTGAGAAAAAATGTTCTTGCTCAAGCCATCCGGTCTATGGTGTTATATTTTATTATAGCACCTCAAGCTGACTAAGGCAGATGGAGAGGGGAAACAATAAGCTTGGGTCCTGAGTGGATTAGAAAGCATGCTGATCTCAGGTTTACAAATCTCCACTGGCCTCCCATGTTTTGGAATAAAATATCCACTCTACTACTCTCGTTTTTAAGACTCAAATAATAAGCCTGGACCCATGTCTCCAACTTTGATTCCTTAATACATTTTACTCTGGCCTTAGTCTTTATATACACTGAAATTCCAAGTTGTGGTTTTTTTCTTCTTTTTTTTTTCTTTCTTCTTTTTCTCCTCAGCCTCAGAGTTTCACATGTGCCCTTCCTGCTTTCTGGAACTTCTTATGACTAGCTCCATCCTATCACAGAAGTCCCACTTCAAATGGAACTTCCCTCAGGACAGCCATCCTGATATTACTTTTCTTCAGTCCCTCACTATTTTCACAGGGTGCATTTTCTTCATGTCATATAATACCATTTGAAATTCTCTTATTCATTCATTTCTTTAAATATATGTGTTGGTCTCCTGTGCTCACTATAATGTGAGGATCATCACACCAGAGAAAATTGTCTGTCTAGTTCATCTAAGATTCCCAGTGTCAAGAAAAATGGCATGGCATACAGAACTTCAGAAATATTTGTTGAATTAATGTATGAAGAATGAATGAGAAACCTTCATGATTGTGGTGATGACTGAGTATTGATATCATAGGGGTCTAGACCACAGTAGAAGCAGTGAGTATAGAAAACAATTGGAAGGGTGGAACAGCCACCAACAAGAAAGAATTAATACTTCTAGGACTGCTGTCTATAGCGGGTTGGAGAAAAGCATGAGTTAGCAGTAACTGTTGGAATCACTGTGTGGTTTGCTGGAAAGACGGGGCAGCTATTCACTGACATGCAGGGTTGTAGATATATATACTTAAGTATGAGGTGTGGTAATGAGCACATATTCTGTTGGGGATCAGTTTTAGGGCCACTAGAGAGTAAGTACCTGAGCTATCCTCTCAGGTCTGTCCCCACAACTGAATATAAGGGTGTTTCCTAGATACTGTCAAAGTTGCTTCTTTTTTTTCATTTCATTGATCTGTGCTCTTAAAGGGAATCCTCTTGATTTTGCCTAAAACTCTTATCTGTCTTTCACTACAAATCTTTCCTATTTCCCTAAGTAAAACAGAGAATAGCCTCTCAACTATGTTAAGTAGACTAAAAGATTATTTCTTTAATATCAGAAATCCAGCTCTGATATATTGGGTTGAGCTCTTTGAAATTTATAGTATCCTCCAAGTACACACAGAGGTGATTTCCTAAACTTTATTTCTTGTAATGCTTTATCTCAGGGGAAAACAAAGAAATTAGCATCCTGGAGCACTAAGTATGAAGACAGTAAGATAATCTGTAATTGCTTGTTTGATATGTGTGAGACCAAACACCTTAGATCATCATCAGGTAGAATAAACCAAAGCATTTTAGATTCACAGTGGCAGTGGCGTGTGGAATACTGTCAGGGAACACTGCCTCTGCCTGATTAGATATGAGGAAAATTTAAACACAGCAACAGAGTGTAGATCCAACATGAGCAAGAGAAAAATCACTTAATGCCCAGTCCTTGCCATGGAATCTTTTACTGTCTTCATTGTACACAGCAGAACCCTTTTCCCCCAACACCAAAACACCTTTATTCTCTGACACAGATTGGTAGGTACATGGAATATGACGCAGACTATTGTCCAGACTCAGAGGAAATATGTTTTGCTCAGATAAGTGCAGATTATTAAATGGATTAAAAAACAAAAGAATAACACCCAGTCTTGCTCTTACTTAGCTAGTGTTTTCTATCCTGCTTCCAAATCAATGCTGGATAGAGATATTTATTTCTATTCTAAAAAGTGATAAAATTGTGCCCTCAATGTAGTCTTAAAAGAATTGGGGACCAAGGAGGACTCTGGCTTCTTTCACATACAGCCTGGCTGGATAACAGAATGATACATTTTAACAAGTCCTTGCCCAGGAGTTGATGGCTAAGAGATTTATAATTCTCAATCTCTTTTGGTTCTAATCTATGCCTCATTATTAGCCTTCAGGTCATAGTGGGCTAGTAGTGATAGGGACCTTGAGAAATAAATTGCACACTAGGTGGTGAGGGGCAGTGTAGAGAAAAAAGACGGGCAAGAAGAGAGGTTTAAAATTGATCCTGAACAGCAGAGTTCCCCTGAGGGGGCCACCCAGAGACGCAAATGTCCATCTTGCAAAGGCTCCGTTGCCCAAACTCCACCCTGGGATCACAACTCACCCTTGAACAATAGCCTCATTTCATTAAGACAGGCAAAGGGCTGGGGGCCAGAGATGAGGAATAAAAGGCCAAGGAGGGAAGCAGCAGCACAGGTGAGCTTCTGGCTCATCTGTGGTCACCAGTAGACTCCCAGACCTGACTCCGTGGTGCATTTCATTGCTGAGGAGAAGGCTACTGTTGCTAGGCAAGGCTGAGAAGGCTACCTGCTAGAGGCAAGATCCTGGGCAAGTAGGCACTGGAGGCCATGGCAGCGGGCAGGAAGGCAGAAAGCGTTCCTGAAAGAGGGAATAGCCAGTTATATTATATAGTCTGAGTTTACATCTGTTTTATGATCATGACTGCCCCATAGGTTCTTGGTTGTTTGTCTACTCATGGTCCCAGAAGTTCTTTGATAATTTTGGGAACTTGTCCTCTGACTCTGTGATAATGGGCAACCCCCAAGGTCAGGTGTCATGGCAAGAAGCAGCTGACCTCTTTGGAAAAGCTGTTACATACACGGATGCCACACTGTGACAAGCCGCATGTGGATCGCGAGAACTTTCTGCTGAGTTGTGAGCATGCTTGTGCTTTACTCTTTCCCCTTCGAGCTTTGTGCCATGGCTACATTTGAAAGCAGAGGTGGCTATCTCCTGTTCTATAGGGGTTAGCTATGGGATGTGATATTTCGGTGATGGGATTGATTTTGAGAGTTAGATTGCTGTAAACGGCATAGCTAAAATTTGGTAGAGTAAAAGCTATGAAGAATGGAAGGCCACTTAGATTTGATAGCTCTGAAAAATACATCTTGTTAAGAGTGCTGGCAAAAATAGAACGGAATGTTTTTGGACTAAGGAACAAAAGTTGTGGCAAGGAAAAGAACATTCTTCCTTTGGTCATTGAAATTTTCTGTGCAAATTAATAAATACCTTTCGGCATGGTCCTGGAGATTACAAAAAGACCAACAAGAACAAAGTAATGGGAAACTTTTAAAAAGAGGATTTTTTCCCCTTGAGAAATGATGATATGCCCTTTTACAGATGGCACAGGGTCCTTTGCTGTGAATGACCAGGAAAATTGTATGTATGTAATGACTGGGGACTTATCTCTTACTGCCCCTTGTAGTACTATAGTCCTACTTTTAAAGAAGACAAAGAGTCATTAAAGAGGTGAAACTATCAATCACAATGTTCTGGGGGAGGGAGTTGGCATAGCAAGTAAGAGAAGGATAGGACACAGTGGGAAATGCAGGGCTGGGAGTCATATTGAAGCTGATGCAAAGCCCAAAATGATGCACTTACTTTTGTGGGAGCAAGACCCTAAGAGTTGCTCATACTCTGGTTCAGAAAGAAAATGAATGTTGTATCTATTTATTATAAGGCCAGCTTGAGTCCCTCTGTTCACTATGTGCCATTTTCTTTTTATCTCCACTCCCACCCAAGCTCCTAGGAAACGTGATATTGTTTGTCCTTGTAACCCACTTCAGCAAGAAATTTACTCCACACCTGCAGGCTTCCTGGCAGAAGCTGACAACTGCTGTGTCCTATGCTTTGGGCCACAAGTACCACTGAGTTCCTTGTCCACTACATTGGTGTCTATGGGAGGGCATTGTGTCTCAAGAGTCCATCTCCTTAAGTTGGGGGTGGGGGCAGTGCCTGTATAATAAAAATAAAACAAAAGATTGCTCTCTATAAGAAATATCATTGTATTATCTCTCTGTATTTGTCTGTCATGTAGATTCAGCTGAAAGGAGGCACTCCAACAGGAATGGGGGTGTTGGAGACTGGAAGCTTAAGGAGGGCAGAGAAGAGATGCTCCTGAGATTCTGCAAGATGAGGGAGAACTTGTGGGTGGCTTTAATGGGATAGTTACTCCTATGAAAGGGAACTAGACTCTGGAATGAGACAGTGTCTTTAGAGAAAGGGAGGGAAGGGAGGTACTCTTTAGAGATGTAAGAGGATTGTTGATAGTGGGTAGGGGTACATTAGGACTCAAATTAGAAGTCCCATATGGGTTGTTATGTGTATAAATTCAAGATAGAGATCATTTGGTGGCTACAGTTCACTTATTTATTATAAGTAACATTTTTATCAGTTATAATGTAGTGAGGATGGGGCTTCCTAGAGACCAAGTCAAGGACCAAGCCCTGATCTTTTCTTTAGTGTCTTCTATGGTATTAATAGGGCACCATCCCTAAAGCATATGAACTGACTGTCTTGGTTTCCATCTTTACTTCACCTGTCATCTTCGTAACCTGAAACAAATTTCTCATTCCATTAAGCCCCATAGAATTGTCATTTATTTTCCTGAAAGGATTTTTGTGAGAATTAAATGAATTAATACTTGTACAGTCTTTATCACAGTACTTGGTACACATAATCAGAATCTTTCTCTCTCTCTCTCTCTCTTCATAAATACATATAATGTTTTTATTTCAAAATATTAAAGGGGTACAAATGGTTTTGGTTACATGGATCACTTTTGTAATGCTCGAGTCCTGGCTGTAA
This sequence comes from Daubentonia madagascariensis, assembly GCA_023783475.1. Classification (NCBI taxonomy): domain Eukaryota; kingdom Metazoa; phylum Chordata; class Mammalia; order Primates; family Daubentoniidae; genus Daubentonia; species Daubentonia madagascariensis. Next base: position 820,786 of record JAKFHU010002465.1, on the reverse strand, counting down.
GTGTGCCCATCACCCAAATAGTGTTCATGGTACCTGTTAGATAGGTTTTTGCCACTCCCCACCTCCTCCCTCCCCCTGCTTGGTTTCCACTAAGTATTACTTCCCTCTCTGTCCTTGTGTGCTCTATGTTAGTTCCAATTTAATAGCAAGTACAGGTGGTCTTTGTTGTAGAATTTCTTTAGATACTTCACTTAGGATAATGGTCTCCAATTCCACCCAAATTGTCAGAAAAGGCATTAATTCATCATTTTTTGTGGCTGAGTAGTAATCCATTGTATACATATACCACGTTTTATTAATGAATTCATGAATTGACATACACTTTGGTTGATGCCACATCTTTGCAACTGTGAATTGTGCTACAATAAACATTTGGGTACAGGTGTCTTTTTGATGAAAAGATTCTTTTCCTCTGGGTAGATACCCAGTAGTGGGATTGCTGGATCAAATGGTAGGTCTACTTTTAGTTCTTTGAGGAATTTCCATACTGTTTTCATAGAGGTTTTACTAATTTGCAGTCCTACCAACAGTGTATAAGCATACCTTTCTCTCTGCATCTATGCCAGCATCTGTTGTTTTTGGACTTTTTAATAAAAGCCATTCTAATAGGGGTAAGGTGATATCTCATTGTGGTTTTAATTTGCGTTTCTCTGATGATTAGTGATGTTGAGCATTTTTAATATGTTCATTGGCCATTTGTCTATCTTTCTTTTGAAAAGCTTCTGTTCATGTCATTTGCCCACTTGTTAGTGGGGTTGTTTATTTTTTGTTTATTTGTTTATTTGCTTGAATTCTTTGTAGATTCTGGATATTAGCGCTTTATTGGATGTATAGTTCACAAATATTTTCTCCCATTCTGTACGTTGTCTATTTGCTCTGTTGATTGTTTCCTTAGCTGTGCAGAAACTTTTTAGTTTAATCAAATCTCATTTATTTATTTTTGTTGTTGCCATGATTGCCATTGGGGTCTCAGTCATAAATTCTTTGCCTAGTCTGATATCTAGAAGTCTTTTACTTACATTTTCTTCTAGAATTCTTATGGTTTCATGCCTTATCTTTAAATCTTTTATCCATCTTGAATTAATTTTTGTGAGTGGTGAGGAATAGGGGTCCTGTTTCATTCTTTTACATGAGGCTGTGCAATTTTCCCACCACCATTTATTGAATAGGGCTTCTTTTCCCCAGTGTGCATTGTTGTCTGTTTTGTGAAAGATCAGTTGGCTGTAGGTAGAGAGTTTTGTATCTGGGCTCTCTATTCTATTCCATTGGTCTACATTCCTATTTTTGTACCAATACTGTACTGTTTTGGTTACTATAGCATTGTAGTATAGTTTGAAGTCTGGTAATGTGATGCCTCCAGATTTTTTCTTTTTGCTTAAGATTGCTTTGTCTATATGGACTCTTTTCTGGTTCCAGATGAAGCATAGAATTATTTTTTCTAGATCTGTGAAGTATGATGTTGGTATTTTGATGTTGATTGCATTGAATCTGTAAGTCACTTTAGGCAGTATGGACATTTTAACAATGTTGATTCTACTGTTCCATAAGCATGATATGGTTTTCCATTTATTTGTGTCCTCTGTGATTTCTTTCCTCAGTGTTTCATAGTTCTCCTTATAGAGACCTTTCAGCTCCTTTGTTAAATATATTCCTAGATGTTTTATTTTCTTTGTAGCTATTGTGAATGATATTGAGTCTTTGATTTGATTCTCAGCTTGACTGTTATTGGTATATAGAAATGCTACTAATTTATGTACATTGACTTTGTAATATGAGACTTTGCTGAATTTATTTATTAATTCCAAGAGTCTCTTGGTGGAGTCTTTGGGGTTTTCTTGATACAAGATCATATCATCAGCAAAAAGCAATACTTTGACCTCCTCTTTCTGAATTTGGATACCTTTTATTACTTTCTCTTGCCTGATTGCTCTGGGTAGGACTTCCACCACTATGTTGAATAGAATTGGTGACAGTGGGTACTCTTGTCTTGTCCCAGTTCTTAGGGGGAATGTTTTCAACTTTTCCCCATGCAGCATGATGTTGGCTGTAGGTTTGTCATATATGGCTTTTATAAATTTTGAGATACGTTCCTTTCATGCCTAGTTTGTTGAGGGATTTTATCTTGAAAGTGTGCTTGATTTTGTCAAATGCTTTTTCTACATGTATTGAGATGATTATATGGTCTTTTTGTTTGTTTGTTTGTTTCCATTTACGTGGTGAATCACATTTATTGACTTATGTATGTTGAAATGTCCTTGCATCTCTGGGATGAAGCCCATTTGCTCATGGTGTATTATTTTTTTGATGAGCTATTGAACTTGGTTTGCTAGGATGTTATTGAGGATTTTTGCACCTATATGCATAAGGAATATTTGTCTGCAGTTTTCTTTTTTGTTGTGTCCTTTCCTGGCTTTGGTATCAAGTTGATACTGGCTTAACAGAATGAATTGGGGAGAATTCCTTCCTTCTCAATATTATGAAATAATTTCTGTAGTATGGGTACCAGCTGTTCTTTGTAAGTCTGGTAGAATTTGGTTGTGAATCCATCTGGTGCAGGGCTTTTTTTTGTTGGAAGGTTTTTTATTACTGCTTTGATCATTATTGCTCATTGTTGGACTGTTCAGCACTTCTATTTCTTCCTGATTGAGTCTCGGAAGGTTGTGTGTTTCTAGGAATTTATCCATTTCATCTACATTTTATAGTTTATGTACATAGAGATTTTTGTAGTATTCATGGATGATATTTTGTATTTCTGTGGTATTAGTTGTAATATCTCATTTTTCATTTCTGACTGAGCTTATTTGGGTTTTTTCTCTTCTGTTCCTGGTTAATCTAACAAGAAGTCTGTCAGTTTAGTTTATCTGTTCACAGAAACAGCTTTTTGTTTCATTGATGCTTTGTATTTTTGTTTGTGTGTTTCATTTCACTTAGTTCTGTTCTGACTGTCATTATTTCTTTTCTTTTTTCCACTTTGGGTTTGATTTTCTCTTCCTTTTCTAGTTCCTTTGATGTGCCATTAGGCTGTTATTTTGTAATCTTTCTGTCTTTTTTGATGTAGGCATTTAAAGCTATGAATTTGAGTGCTTTTGCTCAGTGCTATATATTTTGATAGCTTGTGTCATCTTTGTCATTAGTTCAAATAATCTTTTAATTTCCATCCTAATTTTATTCTTGACCTATTAATTGTTCAGCACCAGGTCCATGAACTTTTGAAGGTTTTAGTGCTTCTCTTGTGATTGATTTCTAGTTTTATTCTGTTGTGGTCTGAGAAGATACATGGTTGATTTCAAGGCCTAAGATATGACCAATTTTGATGAATATTCCATGTGCTGCTGAAAGGAATGTATATTCTGTAGTTTTGGGGTAGAATGTTCTGTAAATGACTGTTAGGTCCATTTTGTTGAGGGTCCAGTTTAAGTTCATTATTTCTTTATTTATTTTCTGCTGTGATGATTTGTCAATCTCTGACAGTGGCTTGTTGAGGTCCCTGGCAACTATGATGGTGCTATGTATTTCTTTGCTTAGCTCTAGTACAATTTGCTTTATGTACCTGGGAGCTACTGTGTTAGGCACATATATATTTAAAATTGTAATTTCTTCTTGTTGAATTGCTCCCTTTACCCTAATGACCCTCTTTATCTTTCTTTACCTTAGTTTTCTTAACCTCAATTTTATCTGACATGAGAATGGCTACACCTGTTCTCTTTTGATTTCCATTTGCATGCAATATTTTTTTCCATCCTTTCATGTTGAGTCTGTGGATGTCCTTGTGGTTAGATGTATTTCCTGGAGACAGCAGATATTTGGGTTGTGTTTATTCATCCATTCAGGCAGGTTTTGTCTTTTGAGAAGAGTATTCAGATTGTTAACATTAAGTGATAGAATTGATATGTGGGATGTTGATCTGTTTATCATGTTGGGTAGTACCTTTATTTCTTTGTTTTCTCTCTTGTGCTATTGTTTTATAAATTTTATGAGTTTTAGGGTTTTAGGGCGGTGATTTTTCACTGGTGATATCTGTTGCTGTGATTCAAGTATAATGCAGTTCTGAGTATTTTGTGCAATGAAGGTCTCATCATGGCAAATTCCCTCAGTGTCTGCTTCTCTGTAAAAGACTTAATTTCTCCATCAATTGTGAAACTTAGTTTTGCAGGATACAAAATTCTTGGCTATCAGTTGTTCTGTTTAAGAAGATTGAAGACAGGGCCCCAATCCCTTCTGGCCTGTAAGGTTTCTACTGGGAAGTCTGCAGTTAGCTTGATGGGTTTTACTTTGTATGTTATTTTTTGCTTTCTTCCTGCTGCTTGCAGAATTTTCTCTTTCATTTTGCCTTTGGCTAGGTTGATTACTATTTGTCTTGGAGATGTCCTATTTACTATGAATCTTCTGGTGTTTGGTGGCCATCTCTTATCTGTATGTCTGTATCTCTGGTGATACCATGGAAGCTTTCCTCAATAATTCCCTCATATAGGTTTTCCATGCTTTTAGCTCTTTTTTTTCCTTCCTCAGGGATACCTATAATTTGAATATTAGTTCACTTCACATAGGCCCATATCTCTCTCAGTGATTATTCAGACTTTTTTATTCTCCTCTCTATGTCTTTGAATGACTGGGTTATCTTGAGAGTCTTGTCTTCAAGCTCTGAGATTCTTTCTTCTACTTGGGTTAGTCTGTTGTTGAAGCTTTCTGCTGTGTTTTCAAATTCCCTAAATGACTCTTTCATTTCTTTAAGTTATATTATATCCTTTCTTATGTTGTCTAGCTCTTTAGTGACTTTTTCATTGATTTCCTGGCATCCAACTGTCTCTTCAATTCCATTCATCTTATTTGCCATTCATATTCTGAATTCCATTTCTGTCATTCCAGCAACTTCCTTGTGAGTGGAGTCTACTACAGTAGCTCCATTCTGGTCCCTTGGGGGTGTCGAACTATTTTGTTTTTTCATGTTTCCAGGGTTCTTTTGCTGGTTTCTTCTCATCTAGCCCCTTTCTCTTGGCTCTGGGTTAATAAGAGTGCAGGACACAAGTTTTCCTTTGCCGCAAACACTCCTATTTAGTTAGGGGAAGGGGACAACCCTAGGTGGAGCTTTTTTGACCTATTCTGGAATGCTGACCCATCAGGGGAGGGGCAGGTGCACTGAGACCCTATAGAACAGCTTTTCTGTTTTAACCCATTCCCCTGTAATTACCACAGTTCAAGCCAGTGCTGGATGATCTTCATGTGGAGTGGAGGGACATTCCACAGCTCATTGTTGGAAGTTTGTGTTGGGGGCTGGATGCAACCCTTACCATTATGACTGCTCTAGTGGAGGTTGCTCTGGCTGTCATCAACCAGTGGAGGTTACAGTCACAGCTGGGTAAGTCTACTTAAGCAGTAGTTGTGTGACTGGGCCCTGGGCATTTGCATGAACCAGGTTCAGGAATAATGGCTGCTCAGGGCTGGTGGGTCCTGGATGAAATGTTGGACCTTGGGAAAGTTCTGCCAGCCCAGAGGCAGTGGCAGAGTCTCAGGGATGTAGTCTCCGTGCCCAGGTACAACTCTGGAATCTCATTGGTGGTCTTGCAGGCTTGGCAGGGACCCTAGAGCTACAGGGGCAGACCCTTCAGCTTGGGCACAGCAAGAGCTTCTAAGTTGGTTCTGGGGATTATGTGAGCAGAGCCATATAGATAGAGAGTGCTGATGCCCAGTCTCATAGGCAGGGGTTTGTCTCAGTGGTCCATAGCCTGTGTAGGCAGGCTGGATATGCTGGTCAGCTAAGGTTCTCCTCCCTGCCTAGAACCCACTGAGGCAGTCACCCAAACCTTCCCAGGTGGTGTTGTGGTGACTGAGTCTCCTCCTCTACTTAGATCCCACTCAGTGGGGAATTGTGCATTGTCCCCAGTCACTGGGCACATCTGTTCTGCCTGCTCCCTCCCTGGGGGTTATGTGATGGCTACTGCTGGAAAGCTGAGTCCTGAGTGGATGTGATGCCATGCACCAGAGTGATCAGGATGGTGTCAGCTATAGAATACTGGGATTGGCAGCCACCAAATCTCTGCTGCTCCTGCTTTCCACTGCAATGTCTTTGCTCAGACTCTAAGCAGCTCCCTGATCAGCCCACAGGTCTGCAGTGGAGGAGGGACCCTCATAGCCAAGCCGCCTGCAACTTTTATTCCTTTCCTAAGTAGTGGTGCCCCCTTGGGCTGCTTCTATTCTGCTATCTTCCCCTCCCCCCAGTAGAGTGAATTGTACTGGGACTGCCAGCTTAATATCTGAGTTGGTGGGTGGTGCTTGTAAGAATCTACCACACCCTGTTGGATTGAGTCAGTAGATGTTGTAATGGGATATACAGTTGTTCTCCCTGTCAGTAGTTGTTGCTTGCAGGAAGGAGCCAACTGTGTTGATGTTCTTTTGTGTCTGTAATAAGCTCTTACCCTTCAAGAGAAGCACCTGAGTGCCCCAGGCAGGGGAAGGGGCCCAGTAGCTCCCAGGGCGTTGCTTGTACTCTACCACAGCAGAAGTGGGTTAAGGTGGGTGAGTCTGCCTTCAGGCTCCACAGAAGTAGGACCTAGAACTTTCTCAGCAGAAATCAAAGTCCAGCTCCCAGGCTGCTGGGGAAAGCCACTTGGAAGGGGACTGAAGTGGCCCCACAAAACTGGAAAGTCTGCTTATGGGGAAGGGGCCATCTGCAATTCCCTGACTGGCTTTTGGGAGTAAGCACCACCTTTCTTACTGTTCCCTGCCCTGGGAGTGTCTTGCCAGTGTCTGGTTGCAAATGGGCACTTGAACTCGCTAGGCTCAGGAGCAATGGCATGACAGGTTGAGAACTTTCCTGCCCAAGGACTCATCCCAGTCTGAAAGCATGGCTTTCCTGTGCGGGGGTGTCCCACCAGTTCACTGCTGCCCATACCCACACTGCACTCTCCCATCAGTTCTACCCACGTGGGCTTCCTTGCCTCCCGAGTCTAGTTCTCAAATCTCTCCTCTGTGCTCCCAAGCAACCCGACTGAGTCTTGGGGGTACAGAATCTGGCATGTGTGTCTGACCCACTGGCATGCATCTCTGGGTAGTGCTGTTGAGCAGGGAACTCCCAGACTGAGCACCCCTGGGTCCACTGCAGGTCCTCAAGTGGAAAGGTGTGAGCCCCAATCTCTGTGGAAACCTCAGACTGGAGGTCACACCAGCAGAGGGGAGGAAGCCACTTTTGAAAATCTCTGCTCAATCAGCCCTCTTGGCTGCAGTGGGCGGGGGAGAGGAAAAGGAGGAAAAGAGTCTGAAAGCAGGAGAGCCAGCACTCCAGCTCTTCTGGTCTCCCTTCCTGGATGTCCAAGCTCTGGGGTCACACAAGTTCTCCAGGACCCACCACAGTCTGGGCAGGTATTGGGAACTGCCTGAGTGGGAACAGATGATGTAAAAACTGAAGGGCAAAGCTCCCTGGGGTGGTTAAAGGGACACTATGGGCAGAGAAGCAGTATGGTGTCCACCTTCTCTGCTCTGGCCCTTGGTTATGGGAGGGAGGTAATTCTGAAGGGGCTAGAAGCCTGATGACTTATTTTCAAGAAGGTCCCTGTTCAGTGGTTGCAGCAGCGGTCGGGCTTGTGAAGGTGGAAACACTTCCAAGCAATTTGGCAGCCCACTGACTACTGGAAGTGTGTAGGAAGGAGAAACAAAATCCCCACCTACCCTTTCACTGGGATCTCAGCTTCTCTGGGGTTGACCTTTGCTGATATCTTTTTTTCTTCTTATTCTGCTTCACAATTTCTTTCCGTGAAGTCTCTGGCAGGCTCTAGAACATTTCCCTCCAAACTACACCTGAGCTGTGCCCATCCCCCCCTCCTTTATCTGAAACCCTTCCTTCCCTCTGGAATGATCTGGCAACTGATGTCTCCAGACAGCCATCTTGGGGCCCCCTCCACAAGACTGAATTTCTGATCTTAGTCTAACATTCCTCTTGCCAACGTGACCCTCTTCCTGTGTTCTCCACCTCAGTGACTATCACTACCATTGTGTCCCCAGCCTGATAATAAAGGTGGCATGTTACTTCCTTCCCTACCGCAGTAGCATCCCAGCTATTTGTCTCTCATTTACTCTACTCCTAAAATCCATTTATGCATGGAAGTGAGAATAATCTTTTAGAAATACAAATCAAACCATGCCACCCCCTTTCTTGAATTTCTAAATATTTTTTTATTTCTATAGATTAAGAGGGTACAAGTGTTTTTTGTTACTTGGATGAATTGTATGATGCTGAAGTCAAGGCTTTTAGTGTACCCATCACCAGAAAAGTGTACATTCTACCCAATAAGTAGATTTTTATCCCTCATGCCCCTCACGCCCTCCCTTCTTTCAAAGTCCATTACACCACTCTTGGCTTGCAGGTTAAAGAAAAATAACCTGAAATAATTAAAGATCATTCATGGCTCCTCTCCACTCTTCTGTCTTATTTTTCTATATATAAGCAAAATCATATAGTTTGAACTCTTACCACTGGTTACTTTTAATCAGCCTTATGTTGTAAAATTCATCTGTATTGCTGTGTATAAAGCAGTGGTTGATTTTTTTCATTACTTTGTAATATTCTGTTATTTGACTATACCATAATTTATCCATTCTGCTATTGATAAACACTTTAGTCAATGCGAGTTTGAGGTTCTTATGAATATTGCTGTTATAAGCCTTCCAGTACATGTCCTCGGATACACACATGCATGCACACCTAAAATGTAATTGCTAGATCATAGGTTTTACATATCTTCTGCTTTAGTAGATACTATTAAATGTTTTCAAAAGGAATTATGCTATTTTACACTCTCACCAACAGACTTTGAGAGTTTTTGTTGATCTACATCATTACCAAAATTTGAGCTGTCAGACTCTCCCCTTCCCTTTTCCTTCTCCTTCCCGTCCTTCTCTCCTCTCCTATTCTCTTTTCTCCCTCAGTTTCTTTTCCCTCCTTCTTCCCTTCTCTTCCATTCAATTGTTTTTCTCCCTGCCTTCTTTCCTCCCTTTCTACATTTCTTCTTTCCCTTCCTCCCTCCCTCTCTCCTTCCAATTTTTCCTCCCTCCCTTCCTTCCTTTTTTCTTTCTTTCCTTCCTTCCCTCCTTCCCTCTTTCTAGCTATGCTGGTGGATGTGTGTTTTTCTGCCATTGCAGCATTATTTTGAATTGAGAAAAGAGTGAAATGCCCTTTGGATCTTTATTCCCGAGTCTAACTCTACTTTCTTGTTGTTTTTGAGAACACAGTTGTAAAAAGTTCTATACTAACATTTCCCAGAAACTTCCTCCGACTTAATCTGGCTGAATGTGGTAAATCAGCTTTGCATTTCCTCTGCATTATTGTCTTTAGTCATATGATTTAAAATAATTATACAATTACGTTATAAGTATGTGATATTTGTCTTTATCATTAATAAAAATACTCCCATTATAATCTATGTTCCCCAAACTTATTTCAGTAGCTGATAGACACTATTTTTTCATTCCTTTAATGGATATTCATGGAGAAGGAAAAAATAAGAGTTTTTTTATTGGAATAATTTACCAAAAGAAGGAGAAAGTAAGCATTAAAACCATGGCACTATATTTATCCAGTCCAACAACTTAAAATGTTCCTCCAAGTAAAAACACCTAAAGACAAAGAGGAACTCTGAATAGAGCCAGCTGGTTACAGTTTCTGCTTTCCAGGCCTATTCTCTTATGTATGAAATGACAGTCAGATGAGATAAACTCTAGGATACATTCCACTATATCAGACTAAAATATTTATGCATAAATGAAACTGGGAGTATGTTTGTTGAAACAACCATTGAAGGAGATGTGGTTGGGAGGTAAGTAGAGGGAGAACAGGGTTTCTGCATCGAGAAACACAAGACCCAGGAAAGCCAGTGTCAGGGCCGGTTGAAGGGAACTGTGGACTAAAGGTGCATTGTTTTTATTCTCAGCCAACCAATGAACTTCTGCCATCTCCTAGGCCAATCTGTTCATAGGAGAGGGCAGGATCCAGAGTTGGGAATAAGAGGCAGGGAAGGGTCAGCTGCTGCTTACGCTTGCTTCTGACACAACCATGTTCACTAGCAACCACAGGCACCATGGTGAACCTCTCTCCTGAAGAGAAGGATTATGCCACTGCCCAATGGGGCAAGGTGGACGTGGAGAAAGTTGGTGGTGAGGCCCTGGGCAGGTTGGTATCAAGGTTACAGGGCAGGCTTAAGGAGGCAAATGGAAGCTGGGCCTGTGGAGACAAACTAGTCTCCTGGGTTTCTGACAGGCACTGACTCTCTCTGTCACCTGGGCTACTTTCACCCCCTTAGGCTGCTGGTAGTCTACCCATGGACCCAGAGGTTCTTCGACTCCTTTGGGGACCTGTCCTCTCCTTCTGCTGTTATGGGCAATGCTAAGGTGAAGGCCCATAGCCAGAAGGTGCTGAGCTCCTTTAGTGAAGGCCTGGCTCACCTGGACAACCTCAAGGGCACCTTTGCTGAGCTGAGTGAGCTGCACTGTGACAAGTTGCACGTGGATCCTGAGAACTTCACGGTGAGTCTGAGAGATGTTCCACTTTTTCCCTTTCACTTTCTAGTCTTTCACTCAGGTTCTTTACCTACATTTTCTTCCTACACATTCCTTCTTTCTTTACTATATTTCATCATTTAATGCATTTCAAATTTTTATCAATTTTCTTCTTTTGATATTCTATGTTCTTTCCTTTTCCACAATCTTGCTTTTTATCAAATTTTTAAATTTAATATCTTATCATTTGCCTGTATCTCTCCCATCCCCCCCATTTATTTCTTTGTCTCCAACCACAATCCAAATTATGCATACCAATTCTCATCTGCCAGTTCTGCACTGAAAAACCCTTCCGTCTCTCCATATGGGGGTAGGAGATGCTCCAACTCAAAGAGGAGAGGCACAGGATGCTGCTTTAGAGGCTATAAATCATTCTTAAAATGAAGAATGATTGAAATTTTATAAATTCAGGAATAAATGAAATGAAAGGAATGGAAAGTAAATATCTGAGAATGAAAGATTAGGTCATATTGGAAGCAGGGCAGCAGTTGTTGCTAAAAGAGAGACCATGATCACATGAATTAATCAATTTATTTGTATGTAATATATATGTACACACATACATACTATACACTACTTAAGTATCTAGTATTATGTATTTATTATGTGCATACACACCTATATATACTTAATGTTGGTGTGAATAACATGATCAATTTGGGCTAGGATGTGGGCAGAAGATAATTGGGTGTTAGCCCAGTTTCTCAGAAGCCAACATTGATTTCTTTGTTAACTGTATCTATGTGTCTGTCTACCTCTTCCCCACAGCTCCTGGGCAATGTTCTGGTGGTTGTGCTGGCCCACTACTTGGGCAAGGGATTCGCCCCACAGGTGCAGGCTACCCATCATAAGGTGGTGGCTGCTGTGGCTAATGCCCTGGCTCACAAGTACCACTGAGGCCCTGGACTGTTTCCTGCTGACCATTGGAAGACCTTATTTCCATAGATTCTATCTTCTGAACTTGGGGAAATAACGCCTACCTCAACGGTATGGTGTCTGCCTAATAAAGAACTTTCAGCTCAACTTCCCGATTCATTTCACTTATTTTATTTTTTGTCTGGGAATGTGAGAAGTTCCCTGAGGGTCTATAGACAGGGAGCTCTTCTGTCTTATACAAAGAGGTCAAGGGAAATGAGAAAAGGAAGGGAGCTATGCACAGACACTAATGGGTGACACTTCTACCTCCAAAGCATAGAAATTGTCAAGAATGCTTGATACAGAGAGGATACTGCCACTGAAGAGGCTCTATGGAAGACCTCAAACCTAAGACATAGCCTCAAGACTAATGCTCTGATCCACCTCCAACAATTGCTGAGAAAATAACGTGCTCAATTAAAGGCATAGTGACTACTCAAGACACCATTCTGTTTCCTGTCTTCCTACTTCCCTTGTCCGCACATTGTAGTTCATAATACTGCACTCCATCGAGTGTTCCTTCTCTAAGAAATAACTTCCCTCTCTTACTTGCCTTAAAATATCTCCAAAAATAATTCCCTCTTATTCTCTCCACCCCCATTTTAGTAAAAAATCAATGCTCACATATTACGTGTGCACTGTCTTGACCCCAGCCTCAGTGAACTTTCCAATACTGTGTAAGGAAATATTTCCAAACCTTACCCCTCCACTCATTTTTCATATTTTTTCTTACCCATCACACACACCCACACTCCGTGTTTTATAAACATTTCTGCCTATTCTGTACTATCTTGCATGCCTACTGTGCCTTGTATTAAATTTTTCCATAGGCAATAAGTAAATATTTATTCAATAAATGAATGAATGAATGATCATTTATCTTAGAACTTCTGGAACTAGAAGACAATCTGAATAATATGACCATTGTATAGAGTTCCTTTGGTGTTAATGGTACAATGAATTAAACTATTCTACTCCCAGATTATTTTTGTATGTATGTGGTTTGTTTCTATGAGCTCTCTTCTCCGAGCATTTTTATTTTATTTTAATTAACTAATTAATTTTGGGAAGATGCTAAGCTGAGGTAACCAAGAGCTCATGCATCTGGGACCAAAGACTGTAGTAAGTACCTAGACTGTGCTTGACCCAAGAAAATATAGACTAGATTGCTAAAACGTCCCACTTGAGGAATTTAAGGTTGAACACTAGAGCATGTATGAAAGTATTCTACTTGAGTGAAATTTTGAAACAAATGAGAAAATCACACCGCTATATATGAGTGTCATGAATCTCTTGAAGGAAATTGATATCCATCTTCTCAATTATACTCAGACTAGGCCCATCCTGATACTGAACATAAGGACTTGGGGAAGATTAACAGCTGAAGTAAAGGAAATAAACTGCTGTCTCTCTCACTGTCTCTTTTTTGAGCACTTGTAGTGTGTGTGTGTGCGCGCGCACGTGTGTGTGGTGTATGTGTGCTTAGTGGTCATTGGTGTTGAAATCAAAGTAGAATAGACATGCTGTAGGACCCATTCACAGGGTTGAGGCAAACTCACAATTGTGAAGATGGCAGTGAGCCTAAATAACTTTCCAGGACCTTTGCATGCTGATCGGATTTAAGCCTGAGGCTCTGCACATAACCATAACCACATTTATCATTATTTATCCTTCCTTGTAACTTATTTTTACTTGGTATGCCTGAGATTTTGGTAGTCTTATTATAACTTGCAGCCTTGTCTCTGCAAGGTTATGGGTAATAGAGGGAAACACCTGTTTCAGACTCCATTCATATTAAGCAGCAACCTGTAGAGCAGCAACCCCTGCCCTGAAGCCAGTATGATGGTGTCTGTAGCAGTTGCCAGTACAGCGGAGTAGCCCATAGGTCAATCATTAAGGAAGAAAACAAAATAGAAGAACTTTGGAAAACCATTTCTGAACGCAAGAAATGGTAAGGGAAGTCTTTAAGAAGGTGATAGTTTCTGCCAATTAAGATATCAAAGCTGTAGCCTTGATAACTTGTTTCTTTACAGAAAAATACAAAAATACCCTATATTATTATTTCATAAGGTCTGTGAATTTTCTATGACACAGGATTCCTGCAAAAGACATCCAAACTTCCCCAGAAAACCTTCTTTCTCATGTATGTGTCTCTGATATCAGGGGTGTGAAATAGGGTTTTGAAAACAGTCTGAATGTAAAATAATAATAAATCTAATGCACGTTTAAATTTACTAAAATAAAACTCAAAATCTAAAGGTCAAGTCAAATCTTTTTTTAACATTTAAAAGACCTGTTTTTGCAGAATTCAGCATGTAATATCTTTTCTCAGGCATAAAAGGATTATTAGAACCTCATTGCTTCAGGGTTTTAGAGAAGAATGAATATAAAAATAAAATATTTAAATTCTCTTTTACCCATATAGTCGCACATGGGCATATCATTTTTACCAAAGCTCCAGATAGCCAGAGAAGAACTAAACCTTTCCTATATGTCTAATAGTAACCAGAGTGATGAGAAATCTTTGTGTAGCAACGACAGAGAAAGTGCTTTGGAGAACACAGCAATGGAAATAAGAATTTTGTGAATTTCCTTGGAACAACTAGACTTAGGGATCTCTTTTCTTCTGTTTAGCCTTAAAATATTTTTGTAATTGGAGTTTCAGAGTGTTAGAGCTGCAAGGATGAGAGGTCTCTGGTAAATATTTGATGTCAGCAATGACAAAGGACAAAGAAAGATGATTCAAGACATTGGGGTGCCTGAATCTGGAGAAGGTTCTAAAGCAGAAGAAACACGGAAAGTAAAAGAAATATGGCCTTTCCTTGCTGACAAGAAATGGGAATTCAGGCATGGGGCAGGTTCAGAAGGTAGAGATGATAGAAAGAGGGGAGAATGAGTAGCAGGGCCCTCAGGAAATGCTGAGAGCCTACACTCAGTTCACTTGCTGCCTTTGCTACTTTCATCGCATCCTTTAACAGCGAGGAGCAGCAGAACTCTACACTTCAGAAGTTTTTCCTAGCCTGAGAAGTTGATTCATTGCATGGGGTGGGGGAACGGTGGGAGGAAGGAAGATATTAGAAAATCTGTAGAGATAAAAGAATAAATTTTAGTAAAAGGAGGTTTAAACAAACAAACAAAATATAGAGAGAAACGGAAATTTGAATCAAGCAAAGGATTCTAAAACACAGTGTTCTTAGTGGTCTAGGAAGGAAAAAAATAATCTAAGCCAAGGCCAGAATGCTTTCCCACATTTTTACCCTTACTTTTAAGTCACAGAAGCTTCTCTGTTCTCCCAGACACTTTCCCAGAGTACTCTACGCAGAAACAGTTATAGAAGATGTTCCTGGTTAGCTTCCCATTTGAAATCATTTTATACCCCAATGTTACTCACAACTTTGGGTTGTAATTGACTTTTTACTTATTTATATTTATTACTGCATTGAATGCTCTCTATTTTTCCATCTCTGGATCCCCAAAACTTTTTAGAGTAACTATTGCACAGGACACACGAGATTCATATTTATTGATTCTATGTTTTAAACATCATTTATTTGGTTAGATGACCAAATTAATATAAACAAAACTGCAACAAATGAATGAATGAATATTTATTTTCTTACCAGGAGGATTTAATCCAAACCAGGAGAAGGAAGATATACTTAGAACTATGGCAGAGATTTCATCCATTCTGTCCTTGTAGTCACGTTGCTTATTCTGGATACACAGGAAGAGATCCATCTACATCCTCTTAAGTTGAACCACAGCTAACAAATAAATCCCTTCCACTTTCTGTGCCTCAATTCCTCATTTGTGTAATAAGAAAACTGGGGAAGCAATCTCTAATAGGGCTACCAGGCGGTGACTCCCAAAATTGTATGAATAAACTTGCCAAGGAGGATGTTTTTAGCAGCAATTTGTGCCGCTTGGATGGGACCAAGAGATAGATAGAGGGAGGGCTGAGGGTCTGAAGTCAGACTCCTAAACCAGTGCCAGAACTGCTAAAGACAGTACTGCTGCCATCATTCAGGCCTCACCCTGCAGAGCCACACCCTCGGCTTGGCCAATCTGCTCATAGGAGCAGGGAGGGCAGGAGCCAGGTCTGGGCATAAAAGGCAGGGAAGGGTCAGCTGCTGCTTACGCTTGCTTCTGACACAACCGTGTTCACTAGCAACCACAGACACCATGGTGAACCTGTCTGCTGAAGAGAAGGATCATGTCACCTCCCTGTGGGGCAAGGTGGACGTTGAGAAAGTTGGTGGTGAGGCCCTGGGCAGGTTGGTATCAAGGTTACAGGGCAGGCTTAAGGAGGCAAATGGAAGCTGGGCCTGTGGAGACAAACTAGTCTCCTGGGTTTCTGACAGGCACTGACTCTCTCTGTCACCTGGGCTACTTTCACCCCCTTAGGCTGCTGGTAGTCTACCCATGGACCCAGAGGTTCTTCGACTCCTTTGGGGACCTGTCCTCTCCTTCTGCTGTTATGGGCAATGCTAAGGTGAAGGCCCATGGCAAGAAGGTGCTGAGTGCCTTTAGTGAAGGTCTGGCTCACCTGGAAAACCTCAAGGGCACCTTTGCTAAGCTGAGTGAGCTGCACTGTGACAAGTTGCACGTGGATCCTCAGAACTTCACGGTGAGTCTATGGGACCTTCAACGTTTTCCTTCTTCTTTCTCTCTATTGTCAAGTTGATGTTACGTGGAGGGACATGGGTGCCAGGTCCAGTTTACAATGGGAAAGAGGCATCTGATGGCATCACTGTGGGTCCCTAAGGGTTATTTAATTTCTTTTATTCTCTGCTCACAACCTTTGTTTTCTATTGTTTATTTTTTGTTTTCCTCTTTTTTCTGTAATTTATTCTGTTTTTTTGTTAATGATTTACCTTTTTATGTAACAAAAGGGAAACATCTCCAAGTGACCCCCCCAAAAAAACCTGAAGAATTTATATAGTCTGCTTAGTATGTTGCTATTTGGTATGTACGTGTATTGTTTGGATATTCATAATCTACCTACTTTTTTTAATTTTTATTTTATTTTTAGTTAACACATAATAATTGTACATATTTTTGGTTTAGAGTGTGATGTTTTGATTCATGTATATATACATTATGTAATGACCAAATCAAGGTAATTTTGCATTTGTAATTTAAAAAAACTTTCTTCTTTTAATTCACTTTCTTGTGTGTTTGTCTTATTCCTAATAATTTCTCTAATTTCATCCTTTCAAGGCAAGGATTATGAAATATATCATGCTGCTTTGAATCATTCTAAAGAATAACAGTGATGATTTAATTTCTGGGTTGCAGTAATAGGGAGGAATATTTTTGCATATAAATCATGGCTGATGTGGGAGGTTTCATATTGGTCGTAGCAGCTAAGATCTAGCTATTGTTCTACTTTTGTTATATGGTTACAGTGCCAAGCACAGCTTGAGATGAGGCTGAAATATTCTGAGTCCAAACTGGGTCCCTCTGCTAATCATGTTCATACCTCTTGTCTCTTCCCCACAGCTCCTGGGCAACGTGCTGGTGGTTGTGTTGGCCGAACACTTTGGCAAGGAATTCACCCCGCAGGTGCAGGCTGCCTATCAGAAGGTGGTGGCTGGTGTGGCTAATGCCCTGGCTCACAAATACCACTGAGCTCCCTTTCCTGCTGCCCAGTTCCTACTAAAGATCCTTTTGTCCCCAGAGGTCAACTATAAAACATAGGGAAATTATAAAGGGCCTTGAGCATCTGGCTTCTGCCTAATAAAAAACAATTATTTTCATTGCAATGAAATGTGTTTAGCGTGTTTAAGTTATTTCTGAATCTCTCACTCAAAAGAGCACATGAAAGGGCAAGGCATTTAAGAAATAAAGAAATGAGAGGTTAGTTCAGACCTTAGGAAAATACATCTGTGTACTGAACTCCATGAAAAGAGGTGAGGCTATATACAGCTAATGTGTGTGGGCAACAGCCCCTGCTGCCTATGCCTTACCACTCCTTAGAAAAGGATTCAAGTGGAGGCTTGATTTGGGGGTTAGAATTTTGCTACATTTTTAATTACTTATTTTCTTTAGACTTCCTCATAAATGTCTTATCTCTCCCCAATTGCTTTTCCTGAACCTCATAGCCTCTACTCCACTGAGTTCTCCTGCTTAAAGACACCATGTTTTCACTAACGTTTTCCTTCCATGTTATACTGGCCACATTGCTTTTCCTCTCCTGACCAAGCTTAGCATAAGCTGCCTCTATTGTCTTATCAAGATCTGCTTGCAGGGGGGGAGGGGTGTGTGGATTGGTTGTCCTAACAGTAATGAGGAGTCTGTAGTGCTGGTCTCCTGGGACGTTCTCTCTTTCACAGTCTGCATTGGAAGGAGTGAGCTGTTAATCGTATAAAAATATAGGACTGAGGAGAATGTGAAAGGGGGCTTTTTGCAGCTTGATATTCACTGCTGTCTTACAACACTTTCATGGGCTCACAGCAAATGGAAGTCTTTATGCCCCCTCAAAATGTTTAACATTGGTATCCAGGAAGTGATTGGAGGTCTGCTCTCTCCCTTTTCTTTCCCCTGATGGCTTTTCTGCCTGTTGTAAGTATTAGCATACTGTTACCAGCCGCAACACACCTTAACTTCATTTTTTCGTTCAATACCTAGGTGATAGATGCTAGCTTCTGGAAAGAAAATATGTCTCAAGTGGACTCTGTCCTCTCTCCCACCCCAATTCTGAATCTAGTTGGCAAGATTCTGCATATAATGCATATAACCAGTGATAAGTAATGATAGAAGAGTATGTATAGATTTTATGAGATTAGAGGGTGAAAACCTCAAAACGAAATGAAATTGAACCCTTGTTTTACACTATAAACAAAAATCAACTCAAAATGGATTAAACTTAAACTAAGACTTGAAACCATAAAACTTTTAGAAGAAATCATAGAGGAAATCTCATTAAAATTACTTTTGGAAGCTATTTTTTTTAATTTGGCAACAAAAGCACAGGCAACAAAAGCAAAAATTAAATAAATGGAGCTAGATCAAGCTAAAGAGTTTCTGCACAACAAAGAAAACAGTCAACAGAATGAAGGGCAACCTATAAATGGGAGAAAATATTTATAAACCATATATCTGATAAAAGGTTAATATCTAAAATATATTGAATCACATGATTCAATAGCAAAATAAATAAATAAATAAATAAAATGGGCAAAGGATCTGAATAGACATTTCTTATACAAATGGCCAACGGGTATAAGAAAAGGTGCTCAATGTCACTAATCATCAGGAAAATGCAAATAAAAACCAGGAAGAGATATCACCCCACACTTGTTAGAGTGACCATTATCACAAAGACAAAAGACAAATATTGGTGAGCAAGTGGAGAAAAGGGAATCTTTACCACTTTTGGTGGAAATATAAATTGGGACAGTCATTGTGAAAAACAGTATGAAATTTCCTCCAAAATTAAAAATAAACTTACCATATGATCCAATAATCCCATTTCTGGGTATACATCCAAGGGAAATGATATCACTATCTTGAAAAGATACCTGCACTCCCATGCTTATTGCAGCTCATTCACAATAGCCAAGATAGGGAAACAAACTTAGTGATCATCAACAGATGAATGGAAAAGAAAATGTGGCATACAACTGTATCCATATCTACACATATATATGTACAGCATAGCCTGTGTACATATTTATACATACACACCATATTCTATTGTGTATGTGCATATATATTAATATATGAAGGGCATATATAGGGCATATATATTAATATATATTATTAATATATATTAGGGCATATATATTAATATGCACATACACAATAGAATATCATTCAGCCTTAAAAAAAGATGGAAATCTTGCCATTTGTGACCACATGAATAAACCTGAAGGATTTTATGCTAAGTAAAATAAGCATGACATAAAAAGACAAGTACTGCATAATCTAACTTATATGTAGAATCTAAAAAAAATAAAGTCAGACTCATACTAAAGAGTAGAATGGTGGCTACCAGTGGCTAGGGTAGGGAAGGATGTTGGTCATGAAAGTACAAATTTTCATGTATAAGATGAATAAGTTATGCAGAATTAATATGTAGCATAGTGACCATAATTAGTAATAATGTATTATTACTTATTACTTAAAACTCACTAAGAAAGTAGATCTTAAGTGTTCTTACCACAATTGAAAAAATAAAGGTGTAGGTATCTGAGGTAATAACATTTTAATTATCTTGAGTGTTGTAACGATTTCACAATGTTGTCTACCTTAAATATACATAATTTTTATTTGTCAATCATACCTCAACAAAGCTGGAAGAATAATAAAAGACAAAGAAAGACCTCTCACCTCTCACAAAAATCAACTCACAATGGATAACAGACTTAAACCTAAGGCATGAAACCATAAGAATTATAGAAGAAAATGTTGGAAAAACTCTTATAGATATCATCCTAGGCAAAGAATTTATGAAGAAGATCCCAAAAGCAATCACAGCAACAACAAAAATAAATAAATGGGGCCTGATCAAATTAAAAAGCTTCTACACAGCCAAGGAAACTATCATTAGAGTGAATAGACAACCTACAGAATGGGAGAAAATATTTGCATGCTATACATCAAATAAAGCACTGATAACTAGAATCTATATAGAACTCAGGAAAATCAGCAAGAAAAAAATCAAACAACACCATTAAAAAGCAGGCAAAGAACATGAACAAAAACTTTCCAAAAGAAGATAGACTAATGGCCAACAAACATATGAAAAATGCTCAACATCTGTAATCATAAGGGAAATGCAAATCAATACCATAATGAGATATCACTTAACAGTGAGAATAGCTTTTATGAAAAAGCCCCAGAAGGACAAATGTTGACATGAAGGCGGAGAGACAGGAACACTCATACACTGCTGGTGGGACTGAAAATTAGGACAACCTCTATGGAAAGTAGTATGGAGATACCTCAAAAAACTAAAAGTAGAACTACCATTTGATCCAGCAATCCCACTACTGGGTATTTACCAAAAGGAAAAAAAGACATTCTATAAAAAAAGACATTTGCACTTGAATGTTTATAGCAGCACTATTCACAGTTGCAAAGATGTGGAAACAACCCAAGTGCCCATCAATACATGAGTGGATTAATAAAATGTGGTCTATGTATACCATAGAGTACTACTCAGCCATAAAAAAAAGAAATGGTGAATTATCTCTTCTATTGTCCTGGATGGAGCTGGAGCTCATTCTTCTAAGTATCACAAGAATGGAAAAACAAACACCACATGTACATAAATTGGTACTAATCAATCAACACTTATGTGCACATATGGGAAGTAACAGTCTTAGGGTGTCTGGCAGGTAGAAGGGGGAGGCGGGATGGGTAAATTCACACCTAATGGATGTGGTGTACGCTGTCTGGGGAATGGGCACATTTGTAGCTCTGACTTGGGCAGTGCAAAGGCAATTTATGTAACCAAAGTATTTGTACATCCGTAATACTCTGAAATAATAAATAAATAAATAAACTAATTAATTAATTAAAATTAGATACAATAAAATTTTTTTAAATAAATTGAACTTAGTTACAATTAGAAAAAGAAAAGAAAATATATCACACAGGCAAAATAAAAAAAATAAAAATGCATTCGATGATTACAGTTGCATCTTTGACTTATCAGACACAAATATCCATTTGTTATTTTACTCTTTTCTAAGACAATACAATGAACTTTGGAAAGTTTATCTTTATTTTTCCCCTTCCCAATCTGTCATTATTTATATATATTTTAAATATTTTATATAGTTTTAGCCCCTAGATTTTCTATTATTATTAAACAGTGAAGAAAGTCTTATACGTATTTGTATATTGTTTTACATACTTTCCTGCATTTCTAGCATTCTCTCTAAGATCACTCTCCTTCCTCCTGAGCATACTTAATATCACCTTTTTCTGCTGGAAATACTTTTGTTAGTTTTGGTTTATCTAAAAACGTCTTCATTTTTGCCACTTTTTTTAATTAATTTTTTTTATTTCAATATATTTAGGGGTACAAATGTTTTTTGTTGCATGGATGAATTGTGTAATGCTATAGTCAGTGCTTATCGTGTACCTGTCACCCAGAATAGTGTACATTGTATCCAATAGGTTATATTTTATCCCTTCTCCCTTCCTCCCCCTTCTTGGTTTCCAATGTCCATTATACTGCTTTATGACAATATATACACGTTGTTTAGCTCCCACTTATAAGTTAGAACATGCGGTTTTTGTTTTTTCCATTCCTGAGATACTTCACTTAACATAATGGTCTCCAGTTCCATCCAAGTTGCTGCAAAAGGCATTATTTCCTTCTTTTTTATGGCTGAGTAGTGCTCCATGGTATATACATATTCTACATTTTCTTTATCCACTTATCAGTTTATGGTCACTTTGGTTGATTCCATATCTTAGCAATTGTAAATTGTGCTGCAATAAACATTCCTGTGCAGGTGTCTTTTTAATACAATGGCCTCTTTTCTTTTAGGTAGATACCCAGTAGTGGGATTGCTGGATAGAATGGTAGGTGTGTTTTAAGTCCTTTGAGGAATCTCCATACTATTTTCTGCAAAGGTTTGTTAATTTGCAAATCAGGTAGTGGAATAAATAGAAATCCAAGGACCAGATCTCAGTAAAATATTATAATCTGATATATAAAAATATGGCCTTTAAGTTTAGCAGGGAAATGAAAAAAAAATCTTGACAAATAGTAATTGAACAACTACACTCCTAGGAAAGAGTAAAGGGAGATACCTACTTAACTGCATACACCACAGCAATTACTCAGTCAAGTGTTAAAATAAAATGCAGTCATGAAAAAACCAAAAGAAAAATATGGGCAGACGCATACATGTCCTCAGAGATAAAAGAGGGATTTTAAATTGTCAACCCAAAGTAGAAACTATAAAGGGAGAAATGAATTCATTTAACAATAAAAACATTTAAAAAGTTCTCTGTGTGAAAAATAAAATCACGTGAACAAAAGTAAAATGGTAAAACAAAATACACTCATAAGATATGTGACAGAAGTGATTAATGCCCCAATATGAAATCTGTCTTTCAAATCAAAGAGGAGGAAAAGAGGGAGCGGGCAAGAGGGCTGACTGGAGACATCACTTGCCAGACCGTCCTGGAGGGCAGGAAGGGTTGCATAGTTTCATATAAAGGAGAGGGGAGAGGAGACACAGCTCAGGTGTCGGTCAGAGAGAGAAGTGCCAGAGCCTGCCCTGGACCTCATGGAGGAAAGTTGTGAACAGAGAAGGAAGAGGATAAACGAAAAAAATATATCAGCAAGGATCAAACCCAGAGAGACTCAGAGCCCAGTGAAGGGGTGAGGGGAGATTCCTTTCTCCCTCCCACACTCCTTCAGTGATCAGTGGGCTGTCAAGTTACTTGGAAGCTTTTCCACCCCCACAAGCCCAAGCACTGTGGCAGCCATGGAATTGTGGAGAGAACTTGCATGATCTCAGGGCTTGGACATTCTGCGCAGAGTTCCCCTCCAAGAAGAGTGACCCAAAAGGCTGGACAGCTGGCTTTCTTCCATTCAGACTCTATCCTTCCCTGCCTCTCCCCCACCCACTGCAACAGGGAGAGCGGGTTGAGCAAAGAATTTCATGAGCAGCGGCCTCTCCCCAGCTTATGCATCCTCCAGTCTAAGGTTTCCACAGAGAGGGGGGCTCATGTCTTTCCCCTTGAGGACCTGCAGTGGACTCTGGGTGCCTAATTAGGGAGCTCCCTCCCCACTGGTGTTTCTCGGGGATGCACGCCAGCAGGTCAGACATGCAGGCCAGATCACATACCCCCAGGACTTGGGTGGGTTGCTGGGGGAGATGGGGGAGGTTTGGGACCTGGATGTGGGAAGTGAGGGAGCCTACATGGGTGGAACTGACAGGAAAATACTGTCAAATCCATGAAGCCGTGATATGGGGAAGCGCCAATCCCCCCCACAGGAAAGCTGTACTGTTGGACTAGGGCAGGTCCTCTGCTGGGGAAGATCGCAGCCCACAATGCCATAGCAACTGAGTATGGCATGTTCAGGCTCCCAGGGAGTTGCAGCCCCTTTCTCATGAGCAGACTTTCTTGTCTGGAGAGCCTGCCTTGACCCTTCTCTCAGGGGCTTTCCTTAAGGGCTGGGAAAACAACCTCTGAGACCTGCCAAGGACTAGCAAAGCCTTCCAAATTCTCGCAATCTAACCACGCCCAGCCTCACTCCTCCACCCACTTCTTCTGTGGTGGAGATTAAGCAAACCCCTGGGAGATACAGGGCCCCTCCCAAAGCCTGGGGCAGCTAAGGGACTAGAACTTATCACATGCACAAAAGAAGATCTCTGCAGTTGGCTTTTTCCTGCAAGCATCAACAACTGACTGGGAGAACAACTGTATAGCTCATTACAGTATCTACCAACTCAATCAAACAGGGCATGGCCGATTCTTAACCATAAGAATCACCCACCATCTCAGAGATTAAGCTGGGGGTCCCAATACAATTCACACTGCTGGGAAGAAGTGAAGACAGCAGGATAGAAGAAACCCAAGGGGACACTGCTTTTCAGTAAAGAAATAAAATTTACAGGAAGCTTGATCTGTGAGGGGTCTCCCTACTCCACTGAAGACCTCTGGGCTGATCAGGGAGCTGCTCAGAGTTTGTGAAGAGACACTCCACTGGAGAGTGGGTGCAGCAGAGATCTGGTGCCTGCCAATCCAAAGTTTCTGCAACTGATGCCATCTTAATTGCTTGGCATAGGGAGCCAGATCTGCTTGGGACCCAGCCTTCCAGCAGTAACCTTTTCATCAACCTGCTGGGCCAGGGAGGGAACAGAAGCTCCCCCATGTCATACCCTGTGACTGGGGGCCAAGCACGCCTCCTCCCTGATGTGGGAGCTGAAGAGAGTAGGAGCTTCAGCTGCCACAGACACCACTTGAGAAGCCTGGGGTGATAGCCTCAATGGGTCCTAGGTGTGGGGGGAGAACCTAGGCTGACCAACAACTCTGGCCTGCCTACGCAAACCCTGGGCCACTGAGACAAACCCCCGCCTGTGTGGCAGGGCATCAGCAGTCCCCACGCTGGTGGAAGAGCCCTCCACATGGATGGCTCTGCCCCTGAAATCCCCAGAGCCAGCTCTGAAGCTCTTGCTGTACCTGAGTCTGAGGCTTTGCCCCTAAAGCTCCAGGGCCCCCATCTGGCCTGAGACCCCACTCCTGAGACTCCAGAGTCGTCCCCAAGACCCCACTACTGAGTCCACACCACTACCACTGGGCTGGCAGAACCATCCCAAGGTCCAACATGTCACTCAGGACCCTCCAGCCCTGAGCAGCTGTCACTCCTGGACTTGGTTTGAGAGAGTCCTGAGCAAAGGAGAACAGGTGCCCTGCAATCCTATTAGCCCAGAGCCAAGAGAAGAGGAGCTAGATGAAAATAAACCAGCAAAAGAACCCTGGTAACATGAAAAAAAAAATAGTTTGACACCAAGGGAACACAATGGAGCTATAGTACTGGACTCCACCTACAAGGAAATTGCCAAAATGACAGAAATGGAATTCAGAATATAGATGGCAAATAAGATGAATGGAATTGAAGAGAAAGTTGAAAACTAACAAAAAGAAACCAAAAAAATATTTTAGGAAATCAATGAAAAAAAATGAAAAAGTCACCAAATAGCTAGACTATATAAGAAAGGACATAATAGAACTTAAAGAAATAAAAGAGTCATTTAGGGAATTTCAAACAGAGCAGAAAGCTTTAACAACAGGCTAAGCCAAGGAGAAGAAAGAATCTCAGAGCTTGATGACAAGGCTCTCAAGATAACCCAGTCATTCAAGGAGGCAGAGAAGAGTATTAAAAAGTCCAAGCAATCCCTTATAGAGAGATGGGACAATGTGAAGTAAACTAACATTCGAATTATAGGTATCCATGAGGGAGAAGAAGAAAGAGCTGAAAGCATGGAAAATCTATTTGGGGAAATTATTGAGGAAAACTTCCCTGGTATTGGTAGAAATTAAAACATACAGATACAAGATGGACATCGAACACTGGGAAGATTCATAGCAAATAGAACATCTCCAAGACACATAGTAATCAACCTAGCCAAAGTCAAAATGAAGGAGAAAATTCTGCAAGCAGCAAGAAAAAGCATCAAATAACCAACAAAGGAAAACCCATCAGGCTAACTGCAGACTTCTTAGTGGAAATTTTACAAGCCAGAAGGGGTTGGGGCTGCATCTTCAATCAACTTTAACAGAACAACTGCCAGCATAGAATTTTGTATCCTGCAAAACTAAATTTCAAAATAGATGAAGAAATTAAACCTTTTCTAGACAAACAAACACTAAAGGAATTTGCCAACACCAGACCTGCTCTGCACGAAATACTCAGAACATCACTGTACACAAGTCAGTACAACAGATACCCACCGACATAAATTCACCTAAAAAAAACCCCCAAAACTCCCAACCCTTTAACAATAGAACAAGCGTTAAAACAAAGCTATAAGGGACTACCCAACAGGATGAATAGACCAAAATCCCATATGTTAATGCTATCAATTAACATTAATGGACTGAATGCTCTTCTTAAAAGACATAGGCTGGCTGAATGGATGAAAAAACACAATCCAAGTGTCTGCTGTCTCCAGGAAATATATCTAAACCACAAGGATGCACACAGACTCAATGTGAAAGGGTGGAAAAAAAAATATTCCACGGAAATAGAAATCTAAAGAGAGCAGCGTACCCATTCTCATATTAGATAAAATTGACTTTAAGCCAACAAAAGTAAAGAAAGACAAAGAGTGTCACTATCTAATGGTAAAAGGAACAATTCAACAGGAAGACATCACAATCCTAAATATATATGCACCCAACACAGGAGCTTTCCAATACATAAAGTAAATTTTACCAGAGGTAAGCAAAGAAATAAACATCACCATTGTAATTGCCGGGGACCTCAACACCCCACTGTCAGAGATCAACAAATTATCAAAGCAGAAAATACATAGAGAAACAATGGACTTAAACCAAATGCTAAATCAAATGGACCTTACAGACAGTTACAGAACATTCCACTGCAAAATTACAGAATACACATTCTTCTCAGCAGCACACGGGCCATTCTCCAAGATTGATTATATCTTAGACCACAAAACAGGTCTCATCAAATTCAAAAAGATCAGAATCATACCATGTACCTTCTCAGATCACAGTGGAACAAAACTAGAAATCAGTCACAAGAAAACCACTCAAACCTACACAAAATCATGGAAATTAAACAACCTACTGCTGAACAATTACTGGGTGAAGAATGAAGTTAAGAAAGAAATAAAAACAATTCTTTGAACTGAACAAGAAAGGGGGCACAAGCTATCAAAATCTATGGGACACAGCAAAAGCATCCCTCAGGGGAAAATCATAGGCTTAAATGTCTACATAAAAAAGACAGACAGATAACAAATTAACAACCTAATGTCACACCTCAAGGAACTAGAAAAGGAAGAACAAATCAAACTCAAAGCCAGCAGAAGAAAAGAAATAACAAAGATCACAGCAGAACTAAATGAATTGGAAAAAAAAAAAATACAAAGTGTTAACAAAACAAAAAGTTGGTTCTTTGAAAAGATAAACAAAATCCACAGACCTCTTGCTAGATTAACCAAGAACAGAAGAGAAAGGACCCAAATAAGCTCAATAAGAAATAAAAAAGGTGACATTACAACTGATACTGCAGAAATACAAAACATCCACGAATACTACATAAATCTCTACATGCGTAAACTAGAGAACACAAAGGAAATGGACACGTTCCTGGAAACACACAATCTCTCAAGACTCAACCAGGAATAAATAGAACTTCTAAACAGAACAATAATGAACAGTGAGATCAAAGCAGTAATAAAAAACCTCCCCACAAAAAATAGCCCTGGACCAGATGGATTCACAGCTGAATTCTCTCAGAACTATGAAGAAAACCTGGTACCCATAATACAGAAATCATTCCATAATATTGAGAAGGAGGGGATCCTCCCCAACTCATTCTATGAAGCCAGTATCACCTTGATACCAAAGCCAGGAAAGGACACAACAAAAAAGAAAACTACAAACCAATATGCCTTATGCATATAGAAGCAAAAATCTGCAATAAAATACTAGCAAACCAAATTCAACAGCACATCAAAAAAATAATCCACCATGACCAAGTGGGCTTCATCCCAGGGATGCAGGGATGGTTCAACATAAGTAAATCAATAAATGCGATTCGCCACATAAACAAAAGAAAAACAAAAATCATATGATCATCTGAATAGATGCAGAAAAAGCATTCGGCAAAATCCAGCAACATTTTAATAAAAACCCTCAACAAACTAGGCAAAGAAGGAAAAATGTCAGAATAATAAAAGCCATAAATGACAAACCCAAAGCCAATATCATACTGTATGGGGAAAAGTTGAAAGCATTCCCCCTAAGACCTGGAACAAGACAAGGATGCCCACTGTCACAACTTCTATTCAACATAGTGCTGGATGTCATAACCAGAGCAATCATGTGAAAGAAGAATATTAAGGGTATCCAAATCAGAAAAGAGGAGGTCAAACTATCACTCTTTGCTGACAACATGATCTCGTATCTAGAAAACCCCAAACATCCCACCAAGAGTCTCCTGGAATTGATAAATAAATTCAGCAAAGTCTTAAAGTATACTAAGTCAATTTACATAAATTAGTAGCATTTCTATACACTAATAACAGTCAAGTCGAGAGTCAAATCAAAGACTCAATACCATTCACAATAGCTACAAAGAAAATAAAGAAAATAGCTAAGAATGTACTTAACCAAGGAAGTGGAAGATCTCTACAAGGAGATCTATGAAACTCTGAGAGAAGAAATCTCAGAGGACACAAACAAATGGAAAAACATAAGCTCATTGATAGGTAGAATCAACATTAAATGTCCATACTACCCAAAGTGATTTATAAATTTAATGTAATCCCATCATATTACCAAAGTCATACTTCACAGACTTATATAAAATAATCCTATGCTTTGTTTGGAGCAAAAAAGAGCCCAAATAGCCAAAGCAATCTTAAGCAAAAAGAGCATATCTGGAGGCATCACATTACCAGACTTTAAACTATACTACAAGGTTATAGTAACCAAAACAGCATGGTATTAGTGCAAACATAGAGACATAGATCAATGGAGCAGTACAGAGAACCCAGATATAAAATCTTTTATCTATAACCAACTTATCTTTGACAAAGCAGACAACAGTGCACACTGGGGAAAAGAAGCCTTATTCAATAAATTGTGCTGGGAAATTTGGATATCCTCATGCAGAAAAATGAAACAGGACCACTACCTCTCAACACTTACAAAAATTAATTCAAGATGGATAAATGACTTAGATCTAAGGCATGGAACCATAAGAATTCTAGAGGAAAATGTAGGAAAACTCTTCTAGATATTGGCCTAGGCAAAGAATTTATGACTAAGACCCCAATGGCAATTACAGCAACAACAAAAATTAATAAATGGGATTTTATTAAACTAACAAACCTCTGCACAGTTAAGTAAACAACAGAGCAAATAGACAACCTACACAATGGAAGAAAATATTTGCAAGCTATACATCTGATAAAAGGCTTATAACCAGAATTTACAAATAACTCAAGCAAATCAGTAAGAAAAAAATCAAACAGCCCTATTAAAAAGTGGGCAAAAGACATGAACAGAGACTTTTCAAAAGAAAATAGACCAATGGCCAAAAAACACATGAAAAAAATGCTCAATATGTTTAATCATCAAAGAAATGCAAATCAAAACTGCAATGAAATATCACCTCACCCCGGTTAGAATGTCTTTTATTAAAATGTCCAAAAACAGTAGATGCTGGTGTGAATGCAGAGAGAAAGGAACACGTATACGCTGTTGGTGGGACTGCAAATTAGTACAACCTCTATGGAAAACAATATGGAGATTCCTCAAAGAACTAAAAGTAGACCTACCACTTGAATTAGCAGCCCCACTTTTGGCTATTTACCCAAAGGAAAAGAAAACCTTTCATCAAAAAGACACCTGCACTTGAATGTTTATTGCAGCACAATTCACAATTGCAAAGATGTGGAATCAACCCAAGTGCCCATCGATCCATGAGTGGATTAATAAAATGTGGTATATGTATACCATGAAGTACTACTCAGCCATAAAATTAATTATTTACCTTTTGCAACAATCTGGATAGAACTGGAGACTATTCTCCTAAGTGAAGTATCTCAAGAATGGGAAAACAAACACCACATATACTCACTGTTAAATTGGAACTAATTGATGAGCACACAAGTGCACAGAGGGAAGTAAAACTCAGTGGAAATCAACCAGTGGGAGGGGAGAGAAGGGGAGACTTAAAAAACCTACCTAACGGGTACCATGGACACTATTTGGGTGATGGACACACCTATAGCTGGGACTCAAGCATTACAAAAGCGATCCAGGTAGCCTAAAACATTTGTACCCCCTAATATTTTGAAATAAAAAAAGAGGAAAAAATCCACAGACAACTAAAAAAAGGGGAAAAAAAATCTTTCAATGTACTAAGTAAAAAAGAGTAATTGCTAGTAAATTTCAAATCTTTCTAACTTCATCAGTTATTTTAAAATGTATTTTTTCAAAGGGATATATGGTCTCCTTACTTTATTGCCTTAGAAGCATAATACTCCATGTTGTCAAGATGATGATGGGGTGATGGGGTGATCAGTCACTGTCACATATTGCTGCTGCTATTCTAAAATAAGCTAACATTTCTTGTGCACATGCAACACACACAGTTAACCTTTTATTATCAAGTAATTCCATTTCTAAGAATTTACCTTAAGGAAAAATATAAAAAATCTGTGTATATCAGCATTTTGAATTGCTATATACGTCTGGAATTGATAAACTAAGGGAAAGTCTCCCGTTAAGTCAAATATTTGACAACTAAGAAGTCAAATCAGAAGTGAAAAATGATTAAAGATAGGAATAGGTCTGAAAACAAATAAGCCAATTAAAACAAAAAAAAAAGAGTCAAAGACATTACTAATCAATATAAAAATGTGAGTCATTTGGCTAATGGATAGGATCATACAATGATCTCTTTTGTATTTTCTGTTGCTATTCTTTCCAGGAACAAAACACAGATATTAAGAACATAGAAGTGTTAACTGCTGATATACTCTAACAGAGGCCTGAACCCCCTGCCCGGCCTAGAGACAGGTTCTCCAGTGGATTCTTGGGCCCTTCATAACCTCTCAAGTTGTGAAATGACGCCCATCTAAAGGTCTCATCTATCATCTTCAGACCTCAGATTTTGGATTATCTTTCTCTATTTCTGGGGATTCCATAGAGCCACAGATCCAGATATAACTCAGATACAACCAAATGAAGCAAAAGAGGCTTGGCAGAAGGGGCTTTTGGAGCCACAAAATATTCTGAGGAGGGAAAATAGGGTTGAGCGAAATGCAAGGATTGACAGGATTCTACTCAAAGTGCCCTCAGATAAAGAATGACTACTCTTCTTTGCCTGCAATAATTGGCAGAACTGCTGAAAGTTTCATGTGGCCTGCTGGTAAGCTAGTATATTTTCCCCCAGCCTCTCTTCTCTTTCCTTATCTTCTTTGTATCTAATCAGTCATGAAAAACCACAACTGCACACCTAATCATGAGTCTGTAGTAGTTCTTTTCTCCCTTTTTATTCTTCCTTGCCTCTCCTTCGGCCTATCCCTCACACACCTTTTTGTAGAATCATGATCAGCTCATTTTTAAATGTATCAAAATGTTAAATTTTATGTGCATCATGAAAGTAATTTTATGATGCTCTACCCTGCATCTCTTTTTGATTCAGCTTTACGCAACAAGGATTTATAGAGTTCCTGCCTATTAAATGTAAAACAGTGCTGTAGATGTTGGAGGTAAAAAATAATGATGAAAGGATTTTCGCCCTTAAAAAAGGTATGAGGAATTTAGTCCAGGTGGCTCCTCTTTTTTAAAGACATTCGATTATCTTTTTTTTATTTTTCTCAGGTGCATGTGGCATTTAGGAGATGTCTGCACAAATTTATTATTACCAACCTGAATTGTTAATATTAACATTAATTTCTAATATCTTTGAAATTAAGCATATGCCCACCAACATCCTGGTCAATTGCCAAAAAAGAATGAACTGGAAAAGTATTATACCCGTGGTTCAGATCCAAGTGTCTCTAGTGGGAACCTTGAGTACAGAAATAGCTTTAAACATGAAACCAATAATTAAACTCTGTGTTTCTTAGCATGTGACACACAACCTAGATATATTCTAGTCACATAGGTGACTGAACATAGTGTGTTCTCAAAAAATAAAAATAAAAAATAAACAAAACATCAATAAATGACTATGAAGGATTGGATGAACATACTATATGCTATGGCACCAGTGGTCTTCCTGGGTATTGTATATTTGCCCCATTCTAAGACAGTGGTTCCTTCTAAATAGTTACCATTTCCAGTCTGAGAGACATGCCTGGCTCATACCTGATTTGTAAGGCCATGAAGAGTGAGCCACTCTGATTTCCAAAAATACCTAGCTGTGGTGACTCAGATAATAAACCTTTATCACCTCTGGGGCATTCTAGACATCTACAGCTCTAGAAATTCTAGGAACCTAAGAAATTACAATTTTATATCTACTACAGTTTCACAATATAACAATGGCCAATAAACACTGGAACTTTATTCACATAAATAAAAGATGGTTTATTGTCACACAATTCAAAAATCCAATGTCAAAAGTCACAGCAAGGGCAACCTCTGGGCACTGTATCTAGCAGAATAGATGAGAGCTGCATAGGGAAAACTAAGGAGCCACATTAGCCTGATTGCCTTGTATAATCCCTGTAGGGATGTCCCTGTAGGGATGTCCCTGTAACAACACATCCTAGTAATAATATCCTGATGGACTGCTATAAAAAACTCCCTTTCCTGAGATACTGTGGCTACATCCCCAGACCTCCCTCGTCAGTTTAGGTTAGAGTTTCACTGGGTGGGTTTAATTTTTTCCCTCAGCAAACCTGCCATCCTAAGATCAAGTCCAGCATTACTCTCTGCACAAGGGACTGCAGCCAAGAGTCCTATTTCTGTGATAGCTATTTATGTCATTCAGGGATTCCCTGGGAGACATTTCATCATCCCTTCTTGTCCTTGGGGGACTGGGTCCCCTCAGTTGTGTAGGAGACTTAGGCAGTCATTTGAATCCCTCACTGCTAGTCATCTTGGACTCTGTGGTGTATAGCAACCTTCTCTCCTATGCTCTGAGGACACAACTACCTTTTCAGTAACCCGTTGTCTGGGCCAAGGCTCCATTCTTAATGAAGTAGTGGTCTTCTCTGTTAGGGATGAAGCAGGCAAATCTGAGGCACTAATTTACTACTCCCCATATCCTCCTCTTGAAGAGGAGGTTGGAACAGGAAATTAATGCCAGTATATAAATTCAAAATTTCATTATTAATAATATTTGTATTAGGCATATAAAGATATCATGGTAATGTGAATGTCAAAAAAATTTTAATTCTAATGTAAATGTAATCCTATATAATATTCATGATTTTTCTAGGTCTCTTTTAAAACATTACTGATTTGATATGACATTACTTTTTTACTGCTGGCAAAATTATTCTTATCAACTATGTGGGAATCAGAAAATGAGAGAAGTGATGGAGATGGTGATTAGAGATGTCTTCCCTGAACCCGTTGGAGAATAATTGGACCTGGGGTCTAGCAGCCTAAAAACTTCCTCTATTTCTTAGGAAGTTTTTACAATTTCCTTTATCTTAAAAATGAGGAAATTGAGCTAGATGGTCTTGGCCTATTCTGAAATTTGCAGGGGACAATTTTATATATGTGTAATACTTCTAGTGTTTATCCTTATAAATTAAACTGCTCACTTTGGTATAATTAAAGGTGGATTTTTAAAAAAAATGTTGGTCTCATAGAAACAGCAAATAGAAAGGTGGCTATATCAGAGGCTGGGGGTGGGGAGGGAGAGGAACGGGCAAAGGGAAGATGTTGATCAGGGGTACAAAGTTTCAGTTAGACTAGAGGAACAAGTGTTAGTGATCTGTTGCATTGCATGGTGACCACAGTTAGTAATAATATATTGCATATTTCCAAATTGCTGAAAGAATAGATCTTTAACATTCTCACCACAAAAAAATAAGTAGAGAGGTAATGAATATGTTAATTAGCTTGATATAATCTTTCTACAATGGATACACAAATCAAAACATCACATTGTACCCCATAAATATACACAATTAGTATTTGTCAGCTAAAAATAAATAAAAATAATTTTTAGAAAGATAGACTGATGTGCCATCTTCTTTTCCCTTTTTTCCTGGATTTTCATCTTTCATTTAGTGTTTGCCAGCTTCTTATAGTTGGTTTTATTGTAAGATGTCTCACATTTTCTTAAATAAAGGGAAAATATTAAAGCCAAAAAATAAATAAATTCTCTTGACAGAGATGATTTAAGTCAGAGTTCAATAAAATCATATAAATCTTATGAAAACTTCTAAAAATCCCATGTCATATTGTTTATCATTCTTCTAAATTATGACTTAAATTTTTTTAATATTTTAATCGTGCTGGGGAAGTTATTTATGGACAATTGTAAAATATATAATAAAGGATAAATAAATAAATAAATTTAATAAAAGACCATTCATAGAATTAATAGTCATAACCATTCAGGTAAACTGGAATTTTAAGCCTACTTTAGGTTTGTGGTGAATTAGTTTTCTCTGATACTAGCATATGTAGAACCACTAGACACCCAGTTCTTTGGATGAGTCTTATAGAAGGTTCTTATCTCTTCAGCCATGCCAAGACTCTTAAGGGCCTGTCCTCACTTATCTAATTCTAAAACAAATCTGCCTTATGCATCACTGAAGTAGGGAGGGAAAAAATTCAATGAACCACTTGTGACCCCTACTGGTGTCCAGAAGGGACTATCAGAGGAATGACCTTCAAAAAGTGGCCATATAATTTTTTTTTGTCCAAAGCAGGGTATGAGTGTGTCTTACAGTAATTATGTTGGAAGAACAAACAAAGACTGAACTGTCCTGGCAAACAGGGGTGTTTTCATTCAATGTAATTATAAAGAACTTGACTTCCAAACACAACAGGGATCCTTTATGTCTTTAGCAAGGACTATTGGTCATTACTCTACCTAATCTCAAAAAGACAGCAGGTAATCACATAGGGAATTATACCCATAGGACAGAAGACAGACAGAGATGTCTGCATATGTAGGTCAGTTTTAGTCAGAGTGCATAAGAAAAGACTCCTTTTAGAATGAAATAATGTCTTTTGCAGCAACTTGGATGGAACTGGAGACCATTATCCTAAGTGAAGTACCTCAGGAATGAAAAACAAACACCATGTGTACTCTCTAATAATTGGGAGCTAATTGATAGGCACACATGGACACAAAGAGATGTAAAGGTCATTGGAAATGGAGGGTTGGGGGAGGAGTGGAGAGGTAAAATCTTACCTATCAAGTACAATGAACACTATTTGGGTGATGGGCACACTAAAAGCTCCCACTTAAGCATTATAAAAGGCATCCATGTAACAAAAGCATTTGTACTCCCTTACTATTTTGAAATTTAAAAAAAAAGACTCCCTTGAAAGAATGATCTGTTTAATTTAATCACTTTCTTGCTTTCCAAGTCAACATTCCATACAGTGCACAGAAGGAATGTCATAATTTTATTACTGAGCCAGACTAAAATTCAATGCTATTTGTCTTCTTTATTTATTTTATGCTAGGCATTGTTCTGGTTGCTGGGAACTCAGAAATATCACACAAACTGACTTTGAGATAGCATAACATAGCATGATGTTTTGGAAAACTGTGAGTATTTTTTTTTAATATAGGTGGAGTATTTGGTGCATTTGACATATTGTCTACTTTCCTCTTTAAAAGTCTTCATTTATTGGCCTCATCAACACTACCTTTTCCTGATTCCCATCCTACCTCTCAAGATATATCAAAAAAGTTTCTCCAACATTTACTGCTCCTGTATTGCTAAAAGGCTTATATTCTCTGTGGTGGCACCATTAATATTTGTAGCTAGTCTGCAGAAGCCTGAATGAAAGTATGTACTTTTAACCATACATTCACAGAGTGTCTATATCTTTTGTGATCAATCCCAGTGCCTCGTCTACATGTCTATATCAGGCTGGGAATGAGAGGAATCATGTTTGAATTCTGAATGTTGTATCCAAGGTCAGCAAGAATTCTTAGGGCAGCACCTGTTTTACATATCATACAAATCTTGCATATGATGACCCAAGTTTAGCAGCATGTGGCCGGCAAAGATCAGTTGTATACAGATGATTTTACATGCACTTACAAGATATGAGTGTTTGTATTCATTTTATCTTTATATCTCTGTGATTATACAGCTCTTAATTTATAGAATAATTAACTAATTTAAAAATTATTTGATAAGTACCCACTTTATGTTAAACTTCATTTTGTACATCAGTGAGCAAAAACCAGACATGGTTCCTAATCTTCTAGAGCTTCCAATAAATCTAATGAAAAATCAGTATATAGTAAGTGGTATAAATATAAACCAGTATACTGAGATAAGAGTAACTTAGTAGAGGGAGTTGAAGAAATAGGATAATCTAGATGGGGGGTGGTATTAGAAAAATCCCCCTGAAGAAGTATCACTTGAACTGAAAAATGATACTGAAAGTGATGAAAGTTTCTGTGCAAACAACTGGGGTAGATAATTCTGAGCCAAGAGAAGATAATGGGCAAAGATCCTGAGACAAGAATATATTTGATTTGTTTTGAGGAAGATAAAGGTAACTAGAGATTAAGGAATGGAGACAACAGTGGCCTAAGATGTACTAGGAGAGGCAGATGGGCTAGGTCATATAAGGCTTTTTGACCATGACAAAGACTTTGTATTTTATTAGGGGGAATGAGAGGCTGTCAGAGTGGTTTGTCAACATGGACTTATGCAATCCAGTAGGTGTTTGTAGAAGAACAGTTTGCTTTCTCTGGGAAGAATACATTTTTAGAGGGCAGGCAGAAAAAAGTGAGATAAACTAGGAAATTATTACAATAGCCAGACAATATTATAAACCAAGACTTCATCCATGTGTGAGTGAAAAGTGGGCAGATTCTGGATATGTTTTAGGTGGAAGTAATAGAAATTGGTGAAAGATTTGATGGACAGAGGAAAGGGAAAGATAAAGAGAAATCAAGAATGAATTTTAAGAGTTTTCTTAAGCATTTGTGCTATTGGTAGAGTCATTTTATGATACCAGGACAAAATGGGGAGAAAATAGATTTGGGAGGAAAATCAAGTATTTTTCTGGCATTATTCTTACTTTGAGATTAAATATCCAGATGGACACATCAAGTAGGCAGTCATATACATGAATTCAAACTCCCAGGAGCAGTCAGGAATTAGTGGTGTAAATGTTAGCCTCAAATAGTAAGAAAAAAAATTAATATAGTCTCTACTTCAGGGAATTTAGAATTTAGTGTGCAACAGAGACATTAGTCAAATACTCAGTGAATAAATGTCAAATTATAAATTGAATAAGTTATTTAAAAATAAAATGTTACACCAAAACAGTAGCTATATGGGGGAATCTGTCTTACTTAAGAGGTTTCTTGAAAAGTGATGGTTGAGGTGCAAAGGAAAAATACAACGTTGTTTCATAAAGGGCAGAAAGAAGTTGGGGGAAATACAGTGAATATCTTAGTCAGGTAGAATATCTGGTGAAAAATCTTATGAAAGAAGAGAAATGGGTTTTGGACAAATTAAAGAATATAAGTATTGAAAAGCTGGACAAATTTTTCTACAAAGAGCAAAGAAAATCCAAACATTCAATGGAAGAAATGTATTAAAAATACATAAGTTTTTCAGTGCTGAGAGGGGACCAGGGCAATAAACACCAATGGACAGACTTCTAGAAGAGGTCAGACTAGTGTAGAGTGTACATTGAAAAGAAAGCCTAAGGAATGGTGGTGAGGCCAGTGAGAAAAAAAATGAAGAGGACACAAAAGGAAGCCAGAATTTGAAAGTACTTTAACATGTTGGAATGATTCAATCAAACATGAAAGCGAGTGTGCACTTTTGAACACCTGTCTACATTATTAGAACTTTTAAATCTTTCGTGATGATTTCCAGGGCCAGGACTGAAAGCAGAACAATGTAAAGAAGAAGCCAGTTAATTCTGTTACAGTAAGGCTTTTGCAATTATAAGCTTAGCTATTTGAGCTTGGCCTTCTGATCTAAATGCATATTAAATAAATGCTTAATTGACTGATCAGTTGAATGAATCAAGGAGTAGGGAACACTGAGCTGCTATCAGAGGCTCAGAGTCTTCAGTCTAAGTCTCTACATCACAAGGGCACAGATGAGTTGGACATCTCAAAGGGCCAGAGCTCCTGTGGGAAATCATTTGCTAAAGGTCTCATGCATAAATATTCCCCTCTGCCTATCATTGAAGAAGAAAAAGGAATTGCTGGCTATGTCATCAGAAGTAAAAGAAAGAAGGAATGTCCTCAATAAATTCTATCTGAAGAAAAAAATACACTTGGATACAGGAGAAAATGGAAAATGATGGGTAAAAAGTGACTACTTAAATGGACTTTGGATACTCGAAGCCCAAAGATCACTCTTCACTTCAAATGCTTAACGAACTGGAGGGAAGAAAATAATTTTTTTGAGTATGTTAGCTTTTAACATTATTGGTGTAAAATTTTCACCACTGTCCCTGGGAAAATGTCTCAGGAAAATATTTTCTTTTAAAATAACTTCCTACTTTTATTCATTTCTTCTTTATTTGTTTTTACATGGGGCTTCTAAGGATATATCCACATTCTGCCAGTGGATGAATAATGACTCTTAAATGACATAAGAAGAAGACCATTTTCTCAAAGGCAGCAGGTAATATGACTCTAAAGAACAGAATTGCTACTCAGCTATATTTTTAAAATTCAATAACGTTTTAGGGTAAATTTTTTTTACTTAGAAATTTCATTTCATTCATCTGAAATTGGAACATTTTCTTTGAAATAGTCAATCTCAGTATCTCAATTCCAGGATGATTCCTTCAGTAAGCCCCAGCACAAATTTGTCCTTTTTCCTCCTCACTGGATTTTCTGGCCTGGAGCAACAATATCCCTGGTTCTCCATCCCCTTCTCCTCTATCTATGCCATTGTGCTTTTGGGCAATTGCATGGTGCTCCATGTGATCCGCACTGAGCCAAGGCTGCACCAGCCCATGTTCTACTTCCTGGCCATGCTGGCCCTCACTGACCTGTGCATGGGGCTTTCCACCATGCACACAGTGCTGGGGATCCTGTGGGGGCTCATTCAAGAGATCAGTCTGGATTCTTGCATTGCCCAGTCCTATTTCATCCATGGTCTGTCCTTCATGGAGTCCTCTGTCCTCCTCGCTATGGCCTTTGACCGGTATATTGCAATTTGCAATCCACTGCGTTATTCCTCCATCCTGACTAATTCTAGGATTATCAAAATTGGGCTTACCATATTGGGTAGGAGTCTCTTCTTTATTACACCCCCCATCATCCGTCTGAAATTCTTCCATTACTGTCGGCCCCACATCCTCTCTCACTCTTTCTGCCTGCACCAGGATCTTCTCCACCTAGCGTGTTCAGACATCCGATTCAACAGTTACTATGCTCTGATGCTGGTCTTTTGCACACTTTTGTTGGATGCTGTACTCATCCTCTTTTCCTATGTCCTGATTCTTAAGCAAGTCCTGGCAGTTGCCTCTCAGGAGGAGCGGCATAAGTCATTTCAGACCTGTATCTCCCACATCTGTGCTGTTCTTGTGTTCTATATCCCCATCATTAGCCTCACAATCGTGCACCGTTTTGGCAAGCACCTCTCCCCCATGGTCCATGTTCTTATGGGAAACGTCTACATCCTTTTCCCACCTTTGATGAACCCCATCATCTACAGTGTCAAGACCCAACAGATTCGTACCAGAATACTCGGACTCATTTCTTCGAAAAGACTTTGACATACTCAGGTCTTAAAAAAAAAAAAAAAGGAGAAGAAGAAAAAAATAAAATAAAATAAAGTTTATAAGAATTAGAGCTTTAGCCCTGAGTCCATGATCATTGATTGTAAAACAAATTTTAAATGTAGTCAGAGAATCATCTACAAATAATTTCCATAGTTCCATTTTAACTTCTGTCCTGGATGAGGTTGCTTTTAGAGCCACAGGCAGTGAGGCTTCATCTGAAACATTCCATACATTTGACAAGAATTGATGATTTGTGTCAACCTGGACATATGTAGGTCACTCCATCAATATGACCACATTTAAGAAATAGGAAAAAAAAGGTAACATGCTCCAAATGTAATTTTAAGCATTTTCTTTGAGTAAGACAAAGATGGAATAAAAGCTTAGGTCTTCAAGTTTCAAAGTAGATAACTTGAAGTTTCTTTAATTCTATGAGGTTTAGTTAATTAATCTTCAAAATGGGGAAACTATCCAACTCGCGAGAATGTTGTGATAACTGTATACACCAGAATTCTCTAATGGAACTTTTCTAAAATGATGGAGATATTATATAATATACCATAGAAAAGACCAACATAGAACGTATGGCAACTAAGCACTTATATAATTGAACAATTGCATTTTCAATTTTAGCTAACTTAAGTTAATTTATACTTAAATGTTGAAGACCATTGTAGTGGATAGTTCAGTGGCTACTGTATTGGACAGTGCAACTATAGAGTATAAAGAAGACACACAAGAAATATGATGTTGGATTCAAATTTTACCATGTCTAATTTAAATCAGAATCCTTACATCTTAGATTTTATATGTGGACTCCATTGCTGGAAGTGGATTTTGATCTGGATCTTTTGCTTGTATATCTAAAGGGAGGGATGTTCTGAACAGATGAAACTATCTGCTTATGACTGATTATGAATTCAAAAGAAAAAAAGATAAAAGAACATAAAGAGATTCTCTTCTAAGTAAGCTTGTCTACCTTCAAGAGAAGGAAAGAAAAGAAGGACATCAGGTGGGGATCTGTGCAGGGATAAAAAGAAAGCAATCATTTTAACCGTTATATAATCTCTTAGATACCTAAGGAGGTAAGTGTTAATACTTTACAAATTAATGCATCAGGGTAATTTTATACCACAGAGCAAATATTTCTTAATATTTTTTAGATATCAACCAAATCTAATTAGATTTTTTTTTCCTGTATTTGTACCTTTCCCTCCTTTTTGTTTTGTACTTCATTCAATTAAACAGTCTCTGTCTGCTTACTCTTAGGTCAGAGCCAAGAGGAAGACAGGCAAGCCTGGGGGCATGGTAAAATGCCGTTTATTTTGAGCATCTGGTTGTAGGTGGGTGGAGGCCAAAAAGGGCGTCCACCCAGAGGAGGGGAAGGGTGGCAAGCTTGATAGAAAGTTTGGGGAGAGGGAGTTTCTGCCAGCTCCATCCCAGCCTTTGTAATTCAGAGTTATCTTTACAACCGCCAGAGTCTCTGGAGCCTGCAGCCTGTGGATGCGGGGGGGAGGGTCCTTATCTTACTTCATCTACTGCATGCATTCAGGGGCAGACCCAACTCTTATTTGACTCAGAATCTGGAAAGCAAATATACAGTCTTTGATTTATAATAGCTTAAGCCTCAAAGTGGGGAAATAGTTTCTGGACAGAATAAAGGGTCATGGTTAGAAAGCTAAATGTAAAATTATACCTAGAACAAGAAATTAGGTCTTCTGGGTTAGATTATAGGGTTAATCTAAAGGTAAAAGAAGTGAATTTCCTGATATCAAAGAGGATCTAGTCTACTTTCTGCTACAGCTGCCAGAGTTTAAGACTATAAGGTAGGGTTTAGAGTGGCGAATAAAAAATGGCTATGTTCTAATTGCTAACTTCAATGTAATTAATTTTTTCCACATAACCGTATAGCTATGATTCATTAAATTAATATGAATGCCAGGTGCTAGGTACTGCACTAGGTTCCCTGATGGTAATAAACATTTGTATGATCTATCTCAGCAGACTGGAACATGCCCAATCTGACAAGATTCCTATGGCTCTGTTTTATAATAAAAACAAAAGTTAGGTGCTGAATGTGCAGATGTTATATCCATGTCTCACAGGCAATCATTGGGCACATATTTCTCAATGGCCATAGAAGCTTCCCTTCAATGCCTTGGCACTGGATAAGCATACCCTCCCCCCCAGCTGATACAAAGCTGGAGAAGCAGGGAACTCTTTAATAACTGACACTATGATTTCTACCAACCAGTCATATGGAAGTATCAAAATGAATTTATATTAAATTATAGGAATAGAATTACATGTCTAACACACTTGAGTTGGCCTGAGAGTCATATTTAACATGAGGAGGGAGGAGGCTCATTTGAGGACTTCATACTTGTTAGGTCAGAGCCGAGAGGAAGACATGCAAGCCTGGGGGCATGGTAAAATGCCGTTTATTTTGAGCACCTGGGTGCAGGTGGGTGGAGGCCTAAAAGGGCATCCACCCAGAGGAGGGGAAGGGTGGTGAGTTTTATTGAAAGTTTGGGAGGAGGAGTTCTGCCAGTTTCTGTCGGCTCCATCCCAGCCTTTGTAATTCAGAGTTATCTTTACAACCTCCGGAGACTCTGGAGCCTGCAGCCTGGGGGGGGTGGGGTTGGTTTCTTATCTGACTTTATCTACCGCATGCATTCCCGGGCAGACCCAACAAAAACCAAACTGTAACCCCAGCACAACAAGTCCACTTGCTCAAGGCTTCTTAGGTGTGGCTCCGGGTCATGGTCCTCAAATTTGGCTAAGAATAAACCTCTTTAAAATTATTTTAGAGTTCGGCTTATTGGTATCATAAAGATTTTCCACTAACAATGTGGTATCTGGTCCTGCAGCCTCAGCACATAGAAAATGCAGACTGTCAGGCTCCAGTCCAGTTTTACTGAATCAGAATCAGTATTTAGTTTTTCTGCTGTTGGTAATGTTCTCTCTCTGGGTCTGAGTGTTTAAAAGCTGTTGTTAATTTTGTGTCAATTTATCAGCCTATATCTTTATTTGTGTAACTTTCTATATTTAATTTAATAGTAAAATACCAATTTAAGGAATATCAGTGAAAGTGTTAATTTACAGGTAAACCTGGCAGACAATATATGTATTTATTTATTTTCACTTTATATAATCCACTGAAACTTCAGATGTGTACCCAAGGACTCATTTAGACTCAAGGTGAAGGGATGGAAAAGAATATTCCATGCAAGCGGAAACCAAAAGAAAGCTGGCATAGCCATTCTCATATCAGATAACATAGACTTCAAATCAACAAAAGTAAAGAAAGACAAAGATGGTCACTGTATAATGGCGAGGGGAACAATTCAACAAGAAGACTTAACAATCCTAAATATTTATGAACCTAACACAGGAGCACCCAGATTCATAAAGCAAATCCTACTCGATCTAAACAAAATGGTAAACAGCAGTGCCATAATAG
Source organism: Daubentonia madagascariensis (assembly GCA_023783475.1). Taxonomy (NCBI): domain Eukaryota; kingdom Metazoa; phylum Chordata; class Mammalia; order Primates; family Daubentoniidae; genus Daubentonia; species Daubentonia madagascariensis. The sequence goes on along the minus strand of JAKFHU010002465.1, from coordinate 777,753 downwards.
CCAGGGACTTCAAAATCCCACTGACAGAACTGGACAGATCCTCCAAACTGAAAATAAGCAAAGAAACAGTGGATTTAACTAGAACTCTAGGAAAAACGGGCCTAACAGACATTTACAGAGCATTTTACACAAAAACTACTGAATGTATGTTCTTCTCATCAGCTCATGGAACATTCTCTAAGATTCCTACGTGCTCTCACATGGTGCTACAGCCTTGGTTTACAACTCAGGTGCAGAACTTCAAAGAAGGGATACCAGAACACGACATTCCACATGGCACTTTGCAGTTCAGACCTGATGTTGACCCGTTTAAACAGCTCTGATTTACTTTGAGCCTATCAAAACACAGCTTTATTTAAATTTTAGCTAAATTTCATTCTTCTCCAGAATCCTATAATAACTATCATTTTCTTTGATTGAGGAATGCCCTCTGGTTCTTCTGGTGTGCTGCCTTCCTCACTGAAATGAGTTAATAGACCTGATTTTTCCAGACTGCAGTTTGTTCCTGGTGGTCTTTATACATTTTCATATTAATGTCAGGTCATGTTTTCTTTAATCTTTAAGTTTTGGTATTTGTTCCTACTAAATAGCATTCCAAATATTTCCTATGACATATAAACATACTACTACAAATTTGAAAAACTATTAACAAAATACATTTAGTATAGCATATTATATTACTTAATTTTCTTTAACTGTATTTCTCATTCTATACCTATTAGTCGGTTAACCTATTTTATCTTGTTATTTAAAAAAAATCCACCCCTATATTTCTTTTTATCCTTCTTTCCTGATCATTATTCCTGAATCAAGTCTGATAATTCAAGAATAGACAAATAGTGAATAAATTATGGTGCATCCATTTACTTAATATTAGGCAGCTGTTACAAAGAATGAAATAGATGAATGTTATCAAATTAGGGAATACTCATTATTTATTAAGTGAAAAAAATTAAGATGCTAAATAAAACATTTAATATCTTCCCACTGGGATGACACACAATTAGATAAAAGTTTCATGTTTCTTTGAACATAAAAAGGAGTGAAATGAGTCACCTTGATGACACTGAGTATCATAGGAAGGAGGGAGAGAAGATTATTGACATTTACATCACATACCTTTTATTGTTTGACTTGTTATGTGTATGCATTACTCTTGTAATGAAACAAAATCCAATAAAATATATGAAATTTAAACAAAACATAACAATACAAGGGATTGAAGTCTGTTTCTTTTAATATAAGCAGTCACATTGGCCTCTCTGAAAGTTTGTGTCTGCACAACACAGATATCATGACATATTAGGAAGAGGCCAAAACTTATCAAGGCTTAAGGCAAGTCCTGGCACATCCTTCCTCAAAACAAGGTACCTAATAACCTTACATTAGCCTAACTAAGATATACTATATTAGTGATTGTTCCCAGATAAATCCTCTCAAAAGTGGCTCAACAATTCCACCTGGAAAGAATAGTGGGCTATTGCTAACAGTGGGCTATTCTTAATGTGGCAGGACAAACCACCATGAGAAGACTACAAGGCTCCAGAAATACTGTTCCCAACCACTTAGAAACTCTACAGCCTACAAACAGAAGAGAAATAAATGAATAGGTCTGCTCTCTTTCCTGGCACCAACTCCCAGCTGCATTAGCTCATGGATGAAAAGAAAGCCAACGATTCAATTATCACAAAATACTAATTCAAGATAAATGATACCGAAAGCTCGGCACTTGTCCATGCCAATCGAAGACCAGACAAGAAGGTTTTGGGAGAGGATTAGGATACTTGCAGCAAAGGAGGAGAAAATGGCAGACCTATCTATCTCAAATCCAAACTTTGCTGAACATGCGAAATACAGAGCTTTAAGGGAGGGCCCTTTCAGGGGCTATTTGTGGTTATGCTAATTGTCCCATCTCTGCCAAAGACAAAGCCTGTGAACTCCACCAGCTGCCCACCTAGGGGGCTGGCACCTCCTGGGAGTTCACTCTTTTAACAAAGGATTTAACCTGCTTCAGGGATGCAGGCCAGGCTGCAGTTCCCAAAAAGAGTGGGGGAAGTTTTAAAGAGTCAGAAAATCTTTTTTTTTTTTTCCCCCCAGGCCCTTCCCTCTGTTACATAAATATCATCTTGGATTTCTCTGTTGGACTTTTCCTACTTAGGTCCTATAGTAAGATGAAGGATTTCATTTGATTTGGCTTTCTATCTTTCACTTTTTGCCTAAGGTACTAGCATTCAGGACTCTGTTTTGTCTATAAAACAGTTAACTAGGCTCAGCTTGAATAATCTTACATATTAAAGCAGAGTTAGTACAGAGCTAAAATCTTAAGCAGTCCAACATCTTTAATTTACAGAAATGAAATCAGTAGCTAAAGGCATTTCTACCACTATTTTGGTTAACAGGGCCACAATCCCTTATCCACTTTTTTGAAATCCATAGAAATTTGAAAACTGAAACACAACATGACCTAAAGTGATGGCAACGCCTGACATGAACTGAAATAAGGATATTTATAATCTTCATTTATTCGATATAGTTAAATATTCATGTGTTCTTTGCAAACATTTCTATCTATATGACTATGAGGACCTCACCAAGACTTCAATGATATTGTTACTCGATATCAAGAATATGCACACAAGTGCACAGAGGTAAGTAAAAGTCACTGGAAATCAAGGGGGGAGGGGCAAAACCCTATCTAATGGGTACAGTGAACACTATTCGGGTGATGGGCACATTTATAGCCCTGACTCAAGCCATGTAACAAAAACATTTGTACCCCCATAATATTTTGAAATTAAAAAAAAGAATATGATCATGTAACTTTCATAAAAATTGAAAAATTATTTTTCCAAAACATGTGGGCCAAGGATTTCAGATAAAGGAATCCTGTAGACTTGTGTAAGGGAGATTAAATGTATTGAGGGTCACAAATAATGATTATTCCATCTGCATAGGATATTACTGGACTGGATGTGTGTTTTAAAGTAGTTGGATAGTACAGGGCAGGTTGTATTACTGCCCTCTTGCTTATTGTATTTATCTGAAATCATTATCTCCCAAAAACTTTTGATCTAAAAAAGAATACATGACTCTTTAAAGGGTGGGGGCAACTAGAGCTTTACAGCCACAAAATTTAAAAATACCAGAATAAGTTGTCAGCAGACCCTACCCTGGGGATCCTATTTTTTGTTCTTCTGGTCACTACCAGACAGTCAGATGCAGATGCCAATTTCTTTTTTTTTTTTGTATTTTTTTCTTTTATTTCTCCCCTCCCCACAAGATGCCAATTTCTATTGTCACTTAAATCCTCACTGTCCTTCCTCAGTCTCTTTTTATGTAATATACCTTGGTTTCCTTAATTTGTTTCCCAAGGATAGATGGAAAGGCAAGTACTGTACTCGTTTAATGTCCAAAACAAGAAGAAGCTATCCAGTTAACCATCATTTATAGTTTCAAGATCTTTGAATGGAAAGTATTTTTTTTTCTTTTTTAAGTTTTTTCTTTTTATTGTTTTTTTTTTAACTTCAGAATATTATGGGGGTACAAACACTTTGGTTACATATATTGCCTTTGCACCATCCAAGTCAGAGCTACAAGCATGCCCATCTCCCAGACAGTGCGCCCTGCACCCATTAGGTGTGAGTTTTCCCATCCCCTCCACCCCCCTCCCGCCTGCCTGACTCCCGCTGTATATTTCTTCCACGTGAGCACATAAGTGTTGATCAGTTAGTACCAATTCATGGTGAGTACAAGTGGTGCTTGTTTCTCCATTCTTGTGAAAATTAACGGGAAATAAAATGAGATAATCCGTTTTTAGGTGCCTTTCCAGAAGCATATAATCCTTCTCCCACATGTGGCGTGGACAACCTATGTTTGCAGATGGCTCCATGGGAACAGGTACAGCTGTGGTAGTATGAGTCTCTCACATGGAATGAAGACTGGTTATGTAGTTGTTTTGTCTGAATTTGGTTGTCTGAGAGTGCTAGTCAGAGAAAAAGTTTCCCAAATTATAAAAGAAGAGAATGTAAGAATGCTTCTCCCTGTGGATGAAGTACCAGAACCAGCTTTGAGCCATCTCCTTCAGTGGGAGGAGTAAAATTCAATCCTTTGGGACTGAAAATCTTGAGCCCAAGAGATGCCTTGAAAGAGGTATAAATAGATAGTTCTAGATTTTCTCTCTGTTTTAGGCATCTCCTTGCTTTTATTTTTACTCCTTTCAACCTGTTTATTATCTTCAGGATCCTAGAAAATACAAGTAAGTAAACCAAATTATGTTCAATGAAGGCATGTAGAAAATAATACGAAAAAATATCAGGAAACTGAAGAAGCTTCTCATTATTCAAATAACTTAATCATTGTACATTTTCCTCCGCCCTGAGTTATGGAGTACAGGACTTAGCTTTAGCTGGAGTTGATCTGCAATTGTAGTATCTTTTGGTGTTCTTTCATAAATATGTCATCTGCACAAAGAACCTTTTTTCCTCTTAGAATATGTTTATACAATGGTCATTTTTTCTTTGATATGCAGATCTGAATGTTGTGCATAGATGCAATGAACTTATATCTTAGTACTTAAAAACAACGCTCAGTTGGTAAACAATTTTAGTAGTCAATGTGTATGTGTATATGCATTTTTTCCATAAAATTTACTGATTATTTATTATGCATCAGATGCTAGACTAGGCACAGATTAAGAAGCTGAAAGAGATTTTAGCTCTCTTCCCTATGTAACACTGGTGATGGGGCAAAACTAAAATTCCATTTTGAAATCCGTATGTCCAAAAGTATGCTGAACTGTCTGCACCTTATAAAAGTAAATGGCAGATTTGGGGTGAAGATTACCAATTGATATCCTGTGACACGTATAAGAAAATAAGTCTTTGTCTTTATGGGTACCCTAAATCAATTCAATCTCAGTTTAGTGGATCATAAGCCCGAAGTCCAGAAAGTTAAACTTGTTCAAAGTAACAGTTATTTGGTCTTAATGATGGTAATTTTGTGTGTGTCCTAATATCAACTGTTATTGGGATAAAGATATATCTGATTTATGTAGCTACCATCCTAAAACACTAACTTCAGAATTGGCTCACATCTTTAATTGATGCTTATTTGTAGGTATTTTACAAGCAAGAAAACTACAGTTAAAATTAAATAAATTTTCTAGGGTCATACAGCCAGAATATGACTTAGCCAGTATTTAAATCCAGTGATGCATGTCCCTAGAGCCACCCTGTTTCTATCACCCCATGTCGTCTCTGTGCATATATTCACGATGCAGTCAGAATATGCCATCAGAAATATCAGAGAATAATGCTATAAGGAGCCCAGGCCTATAATTTGGGTCATCACAGGTGATAATATTATGGTGAAAACACACAGATAAAACAAAACAAAAGATCATTGGTGTTGTAAAAGATCACCAGCAAAATTATAAGAAAACCTACAGAATTCATTTTCTTTCCCTCCTGTCTCCATTTCTGTGCTCCTTTTTTTCACTTAGACTCTTCTCTCCCCATGCCTAATGTCCTTATGAATCCCCGCTCACTATAAGCCACTTCTCCATGACTACATTTTACCTGCAGGCCTGGCTCTGGAGTAGATCTGTGTCAAGCAGGCTTCCAGATTAATCTTCTCTTTCTCTGAAACATCAAAATTCCATTTAAAAAACTCAATGTTGGCTATATGTTAAATGTTAAAATGATTTATGTAAATGAAGTAGATCCATAGACTTACATGTTTTAACATTTTATTCAAATATTTTTAAATAACCTCATGCCAACTCAAGGCAAGGCCAAATTGATCTTGTAGGTATTACATTTCACAAACTATAACTCAAAAAAATGAGGTCCAAACATTTCAACCATATAAAATGTAAGATCGGGATATTTAACATTTAACAAAAAATAAAAGTAAAGGTAGCAAAATATACTATAAAATAATCAGTATATTGAACTACAGTGGAATCAAGAAGTGGAGGGGTGGTCATTGCTTAATCCCATGTATCACCTGAAAAATTAAGAACTTCAGCCAGCTTTTATTCAAGAAAGAGGACTGGGGAAGGATAGGAGCCACCTAATCATTCACATATTTGGTATCTATGCCAATATCCATGCTTCTAGCTATCTATCTATGTATCTACCTGTCTATTTACTTATCTACCTATCTATTGCCTGCCTTAGGGTTATACCTCCTAATCTGCCCTTTCGCCTAACATTATCCTCACTTCTACTCACATTTGTTTAGAACTAGTAATCAGTAAATTGCTCCCTCACCTCCTTTTTACTGAAGGAATATGTACTCCTGCTTTATGTGAAAACATTATTTGCTACTGTGGTGGTACTTGGAAATACAAAGTATATTTTATCATCATCCACCCCCCTCCCGATGTACATTATTCGAGTGATGGACACATTAAAATCCCTGACTTCACCACTATGCAATATATCCATATAAAAAAATTACACTTGTACCCCATAAATTTATACAAATAATAAAAGAGTGTATTTTCTAATTTTAAATCAGTGACCCAAAAATAGAGTAGAATAATTTTTATTCATCATATACTAGGCATATACAACTAAGAATGCAGCTCAGTTTATCATTGCAAATAGATTTTCAATGCCGCATTCTACAGTTTTGAGGAATGGATTGATTGGCAGACAGGGTCAATTTAGTTCACCTGTGTATCCTCAATGGCTAGCGTAGGGCTTAACATCAAGTCAGTGCTCAGTCAAGGTGGAAGAGGGCATATGTGCTATATTGCTTGAAATCTGTTTTGTCAAACTTTATTCCCTCCCTCTTCCATAAGCAGTGCAACTGAATTTCATATTGCTCTATTTTCCCCATGGATATGATCAGTGAAAAATTTGATGTTGCATTTTTGTATTTACTTTTATTTTGATAGGCGATGCTGGATGATGGTTAAGATCAGAGCTTTCAGATTTACCTTGCTTTACTTTGAATCCAGTGGAGCCTAGGGTAAGAGGCTGAAAGTCTATGGAATTTTTTTTTTTCATCTTTAGGAATAATAGTATTTACATCATGGGTTATTGTAAAGAATTTTTCAGTAAGCTATTGTGAAAATTTAATAAGTTCACACTTGTAAGTTGTATGATGACATGTATTAAGCAGTTATTAAATAATAATTATTAACTTTTTAAATATGCAAAAACTAATTATGCAACAGAAAGAGTGAAATCTTAGGTTAGTTAATCCATTTTACTGTCCTCTCACAGAGATGAAAATATTGGAAAGAAAACGTCTGATCAGACCACATTCAGCCTAAGATGGTGCTCCTGAATCCTCAACCTTGAGGTCTTTCATTAATGGCACTAGCCCTGGAATATACTGCACAGATGACGCCTTCCTTTTACAATCACACCAATCCCCAGGATGTGTGGTATATCCTGATTGGAATCCCAGGACTGGAAGATTTGCACACCTGGATTTCCATCCCTATCTGTTCTATGTACATCGTGGCCATGGTAGGCAATATCTTCTTGATCTTCCTGATCATAACTGAGCGCAGTCTCCATGAGCCCATGTACCTCTTCCTGTCCATGCTGGCCTCAGCAGACATCCTGCTCTCCACAGCCACAGCCCCCAAGATGCTGGCCATCTTCTGGTTTCATTCCATGGACATATCCTTTGGTAGCTGTGTGTCCCAGATGTTCTTCATACATTTCATCTTTGTGGCAGAATCTGCTATTCTCCTGGCCATGGCATTTGACCGCTATGTGGCCATCTGTTACCCATTGAGATATACCACCATTCTAACCTCCTTGGTCGTTGGGAAGATTGGCATAGCAGCTGTGGTCAGGAGCTTTTTCATCTGCTGTCCGTTCATCTTCTTGGTATACCAACTTACATATTGTGGAACAAAAATAATTCCTCATTCCTACTGTGAGCACATGGGCATTGCCAGATTGGCATGTGACAATATCAAAGTCAATATCATTTATGGCCTGAGTGTGGCCCTACTCTCTACAGGGATGGATATGGTGTTCATCATTATGTCCTACACAATGATCCTTTGCACAGTGTTCCAGATACCTTCCTGGATGGCCAGATTCAAGGCTCTCAACACATGCAGCTCCCATGTCTGTGTCATATTTATGTTCTATACTCCAGCATTCTTTTCATTTTTTGCCCATCGCTTTGGAGGTAAAACCATCCCCTCTCACATCCACATTCTAGTGGCCAATCTCTATGTGGTGGTGCCCCCTATGCTCAACCCAATTGTTTATGGGGTGAAGACCAAACAAATTCAAGATCGACTAATTTTGCTATTCTCCCCAATCAGCACATGCTATAAAAATGAATAACAATGCTAAATATTGGGTGTTTCTGAATAAAACACACACATATTTTCTCTCTCTCTCTTTGAAAGTCTGTTTTAGTAAAAAATAAGAATAAATAAAATCCATAAAAACACCTCAAACACACTTAAAAGGATAATATATATCAAATTTTGAACTACATTTTCCTAAGGCACTCAAAAATTTTGAAAAAATATTTTAAAATAATGATATTTTCAATTCTTCCAGACATCCTATTTTTATGCATTTTAACTTATCTTAAGGATACATAAAGATAATTGAGAAAGGAGAAATATATTTTAGGATTTAATCCAGATTGACTTTTCCTACGTAGAGCTAGGAAGCAGGGGTGGTAAGTCACTAAACATTTTATAGTCAGTCTGAAATTCTGTTGAAATGTAAAACACTCCCACTGCCATCTGCACATACTTAGACTGATAGCATGAAGCCACTGTATTGTAGTTGTTTTTGTCAACACCTATTTCTTAAGTTAAAATATTATCTCTACAATCACATATTTTCTGACCCACTGATATCTCACAAAGTCTACTGTATGGAATAGACACATAGTATTAATACATATATATTGAATGAGTGGATAATACTGAATTTAAAAAACAATAACCAAAATAAAATGAGACCACCTGGATGATTTAAAAGCTGATATATTTTTTTCTCTATATTGGGGATTTTCGGCCCAAATCATCAATGGAACGTCCTGGTATCAACAGAGACATTGCCGAAGGAGAAAATGATTGAAAAGTTCCATATTTAGTCTATAAATAAATAAGAAATAAAAAACTGAAAAGAAAGCAAGTAGAAGATTAGTAGAATATTTTCAAAGAAACATATTAAAAGGGCTTTCATCACACCAAACATAATTATCTATGAACTTATCTCTAGACTGTACCTTAATTCCTTAATACCAGTAAACACTTCCACAATATATCCTTCTTAAAAGCCTAGCACAGTGACATGAGAGTGTGAAAAATGACCTAATTTGCAGTTGAAGAAAGACAAAAAATTAACTTTGAGAAAATTGAGGTGCTCTCTTGAACATTTGCAACCTTTTTATGCTTAGTTTATACTTGATTTTTTCTGTTTTTTATAGAAATACATACACACACACATGAACTTGTGCACCAAAGATTAAAGAAAGCTATAAATGAACTTTTCTATATTATTTTCATTGTTGGGAAGGGAGGAGAAGACATAGAAAATACAATTAATTTTTGCCTACTGGTATTATGCTAAATATATTTAAACACTAAATTAATTTATCTTCAAAATATTTGGATTTCACAACATATTTGTTAAACTCTAAGTAGTTTTTTTTCTATTATGCTTTGAGCATTCTGATGTGAAATTTATACTCAGTGTTATATTTCTCCATCTCAATACTACAAGATTATTTATATTTAAATGCAGGTAACAATATCTGCACTTTATAAGTGAGGGACTTGTAAGTCAGAGAGATATGGTAAATTTTTCAGGTTCTCAGAGCAAGTGTCATGCTTGAACAGAAACTTGTCTGTACATTTTAAATACCAACATGATTAACTAGAAACAATGCTGCCTAGTAAAATTAACATTTGGATTTACAATTGCCAGCTCCAGGACAAATATATTCCACAACAAGCAAGACACACTGCTGGGCTCCATTAGTTCCCTCGCCCCACATATCAGAACCTACTTTTCAGGTCAGATAGAAATGTTTGAAAAATCTTAATGACGTCTTGTTTTTAATTCTACCCCATTTCTCTTTTAAATCTCCAATTGTTATCTATTGTTCTAATTTCATGTGCACGCATAAGCAAATCTAAATAGGAGGTTTGTTGGAATAATTTTTTAAATTTATGTTTAATACTTTTGGTATCTACTATTTTTTTTTCCTGAAGTGATATTGCACAAATTCTATAAACACAAGGGACTTCTCTGCTTGTTTGGGTCATAAAAAAGAAAGGTATAATTGAGCTGAAAATACACATCAAATGATCAAGTAGGTTATGAAAAACAAATAGAAGACTAGATTATTGTCATGAGAACTATGTCAAAGAAGAATAGTGGAACTATCTTGGCTGTTTGTGAGAAGAATGTTCCATTGGTTCCTAAAAGGCCTCTAAAAATAGGCTCCCAAGATTAGCAAGCTGGAAAGCACAGAGTTTCTGCATCTAAGGATATAAATTAAGGGAACAGATGCCCAAGATATTCAGATAGTATCTTGAGTGTAATCATTTTTACCAATCAGTTAAGCTACTGTAGGATAAGTTAAGAATTTATGATAATCTTTCCCTTCATCCCTCAGTAATATTATCATTCATGGTCAAGAGTCTCACCTAGACTCTAATGCCCTACATCTCAAATATCTGCTATAAGTATAGACTGCTATTCTGTAGGAGCGCAAAGAATTTGAGCTTCTAGAACAATGCTCCCTATGGCATTACATGGACATAGGAAGAAAATGATGGAGGTTGGGGAGGAGATATTTAAATACTCTTGGGGTACTAGTAGCATACACGGTAGGTATGCTATTAAAGTGACAATTCCCCCGGAAGCTTGATCGGCAAGCTCAAATTTCAGCATCGTGTATTGCAATTTTGGTTGCATAATTATATTTTCATTTGTTGAAAAATATTAAGTGTGTTCATGAGTATAAATGACTTTCTTAGTGGAGGAGGATGCATGAAAGCACAATCCTGCATATTTGTGGAAAAAAAGATCAGGGTAGTTTTTAGCTTCAGAGGAAAAATGATGGTTTTATTTTAATAAGAGTTGTGAACTGAGGCATAGGATGCTGTGTGTCCAGGATGTTGCCATACATGATGTAGCAAAATTCAGGCAAACCAAAATGCAGGTACATCTTGATATTATTATAGTATGCCAATTGAGTAGTCCAAGCAGGCTCTGGGCAGCTACCTCAATCCATCTCTTCATTCATTTATTCAATAAACATTTGTTGAACATCATTTGCATTTCTATAAATCAACCATGTGGCTTCACCACTCCATCACGTCTTCACCTTGCTTAATCTGCATAAAATTCTGTTTCTCATCTGGGTTTGTTCCTCTGAATAAGACCTATTCCTCTTTGATGGAATTTCCTTACATAGAAGGACCTATTTTGTGATGCTGAGGTTTACAGATGTGAGTAAGAAATGTTCTTGAAATTCAAGGCCTAATAATAAAGATACACATATATAGAGATAAATTCATTAAGGGTTTTTTGTTGTTTGAAACAATTGCGCACAATGTGAGTGAGAACCAAAGGATGAATGTTAGGGCTTCTTAATTTTGAGCGGGAGAAGAGAGAGTTTCTATGTAAGGAAATAATATTTCAAAATCAATCCATGTTACAGTATGTACAGTAAGTCCTCATTTAATGTCTTTGATAGGTTCTTAGAAACTGTGACTCAAAGCAAAACAATGTAAATGAAACCAATTTTTTTCTCATCAACGTTATAACAAAACATTGAATGACGTGATCTTATTTGAGGACTTGCTGTACAAAATTTCACTTGAAGCCTCAGTTTCCAAAAACCTCACTGGTCAAGTGAGGACTTAGTGCATTTGTACTTCATTCTTTTTTATTTCTACAAAAGTTCCATTGTGGGTATACCATTTTTGTTCATCTGTTTATCTGTTGATGTACATTTTCATTTTTTCCACCGTTTGGCTATTGTGAATAATGGTACAAGGAACATTTCAGTACAAGTATCTATTCGAATCCATGTTTACAGTTTTTTGGTATATATACCTAGGAGTGGGATTGTTGGGTCATATGGTAATTCTTTGCTTAATTTTTTGAGGAACCATCAAATTATTTCTCACAGAGGTTGCTCTATTTTACATTCTCACCAGCAATGTATGTGGGTTCCAATTTTTTCATATCCTTCCCAACACTGGTTAGTTTCATTTTGTTTGTTTGTTTTTAATTATAGACATTCTAGTAAGTTTAAAGTGGTATTTTATTGTGGTTTTGGTTTGCATTTCATGTGCCACTGGTCATTTGTATATCTTCTTTGAGGAAATGGCCATTCAAGTCACTTGCTCATTTTTAAATTGGGATGTATGCCTTTTTGGTTTTGAGTTGTAGGAGTTCTTCATATATTCTGGATCTTGAACTCTTATCAAATATATGATTTGCAAATATTTTCCCTAATTCTGTACATTGTCTTTTCACCTTCTTAATAAAATCCTTTGCTGCATGAAATTTTTTAATTTTAATGAAATCCAATTTATTTATTTTTTGTTACTCATACTTTTGGTGTCATATCTAAGAATCTATTGTCAGATTGAAGTTCATGAAGATTCATGAAAATCATGAAGAGTTTCTTCTAAGAGCTTTATGGTTTTAGCTGTTATATTTAGGTCAATACTCCATTTTTTTGTATGCTGGCTTTTAACCCTTATTGGAAGAATAAATACAAAAAATTAGCATGACAACTTAAAAATATAACTTGACCAATTAGATATGAGCATATATTAAAAATATAGTAATATCAGTGTGTGGATGTGACAAAATAGACACTTAGATCAAATAACAGACGACAGAGACAAGAAATAGATCCATATTTATGTGATAATTAAAATAAAATGTATATATTCCTTTAAAATAGCTGAGGAAAGACCATACCACCATTTAATACATGGTATTGAAAAAAAGTTTATGCATTTCAGAATAATTAAATAAAATTCATAATCATCCACGTGCCCAAAACAAATGTCAGATAGAATCAAGGCACACTCACTCTCACATGCTTGCTCACTCTCTCTCTCTCCCCCACTATTACTATCTTCATTTATCACTACTACTGTCTCTATCTCTCTTTATCACTTCCACATCACTCTCTATCTCTAGCCATACTTATATCTCTAGTTCTATGTGCATCTATACAACTCTGTATCTATCTGTTTTTCACTTTGTGTATGGAATAGCTTCTTCAGAATAAAAAGTATAAGTTATAAAGAAAAAATATGTTAAGAGGACTACATAAAAGTTATATAGAACATATATGACAAAATTAACAAAGTTCAAAGGCAAGAGATAGGGGAAATATATTTCAAATATAAACCAATGTGTTATATTAAAATTATACTTCATGATTTTATATAATTAATAATTTGTATGTTTCTTTTAGTTTTGCATTGGCATGTTCTTATATATATTCCCTTGCTTGCTTGTCTGTGGGACTCATTCCCTCACCTTCTCTATAATACACCTACAGGTTCTGAAAATAATTATTCTTGGTTAATTGCTTCTTGAGGGATCTTGACTCATTCTGCCCCTACCCACCTCTAGTCAGCTAAGCACATATAAGGCGAGGTAGCACCTATGCCTGTAGCCCTGTTGGAAGTAAACAGTAACAAATGGGATACATGGATTGATGTGCTAGCTCTCAGTTCCACCTACGTAAGTGAGTATCTGAGATCTAGGGTCAGCGGTAGTTATGCCTAGTGGTATACTGGTGCCAGCTTGCACCAACTTGGAAAACTGATTATGTACATTTCAGCTCTGTATTCAGTGGTATCACGTTGGTAACTTGAAACTGACCATGGTAGGAGTATTTAAACCATAGAAATTGGCAACTGGTACAAATCAGGGCATTTTTTATTTTTATGATGGTTAAACATTTATCAGCGCTCCATTGGTACCTAACCAAGAGCCCTGGTCCAACATGGGAGAAAGCCTTCATCCTAAGTCACAATCTCCATTCCTGAGCCCGATCCCAAATTTTGTGTTTAGCCCCTGACCTTAACACCTAAGGCTCTGCTACAGATGAGTGGAATTTTGTTGTTAATAAACTTGTTCCCAGATAAATATTACTATCCCTGCCCCACCATCACACATGGCTTGTGAGATACTAGTTGCTCTGGTGTTGCTTTCAGCCCTGACTCCAAGTTCCAGCAAAAGACTCTGACCCTTTTGTAAAATACAGATGTGCTTTCTCAGTCTTCCATGAAAAGCAGGTGAAGAAAGAGCGAACTGGGAAGTTAATAAAAAGACATTTGAAAATACTCCATGCTAGGAGAAACTATCCCTGTGTTCTAATATATTAAATTGTTCTTTTTATTTCATATGTTGAATATTTCAAGTTTCAAACATAATGACAAAGAATGTGAATATATTATCTTGTATCACTATTATTGTTTTTATATCAAATATTTGGATCTCAAGTAACTTAAATTTCCCCCGAAGATCACAAGTCTATGAAATTTTAGAATCACAGATGCTCTTGACTAGTGTTAGATTACTTTTGCTACTCATTCAGTCCCTTTACATACTGCAAGTTACCAGTTCCTTCAGTCCTAATTTCCATGTGAATATGTCATCCCTTTGCCTATTATCACTGTCTTTCACTGCCATAAACGACTCAACTTGAGATTTCTATTAATACCTTCTGCGTTTGGCATACAGCTCATGTTGGAATATTCATGCATGTCTAATTAGGTTTCTCGTCCATACGCCGTGGCTTACATGTGCCATTGTTTCAGAAATAAGTTTATCCTTTTTCTAAGGAAATGTCTTAAATATGACGGCCAGGATCTCAGGATTTAATGTATAATAACTTACTAGAAATTTATATACTCCAATCTCCATGTGCTTCCCAATATCTTCAGATGGAGTCTCACCATAACATTTTCAATGGTTCCATAGAATTTACACCTGCAACATTCACTCTTGTTGGCACCCCAGGGCTGGAGGCAGAACACATATGGATATCCATCCCCTTCTGCCTGATGTACACCATCATCTTCCTTGGAAATGGCATCTTTCTTCACGTCATCCGGCTTGACCTGGCCTTGCGCCAACCCATGTACTACTTTCTGGCCATGTTGGCCTTTGTTGAGCTTGGTGTCTGTGCTTCCACTATGCCCACTGTGCTAAGCATCTTTCTCTTTGGCATTACTGATACCAGTTTTGGAGGTTGTCTGCTCCAGATGTTTTCTATGCACTCTTTTACCCTTATGGAGTCAGATGTCCTTCTGGCCATGTCTGTGGACTGCTTTGTGGCCATCCGCAGCCCACTGCGCTACACAGCCATCCTGACAGTTCCCCACATCCCTGGGACGGGTGCCGCCATTGCCTTGCGAAGGGCGATGCTCACGCTCCCACTGCCCTTTCTCCTGAAGCGTCTGCCCTTCTGTGGCCACAACACCCTCAGACACTCTTACTGCCTCCTCTCAGATCTGATCAAATTGCCCTGTGGAGACATACGCCCCAATAGCATCCTGGGTCTATTTGTTGTAACCTCCAAATTTGGGCTGGACTCATTGCTCATTGTGGTTTCTTATGCGCTGATTCTTCACACTGTACTGGGAATAGCTTCTGGAGCAGGGCGGTGGCGGGCACTCAACACATGCGTGTCACACATATGTACTGTGCTTGTGTACTGTGTGCTCATGATCAGCCTTTCCTTGATGCACCGCTTTGGACAGCATTTACCTCCACTCCTCCAGACTGCCATGGCTAATGCTTACCTCTTCTTCCCACCTGTGGTCAACCCCATTGTCTATAGCATCAAAACCAAGGAAATTCACAATAGCATTTCTCATACGCTATCCAGAAAGAGGAGTGAGGTCTAACAGAGATAGACGATACCCCGAGAACACAGGGACTTGGATCAGACTTTATTACCTGGCTATTAGCTTTGCAAATGTGAAAAATTCCATAGTTTACTATTGCTTGTTAATGAGCTTTTAGATTTAGTAGATGAATAAAAGAAAACAGTTTCACACATTACCCTGAGAATGGAAAATATCATTACTTTGAAATGAAATTGTAGGAGGAGTCACAGGACCTTGGCTTTATCTTGGTAAGGACACCCTTTGTATATTGAATGCTTGAATACTTAATTGAGTGGCATTTCTTCCTGGGAATTGGTAGATAGGGTCCTGGGAAGGTTTATGTTTCCAGGGACATTCAACTTAGTGATACTTAATTGTGAGTGAAAATAATCAGGACACAAAATATTTTAAATTGTATTATTCCATTTATATAAAGTTTTAGAAAAAGTACAACCTTTTAATGTCAAAAAATCAAAACAGTGCTTACCTTTGATGGGTGTAAAGATGAGAGAGTAAAGGGACAGAGATGAGGCAATTACTGGGGAGACAGACGTACTATATTTTATGTTAGGGATGTAGGTGATATGGTTGTATCCACTTGTCAAAATTATACAGCTAATATTTGAACACTTCAAAGTATGTCAATTTTACTTCAAAACTTCTGAATAATGAGGATATAATAATAACAACAATAGCAATACTGGTGATTGGATTGCGTAGTGGGTAGAAGTAAAGAATATGCAAGAATGGCATAATGTTGTCAATTGTTGAAGCTGTGTGATGGCAGCATGGAGGTTCATTATAATATTCTGTTTACTTTGTACAGTTTAAAATTTCTGTAATAAAAATTTTTTTAACTATACTCAGTGTGTTGATATTAAATCTTCATTGAACAGTTATCATGAAACAGAGATAAATTTCAACTGGTCAGAAGGATTTGGTCAGAAAACTGTTTATCTTTAGAAAACCAATTTATTTATAATGAGTTAATAGTTAGCAAAAAATAAAATAAAACAAAACAAAAAACAGCTATCTGAAAATACTGTTTTAGGAGGAAATAACTAAAAAACAAGCACAAAAGAGTAAGACAGTTCTGCTTTTGTAATAGCCTTACTTGGCATGAATCACCTAGTAGTAGACATATTTGTATCAATAGGAAGGTAGAAAAATTTGAGTTAATTTCTCAGACAGGGCCTGCAGAGCCCAACTCTTATTTTTTCCAGATGATTTTGAATTTCCATGAACCACAACATAAATCTTCATAAACCATGCAGTCTTGAGTGATTACCAGTCAACCAAGTAATTAAGAGGGCTTTTGGACTTAGAAAAAACCATAAGTGTATAAGTTAATGAGTGCCAACATTTATATATTTTTTCTGTTTTTGTCTAATTTACTCAATTCATTGATTTTTTAAAAAATATTTTATATACAATACCTTTGAACGTACTCAATGACGTGAGATCCTTAAAATGGGATAGGATATGTATATATATGTATTTGTTACTTTCCCATAGAATTTAATATCGTATTAAATGTTTACAGAATTCAGCATTTGGCTGGGCTCACGGGTCTGACTTTTTTTTAAATTTCAGAATATTATGGGCGTACAAACACTTTGGTTATATATATTGCCTATGCACTACCCAATTCAGAGATACAATTGTGAACATCCCCCAGACAGTGCACCCTGCACCCATTAGGTGTGAGTTTTCCCATCCCCTCCACCCCCCTCCCACCTGCCCACCCCCTGATGAATATTATTTCCGTGTAAATATTAATATTGATCAGTTAGTACCAGTTTGATGGTGAGTACCAGCGGTCCTTTTTTTCCATTCTTGTGATACTTTGCTTTGAAGAATGGGCTCTAGCTCCATCCAGGATAAAACCAGATGTGCTAATTCACTGTTGTATTTTATGGCTGAGTAGTACTCCATGGTATACACATACCACATTTTATTAATCCACTCGTGTATTTGTATTGATGGGCACCTGGTTTGTTTCCACATCTTTGCAATTGTGAATTATGCTGCTATAAACATTGGAGTGCAGATGTCTTTATTATAGAATGTCTTTTTTTCCTTTGGGTAAATACCCAGCGGTGGGATTGCTGGATCAAATGGTAGTTCTCTTGTAGTTCTTTGAGGTATCTCCATATTACTTTCCCTATTGAGCTTGATGTGATCCCACTCATCCAATTTTGCTTTGGTTGTCTGTACTTTGGGGTTATTACTCAAGAACTCCTTGGCCAGATCAATGTCCTGAAGTGTTTCCACAATATGTTTCCACAATGTTTTCTTTTAATAGTTTCATACTTTCATGTCATAGATTTAAGTCTTTAATCCATTTTAATTTGATTTTTGTATATGGTGAGAGATAAGGGTCTAGTTTCATTCTTCTGCATATGAATATCCAGTTTTCCCAGCATCATTTGTAGAAGAGACTGTCCTTTCCCCCCTATATGTTCTTGGCAACTTTGTGGAAGATGAGTTCATTACTGATGTGTGGATTTATTTCTGGCTTCTCTATTCAGTCCCACTGGTCTTTTTGTGTGTTTTTATGCCAGTACCATGCCATTTTGGCTACTACAGCTCTGTAGTATAATTTGAAGTCAGGGAAAGTGATTCCTCCAGTCTTGTTCTTTTTCCTCAGGATGGCTTTGGCTATTCTGGGTCTTTTGTGGTTCCATATACATTAGGATTTTTTTCTATTTCTGTGAAGAATGCCATTGGTATTTTCATGGAGATTGCATTGAATCTGTAGATTGCTTTGGGTAATGTGGACATTTTAAAAATATTGATTCTTCCAATCCATAAGCATAGAATATCATTCCATATTTTTGTGTCCGCTTTGCTTTCTTTCATCAGTATTTTATAATTTTTATTATAGAATTCTTTCACTTGTTTGGTTTAGTTTATTCCTAGGTATTTTATTTTATTTATAGCTGTTATAAATGATATTACTTTCATGGATTCTTTTTCAGATTGTTTATTGTTGGCATATAGAAATAGTACTAATTTTTATATGTTGATTTTGTATCCTGCAACTTTACTGAATTGTTTATTCAGATCTAATAGCTTTTTTGTGGAGTCTTTAGGTTTACTATAAGAGATGATATTATATAAAATCATGTGTCATATGATATCATATGTCATATCATCTGCAAACAGGGATAAATTGATTTCTTCCTTTCCAATTTGGATGCCCTTTATCTCTTTTTCTTGTCTGATTGCTCTAGATAGAACTTCCAGTATTATGTTGAATAACAATGGTGAAAGTGGGCATCCTTCTCTTGTTCTAGATCTTAGAAGAAAGGCTTTAGTCATTCAGTATGAAATATAATACTAGCTATGGTCTCTCGTATATAGCTTTTATTGTGTTGAGGTAAGTTCCTTCTCTACCCAGTTTTTTGAGAGTTTTTATCTTGAAGGGATGTTGAATTTCATTGAATGCTTTTTCAGCATATGGTTTCTGTCCTTTGTTCTGTTAAGATGATGTATCCCGCTGATTTATTTGCATATGTTGAATCATCTTTGCCTTTCCTGGGATATATCCCTCTTGATCATGA
This sequence comes from Daubentonia madagascariensis, assembly GCA_023783475.1. Taxonomy (NCBI): domain Eukaryota; kingdom Metazoa; phylum Chordata; class Mammalia; order Primates; family Daubentoniidae; genus Daubentonia; species Daubentonia madagascariensis. The sequence goes on along the minus strand of JAKFHU010002465.1, from coordinate 758,304 downwards.
TGAATAATGTTGTTAGCATGTTGTTGAATGTGGTTAGCTAATATTTTGTTGAGGATTTTGCATCTATATTCATCATAGATATTGGCCTATAGTTTTCTTTTTCTGTTGTGTCTTTGTCTGGTTTTGATCATTATGAAGCATATTGTTTAATTTTCATGTGTTTATTAGTTTCTAATGTTCCTCTTGTTATTGATTTCTAGTTTTATTCCATTGTGGTCAGAGAAAATATTAGGTATGATTTAATTTTTTTAAAATTTTTTTAAGACTTGTTTTGTGGCCTAACATATGGTCTATCCTTGAGAATGATCCATGAGCTGAAGAGAAGAATGCGTATTTTACAGCTGTTGGATGAAATGTTCTGTAAATATCTATTAGGTCCATTTGGTCTATTATGCAGATTAAGTCCAATGTTTCTTTGTTGATTTTCCATCTGGATGATCTGTCCAGTGCTGGAAGTGGAGTGTTGAGGTCTCCAGTGATTATTGTATTGGGGCCTATCTCTCTCTTTAGTCTGATAACATTTGTTTTATGTATCTGGGTGCTCCAGTGTTGGTTGCACATATATAGAGAGTTGTTCTATCCTCTAGCTGAATGGACCCCTTTATCGTTATATAAAATGACCTTCTTTGTCTCTTTTTACAGTTTTTGTCTTGATATCTATTTCATCTGATAGAAATATAACTACTCCTTCTCTTTTTCTTGGTTTCCATTTGCATGGAATATCTTTTTCCTTCCCTTTATTTTTAGTGTATGTGTTCGTTAATAAGCGAAATGGGTTTCCTGTAGGCAACATATAGTTGGGTCTTGTTTTTTTAATCCATTCAGCCACTCTGTATCTTTTGATTGGAGAATTGAGTCTATTCACATTCAGTATTACTATTGATACGTAAGGACTTAATACTGCCATATCCTTATTTGATTTCTTTTTTGTTTTTTGGTCCTCTCTTTCTTCTTACCTTCCTGTCTTCCCATTGTTGAAAGTGATTTTCTCTGGTATCGTGTTTTAATTTCTCACTTTTTACTTTTTGTGTATCTGTTGTGGATATTTTGATTTGAGGTTGCCATGAGGCTTGCAAAAAGCATATTATAACAAATTATTTTAAACATGTGATAGCTCAACTCCACATACAAACAAACAAACAAATAAGCAAAGAGAAATCTAAAAGAAATTCTGCATTTTAACTCATCCCACCCCACCCCCACTTTTTAACTTTTTGGTGGTTCCATTTACATCTTTCTATACTATCTATCTCTCAAAAAGTTGTTGTACTTATTATTTTTGATGTTTGTCTTTTTTTCTTTCTACTCAAGATTTATAAGTGGTTTATACACTGCAATTATAGCCATAGAGTATTCTGTATTTGTGTACTTACTGTTAGCAGTGAGTTTTATACCTTAAGGTGATTTCTTATTATGCACTAACATCCTTTTCTTTCATATTGCAGAGCTCCTTTTAGCATTACTTGTAGGTGTTGATGAACTACCTCAGCTTTTGTTTGTCTGGGAAAATCTTTATTGTTCCTACAGGTTTGAAGGTGATTTTTACAGAACTTAATATTCTAGGGTTAAGGTTTTTTTCCTTCAGCAGTTTGAATTTGTCACGTTACTCTCTCCTGGCCTATAAGGTTTCCACTGAAACTGATTATTTTGGGTAAACATTTTGCATAAGCTAACATTTTTATTTCTCATGGGTAAATACTAGGTTTGGGATGACTGGTTCATATGCTATGTAAGTTTAACTTTTAAAACAAATTTCAAACTACATTCCAAAGTGGCCGTACAATTTTGCAGTCCTATCAGCAATAAATGAGAATTCTAGGTGTTCCACATTATCACCAATTTGTGGCAAGGTCAGTCTTTAATTTCATCTCTAGTAGTGGGTATGTAGTTATATTTCATTGTGGTTTTAATTTGCATTCTCTAATGAATAAAAAGTAGAACCTCCTTACATGTGCTCATGCCTCATTTGCATATCTCTGTGTGTGTGTATGAAGTAATTCTTGAAATATTTTGCTCATAGTTTTACAGATACTTCTAATTATTCTAAGTATTTCTGGCCTAATATATATTTTGGTTAGTTTATTTTTTCCTCAGATTTTTTGATTTGCAGGATAAGTTTAATTTTAGTATCATGCTCTATTTTGTGCCACTGATACCATTTTATTTGTACAAAAGATTTGAAAATGCTAAAGAAAAACTTTAGGAAAAATTGAATTTGTCCTTTTTATTGTTATAAATGTTTCAACATGTCCTGAATACAAGCAATTTACTAGATATATGTTTTGCAAATATTTTCTCTCATTCCATCACATTATTTTAATCTTTTCATTAATGTCTTTGAAAGAACAAATGTTTTATGATTTTAATGAAATCCAACTTATCAGTTTGTGGGCTTTGGTCCTCTGTAAGCAATCTTTACTTAAGGTAAGGTTACAAAATATTTTCTCTAGCAATTTTATAAGTTTCAAACTTATACTTTATTATCCATTAAAATTTTTTTTGTATTTATCAGGTGGTTAGGAACAAGGTTTTTTTTTTTTTTTGGTTCATGAGTATTCAGTTGTTTCAGCATCATTTGTGGAAAATACTATTCTTTTGTGATCGATTTACTTTGACTTTTATATTAATATTTTGAGAATCAATTGATTTTATAGGTGAACATTTATTTCTTGACTCTATAGTCTATATGATTTGTCAATGATTATGCCAATACTAGTCTACTAGTTTTTTGATGACTATAGCTTTATAGTAAGTCTTTAAATAAAGTAGTATAAATCTTCTTCCCTGTCAGATATTTCTAGATCCCCTTTTCAAGCACGAATGACTTATTCCCTTAGCTACTAGGAGTGCTGTCAGCAGAAGGTCCTTAGCTACAGGCTCCCTGTAGGGACTGCCAAGGCTTCAGTGACCTGTTTCACTCGTGGCCATGACTCTTTCCCCGGGCAAACTTATATCTAACCCAGTGACTAATGAACAATGGGGGAAAATCACAAGTGTCAATAGAACACAAATAATTTCTGGCTATTTATAGTTAATATGGATAATGTAATGGTAGAAGAATGCAATGTAGCAGGCATTTCAAAAATATGGGGAAAATATTAACAGTAACTAAAAGTACAGATGAGTTGGTGGTTATTATTAAACTTGATTGCTCCTCTAGAAAAAAATTAATGAAAAGCTGATGTGATTAATGAGCAATTAAAAGCTAAATGTCTATGGAGACAGTAAAAAGATCAGTGGTTCCTAGGGATTGGTAAGAGGGAGGGATGAATAGGTGGAAGACAAAAGATTTTTAGGTCAATTAAACTATTCTGTATGATATTATAATCTTGGATACATGTCATTATATATTTGCAAAAGTACATAGAATGTAAAACACTAAGAGTGAACCCTAATTTAGACTGTTGACTTTGGCTGATGATGTATAAATTTGGTTAATTGATTATAACAAATGTAATCACTCTGCTATGCGATGCTTATAGTAGAGGAATTTGTACATGTGTTGGGACAGAGGTTATAGGAAAACTCTCTGTACTTTCCACTCAATTTTTCTATGAACCTAAAACTACTCTAAAAAATAGCATATATTTTTAAAAATTACAAAATAAAATTTTTAAAAAACTAAATGTGACAGCCAGATGTTCTCCTCGGTAGTATCATGAGAGGCTCCTAACCCCTGAAGTGAGGGAGCAAAGAAAGCTGAAGGCTAAGCCTAAGACTTAATGGTAATAATAACTGAGTGTCACAAAAGTTTAAACTCCGAACATTTGCAGGTTAAAGCCCTGTTTGGCAAGAATGGAACCCTGATATATGGGATGGGGACAGTTCACATTTACCTGAAACAGAGAAGTCTGTATGTTTACATTCTTGTAACAAGGCTATGTGTTACCTTTCTTGCCCTCTGTTACTGAAAAACATCTGAACGAGCTGGAAATTCCACAAGACATCACACTGTCCAGTGATATCATGCTAATCTGACTGGAAGTGCAAGAAATAGCTGCTACCTTGGGACTTGGTAAGATATATATGCTCCTAAGTATGGGAGACATAAACCTACAACACCTCGAGTGTTCATCATATAAGCAAATTTTTAGATAGATGCTAGCGTGGATGCAGAGAGAAAGGAATACTTATACGCTATTGGTGGGACTGCAAATTTATACAACCTCTATGGAAAACAGTATGGGGATTCCTCAAAGAATTAAAAGTACACCTACTGTTTGATCCAGCAATCCCACTACTGGTTGTCTACCCAAGGGAAAAGAAGTCTTTCTATCAAAAAGACACCTGCACGTGAATGTTTATTGCAGTACAATTCACAACTGCAAAGATGTGGAATCAATCCAAGTGCCCATCGATTCATAAGTGGATTAATAAATGTGGTATATGTATACCATGAAGCACTACTCAGCATAAAAAGGATGAATCAATGCCTTTTGCAACAATTTGGATGGAACTGGAGACCATTATCCTAAGTGAAGTATCTCAAGAATGGAAAAACAAACACCACATATACTTGCTATTAAATTGGAATTAACCAGTGAACACACATGTGCACAGAGGGAAGTAAAACTCAGCAGGAATCAAGCATGGGAAGGGGTAAAATCCTACTTAATGGGTAAAATGAACACTATTTGGGTGACAGGCACACCTATAGTTGTGACTCAAGCATTACAAAAACAATTCATGTAACCAAAAACATTTGTACCCCTTAATATTTTGAAATAAAAACAGAAGAATGAAAGACAATAAGTTGTCCTGGAGAACTTTGGGGACATTATCTATTAATTAGAGAAAAAAATGAACGCATATTTCACCTTCCACCATGAAGAAGAAAGCAAAACTCTTGGTTTTTGAGTTATGGAGGAAGCATATTTCACACCTGAGAATACTTCTTTGACTCATATAATTAAATGACACAAAAAGCTGCTAGGTCAGAGTGTGATTTTGTATAGGAGAAGGTGTTTAAGCAGGTCCAGGCTCTGGTGAAAACAGCTTCCCGGTTGAACCATATCCGTGGTTGGAAAAGATGCCATTAGACAGTAATGGCAAGCCCCAGTTGGTGAATCATAACATATCAATTAAGGGTTCTGGAACATGGCCATGTATCTGCAGTGCAAAATTATACCCACTTTGAAAATCAGTTCCTGGCATGCTACTTGTTTCTGGTATAGATAAAGAGCCTCTCGTCATGGGACACAAATTAAACATATAGGAAGAATTATCCATCTTTATCTGGCATTTGGCACAACCCCTAAGTCACAAACTCTTGCAAAAGATAAAAAATGATATATCAAAAAATAGACCACAAGCAGTACTGCTAGGTGTAGTCAGTCGATTTGCATGAGGAATAGTCCTGACTCTCATGTCATTTCTCACTGTTGTGCCAGCACCTCTCTGTCAACCAACATTTGTCACGTATAGAAGATCTGTTATGACCAGATGACAGAAAAGAAAAAAAAAAAACAAAACCCCAAATTAGTTCATAGAGTAGTTAGTTTGATCTGAGGGTAAAAGCCTAAAATGTATAGTATCGAATTGGGATGCTATGGGAAAATAGTGGATATGGAAAATCTTCCTAATGAGCAGAACTATGACCAGTGCATGTAGTCATCAACTTTGTGTGAAATTACTAGTTAGAGTATACATCACCTTGTGGAGAGTGGAAAATATTTGACCACCTAGTCAGGGACTTGGAAAGAGAAAGATTATAAAATTAATAACAAGAAATTCTGGGTTAGGTGCATGTTATGGGCATAGGGGAGTGAGAAAGAAGTGTGAATACTTTCTTCTTGCGTGTTATTGCTGACCATAGGGTGTTCTCTGAAATAAAAGAACACTTGAAAGAGGTATTAAACAATTGTAGACAAAAAAACATGAAAATTTGATGTCAGCTAGTGTGTGTTATCAAACACATCAGTGATGGAACAATATTCTCATGAACGGTTAGAACCATGATGGCAAAGATGTAGGATGTGGATGAACCCCACAGCATGGGCTCTGACTTGACAACCTGGCCGGCCACACCTGTGGCAGAATGCCAACTTGCCCCCACACTGGTACAAATCCCTAAGGAGACAAACAGACTAAGACTACTTAGTGGTAACTAGTTGATTATACTGGGCCTTTTGGAGCTGGAAGGGTCAGTGATTCATTCCAAGAATTATAGTTGCATATTTTGGATGTTTGCCTTTTTGACATATAATGTTACGTTCAGTGACTGACTGATGTGAGAGCAAAAAAGTTAGCCTCCTTGCTCCAACCTGGAACACCTCTCAATAGCGTTCAAGTTTCAGAAGACTCTATAGGGCCTGCTGAGGTGTTGAAAGAGACTACAAGTCAGCCCATTTTCTCTCTGTGCTCAACTCAGCTTTTTTTCATACCCTTTCACTGGTATTAATCCTACATGCACTTTCTAATCAATTTTCTGCTCCACTAATCTCAATCTCAGAGTTTGCCTCCTGGGCAACACATTTATAAGAAGCACAACTAACAATAAAACACCAAGGAATGACATAATTATGAAATATAAATTAGTATAAGAAAACATATACATTTGGAAATAAGAGCAAAAATGAGGTGGGAGACTGTCAGGAAAAAAAAAAAACAAACAGCAAGGAAAGAGTATTCAGCTTATGATGTTTACCTTTAAATTTGTCTTTGGATAACTCACTGGTCGTAGGGAAAAAATAAGATATTTATATAGCAAAGTAAGTAAACATTTCTTGGTACTGAGATCTAAAATAGTGCTTATCAGATAGTATTTTATAAACATGATGTATCTATCAGCACAATTAATGGCTAAATTAGAATTTATATTAATGTTGGTATAGTTCTCTCAAGAACATGACTGTGATGTTGAGTCATATTCTTCTGTGTCCCAAAACATTTTGATACAAATGAATATTTTTCTGCTGTTATAGCTTAAGACAAAGACTTCATGAACATTTAGCATATTAATCTTTTATATAACACTTTTAAATGTAATTTTCTTACTTTCAAAAATTGAGATGAATAGAAAATAGGTCTCATATATTTTACTATGCCGAAGACCTAGAGTGCTAGATTAATCTATGTTTCATAATGAATGCATATCTATGTATTTTGGGAAAACAAATGAACATTGATGACCCTTTAAAAATATTAAGTAGACTAACCAAAAATAAAAAAACTAGAAAGATAGGTTTTGATTTATGTATGAAGGTGTTTCCAAAATTTACAAGTAAAGTGGAAAAAGATTACCCACTGTGGAGCTAAATGAAGTGGTCAGTGACAGTTTTCTGAAGAATATGAGACATGGGCTGAAATTTGGATAAGATATACTTACCTGATATGCCTGGAGCAGAGGGAAAATCTGTGCTAGAAATATTGTTATGGTGTTGGCAAATATGAAGGCAACAACTAAATTATTTTGAATAGATGGAATTACCAGCAAATTTGAATAGTTTGAAAGTGAAAAGGACCAGGATAGAATTTCGGAGAGCCCCCAAATTTAAATAAAATTAGTAGAAGAGAAGAAGAAGAAAGAACAAAGTAATAAACTAGTCTAAATTATCTGCTGGTGACTTGAGAATAAGCTGAATATTAGCTCAGATGCCAATCTGCTCTCTGAATCAATTCCATTCAACATGAACCAGTACCATTGTTTCCTGCCCACTCCCCTCAGAGCGGAAATTCTGGAAAGAACATTTAGGGTTCTTTGCCTTCTCATCCTCATCCCTATTCTCCCTGAAATCCATTGCAGATGCCCTCCACCATTAGTATTCTTCCTAAATTTGCCAGTCTCTCAACATTACATTGAGTACCTGTTAGTTAAACTACATGCAAGTCTAGAAACTAGGTGAAAAATGTCAAGGAGAAAGATATCCTAGGTCTTTCTTAGAATTCATCAGATGGTTTCATAAATGAAGGACTATGTTACCACTAACTTAAAGCAATGTACAGTTTCTATTATTGTCCTTCCCTTCAGAGCACATGACAAGATTACCGCACATACAGGAGGCATATAATGACTGATTTTTGAAAGGAGAGAGAAAAAGGAAAGAAAGTAGCAAGGGAGAAGGAGAGAAAGGGAGGTATGGATATGAGTTTAGAAAAATGTTCAGTGACGTGCTTGAAACTTTACATGGTAGGACTTAGGCATGCCCATTAGAATTTGTCACTCTGAAAATGTTACTGAATGTACAGAAAAAAGGCTTCAGTGGAATAAAAATGAAAATAATGAGACTGCAGAGACTAGGATAAATGTGTGATAAAAAGTAGTTATGGATACAGATTTTTCTTTCTAAAAAGAAAAAGAAAAACTTTGCCTAGTGACAGAAAGTGTCACAAAGATATTTATTAAATAGAATATAATTGGCATAGAAACATATCTGCAATTAAGTGGACTTCAGATATTTGCAAAGAGAGAGCGCAGAAAAAATTAGCTTATGAAAAGAAAACTTGTTCATATCACTATCTCTGAGTTAGCCTATGGGGAAGGAGAAACAGAGAGGTCAGGAGATTTCTGCAAGTGTAGAAAAAGTTACAGGGATATTAAGTGCTGATGAACCCGAGAGAGCCGACTTAAAATCTGCTGTGTCCCTCGTGGTTTCGGCTTGTGACTAGGAAATCCCTCATTCCATGTTAATAACTCCTCCTTGTCCACACATTTATTAAGACACATTAAAATTGGTGACTAGCAGCTTTCTTCTCTAATTTGAGCGCACGAAATTCATCCTGTGTTCCAGAATGCTACAGACCTTGCCATGAGTTTTGTTGGAGGATGAGGACATAAACATGGTCTCAGACACGCTTACCGAAGAGTGTCTTTATTACAGAGACAAAGGAAAAGTGTGAAAAATTATCCCAAAGATGTCCACAATGTCACATTGGCAGATATCCCAGCACCAAAAGGATTAGATTTTATGACATCAACTGGGTGCTACACAGAGTGCCGATGGAAAATAGAGCCATCGCAGAACACAAAACCCGAGCAAATGAGACTGGAGTCCACGGAGGAGGAGAATTGATTAGTGAAAGAGACATGAAGAATGGACAATATTCTTCAAGTATCTGGTAAGAACACAAGCTCCCAACAACAACTGGGGAGTAAATCTCCCAATTCCCCAATTTATCCTCATAATTTGTCATTACCAACTTCTCCAATAAAAATCACTCCATCCAAACTAACCAGGAACTGACATACCCTCCACCTTCCACCCCACTATCTGTGCCTGCCAGGTGCTCACCTGTCAGCTCTTTACTCTTGAATCAGTCAGACACTGTGTTTGCTCCCAAAGGATTCCTATCATAATTGTGTTTATCTTTGGAGGAGAAAAATTTTGTCCCTGTTATAAAGAGCCAGTTAGTCAGTTTCCTATGGATGCAGGTATCATAGAACTAAACACTGAGGAGCAATCCTGTAAAAATATAATATTGAGTTGACTGACTAGTTTACCCTAAATATATGTTATCTGATATAGCCTTCCTATCATAAAATATCCCCTGCTGATTTGATTCTTTCATTTGATGTCTAGCAGCATCAAGAACAGCCACTTTTTGGATTTCTGTCATATTGGTGACACCAAGTATATGGTTAGCTGATTCATGTGCTTGCAAACTAATAAGGCAAATATATTGAAAAGTCTAGGAAAGAATAAAATAACCTAACCCTAGTTCTCATTTCTCTAATGTATAATCATTTCTATCATGTATAGCTCAAGAATTTCTTGATTAAAAATTTGTAAGTTTTAGAAAGTGAGGATTTTGATCAAACAACTTTCATGTAAGGCATAAGAGACCAAGTTTTCAGAAAATTCACTCATCAGTGAAATTAAATGATTACATTATCTTCAGTTATTCTATAGCCCTTGTCTGAATCATTTTTGGTATCCCCAAGTTTGTCTTCTGTCCTCCCTGTCTTGTTCCCTTTTAAAGAATTTTTCCTCTCACCCCTTTATTTGCCATTGTTTTCTTGTGTCTTAGCTCACAAAATTACAAAAGCCTTCTGTATTGCCTACATTTCATTAAGAACTAATAAGCCTATATTGGCCTGATCTCATCCTAATGATATCTCTGAACAATTTAAAACCAGGAAACTCGCCTCTATTCTGGCTAAGTGACCCATTCTTCCTTTATCCCATATCTGTGGTTTATCAAGAATGTGTCCTCTTGCCTCATACATTGCTGCTGCCCATTCTCTTGCCTTCCCAACGGTTTCTCCTTTCTAGGTATTCTATAATATATCTTATAGAATTTTTGAGCTTACCACTAATTTCAATGATTTTAGATGTTAGAAGTGTGGGAAAAAGAAAATACAATTTTCTTTAGATTTATAAAGTGACAAGGAGCTTTGGCCCAGACATGTCAAAAATACATGGATTTGAATTATCTTTTCTAAAGCACTTCCTTCACATTCTTCTGACTACAAATATAAATATATTATGTTCTTTGGTGTCAACTATTTCTATCTCTATTCTGTTTCCCAGGGAATCCTTTATGCTAATATAATGGTCACAGTCTGAGAATTTGCTGGTCCCCAACTGTTCCTGACATAAAGAAAATCAGGAATAATCGAGTACTAGAAGAGTAGCTGAAATGCAAGATACAGAGAGATTCACCACACTCTAATTAAAATGTAATTTCCAAGCAAAATAAACATCTAATTTTTTTGTCCACAGGTCTAGAAAGAAAATACCAGACAGATCATATGATTTTGCTGGTTCTAATGCAATTGACCTGCCATGCACATAATATCTTATTGTGGCACAGTGCTTGTGGATGCCCTCTCTGAAAACAGTGATGTGTCTCTATGAATCTGTCTTTTCCCTTCAATACTACGAGTGAGATCTTAGAGTTCTACCAAAATCAGAAAGACTCGATATGGTCACTTTGGAGAAAATCAGAAAATAGAAGAGGAACAATAGCATTGACTGAGAAACTTTTTTTTGTTTGCATCAGGAGGCCGAAGGACACCATGTCTGTTTCCAACATAACAGTCTACATGCCTTCTGTGTTGACACTAATAGGGATCCCAGGCCTAGAATCTGTACAGTGCTGGATTGGGATTCCATTCTGTGCCATGTATCTCATTGCTATGATTGGAAATTCCTTGCTTCTGATCATTATCAAATCAGACCGCAGTCTCCATGAGCCCATGTATGTTTTCTTAGGCATGCTGGGAGCCACAGATATTGCACTTGCTAGCAGCATTATGCCTAAGATGCTTGGAATCTTCTGGTTTAATGTGCCTGAAATCTACTTTGATTCCTGCTTGCTTCAAATGTGGCTCATCCACACATTTCAGTGTACAGAGTCAGGCATCCTGCTGGCCATGGCCCTGGACCGTTATTTGGCCATCTGTTATCCACTGAGATACACCACCATCTTCACCCACCAGCTTGTCACCCAAATAGGGGTTACGGTTGTACTCAGAGCTGCTATTCTTGTAGCCCCTTGCCTAGTACTGATAAAGTGCCGGTTTCAGTTTTATCACACAACAGTCATCTCCCACTCCTACTGTGAGCATATGGCCATTGTGAAACTAGCTGCAGGGAATGTTCAAGTCAACAAAATCTATGGTTTGTTTGTGGCCTTCACTGTTGGAGGGTTTGACATCACATTCATCACATTGTCCTACATCCAGATATTTATCACAGTTTTTCGTTTGCCCCAGAAGGAGGCTAGGCTGAAGGCATTCAATACCTGCATCGCTCACATCTGTGTCTTCCTTCAGTTTTACCTCCTGGCCTTCTTCTCCTTCTTCACTCATAGGTTTGGCTCTCACATCCCCCCTTATATCCACATTCTCTTTTCCAGTGTTTACTTACTGTTCCCTCCATTTCTTAATCCACTTGTCTATGGTGTAAAGACGAAGCAGATTCGCACTCATGTGGTAAAAATGTTCTGTTCATAAAATGCACCTTGATTAACACCTTTATGCTTTCCTCTTTTGCAATCTCTCAAAATATAATAAAACAAAAATACACATTATTTGAGGTGCTTGAATTTCCCATTTAATTGGTTGGTAAAATTTGCCAGTATGATACCTGGTGTCAGGTCATCATAGCCCACGAAAGTTATCGATCAATGGAGTTCTGGATCCTACCTGAATAATGAAAGTGAGAAATGTAAAAAGAGCATAATAGTGAAAAAAAATATATATATGGGTGTGTGTGTGTGTGTGTACAGTTTATTTTAATTTTTTATGTTTGGTCCCTGGTTGAGTTCTTCCCCTGAGGATCCTTCTCTAGGAGAATTTATGTATTATGTATCTGTCCCTGAATTTAAATGCACCTAAGGCTCCTTGTTCTGGAGTGTCCAGGTACTCAGTGAGGACAAGTTGTTGACTCTCATTTTCTTGATCATTCTAGTCATTTAAAAAAAAGTAAGAGAAGGTGTATCTTTACTGTGTTCTTATCCAAAAAAATCCTTTTTGGATCTCTTCAGACAATAAAGTCTAAAAATTTAAATATATTTCCAGGATTATTCAGAGAACTACAGGAACAACATTTATGAGAACCAGCTGTTGCATTTTATACAATCAACAATTTTTCTGGTGCTTCTAACACTTTCTTCTTTATTAATTTATCAAGTGTTATAAAAAACCCTACACTATTATAAATATTTAATATTATGATAGAGAATAGTTACATAGTAGTGAATGTGGAACAGTGCTTAATCTCATGAGGTTGTAGCTGTGTATTTCTGGGAGTAGAGAAAGAAAGGCAGAGAGCGAGGAGAGGAGAAGGGAAGTGAAGGAGGGAGGTGGTAGGAAGGAAATGTGGGGTTAAGAAAAAGAATGAAGCATTGAAATCTGATTGAAGGCAGGAAAGTTGTATTCGCTTTGTTGTTCATTGTTTTGTTTTGTTTGTTTCTCAGTTAGGTAGCCTGATCCTTGAGGAATGATGAAAGACTGGCCAGGGAAATAACAAACCGTGATGGCAGGTAGATGATAGAGACGATTTAAACTGGAGAATGTGGTTTAAGGTAACTACACAGTTTTTTCAATATGGTTTGAATGTGAGGTACAATTTGGAGAGACAAGGAAAATATGAATATCAAAAATTTTCTTTAATGCTGAGCAAAGTTGCTGGACTTTAGTCTGAAAGCATTAATATGCCACTGTAGGGTTGTCTGCTTGGGCTTGTGGCAGCACACCTCTCGGTGGATATAAAGCATTCTTTTTTAAATGAGTCAGGCTATTATATTAATGAAGAGGTGAGTGCTTTTATCCGAGATTAATGGTCTGAGAACTTATGGCTAGTTGACTGTTCCTGAAAAACCTCAGGTCATAGATTAACCATCCTATGTTGATGTGCAGTGAGAAAGGTCATTTACGAATAGTAAATTTGTGAACACTCGTATACTTGTATCTTCATGTACCTAGAATGCTGATTTCTGTACCTGAGTCCAATTGCTAACTCATAAGGAATTAACCTCTTCCAAGATTAGTAGATTGTGTATAATGCTTCTGAAATGCATGCGCCATGAGCAAAATGTAAGAATCTTTATTAATTGTCATCATTTCTAATAGTCATACTTAATACTGTCCTTTGTACTTTTAGCCATCCGATGCTTATATAGTAACAGTTCTTTGCGATCTTAATTGGTATTTTCCTGATAACTAATGAGATTAAATCAAATTTTTATCTAATTATGGTCTATTTGAATATTCTTTTCTACAAATTAAAGATTCTTGTCATTTTATACTGAATTGTCTGTATGTTCTTATTAATATATCTGAGGCCTTTATATTTTGACTGTAATCTCTTTCTTTTATACAACTAAAAAATGGGTGCAAAAATACATTTAGATAGTTAGATAGAATGCACAAATATTGATAGTACAACAAGATGACAATAATCGACAACAAGTTAGGGTGTACTTTAAAATAACTAAGAGAGTGGAATTAGACTGTTCCTAACACAAAGAAATGATAAATTCTTGAGGTGATAGATACCCCAATTAACCTGATTTGATTAATTTGCATTTTATGCCTGTATTAAAATATCCCATGTACCCTATTCAGATATACAACAATTATGTACCCATAATAATTAAAAATAAATAAAATTTAAAAAAAACAAAAAAGTCAACTTCTTTGAAGTATGCTGTATATATTTTTGAGTAACACATGTCTCATTTTAATGTAATCCAAATTATCAGATATTTAATTAAGGGCTAGTCCTTTCCATGCCTTATTTGTGAAATCTTTGCCTATTTTATGTTTATGAATGTGTTTATCTTATTTATTTTTTTCTTTCATATTTAGACATAAAACCATTTAGAATTGCTTTTTATTTTATTCTTTTGGGGGGGAGATTGTAAGAAATTATCAGTTTTATTTATTCTTTTTTCTACAAATATGCATAAATCTTTCAGTTGTTACAATATAAATTTCAAAACAATTGTGATATTCTCACTGTTCTATAGATAAATCACCATTTTCTTTGTTATATAATAAATTTAAGAAACACATATTGGAAAAACCTTCACTGTTCTATTAATACCCAAATGTTCTATACTATTAATCGAGCGATGAGCCGCTCAGTAAACAAGTACTGAACATTCTGCATCCCACTCCATGTCAAGCATTTCACATCATTTTTCTATCGTCTTCCACAGTGGATATTTGACCTGCCAATGACATTTTCATCCATCCTTTTTAGTTACGGGTGAAATAGGGTATAATGCACACTTTTTACAAATTTATCATTCAAAAAATGTCATGCAATTAATTGTACATGTTTAAGGTATACAATATGACCAATTTTGACAGAAGCATATGTCCGTGTAATCATTATCACAATCCAACACTTCCAAAAATTTTCTCATGTGCATTTTTAATCCCTCTCTCTGTCTGCCACCATCTCCGGGCAACCCATTTATCAGCCTCCTGTCACTAAAACTAGTTTACATTTTTCTTGAATTTTATGTAAATATAATGACATAATATTTAATCACATTTTTGGTCTGCTTTCTTTCACTTCTAATTACTTTTAGATTCATTCTTCAATAGTTCATTTTTGTTGCTAAATATTATTCCATTATATAGATATACCACAATTTGTTTAGCCATACATTTGTTCATGGATGTTTGGGTTCTTTCCAATTTGGGGTTATGACAAATAAAGCTGCTATGGATATTCATTTGCAAATCTTTGTGGGACCTATATTTTTGTTTTTGGGTACATACCTAAGTGTAAAATGGCTGGGTCACAGGGTAGGTATATGTTTAAAATTTAGAAAATGCCAAATTGATTTCCAAAGTTGTAACATTTTACATCTCCACCAACAGTTCATGAGAATTCCAGAACTTGCCAATATTTGATAAGTCTTTTTAATTTTAGCCATTTTGATGGGTGTATAGTGGTATTTTAAATCTTATTTTGTGAAACATCTGTTCATATTTTTTGGTCAATTTTTTCATTTGGTTATCTTCTTACTATTTATTGTTAAAAGTTCTTAATACATTGTGGACTTAAGTCCTTTTTCTGACATGTATTGTGACTACTTCCCTCAGTCTGTAACTTTCGTTTAATTTTCTTAATGGTATCTTTCAAAGAAACAATTTTTTTTGTTAAGTCTAATTTTATCAGTTCCTTTTACAACTTAGTGTCTTCTGTGTGTTATATTGAAAATATTTTCACATACCTCAGGTCACAAAGATTTTCCCCTATGATTTGTTCGAAAAGTTTTATAGTTTTACACTTTACATTTAGGTCAATGAAATATTTTTCAGTATATTGTTTGTGTAATGCAGGCTTGAGAGTCATTTCCTTTTTCCATACAGACACACAATTGACAAAGCATTGTTTGTTGATAAAAGATTCCTTTCCCTATTGAATTGCCTTGGCACCTTTGCTATTGAATGTGTGTGTGTATATGTATATATACACATAAATATAATGTCCATCAACAGATGAAGAAAGAAAGAAAATGAGGTATATACAAGGGCAGTCTGGAAAGTATCCACCCATTGTTAATATAATTTTTCATGGACAGCCCCTATACAATGGAATACTGTTCAACCATACAAGGAAAGAAATCCTGTCATTTGCGACAACACAGATGAACCTGGAGGACATCATCTTAAGTGAAATAAGCCAGATACAGAAAGATAATTACCCCATGATCTCACTCATATGTGGAATCTAAGAAAAAAAGAAAAGAAAAGAAGAAGAAGAAGTTGATATCATATAACGTCACACAAGCAGAGTAGAACAGCAGTGGTTACCAGGGACTGGGGAAGGGAGAGGAGATAAGAAAACGGGGAAAGGTTGGTCAGTCGGTACAAAGTTGCAATTAGCTAAGAGGAATAAATCCTGGTGTTCTAGTGCACAGTAGGGTGACTATTCTTAACAGAAAAATATTGTATATTACAAAATAGCTGGAAGGGAGGCTATGGATGTTCTCACCACAAAGAAATGATAAATGCAATAGGTAATGGATACTGATTGGATCATTATACAACAGAGATATGCATTGAAACATCAAATAGTACCATTAAATTTGTAGAATTACAAAGTGTCTTTTTTATTATTTCAAAATATTAATATCACAGGGGTACAAATGTTTTTGGTTACATGGATCGTATTTGTTATGCTTGAGTCAGGGTTATAAGTGTGCCCATTGCCCAGATAGTGTTCATTGTACCCATTAGTTAGGTTTTTATTCCTCCCTTCCTCCCCCCTCCCCATGCTTGATTTCTGCTGAGTTTTACTTCCCTCTATGCACATGTGTGCTCATTGGTTAATTCCAATTTAATAGCAAGTACATGTGGTGTTTGTTTTTCCATTCTATAGATACTTTACTTAGGATAATGGTCTTCAGTTCCATCCAAATTGTTGCAAAATGCATTAATTCATCATTATTCATGGATGAGTAGTATTCCATAGTTACATATACCACATTTTGTTAATACACTCATGAATTGATGGGCACTTGGGTTGGTTCCACATCTTTGCAATTATGAATTGTTCTGCAATAAACATTGGAGTGCAGGTGTCTTTTTGATAAAATGACTTCATTTCTTTTGGGTAAGTAACCAGTAGTGGGATTGCTGGATCAAATGATAGGTCCACTTTTAATTCTTTGAGGAATCTCCATGTTGTTTTCTGTAGAGGTTGTACTAATTTGCAGTCCCACCAACCGTGTATAAGCATTCCTTTCTCTCTGTATCCATGCCAGCATCTAATGTTTTTGGACTTTTTAATAAAAACCACTCTAACTGGGGTAAGGTGATATCTAGTTGTGGTTTTAATTTGCATTTTTCTCATGATTAGTGAAGTTGGGCATTTTTTCACATGTTTATTGGCCATTTTTCTATCTTCTTTTGAAAAGCTTCTGTTTGTATTTTTTGCTCCCTTTTTAGTGGGGTTGTTTGTTTTTCTTCTTGCTGATTTACTTGAGTTCTTTGCAGATTCTGGTTATTAGCCCATTATTGGTTGTATAGTTTGTGAATATTTTCTCCCATTGTGTAGGTGATTTATTTGCTCTGTTGATTATTTCCTTAGCTGTGCAGAAGCTTTTTAATTTAATTAAGTCCCATTTATTTATTTTTGTTGTTGCTCTAATTACCATTGGAGTCTTCTTCATAAATTCTTTGCCTAGGTCAATATCTAGAAAAGTTTTTCCAACATTTTCTTCTAGCATTCTTATGGTTTCATGCCTTATATTTAAATCTTTTATCCATCTTGAATTAATTTTTGTGAGTGGTGAGAGATGTGGATCCTGTTTCATTCTTCTGCACGTGGCTATCCAATATTCCCAGCACCAGTTATTGAATAGGGCCTTTTTTCCCCAGTGTATATTGTTGTCTGCTTTGTCAAAGATCAGTTGGCTGCATGTGGATTTTATATCTGGGTTCTCTGTTCTGTTCCATTGGTCTATCTGTCAATTTTAAAAAATTAAAAATTTAAAAATAAATAAAATAAAATACACACTCCCCAGAATAGCTGAAGTTAAAAAGAATAACAATTCCAAATGTTGGCAAGAACATGGGATAACCAGAATTCTCATATAATTTTGGTGCAGTGTTTTGGAGAAAGATTTGGTGGTTTATTATGTATCTAAACATCCTACGACCCAGAAATCCCACTCCAAGATGTTTTCCCAAGAGAAATAAAAACATGTCCACAAAATGACTTGTATAAGAAAGTTTTTAGTGATTTTATTCATAATATTTAAAAAATTGAAACAGCCTATGTGTCCATCAATGGGAGAATGGATTTCCAAACTGTAGTATATTCATACAATAGAATATGCTGTGGTCTGAATATTTGCGTCTTCTCAAAATTTATATGTTGAAACTAGTACCCAATGCGATAGTGTTAAGAGGTAGGGCCTTTGGGAAGTGAACTAGTCATGAGGGCTTCACTCTCATGAATGAGAATAGTATAGTGCCGTTATACAAGAGGCTCAAGCAAGTTCCCTTGCCTTTTCTACCACTTGATGACTCTGCAAGAAGGTGCTATCTTTGATGAAGACAGCAAGCTCTCACCAAACACCAAATCTGCTGGTGCCTTGATCGTGAGCTTTCCCAGTCTCAAGAACCATGAGCAATAAATGTCTATTGTTTATAAATTATCCAGTCTAAGGTATTTTGTTACAGCAGTCTGAACTAAGAAAGAATACTACTCAGCAATAAAAGCAGATGGGCTACTGATTTTCTGAAGACAAAGATGAAACTCAAAAACTTTATTTTGATTGAAAGAAGCCAAACACAAAAGGACACATGCCCTGTAATTCATACTACACAAAATTCTCCAGCAGGAAAACTATTTATTGTGAAAATAAATCAGAGATGTGTTTACCCTTGGGAAAGGGGGAGTGCTAAAAAGGGACCTTTCTGGGGGGATTGTTCTGCACTTGATTGGGATTTAACACAAATGTTGCATTTGTCAAAGCTCATCAAATGGCATACTTAAGATTTGAGCATCTTGTATATAAATTTTGTCTCAAAATAAATAAAAAAGGGCCACACAGGGGAAAAAATAAGGATGAAAATAATCTATCTCTCTATTTAGACCTTTTCAAATTTTATCTTCAAAGTTTTAAGAATTTTTATTTTAGAATTCTTAAATATCTTTTTGTAAAAACTTACCCCTCTATATTTTTATTTTTTGTTACTGTAAATATACTTTTATACTTTCTTTTGAATTGTTTGTTGCTAGTCTATAATAATTCAGTCTCTTTTGGTATTAATTTTCTACCCTGCAAATTACTAGATTCACTTATGAGGTGCAGTGATTTGTAAATTCCTTTGAGTTTCTTTATATAAACAGTCATATCATGTAAAAATAAGAATTTTATTTCCTCTCTTCTTGTCTTTATGTCTTTTGCTTATTTTTTTTTCCTTAATGTTATAATGTGGACCTCCACACAATGTTTTATAGGAGTATTGTAGCCAGTTCCATGAACAAATTTTAATAACCCCTATGTGTTTTTTAATAATCCTCTCCCTTAACTAACTACTTGACCTTTATAGTTGTTTCCGAGAAATGGCGGATTTTCTGGAAGACAAAGGAGCTGAGGTTCTGAAGGCCCCTGGGCAGACTCTGAAGCCAAGACTCATCATCCCCTTACAACGCACCCCCAATGTATGTAGCCCCTTGTTAGTTACACCATGATCTGCCCCAAGGCATGTGGCTCCTCTTCTAAAAGCCCATGATCTTCCTTAATTGGAGAGATGGATTTGAAGCAGCTTATCCCATTCTCCTGAGAAGACATCTTTCTCTCTTTCATATTAAAAAATTCCTTTCTTTCTTGGCAATCCCCGTTGTCTCAATAATTGGATCTTTATGTGACAAGCAACTGGACCTAAGCTGAAACCCCCTTGAAGTTTTGATAACATTATTGGCAGTGGACACCTTTGCATTATTCTCAATGTATTGGAGAATTTTCAGTTTTCACTAATAGTGAAAAAAGACTATAATGGTAGCTGTGGTTTTTCATGGATGCCCCTCCTCAGCTTAAAGAATTCTTTAATTATTCATAGTTTTCTGGGTACACTTATTTTACGTGGATATTGAATGATTCCACATGTTTTTCTGTGCTTATTGAAATGATCACATAACTTCTGTTCTTTATTTTGTTAACATGGTGAATGACATCATTGCTTTTCTTTTTTGTTTGTTTACATAATACTTAATTAGCTTAGATAATTGTAACAACAAACATAGGTTTAGAGACAAGAGGCTGACTCTGGTAAGCTCAAAACTCAGCTGATGAGAGAAGTGCTGCTAGGAGACAAGCTCCTTTTCCTGGAGCATCGGCCAGAAGTGGCAGTGAGCTCAGCAAGTCCACAGAGGGGAAGTCCATTGAGAGCTTCTGCTACTGTATTCTTATTTTATAGGTGGTAGAACCAAGGCCTGTTAAGAGTTAAGTATCCAGAGGGACCAATAGCCAAGTTTGAGTACTGCTTAGGAAGGGGCAGACCTGCTTCATTCCCAAAAGTTGGCTCTTTACCACCACATACTGCTCTAAAGACTTCATATCGTCAAGCAATGTATTTTTTGTTTTGTTTTGTTTTGTTTTTACCTCTGGCCTTTTTTCCTCTCACGAAGTCAGCAGAATGTCTGCATCAGCTACACATGATTCAGACTCCAGGGAGGAGCAATTAACTATCGGTATTTATTTGATCCTCTCAGGACTTGAGAGTCTCATATTCTTAGTTATATCTAAATCTACTATCACTATCCATAAAGATATCTTTTCATAGTACAATGTCATCCCTGCCCAGTGTTCTCTGCTGAACAAATCCCAGCCAGTCTGCTCAAAGAACCTTTATACGGAGTGCAAGAGCCTGATCCAGCAGATTTCAGGTAGGCCCCAGGTAAAATTTACTCTATCCTGAGGATACGGGTACACATCATCTTTTTAAGGTATAAAGAAGTTCTGGCCCAAAAGTGATGTTTATACATAGTCACTGAGAATCTTCTCCACTCCCCTTCAACTGAGGGCTCTGGCTGTTTGGATGCAGACTCCAGGGCAATGGACAGACACTTACCGCAGCTGGAAGGTTGAGACATATGTCAGACTGATATGCCCTGTCTATGATGCAATGAATATTTTTAAATGAGGGACTTATTCCAAGAGGCTAGGTATGAGAGCTTGAAGGGATTGTCTTAAGTTAAAGATGGACAAACAGATGTCACAGCCCAGGAATCAAACATGTCTGAGTTTCTCCAATGCCCTGCCTTCAACATCCTGCACAACCCTGAACATGTTATTTCCTCTTTCATGAAATAAGACTCACAGTATCAGATACAGAGACTTGTTTTAAGGAATAAGTGAGAAAAGGCTCACCAAGCACATAGCACAGATCTGGCCCACAACATACCTCAAGCATGCAGGCTCAAGTCTACATACGCCAAGAATTAAGTCCAGAGAAAAATGATTACAGGATCAAGTGCAGAGAGGCATAAAAAAATGAAGCAGAGGCCCAGGATAGCTGTGCAGCTGAGGATCCTGTAGCTGGAACCAGCTTAATGTCTTTGGGCAGAGTTGTGTGTTGGGAAGCATAACACAGAGAAATAACAGAATATCCCTATGCCCTTTATTCATTTATTTATCTTTATTGAGACAGAATTCACATGCCATAAAATCTGTCACTTCAAAGTGTACAATTCTGTGATTTTTTAGCATATTGTAATGGCTGCACAACCTTCTTCATTATCTAATTCCAGAATATTTTTATCATCCTGAAAAGAAACCTGGAAACACTAGTAGTTACACCCCATTTTCTCTGCCTCCCTTCCCACCCCCAGTCTTAGCAATCACTGATCTATTTTCCATCTTTATGGATTTTCTTTTCTAGATGTTTTATATAAATAAAGCATGCAATGTGTGACCTCTTGTTTTGGCTTCTTTCAATTCTTTTCAATTGATTCTTGGATTAATGTAATATTTTAAAGGTTCAACATGTACTATTAATATATATCAGTAATTGCATTTCTCTTTAAGGCTGAGTAATATTTCATTGTATGGATATATCACATTTTATTTGTCTGTTCATCAGTTGATAGACATTTAGAGTGCTTCCACTTTTTGGAGATCATCAGCTTTCACACAAAAAGCATCATTAAAGGCCTCACTTGATATCATTTGTCACACATTTAAAATAAGTCCCATCATTAGCACTTGTGTATATTTTTTTCTTCAGTCATATTTATTTCCAGGGGAGAAGGAATAGACAAAATGCATATTTAGATTCAGTCAAAAATTAGCTGAGATATGATGAGAGCAGATGGGGTAAAAGAGTTGAGTATAAGGCAAGTAATTACAGTAAGATGGTATATGAATTAAGAAATAGATAAAGGATAGTGGAAATGAGGTGAGATCAACAGATCAGATGTATCTCATTGCATGAAAGTATGTTCAAAATAAGAATAAGAAAAAGTGTGCTAGTAAAAATATGAATAAACACCTTGGAAATAATACTCATCAGGTATAGAATATTGATCATCTCTGGAAAGAGGGTAGGAATTGCTGTCGAGGGAAAGAAGTGTGATTCAATTGTCTTGATGTTTCCCTCAGGAAACAGAATGATAGGTAACATGAATTTTTAGTTATTATGCTTTATTTCTTTTTTGTATATATTTTATTGTAGAATGTATTTGGCAAAAAAAGATAACTGGACATATTCCTGGTGTAGTACTTGGCAAACAAGTTAGTTTAACAGAGGATGCACAGTATTTTGATATTCTTAGTAAAAATATCTCCTCATGTGTTTTGATTTCTTTAATAAATATTTCTTCAGATTATTCTATGCTTTGAGAACTATGACTAGAATTCAGGATAAGGCAACGACCATGAAGGCAATGACCATAAAAGTGCAGCCTTGTTTCTTACATCCAAGTGTATGATCTGTGTGTAAATATGATTTCGGTAGAATTTTTAGACTTAATTTAATATAATAGTATGCCAAATTGCAGAGGATGTAAACAGATGGAAAACTCTACCATGGCCTTGGAACGGCAGAATCATCAACATTGTTAAAATGTCTATACCACCTAAAGTGATTTACAGAATCAATGCAGTCCCTATCAAAATACCAACACCACTTTTTTCAGATCTAGAAAAAATAATTCTACACTTCATGTGGAACCAGAGAAGACCCCGTCAAGCCAAAGCAATCTTAAGCAAAAGAACAAATTGGGAGGCATCAATCTACCAGACTTCAAACTATACTACAAGGCTATAATAACCAAAACAGCATGGTACTGGCACATGAACAGTGACATACACCAATGTAATAGGACTGAGAACCCAGATATAAAACCATCCTCATACTGTCATCTGATCTTAGACAAAGTACACAAAAACATACACTGGGGAAAAGAATCCCTATTTAAAAAATGGTGCTGGGAAAACTGGATAGCCACATGTAGAAGACTGAAACTAGATCCACACCTTTCACCTCTCACAAATATCAACTCACAATGGATAACAGACTTAAACCTAAAGCATGAAACCATAAGAATTCTAGAAGAAAACATTGGAAAAACTCTCATGGACACCGGCCCAGGCAAAGAATTTATGAAGACCCCCAAGCAATCACAGCAGCAACAAAAATAAATAAATGAGACCTGATCAAATTAAAAAGCTTCTGCACACTCAAGGAAACTATCACTAGAGTGAACAGACAACCTACAGAATGGAAGAAAATATTTGCATGCTACACATCTGATAAAGGGCTGATAACTAGGATCTGTACAGAACTTAGGAAAATCAACAAGAAGAAATCAAACAACCTCATTAAAAAGTGGGCAAAGACATGAACAGAAACCTTTCTAAAGAAGACAGAATAATGGCCAGCAAACATATAAAAAATTGCTCAACTTCTCTAATCATCAGGGAAATGCAAATCAAAACCACAATGAGGTATTACTTAACTCCAGTGAGATAGGCTTTTATCAAAAATCCCCAAACAACAAATGTTGGCGGGGATGTGGACAGATAGGAACACTCATACACTGCTGGTGGGACTGCAAATTAGTACAACCTCTATGGAAAATAGTATGGAGATACCTCAAAGAACTAAAAGTAGAAATACCATTTGATCCAGCAATCCCACTACTGCATATTTACCCAAAGGAAAAAAAGACATTCTATAATAAAGACATCTGCATGCAAATGTTTATAGCAGCACAATTCACAATTGCAAAGATATGGAAACAACCCAAGTGACCATCAATACATGAGTGGATTAATAAAATGTGGTCTATATATACCATGAAGTACTACTCAGCCATAAAAAGCAATGATGAATTAACACATCTGGTATTATCCTGGATGGAGCTAGAGCCCATTCTTCAAAACGAAGTATCACAAGAATGGAAAAACAAGCACCACAGGTACTCACCATTAAATTGGTACTAACTGATCAATACTTATGTGCATACATGGAAATAACATTCATCAGGGGTCAGGCAGGTGGGAGGGGGATGTAGAGGATGGGAAAACTCACACCTAATGGGTGCGGGGTGCACTGTCTGGGGGATGTTCATGACTGTAGCTCTGACTTGGGTAGTGGATAGGCAAGATATGTAACAAAAGTGTTTGTACCCCCATAATATTCTGAAATTAAAAAAAAATAGTATGCCCAACATTTATATGTATAGTGTTAAATCATTTCTTTTTGATTAAATAAAGTGACATTAATATATTTTGAATGTATTTTTTCATAAACTGTGAAAATAATTATGATATAAAGTAAAAATTATATATGTAATGTAATTATCTTTTAAAAAGGAAGCTACTAAAGAGTAGTGTGCCAAAAGATTAATGTTTAACTTGAGGTGGTAGGATTATAGGTATTTTTCCCTCTTTTCTGCTTTAATTAATTTTATATAATGAGAAAGTAAAAGTCAAAGCATATATGCATTTTAAATTAAGCTCTATATTAAAGATATTTAAGGGTAGGTAACTTACTGGGATCAAGCAATTATTGAAGAAGCCTATGATATTCTCTAGGAAGGACTATCCTTCTCATCCTCTGTCTTTCTAAATAGGAATTAAATCATCAGTGCACAGCTGATTTTCTTACTTTTTCTTAGCAAACCTTAGCCTTACAGGGCTTACTACACTATAAGCTCTGTCCTGCCTACCTCTCCCAAACATATTCCTCCCTTGGATCACTGAAAGCCTTCTGGAAGTTCTTTTAATCTCCATGGGATGGTCAAGAGTAAATGTAATAGGCAATATTGGTTCTGTTTTCAATTCCCTTTCCTTACAAATTATAGGATAAACCTGTCCAATTTTTCTCAGGCAAGAAATGGAGTCCCATAGATTGGGGAGACATAGATTGGGAACAATCTATGTCTTCCCTCATTTTATTTTCCCTTTTCTCTGTCACACATGGGAAAACAAGATAAATCCTAATCTCTGGTGCTGTGATAGACACTACCCTACAGTTTGACAAAGAGGTGTTTCAACACTGTCACCTCCTGGCCACACTAGATATGCCAGGTCCCCTGAGAATTCAGCAAGAAGCTAACCCTAAGAAATAGTACCTATTCCTCTGGCCCTGAACCTCCATCTTAGCCCTAGGGAGTAAACAATGACTCTCAGGATTTGATACAGGCTGATAAAAGTTTGGTCATTAGGGAAAATTATATTACATAACACAAGTCTTCCACTGCTGCGACCATCAAAGAGCAACCTTCCCCGTGTGCCAGTCGCTTCCCACTGCTGCTTCTGGACACTGAGTAAGTTATAGTTAGGAATGTGTACAACGTCAGGTGGAAGTTAAATGATATATCTTGAAGTACAAACACACGTACAGCCAATAAATGTAGACTTCAGAAAAAATACAAATCATAAAAGTGAAGAGAATAAATATATTTTTCATAGAGTCTGACTTTGAAGTTCTATGAACTACAATTCAAGAACAATGATGATAAACTGAAGAATCTTCTTTGGAAGAATGAGATGTTAAGGGTAGTTAGCATCATGTCATTGGAGAAGTAATTTAAACTTGCAAATGCTTTACTTGAAAGAAAGAAGAACAATGAGTGTGTAGGGAAGTTCAAACTTTCCCTCTGAAGATTGGAGTCTAAGTCTGTTTAGATGAATTGACAACAGACAAATTAACAGGGAAAAAAGCATACAACTTTATTAACATGCATAAGCATGGGAAATCACAATAGAATGATTAACCAATAACCAAATAAGGTACAGATTCTTATATACCCTTCTTCATAGGGAAGAGGAGAGATTGAATGGCACCTAAGAACAGACAATAGTTTGAAGTTCATCTGGGCTCTGGGTGTGGTGTTTAATTCTCAGTCTCTTCCCTGTGATATGAGTTTTAATCTTCCCTGGTTAATTAAATTTCACAGAAAGGATTAAAGTCAATTGTCTTCCTTTTTGTGGGTCCAGTTTCTAGGTAGATAAGGGAACTTCAGAGAATGGCCTCATCCCATGTTTTAAGAAAGGCAGAGGACTAAAAAACAGGGGAAGTCAAAGAGACCTTGAGGCTGCTTCTTTAGTTCAGCAAGTCAAAGCACTTAGCAAAAAATAGGGGATATTGTTTAAGAGTATTGTCTCTCTGAGTCCCAACAGTAGAACAATCTCTAAAACATTCCAGATTTAACATCTGTGATTACTATAATCATTGGGGGCCAAGGAAGAACCCAGAAAAATATCTGGATGTGATGACTTGCATTATGGAGAAATATTTAGAAATGCTTAGGACAACAACACTTACAACATTTATGGATCATCTTGATTTAGACAACTAATCACTTAGGTAAAGTCTCTACTCTCACTTAAAAAAAAAATCATGGGTGCATACTGTTATCAGCCCTACAATTGAGCTGTAGTTCTTTGCCGGCAGATAGTTAATTGAAAGTGTGATGGTCCCCGGCCACAGCTTTAACACTGCAATGAGAATTCTGTTTTGGAGGCTTCTTTTCTATCTCTGCTGCTCCCAAAGCCCTTCCACCTGAATGTAACTATCTGTTTGTCAGTTATTTTCCATGGAATTCCTTGGACAATTCTCAGAGATGCCTATCTCCTCATATTTTTCTTGTTTGAACTTTTTCAGAAAATAAAAATAATTAGAGTTTTCTAGTCCCTTTCAGCAGTAAGTAGCCTGATTTCTATAAAAGAGTTATGTCTGCTAACGTTATGTTCATATGGAAATCTAGGCTTCCAAGCTCATTCACTTCTCCTTACCTCTAACCACTTCAACATCTTCTTCATGGATCTCCTGGTGATACCACCCAAGGTATCTCTTCTGCTATACCAGGTATTCTTAAATCCTCTTAATTTCATATAATAATAATTTTAACATCTTTACCCTCCAATGTGTGGAAAAGAGCATGGTGCAAGGGGCTTGGGCTACTTATCTGAACTGAATAATTTTTGTGTAAGACTTTATCCTGAGTCAGAATCGCTATGCTAATGCACCAAAATTACGTGTCTGCCATTGTCTACTGGGTGGAGTCTGGATCTTACAGCGATATCATGTTTGAAAACTTGGGAGTAAAGGTAGATTTTGGTGTTTTTCTATCTAAATTATCACTCCAGAGTGTGTGTGTGTGTGTGTGTATAAAATTTTCTGCTTTGCACAGACAGGTTAGAAGATGAAAGAGAAGATGAAGTGGGGGAGGAAGGAGAACACCACTAAGCAGTCTGATCGTCTTGGCCCCATCGGAAGAATGATGTCTAAATACTCAGTTTTCACACTGTGGATATCACTGGGTGATTTTACTAAAGTGCATACTGGTGACTCTTTCTGTGGGTCTCTCTATTGGCATTTTTCCTTCATTTAAAACAGTGAAAAATAAGCTGATTCTCCTAATTCTGTTAACTTTGTGACTGGATAAGCATAGGATATATAAGAGTACAGAGAATCACACTTTGGCAAACTCTGTTCCCTTTCTAAGAAGATCCCTGAACTGCCATGCCTATTACAAATGACACTGTGTTCATGCCCTTTGTGCTGACATTTATTGGGATCCCTGGTCTGGAACCTGTACAGTGTTGGATTGGGATTCCATTCTGTGTTATGTACATCATAGCTTTGATTGGAAATTCTCTACTTTTGATCATTATCAAATATGAGCCCAGCCTCCATGAGCCCATGTATATCTTCCTAGCCATGTTAGGAGCCACGGACATTGCACTGAGCACCAGCATTGTGCCAAAGATGCTTGGAATTTTTTGGTTCCACTTGCCAGAGATCTATTTCAATGCCTGCCTCTTTCAGATGTGGCTCATCCACACATTTCAGGGTATTGAATCAGGAGTCCTTCTGGCCATGGCTCTGGACCGCTATGTAGCTATCTGTTATCCTCTGAGGCATGCTACCATATTCACGCGACAGCTAGTCACTTGCATTGGCATTGGAGTGACATTGCGGCCTGCTATTCTGGTAATCCCATGCCTGTTGCTCATAAAGTGCCGTCTGAAATTTTACCGAACTAAGTTAATATCCCACACTTACTGCGAGCACATGGCCCTTGTGAAGCTTGCTACTGGAGATGTTTATTTCAATAAGTTCTACGGTCTCTTCGGAGCTTTTATTGTTGGTGGACTTGACTTCATTTTCATCACCCTGTCCTATATACAAATATTTATCACTGTCTTCCATCTGCCCCAGAAAGAGGCACGACTTAAGGCATTTAATACATGTATTCCCCATATATGTATCGTCTTCCAATTCTATTTCCTTGCTTTTTTCTCATTTTTTACTCACAGATCTGGATTTCATATCTCATCATATATACACATCACCTTGTCCAACCTTTACCTACTGGTCCCACCATTCCTCAACCCCTTTGTCTATGGCATAAAGACCAAGCACATTCGAGATAAGGTAGTAAAAATGTTCTGTTCTAAACACCAGGCTTGACATTTGATTGAAATCGTTCTTTCTATAAATGTAATGGTTCATCTGTTAGACCTACGTGATCCGGAAATTCAGTTAATGCTTCTGGGTATCATCATGATTGATGAATAAATTAAGGAATATACACACACACAAACACACATATGTGTATATATATATTCATAGCTATTCAAGCATTTTCGCTGGCTACATTAATTGAAATAAAATTGCAGTATAAAAGGATTGTCCTATTAATTTTTGATAGATATTGTCATCTAAGACAACTTCAAACTTCCATAAACAGAATTCAAGTACCTGTTTTCCTATGTTATATGATCAAACTTTAAAAAGAAAAATTAGAAATTATGAGTCAATAATTTTATTATTTAAAATCACATCGCTTTATATTGAGTTATTTCTAATTCATATTGGATTTTGTTTTTGTGCAAAAAGTGAATTACACAGCCTATTTTTTGCTAAATAAAGCTTATATTAAGCGATGTATTATTTTTGCATGTTATGCTAGTTTTATCACTTAATATGTTACCAGAGCTGTATGTATTTATTCTTGTTTTTATTTTGACTGTTCTTGTCACTGTGCTTCACTTGTTTAATTACTAAAGGTTCATAGAATATTTTGATGTAATAAAGAGCAAACATTCCATCAGTTTTGACATGTTTTAATTATAGATAATAATTCTGGGGCCAAAAAAATTGTTTATTTATTGATAGCTTATTTTTCTGAAATTTCCCCTGAAGAAAAATTAGAAAATTAAATAAGAAAGATTAATATGAATTGGTACTCCTAAGGATGTGCCTTTAGCTCTTGCTAATGTTTATAGATATTTTCAGGGAATACTAAAGTACTCATTTTAAACCACATTAGACAACTTTAGTAAAATTTCCTCCAACAAACTTCTCTTAAGAAAAGCCTATCCTCCCTTTTACAAGTTTTCTGTGGTGATATCCCTCCACCATCATGATTTGACCCTATTTTTTACCATGTCACACAAAAATGACTGACTTGGAATAAAAGGTATAAGTTTAGGCTTTCATCATCATTTACCTATCAGAATTTGGATAATTCATTTCCCTGAGTCATTTCTTTTCTTAACATAGAAATTATCCCTTTCCTTTCTGCTTGCCTTCCACAAGTACCCGCCATTTGAACAGTGCAGATGGATGCTACCAAAAGAGGTAGATAGCACTTTGTAACCTGCAAACTGAGATCCAGGGATTTCCCCTATCTAAACCCATTATTCAACCAGCCATCCTTCATTTGCCATGCTCAGGGTCCAGAATAATAAAACAAATAAATTTTTCATGCCAAATTCAGTTGTTTGATATACCTAGGCCACAGCCTTGGGCTTTTGCTTAATTAGTTTTCATAGTGAATTTTAAAGAATAACAAATTCTTCATATTTTCCATTAAATATTAGAGTCAGTTTCTGGTTTCTATTGCCCTGGATTCTATTTTAAACCTCTAAAGTAAGCTTCTAGGGAATTTTACCCCTATGCAAAAGTCATTTATTTTTACTACCTTGTATGTTGTTTTGTGATTAAGAAGTAAAGGAAAAAGCAGTATGGATTTGTGCTATAACAAAAAGTAATATTAGATGATTAAAAGGAAAACTGATTTCATAAATATAGTAATTATCCAAAACACAATTTGGGAGACTTCTAAAATTTCCACCACAGCACAACATTTTATGTCAAAAAATTTTTTGAAATGATCAACCAATTAGACACACACAGAGAAAGATAGCATTTAAGCAGCAGAATTACTTCTTCAAATGAACATTTACTATGAAGGTCCAGAAAAAGAAATAGCATATTAACGAAGCAAGACTATGAAGAAGTAAGTAAATATTTCCAGTGGTGATTATAGACTTGTATAACATTGCATTTGACCACTCTCAATTCTAGTTTTCCATATCTCAAGTTCTATGTTATTAGGTATGACAACTTGGAGTTGATTTTTTTTCCTAATTAAGCTGAAATGTTTATTTTAGAAAATATCTTTTTAATTACTAGATATTTAATTTTTACTTTCAAATCATCTTCTTATATTAATATAGCTATATTATTATACAGCCATTAATATATATTATATATAGCTAATATAGGATAGGCTGTTCTGTTTTATGTTTGCACATCCTTCCTTCCTTTCTTCCTTCTTTCTCTTTTTTATCCAAACTTTCTACTTTATTTCTATTTTTTAACCTTTAAATTTCTATTTTACTTTAACAGTTCTATTTTTGTGCTTCTCTTTGAAGCAGTATATATGTGCAAGTTGTTTGTTACTCACTCTGAATTTTTTTTTTTTTAAAGATACAGGGTCTTGTTTTGACTCCCAGGCTAGAGTGCAGTATTGTCATCATAGCTTATTGCAGCCTTGAACTCTTGGGCTCAAGTGATTCTCTCACCTCACCCTCTGGAGTAGCTGGAACTATGGGC
Organism: Daubentonia madagascariensis; assembly: GCA_023783475.1. Taxonomy (NCBI): domain Eukaryota; kingdom Metazoa; phylum Chordata; class Mammalia; order Primates; family Daubentoniidae; genus Daubentonia; species Daubentonia madagascariensis. The sequence continues at coordinate 727,025 of JAKFHU010002465.1, read as the reverse complement.
ATGTGCCTCCACTCCTGTGTAATTTTTTTTTTTTAAGAGATAGGGTCTCACTACGTTGCCCAAGCTGGTCTCAAATTCTGGCCTCAACTGATCTTCCCTCCTCAGCCTTCCAAAGTGCTAGGATTATAGGTATGAGGCACTGGGCCTGGCTCACTCTGAATTTTTTATCTTTTAATTAGAGAATTCAGTTCATTGCATCTTAGATACATCCTCCATCTATTACTGGCTTTTTATTTCTTCACATCTTTTATCTCCTCTTTTCTTTAATTTTTAACTTATTTCAAATTATTATGTTTAAACTTTTCATTGAAGTATACCATAAATTAGAAAAATGTAACAATCTTAAGAGTATACTTTTATAACTTGGTGAATTTTCCTTTAATGAGCAGATCTAGGCAAAAAGGCATCCAGGTCACGAAAGATAACATGGCCAGCAAGCCAAAAATTCTCCTTCACTTTTCTGCTTCTTGTCTCTACCCACCATGGGTAACTATTAACCTGATTTCTCATACCAAAGAAAAGTTTGGCTTGTTCTGAAATGTACATGAGTGAGATATTGCAGCAAATACTCATTTATGTCTGGCACAACTTTATGTTGTGAGATTCATCTATATTTTTGCCATAAAAATAGGCTATTCCTTCTTATTATGTTATAATATTTAATTATGAGAGTATACCACAATTTATTTATTCTACGCTCTTTTAGCTAGGAGCTAAAACCAAATGTTTTGCTATTAAAAATAGTGCTGTTATGGGCATTATTTTACATAATATTGCAGATATGTGCTTGTAATTGTAGGAGTGTATGTATAGGATTAGAATTGCCAGATTATAGGATATCCATATGTTTGCCTTTAGCACTGCAGTCCCCAACACCCGGGCCGCCGCGGGTGAACAGTCCGTGGTCTGTTAGGGACCAGGCCAGAGCTCCGCCACTCACTCCCCACCCCCGGTCCGTGGAAAAATTGTCTTCCATGAAATTTAGGAAGAGGGGGACACATAGCAGGAGGTGAGCAGAGGGAAGCTTCATCTGTATTTACAGCCCCTCCCCATCGCTCGCATCACCACCTGAGCTCCGCCTTCCCCCCTACCCCACCAGCCGTGGAAAAATCGTCTTCCAGGAAACTGATCCCTGGTGCCGAAAAGGTTGGGGACTGCTGCTTTAGTAGATCCTGATAAACTTCTTTTTTTTTTTTTTGAAACTTATTTTGGAACAAAGTTATTCTACCCATTTATAGCACTGCAATAGGTTTTTTTTCATTTTTTCATTGATACATAATATTTGTAGATATTTATGGGGGAATTGTGATGTTTTGATACATGTATACAATGTCTAATGAATAAATCAGGGTATTTAAGATATCCATCACCTTGAACATTTATCGCTTCTTTGTGTTGGGTATATTTTAAATATTCTCTACTAGCTTTTTTGAAATATGCAATACATTATTGTTAACTATAGTCACGCTACTGTGATGCTGAACACTAGAACTTAGGGTGTTGGGGTGGGGATAAAAAGAGGTTGGTTAATGGGTACAAACATGCAGCTAGAAGAAATAAGTTCTAGTACAGTAGTTTTTGAGTATTCTAGTTGCTCCATATCCTTGTCAGCATTTTGCATCATTAATCTCTCATTTTCTTGCATGTGTACAGTAACATCACATTGGCAATTTAAACATTTTTAATCTTGCCAGTGATACTAAATAATGTGCGTCCTTTCTCATATTCCCTGTCCTAAACCAAATCACATGGTCACAACTAGGACAGGAGTGAAAGGGAAATACAGTCTCCAGATGAGTGAATAGATGAGTTTAAACTACAGGCTGGTGGAGATGGAAAAGAGTCCATCATGGGAACAAAGACAGTTATAATCCATGCTGTGGAGAGGTAAAGTCTCTTGCACGGTGCACAGAATATGTTAATAAGACACACTTCACACTATAAAGAAACTTTAGTAGTTTTTGAAAAGATGCCACACATCAAAATAACAAGAGTATAAAATATGAATTTGATAGATGTTATCAGAACTGTAGAAAATACCAAGGGCCTTAAAAGAATATGGTCACATTCAATACTGAGGTTAAGGTTTTGGGGGAAATAATTAAGTATCTGAGAAGGTCTTTGAAAAATGGATTGTGTTCTTTTTAAGTGAAGGTATTTTCTCCGATGGGCATTTCTGAAATAAGAATTCAGGCAAAGGCATCAAAGAATAACAAAGGAGTACGTGCTGTTCAACAAAAGCAATTAAAGTTTAGAACTCAGGATGAAAGAGCATATATTGATGTAGAAATAAAAAGGTCAAAATGTAGAATGCTTCGCTAAGAGGAAGAAATACAGTAGACAGCAAATCAACTTTGGAGTCAAGCACACCTAGCTTTGAATGCCAGCAGTTCCACTGACTGCAGTATGATGTTGGGAAAATTATTATTAACCAATGGATATTTGAGGCAATTAAATCAAATGAGTGGAAAATAAAGCTTATAGTAGAGGTTCATAATAAATGCTATGTTCTTGTTAATCCTTTTTTCCTGTCATATCCTCAAAATTCGTGGATCCACAGGAATTTTATTATTTTGGATGAATTTATTTTGTTAATTTATTCAGTTAATGTACCAAAGTAGATATTCTAAATGCAAGAGTAAGGAGAACTATAAATAATGATGGCCTAATTTCTACCCTACCATCCAAGACAGTGCTTTCTGAGCCAAATAAATTTATTATTTGTATTGTTCTCGCTCATTAATAGCAACATTTTTCAAAACAAATGTAGATAAATAATAATAAATAACTATAATGCTTTTGGGTCTGTAATTAGTGATAATGAAGATATACAGATGGATTGGATATGGCTTCTATACTCAATATCCTCTCCATCAAAAGACAACACAAACACATGTAGAAGTAAATGTGGGGAGGAGGGGATAAAATGGGGTTGGTTAATGGGTGCAAAAATATAGTTAGTTTGATAGAATGAAAAATGTTTGACAGCACAACAAAGTAACTATAATCAACAATAAGTTAGGATATACTTTAAAATAACTAAAAGAGTGAAATTGGAGTGTTTCTAACACAAAGAAATCATAAATGACTGAGGTGATGGATACTCCAATTACCATGGTTTGATTAATTCATATCATTTGCCTGTATAAAAACATCACATGTACTCTATAAATATGTACAACTATCATGTACCCATAATAATAAAAAATTTTAAAAATGCCATAGATTCACCATACTCAATATGTAATGAGCACTCTCTCCCTCATATTCTTTCTCTCTCTCTCTCACACACACACACACACACACACAGCAAACTCTCCCAAGTTCACAGGTTCAGAAAAGACCTATGAAGAAATTGTTCTTAAACTACACACTATGATGGGTGATTTGAGTAGACAAATTATACCTTCAGGGTGGCATATCAGACTGTTGGTGCCAGGTCTATTTCTTCTCATTTCTTTGGCGTTACATTAGTTTAAAGTGTAAGGGATATGAGAAAAGAGGAAAATTCCCTAGCAAATTTCAGTTTAGCAAAGCTCTCTTAGTCCCCTTACAAAAGTATTGGACACATTATCTTATTAATAAGAATATGAATCATACCCCTGCCTTTTCCAAGAAAGACACACGATCTCTTACCACAGTGTAAGCAAGGCAGGACAATTCCTAGGTTTGCTAGTAGATGGTCTCTTATAGGTTATAGTTGTAGAAAATTAAGCTTTCTCTTATTACAGAGGTAAGTTGCCTTGAATTCCATCATAAAGAACTTAAAGGAGAACAAATAGAAACACACTATAAATAGATGGAAAACTTTGTTAATTCTTTGCTCAAGCCAGGGCAATTATATTCTTTATCCTAATAAAAGGTGTCCTCCTCATTTCTAAAAAGAAGAGTTAAAAAAAAAGTAAAAATCAACTTGACACTATAAAATATAGTTGCGTGTATATGTGTTTGTGTGTACACAGACACACAGTCTATTCTCCTCATTCTCAGCAGCTGTATTCTGCAAAGTCACTGCGGACACTGAATTAGTAAATTCTGAGCCATTTTTCCTCAAGAGAAATACAGCATTAAGTTCTTGTGAGCCTCTGATCGCTTTTTCATCAACCACTTAATGTGTAACCATTTTGTGTGTGTTCCTGTTTAAAGACACATTTTTAATATACATTTCATACACATAATTAGTTATATAATATTTATTTATAGTAAAAGATCAGCAGAGAAGGCTTAATATTTTCCTGCTCCTGGAAAATGTGTCCATAAGTCTCTTTGGATTTCATTCTCACAACAGTGCTGTCCACTACTGCATTTTTTTTACTCAGTTGCCATCTCATGAATCTACAAATTTAGCTACTTTCTAATTTTTCCATAGCTGAACACACACTCTAGACTTCACTTTGACTTGACTTTGGCACTTTCTGGAGCAGCCTCATGTACAAATTGGCAAATTCCCTATTCCTTTTTATGATGTACCTTGTTGATTCACTAACATTAAGCTCACTGCCATCTGCACTGTAACTCATGCCTGAAGGAAACTTTTGTAAGACACTGCACATTCTCGGTAAAGTACATCACAGCCTTGTTCTCAAGAACACTATACAGCACATCAGCACTATGATTGGGGATCATGTAAACAGTAAAATCACCAACAAAAAGCACAAAAGTGCGAAAACTGGCACTAAATAGACCACAAAAGGATGCTTATCTACGGTACAATAACTGAAACAAGAAGGTGGAGTGTCTCCTTGTTTCCTCAGCTGAGAATGTGCCCTTTGGCAACTCAAATGTTTTACTTCTCTGTGCATGTTCATTAATAGTTATGAAAGCTACCCCAATACTGTGGGTATTGATTTTGATGCCATAAATAAATTTTAGTGTGTAGGCAAAGTCACCAATGTAGAATCTGTGAATAATGATGATTGATTATCTATACACATATGTATATAAATATAAATATATGGGCACACATATGTACATATATACATATATGTATCCATACATACACACATAATAAATTAAGAAATAGCTAATATTTAATTATGTTATTAAATAAGTTATAATTAACTAAATTATTACTATGAAAGCATAGCATTTTGATTCTGACATTTTATGAATCAGATTTATTCAATCTTTTTCCTTTTCATAATTATACACGAGCTCATTTCAGCCTACTGTGTTTTTCAGTTGGTTTTTACAGCAAACATGAACTCTGAGTCTTTTGATCAGCAAAGTATTGTTGGAGAATCTCATAATAAGATATTTTATATAAAGGCTTGAATATTGGAAAACTTACTCTTTTCTTAGAAATATTTAAGTAGAGAAACAAACAAACAAAAAAAACGAAAAAAAGAGAAATACTTACAAAGACCAAAAAAAACCCAACTTACACAAAATTTAAATTTCCCCAAACACACTTGACTGTTAAAAAAAGGACAATACTATTGCCCTTGGATAATTGGGATAGTTATTGTGACCTCAGAATCAGAATTATATTATACATTAAACATTATGTTTAACATAAACCTCAATGTGTCTATAAGACAGGGATCATTATATATAATTAATCAATATCATATTTGAATGGGAAGTATTCTTCCTGCTTTTATTTCTCAAATTTTCTTAACAACAAGAAAAAATACATCACGTGCTTCTGGACTGTAGCTGGAACAGGCTAATTAGCAATGATTTGCAAGTAGGATCTTTAGGAAGTGGCTACAGGGAGAGGGCTAGGACTCTCATAGGATAGACAGACATTCTGGAATAAAGAAGTAGCCTTACAGGGAACTAAAAAGAAAGAAATCAATCAAAGGAAAGTGGACAAGGGAAGAGCTGTTTAGGCCAACCGAGGCATGGGGAAGTGCCTGGGGGGTGAGGGGTGATAGCTTAGAAAGGCAAGTGTCACAAACAGGAACTCCTAGTCTTCTGATCAAAAAGAAAACAATAAATTTGTGTTCAGGAATATTTTGAGGATTCACTCACTAAAAGATATACTAAAAGGCAATAAACCTAATATTAGTATCCAAAAGTAAATATTTTCACATTCTTTACACTATTGCTAATCGAACTTTATATACTGATTATAAATGTGTGACAACTTTCTTTCCACCCACCTGAGGAGTCTAACTGCAGTGAAGCTCTGCTGATATCTGATAGCTCTGCTGTCCCAGTCAGGACTAGCTAGCACATAGCCACAGTGAAGTGACAATATAAAAAAAAATCTTAAGGCTGATACATGGTTTTTAATTTTGTTTTTTCAATAAAATGGGTCACTATCTTTTTAAAAAGCAAGAACCAGATCCTTAGATTTGATGACTGAGTTGACCCCCTAATTTTACACATGAGGAGGATGAGATTTAAAAAGAAATATATGTTCAAAAGATTCTCAATACCACAATTCTATCCCCAGCGTAGCTACTAATGTCTTACTTAATATCTTTGTGACTCAGCATGCTCTTCTGTAAAAGAAAGGGGCTAATCAAACTGTCCTTAAAATTTCATGTATGCTGACACCAAGATTAAAAGTCGATTGCCAGGTCTTGTGAACATTCTAAACTCTTCAGTATTCACTACAATATACAAATGTGTGTATTTGGGAGTAAGAGGAAGAATATGTAGAGATGTAATAACTGCTTCAGTGCTGTTATTTACCAAATCTTTCGCATTAAACATTTAATTCAATATAAAAATATCATGTATTCTATTAGATGAAACAGAATAGGCTTTGGGGTCAGTTTTGCTAGAAAAAGGTAGAAAAGACATTAATGACCTTAATAGAGTGAATTTATGATGTATAATAAGAATACATACAAACTGCTTGTCTCATGCATAGTAAATGCACACATACAACAGTTACATGCAAAAATAAAAACACACCAAAGTAGAATTCAGAAAGCATGGATTGTACTACACATTTAATCATTTCCTAGGCAAGTGCTCACTGACACACTATTGAATACAATTCACTTTAGTTAACATTATACTTAATTTTAAAATAAGGAAATAAGGTAAATAAAAGTTTCTCTGCCTATTTCTCTGGCTTTGGAGAACTAAATTAGAAAATGACTGTAAATATACCTTTAACCTGTAAATCATTACATAAAAATTAATTATTATTGCTACAAATCATTTACGTTAGGCATTTCTCTTGAAACTACTACCTTACCTTCCCTAAAACACAATTAACTTCAGGATTTTTTAGTGAACCATCTCTGGATCCTGCTACGGATTTGTTGGGTCTTGGCACTGTAGATGATGGGGTTCATTAAGGGTGGGAAAAGGATGTAGATGTTGCCCATGAGGACATGGACCACAGGAGAGAGGTGCTTCCCAAAGCGGTGCACCATGGTCAGACCGATGATTGGGATGTAGAAAACCAGGACTGCACAGATGTGGGAGACACAGGTCTGCAAGGACTTGAGCCGCTCCTCCCGGGATGCAACAGCCAAAACAGAATGCAGGATCAGAATGTAGGATATGAGAATTAACACAGAATCAGACAAAAGTGTACAAATCACCAGAGCCAAGGCGTAGAAACTGTTGAAGCGAATGTCAGAGCAGGCTAGTCTCAGCAGGTCTTGGTGTAGGCAGAAAGAGTGAGAGAGGACACGGGAACGGCAGTAATGAAAAAACTTTAGGCGGACTATGGGAGGAATGATGAGTATAAAACTCCTAACTAAAATTCCCAGCCCAATTTTGATGATCCTGGCACTGGTTAGTATAGATGTATACCTCAGAGGATTGCAGATTGCTGTAAAACGATCAAAGGCCATGGCGAGGAGGACTCCAGACTCTGTGCCTGATAGACAATGAACGAAGAAGGTTTGAGCAATGCAGGCATCCAGACTGATCTCCTGGCTGAGGCCCCAGAGGATCGCCAACACCGTGTGTACTGTGGACAGCCCCATGCACAGGTCGGTGAGAGCCAGCATGGCCAGGAAGTAGAACATGGGCTTGTGCAGGCTTGGCTCTGTTCGGATCACATGCAGCACCAGGCAGTTCCCTGAGAGTACCATCGCATAGATACAGGAGAAAGGGATAGAGAGCCAAGGATACTCCTTTTCGAGGCCAGAAAAACCCGTAAGAAGAAAGGTGGAGTTATTGATTTTGGAATCAGGTTGAACAGACATCAATCTACAAAGATAGAAAAATGTATGTAACAGTTAATTGAGATTCATGTGTGAAAAGTGTGAAATAATGGCTATACCAAGACTGATTAGATAGCATCATAGCTTATTAGATGTGAGACTGGTGTTTGTATTTTTTCAGAAGCCCAATTTACTAAGTTCTGCTAATTTACTAAGTTACTTTATTCCTTTATATGACACCTGTTTGTTATTATTCTTTGGTTTCACCAGAGAAATCAGTGTCCATATCCATAATACCACCATCACTTTCTACCTCAGTACTTCATATTATGGATATCAGAGAAAAGTGATTTTTGGCTTTTGAAGTTCTAATAACAAAGTTTGAGCATACAACGTAGAAAAGAAAATCACATTCTGGCTGTTCACATTGAAAGTTTGGTGAAATAAATCCCAAATCATTCCTGTGGGTGTAAGATTAACATCTGGTTATCACAGAGGACACTAAGTCATTTGTAGGAGTCACTTCTCAGTCACGTTGACATCTGTGTTTCAGGGACTTAATAAAGAACTGTCACTTGCAATAGTTATGTTCTCACCAATCTTGAAAATGGATCTTGCTCTTCTTTCTTTTGTCACAGTCACACTGAGATTCTAGCAGAAGCGAGACTTATGCAGGTGCAAGAAGGATAGTAGCCACTGGAGTAAATCCTGGATCCTGAGAGATGCTGAGAGTGAGTGATGCAACATTTAGGACCACTGCTCCTTAGGGAGAATGAGGAAAATCCACAGGCAGTGTCTTCATAGCCGACTTTTCCACTCCACCAGGTTTTGGATATTCTTACAAGCGCACATTTACAGAAATAAATCCTTCATCCAGGGAGACTGGGAAATGACTATGGACAGAGAGATCCAGAAACCCCTGGTAGTTTGCTTCTCTCTGAGTGGTCTTTACATTATCTTTGAAGGTTGGCAAATATATCCTATATAAAAGTTATTATTTGCTATTAACATGAAACTTCATTTTATCTCCCTTCATTTCTGCTACAAAATGTCCCTCCATTTTTGGAACTCATGGACTAAATATTCAAAATAATTCATGTGCTGTCCAAGATAAAACATTGTTTATAAATCATATGGTTTTATATGAGGTTTGTAATTCTTATAAACTGCTTGAAATCAGATCCTCTATTTGCATAATAATAATATTTGAGGATCATACCTTTTATTTTGATAGGCAGTAGAGCATAAAGAACATGCCTATAAAGTCAGACTTTCTGGATTAGAAACCCTTCATCAACAATTGTAAGTAATATGTCCTTGGTCAAGTTACTTAACCTTTTATCAGTTTTCTTATCTAAATATAAGGATAATAATATTATCTATTTCATAGGACTATCCTGGAAATTAAATTAGAAGAATATGTAAAGTGTTTAGAATAGTGAAGGACACATAGCAAATACTTAATAAAAGTAAATTATCATCATTTCCATTTTAGAAATATAGAAACTGAGGTTTAGAGCTGCACTATTCAATAAGGTATCCCATGAGACACAAGTGATTCTTAAGCACCTGAAATGTGGCACATCCAAGTTGATGTGTTAAGTGAATACAAAATACATTCTGGATCAAAGACTTAGTACAGAAAAAAGGGTTTAAAATGTCTCTTCAATAATGTATATATTGATTACTTGTTGACATAGTGTTAATATTTTAGATGTATTAGGTTAAATAAAATATTAAAACTAATTTCACTTATTTTTTTTTTATTTAGAGCATTTAAAACAACATAAGTGGCTTACATTGTATTTCCTTTGGATAACACTGGTCTGAAGATAGATTCTTGCAAACTTTCCTAAGACTACACAGCTATAGTGCATTAATATAATTCCACTATAATTGAGTCTATAGTGGACTATAGTGAGTCTTTTGTTTCTAACTGTACAATCTCACCACCTTAGAAAACTACTTCAAGGTATACATTATTGAGAATGTTCAAGTCGTCCAACTTGATCATCTTTAATGTGTGGAAATACTATAGTTTAGAAAGACTATGGAGAAACTTTGACTTCTTTCAATAATGGGGACATTAAAATATGTTATACATACTTAGAAATATTTATTTAAAACATTTTTTAAATTGCCAGCAGTGAAGATTTAAAGGGAAAATGAAAACCACGGGGCTATGTGCTAGAATTGACATTGATTTTGCTTTGACTAGAGTTCCTCGTTGATCTTGGCAATTGAGAAACTTGTGTTTTCACATGCATTTACATAATAGAGGCAAGACATTGGAAAAATTGTAACTGAGCCCCAATATAAAACTAAAATATTGACTGGATGTAATTCGGAAAAATGAGGGACAACAAGAATGACCTCTTTCCTAGCAAAAAATATCTAGAGTTTATATAACAATCTAAATGAAAAAAAAATTCTTTATTATTTTTTCCCATTATTATCCCAATTTCTTCCATCCCTTTGCAATTTTTAAATAACATATAACTTGTGAGAGAAAAAGAAACCCACAGGGGCAAAGCAAAGAAAACTTCAAACACTGAATACAGAGGGATTTTTTTTCCTCACATATTTAAAAGTTTTGGAATCAGAGTCAAATACTCTATATATTTAGCTGTGAAAGATCTGTCATAGAGAAAGCTTGTGATTAATGAACACTAATTGTTCACAGTGAAAAGTCACTGGAGCAATAAAAGAAGCAGAGTATCTATATTGTGGTAGCTGATCATAGACAAATGGCTTGGTCTGTTAAGAAAGGGAGTATGACAAATTATCTTAAACACACCAATGATCTCATTGAAAACAAACAGAAATGACAAATAAGATATTTTAATATTATTTTAAAGAGTAGACAGAACTTCTAAAATCTTTAAACCTCATGCCATAGAAGCATGAGAAACAAAGAACAATAATTACTGTGCTGATTGCAGTGATCAGTCCTAATGACCCCTGGAAAATAATGCTGCTATTATACAATGGGGACAGGAAGGAGTATGCCTGGAACCCAGAGATTCTCTGGGACAACTTTCAGAATTTGTGTGTCTTGGAGTCAACATTAATGGAAGACAATACCAACCAAGTATAGGCAGGACTGGTATTCACGCAGTTCTGGAAGTAATGCTTGGGTCATCCCACCAGAAAAGAACTGGTTGAATCACTTGCAAAGAGGAAAACAAATTTAAATGAGTAGTTGAAGAAAGAAATTTAAAAAATAATTAAAGCCTGGGGACCATTTGCAAAAACAGAGGTGGTAGTAGTTTTTTTTTCTACCTTATAAATTAACTTTTAATTAAAGAATAGATTAACTTTGACACAAAAGTTGTGATACAGGTAGTTTCCATATACCTTGGACCCAGTTTCCTCCATTATTAACATCTAATATTAGTATAGTAAATTCCACATGACTAATGAAACAATAGTGATACATTATTATTAACTAAAGGTTATACTTTACTCAGATTTACTTAGTTTTTACCTGATGTCCTTCTCCTGTTTCAGCATCCTATCCAGGGTACCACATTTTGTTTAGTCATCATGTCTCCTTAGGCTCCTTATGCCTGTGGCATTTTCTCAGACCTGACTTGTTTTTGCTGATATTGACAGTTTTGAAGAATAATGGTGGGATATTTTGTAGTATTTCCCCCAATCTGGATTTGTCTGATGTTTTTCTTATGATTAGACTGGGTTTATAGGTTTTTGCAAGGAGGGCCCACAGGTAGATTGCATTCTGCTCGTTTCATATTAACAGTGCATATTATCAGCATACATTATTGCTGTTCATGTTAATCTTGATCAGCTGGCAAAGGTAGTGTTTGTCTGGTCTCTAAAGTTATTCTTTTTTCTATCCCCCTTTCCATACTATACTCTTTGAAAGGAAGTCACTATGCACATCCCACTGTTAAGGACTAAGAATTATGCTCCACCTCCTTGAGGGTGGAGTACCTACATACATTATTCGTTGTTCTTCTATAGGGAAATTTGTCTCTTCTTGCTCAATTATTTATTGATTTAATCATTTATTTATGTTATGATGGACTCACAGATATTTATTTTATATTTTGGGTTATAATAACATGCTACTTTATTTTACTGCTCTAGCTGCTACAGTTTGGCCGTTGGGGATTCTTTAAGTATTCTTTGTTGTACTTCTATCGTTGTGCATGTGTATGCTTATTTGTTTGTTTTAGAACTTATTATCTTCTAACACTAAAGATGTTCCAGGCTCATCTTGAATATTTCTTGCTCCAGTTCTAGAGTCCCCATCCTAAGAGCAGATGTTTCTCCAAGGAGTCCTGGTTTGTGTTATTGGAGAACAGTGGTATTAGATATCAAGGTTTGGGGGCTAGAAGGGCTTGTAGTTACTGGAGGTATTTTTGCTTCTAGGCCCTTTCAGATGACAAAGCTAGGAGTTATATGTATGTATAATAACCTGTGTCCATAAAAATATCCATAAATATATCTATATGTATCTACCTCTATATTAAGCTAACATATTCATACTGATGTCTACAAACTCAACAATTAGCATATGGGTCACCTAATGCTTCTCCCCTTGCTTGTCTATAACCTTGCACTCCAACAGGGAGAAATCTGGTTCACACTGTACAAGATCCATTTACTTAATTATTCAGTTCCAGCATAAGTATACAAAGTTTTCTGTAATTGTTAACCCATATTCTCATAGGAAACAGGAATACAACGCTTACGTGTATGTCTTTGCCTTTAGCCTTACAAACTCTACTCATTACTAAATTTACTTCAATCAGCACTTTTTCACCACCCCTTCAGTAAGGCGGTTTCACACATTTGTATTATAGTTAGATTCTTTTTCACAGTCTACATTCCTTCCTGGGATCCTTCTACCTTTCAAATAATTTTTAAAATGTGGATAAATTAAGGTTCACTCTTTCTATTGGGGTTCCCCAAGTACAGTCATGTGCTGCATAATCATGTTTCAGTCAGCAAAGGACTGAATATACAGTGGTACCATAAGATTATTATAATGTATTTTTACTGTATCTTTTCTATGTTTAGATACACAAATACTTACCATTTTGTTACAGTTGCCTACAATATTCAGAACAGTAACATGCTGTGCAAGTTTGTAGCCTAGGATCAAAAGTCTATACCATATAGCACAGGTGTATAGTATGCTATAGAGACTAGGTTTGTGTAAGTACACTCTTCAATGTTTGTACAATGACAAAATCACCGAAGGACACATTTCTCAGAACATATCGTCATCATTAAGCAACACATGACTGTATGCATCCTGAAGAGACTCTCTTTATCAGCTCTTTTAACTGTAATCCACTGTTACAGTATAACCCACTGTGTTATACTGTAACCCTTTCAGTGGCATGGTAAGGTGTGGGGGAAGGAAAGATCTCTCTAACCTTCAAATTAAATCTCAGAAGTCTAGTGGCCCTTTGGCTCAAGGCTTTGCCTTCACAAGGGTTTCATGAGTTGTATAGCTTTCCCCACCAGTTATCTGTTCTCTTTCTTGACATCAATGTTCTCAGTGTATTTCCTTGAAGCCCTGACACCTGTTAACTAGATGTTTCTTCCCCCTTAGGTCAGTTGGGAAGGCTGGTGATGGCGAAGGAACTGTCTTCTTCCAATTGGGATAAGCCTCTGGCAAAGTCTTTTACCAGGCAGAATGGGACTTTGTTATGGATAAGGCTCTGAACAATGTTTATCATCCCCCTCCACTTTCCAGGGCTATGAGTGAATCTTTCTCAGCTATCACTTATGAAAACCTGATTGGTTTCATGGAAATATTGCCCGCTAATAAATTGTGCCCCCCCCATTCCAAGATGTGTCCCCTAGAAGTCTCTATCTCTGTTTCAGAAGTTCATCAAATTTACCATTTTGGTGTTCCTACCTGTTTATGGTGTCAGAAGCGGGCGTTACAAACAAGCAGATACTACCTATGTCTCTCTGGATGTGCTGCTCTCTGTAGATTTTGAGTTTATGGTTGCCCCTGTGATGCCAGCTCCCCAATGGGTCCAAAAAAAGTTGTTGGCTTTTAGTTTTTCCAACTTTTTCTTATAAGACCAAGAGTGATATATTGCATGTGTTGGCATGTTGAAGTTGAAACTGGAACTTGGTAATTGTTTTTGAAAACTACATATTTTGTGTATGTAAACCAACTGTTTTTCTTACTTCATCTTCCATCTACTACTATATGAGGCAAGTTGTGATAATAGTGATTAACCCAATATCATAGTATTTAAGTTACTGAATATTCAGGAGGGGGCATAGTAAGCTGAAAGAGAAGTACATAAAGACACATGAGTCATTGTGTTCCCTTCTTGTTCAGAGGATGAATGTTTTTTGGTTATAAATGGATATTTCCATGAAAAATGCATAATGTAACTGGAAATTTCACTAAGAAATTAATATAGATTAAAGTGTGGGTGGAAAAATCTGAATTTTTATTTTTTCTTACAATTTAGGTATTTTAAAACATTTAAAATAATTTTACACTTGCAAGAAAATCTCCAAAGATAGTAGAGTGTTTCCAACACTTTTCACCCAGCTTCCTCTAATATAAAATGTTGTATAACCACGGTACATTTATCAAAATTAACATTGGTATGATATTTTGACAGAACTACAGACTTCATTTGTATTTCCCTAGTTTTTCCACTAATGTCCTTTTCCTGATCCAAAATTCAATCCAGAATACCACATTGCAGTTAGCGGTCTTGTCTCTTATCATTTCCTCTAATCTGTGACATAATCTTTCTTTTTCCTCATCTTTATAGTTTCAAAGTTTACTGGTAAGCTATTGTGTAGGATTTTCCTCAATTTTTCTCTGATTTTTTTTCATGATAACATTTATGATTAGACTGAGGTTATATATTTGTGGGAAAATACTAAAGAGAAAACATGCCCTTCCTATTATATTATGTATAGGGCACTTGATATCAAGATGACTAATTCAGGGTGAGGTTAACCTTAATCATTTTATAAAGGTGGTGTTTGTTAGGCTCCACCACTGTAAAGTTCCTACTTTTCCATTTCCACACTCTTAAATTCTTAATTTTTAACTCTTCATTAATATTGCCTGATTTTAAAGACTCCTTAGCATTGCAGAGGAGAATAAAACATTAAAAACAAAACAAACTACACTTCTCAGATTCTGTTGACCCATTTCATTCCTTATTAAAGTGTTCCAATGAGAAGAATTTGTGTAAGATTTGGACAGGAGGTCACAGAAGTCAGTTATGCCAAATTTACAGCTTTCTTTGTAACCTTTTCAGAACTCTTCATAAACTCAAAATTTACTGTAGTGAGGACAGATATGAGATTTGCTCAGAGTTTTCTGTGACTTTTTATCTGTGGCCAGACATATTAGTGTCTCAGAATTCTCTCTGAATTATAGCTTATTCACATATCCCAGTGCTTGAGTCTATTTTTATGATTCTTTATATGTAGCTTTTTATACCTTCTCTCCTCTAGCTCCTCCAACATTTATCCAAATTGCAATTCCCATATTAAATCTCTCTATTTTGTATTACTTCAAATGATTTTGTTTTCCTAAATGATTCCAGAATAACAGAATAATTGAAATGATAGAAAAATTTACCCGAGAATTTTTATATATGAAACTGTTAAAATGCAAATTTTATAACTGAAAAATACAATATGTAAAATAAAGAGCACAGTGTAGACACCAATGTTTAACAGCAAAGTAAACACAACAAAAGATAGAAAAAGGAACTGGAAAAAAGGCGACAGAAAATAAACAAACTAGAGCATGAAGATAAAATAAGAATGACAGAACCATATAAGAGCATACTAGACTTGTAAGGAAAAATGAAAGGGCTTAAAACACATGTAATTGAATTCCCTGAAGAACAAAGGAAGAGTGGACAGAAGCTTTATTTGAAAAAAAAAATCCAATTGCTTTTGGAAATTAAAGACAAAACTCAAATCACATATTTAGGAAGCTCTGCAAATCCCAGTAGGGATAAATGCAAAGAACAAACAGATTTTGGCTTATTATAATAACATGTATGAAAACCAAATATATCCTCCTCTTAAAAAGTACGCAATTAACTGTGTGTTAGAATTTTTCATTGTCGTCTCAATGCATCTGAAACTCCCTTTATTTTTTCCTCTTATGTTTTCCTGTATTGATTCTTAGATCCAAATCCTCTTTCCTAATTTTTTCTTCAGCATTATCTAATTGTTTAACTTATTCATTTTGTCTCTATTTTGAGCTCCTACACTTTTATTCACTGGGATTTTAATGTAGATCTTAAAAAATCTATATGTTTATTATTTTATGTAATGACTGTCCTTATTTGATAGGGTTACAGAAAGAAATAAATGAACATATGTAGAAATGTTCCTGACACATATTCTGTACTATTTATATATTTATTTATTTATTTGACAAATAATGACTGTATATAATTGTAGGGTACAATGTGATAATACATGTATACATTGTAGAATGATTAAATCAAGCTATTTAACATATCAATCACCTCACATACTTATACTTTTTGTGGTAAGAACATTTGAAATTTATTCTCTTAGCAATTTTGATATATACAACATACTATTATTTATTCTAGTCATTATGCTGTGCAATAGATCTCAAAAACTTAACCCCTCTTTGTAACTAAAACTTTGTACCCTTTGACCAACATCTCCCCACACCTCCTTCCTACCTGCTGCAGCTCTGGTAACCACCATTCTACTCTCTACTACCTTGATTTTTTTTTAGATTCCACTTATAAGCGAGATCATGCAGTATTTTTTTTTTTTTCTGTTCCTGGTTTATTTCACTTAGCATATTGTCCTTCAGGTTTATCGATGTTGTTGCAAATAACAGGATTTTCTTCTTTTTTTAAGGCTGAATAGTACTCCATTGTGTATATATAGCACAACACTTTCTCCTTATCCACTCATCCCTTGATGGACACTTAGGTTGATTCCGTATCTTAGTTATCATGAGGAATGCTGCAATTAACATGGGATTACAGATATCATTTTGATATACTGATTTTAATTCCTTTGCAGATATCTCTCCTAGTGAGATTGCTGGATCATATCTTTTTTTAGTTTTCTGAGAAACTTCATATTGTTTTTCATAATGGCAGTACTAATTTACATTCCCACCAACAAATTATGAGTTCCCTTTTCTCCACATCTTCGTCAGTGTTTGTTCTAAAGCCTGTATAGTTTTATCTTTTATATTTATAATTTCTCTGGGATTAATTTTAGTGTGTAGTGTGATTAAGGGGTCAAGGTTCATTTTGTTCTTTTTTATATGGACAAGTTAGCCCATCATCGTTCATTTAAAAAAATCATTTTCTCAGTACATTGCAGTGTCTCTGTTTTTCATTTTAGTGGTTTGCTTTTACATTGCCTATTTTGATTCCTTGGTCTATTTTCTTATCTTTGTTCCAAAAACATAGTAAATATGGTTTTGACATATATTCAGTATCAATCTTTCATCTGGTTGTATTCCTCTTTCAGGGTTTTTCTTTTTTAGGAAGGCGTTGGCTATTCTAGGACTTTTACACCCCCATATAAACTTTCAAAGCCACTTGACAATTTCCACAAAATAACTTTCAGATATTTTGGTTGATTTGCATTGAATCTAAACATCTTTATAGGGAGAATTATATTATTTACAATATTGAGTCTTCAAATTGAATCATGAGTATGGTATATTCTATCATTTATTTAGGTCTTCTTTAATTTCTCTTAATATTTTGTAGTTTTCAGTGTAGATGTCTTGTGTCATTCATTAAATAGATCCATAGATATTTGCTTGTTTACTCACTTGCTTGTTTTTTGTAAGATATTGATTTGTAAAGGGTGTTCCCAACTAAAAAAAATAAAGTATTAATATAATGATGCATATTTGGGATTATTTTCTGATTTTATTTTATTTTATTTTTTTTTTGTGTTCCAATAAAACTTTATTTATAAACACAGGCAGTGGGTGAAGTCATATATCTGCAACAAAAAGATTCTATCTTTCTCTCTTTTTTTAAATTTTTAAAATTTTTTTAATTTCAGAATATCATGGGGGTACAACACTTTAGCCATACACATTGCCCCTGTTCTGCCCGTCTCAGAGCCACAATCATGGTCATCCCCCAAACTGTGCTCCCCACATCCATTCAGTGAGAGTTTTTCCCATCCCTTCCACCCCCCTCCCGCCCACCCGCCCTCAGATGAATATTATTGCCCTGTGTGATGTAAGTGTTCATCAGTTAGTACCAGTTTGATGGTGAGTACCAGTGGTGCTTGTTTTTCCAATCCTGTGACACTTTGCTTCGAAGAATGGGTTCTAGCTCCAACCAGGATAATACCAGATGTGTTAATTCACTGTTGTTCCTTATTGCTGAGTAATACTCCATGGTATACATATACCACATTTTATTGATCCACTAGTGTATTGATGGGCACCTGGGTTGTTTCCACATCTTTGCAATTGTGAATTGTGCTGCTATGAACATTCGTGAGCAGATGTCTCTATTATAAAATGTCTTTTTTTCCTTTGGATAAATACCCAGTAGTGGGATTGCTGGGTCAAATGCTAATTCTACTTTTAATTCTTTGAGGTATCTCCGTATTTCACCAAAACTGCATGGTATTGGCACAAAAACAGAGACGTAGACCAATGGAACAGGACTGAGAACCCAAATATAAAACCAACCTCATACAGTCACCTGATCTTTGACAAATTCCAGAAAAACGTACACTGGGGAAAAGATTCCCTACTCAACAAATGGTGCTGGGAAAACTGGATGGCCATATGTAGAAGACTGAAACTGGACCCACACCTCTCACCTCTCACAAAAATCAACTCATAATGGATAAAAGATCTAAACCTAAGACATGAAACCATAAGAATTCTTGAAGAAAACGTTGGAAAAACTCTTATGGACATTGGCCTAGGCAAAGAATTTATGAGGAAGACCCCCAAAGCAATCACAGAAACAACAAAAATAAATACATGGGACCTGATCAAATTGAAAAGCTTCTGCACAGCCAAGGAAACTATCACTAGAGTGAACAGACAACCTACAGAATGGGAGAAAATATTTGCATGCTACACCTCTGATAAAGGGCTGATAACCAGAATCTATACAGAACTTAGGAAAATCAACAAGAAAAAATCAAACAACCTTATTAAAAAATGGGCAAAGGACATGAACAGAAACTTTGCAAAAGAAGACAGAATAATGGCCAGCAAACATATAAAAAAGTGCTCAACGTCTCTAATCATCAGGGAAATGCAAATCAAAACCACAATGAGATATCACTTAACTCCAGTGAGATTGGCTCATATCAAAAAATCCCCAAACAACAAATGTTGGCGGGGATGTGGACAGATAGGAACACTCATACACTGCTTGTGGGACTGCAAATTAGTATTTTCTGATTTTATTACTTTGAACATGTTTTTTCACTAAGAATGAATCAATAGGGGAAAAATGTAATTATATTATTTAATAGGTCATTTGCAGGGTAGCAAAAAGTGAGCATACATGGTAGTTTCCTTTTATCCACGGTTTTACTTTCTGTAATTTCAGTTAACCATGGTCAACCATAGTGGAAAAATAGCTGAGTAGAGTACAATAAAATATTTTGAGAGAGACAGAGACACACACACACACTACATTTTATTTTAGTGTAACTTTTATTACATTATATTATTATGTGCTCTATTTTATTATTAGTCATTGTAGCTAATATCTTTCTGTGCCTAAGTATAAATTAAATTAAATTTTATCATAGGTATGTATGTATAGGAAAAAATGTAGTATACAAAAGGCTAGGTACTATTAGCAGTTTTAGGCATCCACTGGGCATCTTGGAATGTATTCTCCTCAGGTAAGGGGGGACTACTTACTCCAGATGAACTGAATCTGATTGTGAAACTGTTGTATATGAGTTTTATATTATTTTATACTGTTGTTTATAAGTGCTTAAAATTATTCCTGGCAAATAAAATTAAATAAAAATATCTACTTTTGTTATTATTAGAAATACTACTAATTGGCAAAAACCAATTGCTGTCTCTGTTACTTACTCATATATAAAACAAATTCATACTCAGATTTATTGATGCTATTTACTGATTTGTATTGGTTATTAAACATTGAGGTAATATTTTATTCAATTTTATATAATGCAAACTTAGGAGAGTATTGAATTTATGATTTAACAAAGTATAAATATTATTTTCTTCTGATTATTATCATTCTTATCCTTATTATATTGTGAAAAGAATATTGCGCAGTAAAATTACTAAACTTTGTTGAGAGCAGAATTTGAAATATGATATATTGCTAAAATTGTATTACCCTTTAATAATAAAAGTGGTAATATTATGTAATTGTAATTGCTAATGTTTATTTAGTGTTTTCAAGAGTGTGGAATAAAGGAAGTGGGAGGTTGTAATTGTATGTGGGCTATGTATATCAATGTTTTTCAAATAAGATTATATTCAGTCCCTTTGATGATGTGGGCATCTTTTGATTGTGATATAACTATAGACAAAAATCAAGCAGAAAAACAATGATACCAATCTCTCGCATGGTTGGAAAAATACTAGTTTTGGTAATTGGAGTAAGACATATACAAATATAGTAATAATTCTCTGTAGAAAGTGAATACTTAACCTGTTTATAGCAGTCTTCAGTGTATAATAATTATTTACCCATTTTCCCTTGCCCACCACTGTTATGCCTATCATACAAGTGATAGAATGTGTTTGAGGCACAGGGAAGGAAAATACTTTCAAATGAATATTGGAAAAATCTGCAGCTTAACATATGAGAATTAGATGTGAGCTGAGGGAGTGTCAGTGAAGACAAAAACTTAAGACAGAGCAGAGTGGTTAAGAACATGGACACTGACGTCAGACTTCCTGGGTTCAAATATTGACCATTTACTAGATGCATAATGCTGGCCAGCTAATCACCTGTCTTAACTCAATTTACTCTCCATAAAGCATGACTCATAATAGCAGCTATTGCTTAGTGTTGGTGTGAGGATTAAATTATCTAATATTTTTAAATGCCTGGACTAGTACTTGGCACATCTAATGGAGTAGGTAAGTGTTTGTTGAATAATACAAATGCACTGTCTGTGGAAAATTTTTGATTGCTGCAAGGTAATAGTTATTTTTGTAATTCTCTTTAAAATAAGAACAGAACATCCCGGAGGATATGGAGTCAACTTATACTCATTAGTCACAATTTATACCCATTAGTCTCCTCTCTGATGATGTAACTCACAGCCCTATAGCTTTCTTGTGATATAAGGACTTAAAAATATATAACCTACTTTTGAAAAACAGAAAAGCAAACATATCCTTGAGTTTCTACAGTTGAGATTTGAGCAGGGATTGCTGAATAGAAGAGACAGACTGAATTTCAGCATATATGAAAAGCTGATGGGTACCTATTTTTCACAATGACACTAAAAGATTAATATACATTTTAGAAATAAAATCCTATTATAATATTGAATTACTTGAGAGAAGACAAAATCTATTTAAATCACTTTTTTCTGTTTTTGATGTCAATGTTTTACTAGGTAGAAATAGAATAAGATTCTTAGTGTGGAGATGTACTTGCATAGAGGATGTGAACAACAGTAGTGTGACTTTCTAATCTAATCAAAAGAACTTAATAATTCATGATTCCACACCTTTGCTCAAATCTGTCCATATGAAGAATAAAAGTTACATGAAAGTTATCTACCAAATGGAAATAATTTCTGACCCATACAAAAAACACCTGATATTATAAATGCCTGCTTTTCTCCCTTCTGACACCAATTCCTCAGCCTTTCTCCTAACAGGATTCCCTGGCCTGGAACAAGAATATCCCTGGCTCTCCATCCCTTTCTGCTGTATCTATGCGATGGTACTCTCAGGGAACTGCCTGGTGCTGCATGTGATCCGAACAGAGCCAAGCCTGCACAAGCCCATGTTCTACTTCCTGGCCATGCTGGCTTTCACCGACCTGTGCATGGGGCTGTCCACAGTACACACGGTGTTGGGGATCCTCTGGGGCCTCAGCCAGGAGATCAGTCTGGATGCCTGCATTGCTCAAACCTTCTTCATTCATGGTCTATCAGGCACAGAGTCTGGAGTCCTCCTCGCCATGGCCTTTGATCGTTTTACAGCAATCTGCAATCCTCTGAGGTATACATCTATACTAACCAGTGCCAGGATCATCAAAATTGGGCTGGGAATTTTAGTTAGGAGTTTTATACTCATCATTCCTCCCATAGTCCGCCTAAAGTTTTTTCATTACTGCCGTTCCCGTGTCCTCTCTCACTCTTTCTGCCTACACCAAGACCTGCTGAGACTAGCCTGCTCTGACATTCGCTTCAACAGTTTCTACGCCTTGGCTCTGGTGATTTGTACACTTTTGTCTGATTCTGTTTTAATTCTCATATCCTACATTCTGATCCTGCATTCTGTTTTGGCTGTTGCATCCCAGGAGGAGCGGCTCAAGTCCTTGCAGACCTGTGTCTCCCACATCAGTGCAGTCCTGGTTTTCTACATCCCAATCATCGGTCTGACCATGGTGCACCGCTTTGGGAAGCACCTCTCTCCTGTGGTCCATGTCCTCATGGGCAACATCTACATCATCTTCCCACCTCTGATGAACCCCATCATCTATAGTGTGAAGACCCAACAGATCCGAGGCAGGATTCAGAGGTGGTTCTCCATGAAGAGAAAGTAAAACACTTTAAATCAAATAGGGGTAAGTTTCTTAGATGCATAAAACTATGGAGGGAGAACAAGTAAGTTTATTGAAGGAAGGTAAAAATCAGGCAATTCAACATTAAGACTTTATACAACATGACATTTGTTGAATGATTTATAAGCATGAAGAATTTTTTTTGGTATAGTATGATATTTATTTAACAAAGAGTTGACAATTAAAAACACATTAAACTTTGATGCATATTGTTTTCAAAATTTGACATAGTTTTTAATTATTCTCCTTCATAACTAAATACAAAAGACATGTTAAAAGTAATGATAAGTAAGAAATGTTCATTTTAGGTTTTAGAGATCTTCAAATTTAAAGAAAGTTATAAATGATTGAAGCATTAAATGGTTTTAATACCCATGCTTTTTAATTATGTATAATGTTGAAAGTTTTGATAGTACAGTTATTCATCATCTGTCCCTATCATTTCTGTCCAAGAAAAAATAACATTTTTAATTGTCTACAAACATTTATCTTGCACGAAATATCCACAAAGTAGCCATCCAAACCCATGTCCTCTCTCACTTTTTCTTTTATTTTATATCTATCAAAGGAGACACAATTTAATCATTATTTGATGTGGTTGCCTTTATCAACACAGAAGCAACAATTGGTCTTCAACCTCAAATGTATGTCATCAGACTGGTTAATAGTTCACTCATGAACCATTCCAAAACATCATCACTCTTCTCTTCTCACTAATCTGTCAACAGACAACTTTGTTCTTGCTTCTTTTAGAAACTTTTATCACTATCCTTTTCTAAAATACATTTTATTGTGTATTTTTAAGGTATACAACATGATGATACAAGATATCATATGTAACCATCAACCAGAATCTAATTAAGAAAATAGGTTTTGCCCCATCTAATTTATAATTAAAAAGATGGAGTTTAAAACAGTAATGATTGTTTTGCATATAAAAATGGATTTTTCATAGATTGCTATGATAATTCCCTTTAAGTAGAAAAAAGTAAAAAATTCTCTTTATAGCATAATAATGTAATAGTATACTTATTTACTAGTAAATGAAACGAGTTAAGAAATTAAGATATTCATAAGTGATGGAAGAAGGCAATGGAAGAAATAAATGTAATTACTTACTTCAAATTTACTATATAAATATGTAAAATGCAAAAATTTTTCTAACAATTTGTTAAAATTATAAGCATTCTGCAAGTATTGCATTTAAAAAATAAGCCTTTCTTTTACATTCAGAAATACCATTAGAAAGTAAAATAGAATGACAAATTTTGTTGAAAAATACAGTAACTGTAGATATAAATGTGCATAAACACATGTAGAAATCATTGGCACTCTGATATGGGCTTAAGAGCATACACTTGGGGAACACATAGAAACACATTCCTCACTCTTACTATATTTGCCCTCCTAAAACAATTCTACAGTTACACTGTAATTAAACAAATGAAAAAATTTTAACTTAATGTTAAATGTTTATAGCTTCCTGGGTGAGGTTAAAAGTCAGACAAACAGGAAAATTTTAAAAACTAAAAGGCCTTTTCAAGTAATACCTTAGACTAGATTTTAAGATTAATAAAACATAAAGCAACATTATCTTGTAGAGCAGGATATATGTATAAAGAATATACAAACAGTTCAGCATAACAGAATATTAAGTACAGAAATAACAGTAGATATGTAGAAAAAGAGTGAATGAATTTAATGAATATTTAGTGATACTTATATCATTTGGGAAAATATGGATTATTTAGCAGACATATGGGAAAATTTAAAGCTAAATTTATACCTAATTTCTTAACTCAAATACAAATATTCCAATATTCCAAAATAATTTGTAGCTAGGAAAATATTATATTTATAAAAGTTAAACTGTGAAATTAAGGAAAAACTCTTCTTTAAAAAAGGGTTTTTCCATAAGCTATACCTTCTAATTGAGCACAGGAAATGAAAGTCCACAAACTGAGGATCAATACATCGACTACACACATACACAAATAATAATGAGTATCAAACTATAAATACCTGCAATTCAATGCAAAACATCAATTAGTTTACCTAGCCAAAGCATTCTTACAAATTAACATGGCAAAAGACAAAAAACCCCATAGAAATAAGATAGAATTTAAACTGTTTGTATAAGAAACCCAAATAGTTGATAAATATTAAGAGAAGCTCAACCTCATTTAATATTAAATAATCAAAACTTTTTAAAATGAATCAAATAAAATTTCATATTTTTTACACAATTGGCAAAGTTAATGTGATTGTCAGTATCCAGTGTTGCTGAGGATGTAAGATTCTACAGAGACTCTTACATGCTTCTTAATATGAATGTAAATTAGCAGAAGATTTTTGGAGGTAAATATGTCAGTGCAACCCAAATATTAAATCATCATACACACTAACTCTGAAATCCCTTATTTAGGTTAGATGGAGAATTGTTAAAACAAATGCTATTCTAATGCTTTTGGGGTTTGTTAGCTAATATTTACTCATATCATAATAATAATTAAAATGTTTCATGGCTTCTCTTAGCCTCAGAATGATGGGAAATCCTCTGATAACTAGAAAAAGATTTTAGTTCTCATCTTAAGTATTGGTATTTTCAAGAAACCTTTCTTAACCTGTCCTTATTCCAAGTCTATGTTAGAGTCGTTATCTGCATTATCTTATCACTTAACTATAATTCTAGCATTATAATATTTATTAAGTTATATGGGACATGCATGTTATGTTTCTGTATTCATCTATGTTTCCTACAGTGGGCAGTGTCATTTTGCTGACTATTGTATATTTTGCTTCCAGTGCAATTTTTGAAACATGATAGAAATTTGGGTAACATTTGTTAAATTAGAAATTAGCAAATAAATGATTAATCTTAAAAGTTTTTTTCTTTTACTTTTCTGTTGTTTTAAACTCTGATCTTTAATTGTATTGATGTATATGGAGTTACAGATTATAATAGAAATAAAAGTAGTGGAGGGAAGAGTAAAGACTAGCACTTAGGACCCCGGATTTTTGAGATGAAATTTTTACTTTAAAAGCTGTGACTTGAAGAGACATTCAGCAGTAGCTTGCTTAAAAGTATTTCCCAAAATGTTAAGATGTTTGAATTAAATAAACTTTATAATTTATTTATTTTGTTTTAAATGTATTTGATATTTCCCTGATATAGAATGTAACAAGATTGTAGCTGTGACTTGGGCAATGCACAGGCAAGATATGTAACCAAAGTGTTTGTACCCCCATAATATTCCGGAAAAAAAAAGAATGTAACAAAAAGGTAAATCAGTACATGGCTTAATAAGTTACAGAAACACTTCCAAAAATCTCTCAATCTTGGCTAAATTAAATTAATTTAAGATTTAAAACTCTGCTTTTCATTTACTCATTCTCAAAAGGATTTGTCAAGGAAATAATCATAACTTGATGTGCAGGAAATAATTTGTAGCAAGAAGGTCATGATTTTTTTTCTCTGATTGCTAAGATATCCAAGATTTTCTTTGTAGCAGAATGATCCCTGAACAAAGGAATAGCTTTGAAAGTTGAGATAATATTATCTGTCATGGTAAACATCACAGAGTATTTGGACAGGGTTAGCTAGTATTCCTTTTGATGAAAATTTTAATCCTTGCTTTCATTTGCTAAAATAGGTCAATGTGAGCCAAATGTAGTAAGCTGATTCTAGTCTAAAGTTCATAAATATGAGCTCTCTGTGGCTCACAACATAATTACATGGTGTCTTATGTAAAATTAAACTTAGGACTTAATAATAATCAAAAACAATTTCCTTCAATCAATGAGACAATTGTCACAAAATATCTTAATTCCTGTCAAAACTTAAAACCTCCATATTACTTATTCAATGTGCATAAAATTAGGTAATTATATTTATTTACAATCAAATAATTAGGAGGGCCTCGAGACATATATATATAATTTCAGAGGACATTCACATTATTTCTAGGAGGGAAAAGTATACCTAGATGGAGCATAACATAGTGGTGAAGAGAAGTATAGATAGTCTCTATCTACACGTCATACCTAAAGTCAGGCATCATCACTTGCTAGTTATATGTCTTGGGTGTATTCATAACTATTAATGTACATCAATTTTATTATCTATCAAACTTGGATACCAATAGGACCTTATTTAAGGCTACTGCAAGGATTAAATGAGTCAGTGCATATAAAGTGTTTGGAATAGTTTCTGGAGTAAACAACTGAATGAGTTATTTTATTACTACTACTACTACTTTTTATTATTATAATTATTATATCTTGAAGATGAGAGTAATATCAATTTTCCTCCAACCAAATCTCCATTCTCACTTTTAACTGTGGCCTATAAATTCTTTCCCAATGAGCCTAGCTTACCTTTAGAACAATAGAGCCCATGGAGTGAATACCATGTAGGCCATGCTAACTCTTCAGTGTAAGGAAACTGTTGCTTCATATCAGCTTGGGTGAGTTTATAAAGAGAATTTTTCAAGAGCATGGATTAAAAAGATGAGTAGAATTTCATCATCACACAAGGCAAAGTGTAATCAAGTCCAAGCGTAGAGTAGTTTTAAAATCATAGAAAAGTAAAACCTTATAGTGTGATCCTAGAACTGCTTAGTTCTGGAACATACTAAAAGGTGGTAGAGGCAAGCTTGGGGGCTGGAGATTGGTACGCAAAGGTTAAAGAGTAAATTGACTTTTTTGTTTAAAGAAGATAATTTTATTGGTAAGGTTTTAAGCAAACTAATCATATTTGAATATTGGCAGAGTGACTCTGATGATGTGACAAAATGGATTTTATGAGGAAAAAACAGAAACAAGAGAAGTAATTAGGAGACTGTGTTATAGACTGCAGGAGTTAATGAATATTATAACTAAAAGAGATGGAGATGGAAGGGATATATTATGTTTGATAGATATCAGATAATTTAATTTAGCAAGATTTAATGACTGCTTGCTCGATTGGAATGTTAAGCTTACAAAGGCAGAAGAGTCACGGGTAAATCTGAGATGTCTGCTCTAAATGATTGTGTGACTGTTATTGCCAGCAAATGAGATACAATTAGATGGTAGGGGAGATTTGAGGAAAAATAGTGAATATTGTTTAGTGAGATTATTTCTCACTTAAGTAATCTTGGAGTGAGATTATTTAAGACATTTTATGAAACTATATATTTAATTCATAACAGATGGTATAGTAAGTACCACATTTTCCACTAGTACCATACTCTCAAGTGGCAGATTCCAGGCAAAGAACTCTGAACTGACCCAGATGAAAGTAAAATGCCAAAGCCCAGGTGATGGAATATGGCATCTATATGTTTCAGAAACAGATACAATGACAGAACCAAAAGGAAGCCAGGGAGAAGGGTATGGGTAGGTTTTCTGACTTCGCTGGCAGTCTGTCTGCTAAATTTAAGTAATGACTGACTTCATTGACTTTATTCAAAATAGACCTAGGAGAAAACTGAGAAAACTGTCCAGAAAGGCAGGGTGATTATATAGGAAGTGATGCTCTTGGAGTTGTTCTGTGTAATTACCTCTGTGTCACACATTCTAGTGCCCTCAAGGGAGGCTGTCTCCTGGGTAAGAAAAAGTAACTTTAACATCTTTCTCTTAGTATTATCTTAAAGGAATTTATTTATAACTTAAAGACAATTTGTTAATAAGTAAATGTGTGTGATAAAGTAATGAATCTTGATTTTTATCCTAAGTTATCTTCTTAGTTAAGAATTTATATTTCTATATTTTTATATGTTTATATTTCTGTGTGTATTATTTTGCTTTTCTACACCTAGTCCTCTGCCAAACAGTCATTTGAAACCTTGGTTTTCCCAAAAGCAGGAAAACCCTGGAACATGGACAAACCTAGAAAGGTAACAAGTGCTCTTTTTATTAAATTTAAACACCATTCATACTTTAAATACTCAATACTTTTAGCTTCTTACCCCAAGTTCTTATCTCTCTCTGGGGTTATAAAACTAACCTATGATGTGGGAATTCCCATAATTCTAGGTTTCTGTTCTGGATAAGGTTTAAACACTGAATTCTTCTGAAATATTTTAAACAGCTAATTCTAATTCTAATTCTCACTTCCTTACAAGAAAACACCTCAGATAGTGACCTAACTCACTCAGAGTGGCATATGTTTACTAGGAGATGGCTCATATTATAAACAGAAAGTTATTCCCCACACAGATATTATTTGGAATCCAAATAAAGTGGAATTGTCCATAGGAATATTTATTAATATTTATTGAATTTTCACATAAGTAGAGTTGAGGAGGAGGAATCTAGATGTTGGGAGAAACTACAAATAAAAAAGACATGTTATAAAGACTGGGGTGCACCTTCCAGAATTATGATATTCAGAGGAAACTGCATCCTTAGGAAGAAGAGGATTGTTATCAGAACTAAAGGATAGCAGCAAAAGTCACAGGCAGATGCTTGTGGTATTGAGACCTAGAGGACTGGATTTGGTTGCTTTCCTCTTCCAGCAAAGCAGGATAGATACCAATGTCAGAAACAGGGTGAGGACTCAGGGATGGGGAGAACACTGAATGGGCTTATATTATCCCATAACTGCCAAGGTGTTTGTTTATGGCAATGTTTTAATTATCTGAAAAAATGAAATATATAATGTTCACAATTATTTGGAGAGGGTGGAGAGGGTAGGTAACTTATTTGCAATATTTTGTTTTAGCATGTGTAATGCTGAATTAGTTTGTATGTAAATTTTCAAAACAAGTTTTGTGTGGTAACTTTATATGTTGTGTAATAAACTTTTCTTGGTTGGCTCAGAAAAGCCAGTCTATCCTTGTTGTTTGGCACAGGGTATATGCTTAACAAAATCAGATGAATTAATAAATGAAGTCATACAAGTACTTGTTTTGTAATTACATAGAAAGGCCAAGTTGTGAGGGACAAAACCATTGTAAAAAAAAAAAAAGGTTCCCAAAGGATATGCAATTAAAATTCTAATGACTGATTTATAATACATTGTTCTACTACTTTCAACTGGTGTTCCTCACTTTAAAGGTAACATTTTAATATGCTGTCAATATCCTTATTATCCTTAAGACTTATTCTGAAACAAGAATACTTAATCATGAGTAAAGTAGGAGTTAATTATTTTCAGTATTCTAAAGAATTTTGTTTATATTTAGTTGCTTGGATTTTTTATTCTGCATTCTTGATTATTTGGTTGTCTGTGGACTAGTATATTGTTAAAATAGTGTGGGGGTGAGGGGAAACTTCCCCTTTACCCCAGAAGGTTCACTGAAAGATCAATTCATAATAAGGCAGATAAAGAGATTATAAATCTAGATAAAGAGATTATAAATTTATTTACTATGAAAGCAGGGAGAATTGTTACAGCCCAACCAGGTTCACTGCCCACTGCTCAAGAAGTCAGTACACTGACACAGCAGAGGTGACAGTGGAGAAAGAGTCTAATATCACAGTCACCATGTGAGGAGACAGGAGGAATTTCTGAAATCTGTCTCCCTAACAATTTGGGAGAAAGGGTTTTTAAAGATAGTTTGTCAGGCAAAGGGCTAAGCAGTTGGGTTTGGGGTAGAATCATAAGGGTATAGAAATTGTCTTCTTGTGCTGAGTCAGTTCCTGGGTGGGGGGTTGCAAGACCAGTTGAGTCAGTTCTTCCGTATGGGCCACTAGTCTGGGTAGGTCAGTTGATCCACTGGAATTCAGGGCCTAGAAGATATCTCAAAAACTAGCCTTAGGTTTCACGAGGGAGATACTATCCATGCGTGCAATGAAGAAAGCTAAGAATCTTTATGACCATCAGCTATATGATTCCTAAGTAGTAAGCAATTATAGGAAAGCAAGCTAGGAAACAATGGCTGGTTTTCAATACATATATATTTTTTTCTTTTTTTTAATTGTGCCTAATTCCGAATTCAGGCCCCTACCACAGCTCCCACCTTGTGGCCCTTTATTGATTTTATAAAGGGGAGTTTCAGAATAACAGTGAATACCCAGTTTCTCAAAGGGGTCCAGAAGTATATATACCCTCATTTTAGAGGGAAGGAAGAGATACAAAATTATGTGGAGCGGCAATTAATGATTATGAGGGAGGATGGATAGATACTTCAGAGAAAGAATGGATGGGGGGAAATAGATTGAGTTGTAAATGATTCTCTTTGGAAATTAAATTAACCTGAGGGACAGGTATTATATTTAAAATTATTTGGGCCAAGTCTGGTTGTATCCTTGATCTTCTTTCCTGCAATAAATTGAGATGGCAGGGAGGGAAAGGGAAGTTGATTATTCTTTTTGCTGGGTCTGGATTTTTATGAAGAGAAAGGGGATGCCCCTCCAATACTGTTGATCTCTAGGAGCTGTTAACTCCAATACTATTTGTACGAAGGAGTCATATTTTGGGGTGAAATTTCCTGAGGGCCTTCACAATATACCCCAAAACTAAATATAATTTTATTTGTAAATTTTTTTAAACAAACCCATTGAGTTAGCAGAAGGTAATTCAGGAAAATAACTGAGACACAAATATGGGGACAGACTTACAAGAAAATTCTGAGAGTACAAAAATATACTGCAAAATTTTGATGACTTTAAATCAAATTTGAGGATTTCTGTAGAACTAAGAACACCATAGACAAAGGTAACAGATCAAGTGGAAAATGATTGCAATGTCTTTGACTACCAAGATTTAGGTAGTAAGATCCAAGAAACATTTGCAAATCAACAAGAAAAATGTACAATTTTCAATAGAAAACAAAAGAGTAAAAACAATCAATTTGCAGGAGAGAAAAACAGGCAAAAGACTGCTTAACATGTAAATAGATGTTCAAACTCTGTCATAATGAGGGAAGTACAAATTAAAACAGCACTGAAACACCATTTAAGCCCCCATATTACATCAGAAAAAAATAGAAAGCTAAAAATTGCTAGAAATACAAGGAAGTAAAGAAATATGATCAGTTATATAGAGCTGAAGGGACAATAGGTTTAGCCATAGCAGAGAGAAATCCATTCACTTACTACCTCTGAAAACCAGAATACATATGAACCTACAAGTGCATCTGAGCACATGTTAATATGGTGACAAGAAACATAAAGTGACTGGATGTATGAAAATTGTGTCTCAGTAAAACTGTATAAGGGAAAAAGCAAAACAGAATGGAGATTGTGAAATATCCTGGACACCTTTACACTTTCAGATGATCTTAATCTTCTCCCGAGGCAAAAGTGAGAATCCAATGATAGTCATTCTAGAATTAGAGTTTGCAATACTCCTCTCTTAATTTTCAGATAGCTTGCACACACTAAATTGGTTTGTTCTTCTTAGTTTTCTTACAGATTTCTTCAGTGAACTACATATTTGATTGGCATCTCAGGCATCTCATTTGACTGGGCACCATGGGACAGCCTCTTAAGCTATGGTCTCCAGAGGAGAAACACATGAATACTAAGCACATACACACTCTGGGGAGTTTGCAGTGTTAACATGGCTGTTCCCGAGGGACGTTGCTACAGCTTTGTGTTTAGTCCTGGCCCAGTCCTCTTTCCCTTGGATCTTGTGTGTCCAAAGGGACACATCAGCCTTCCAGACCTGAGATGCCTCCTGAGCATTGGAGTAGCCCATTAAAAAGTAGTCATAACTACCAACTTGACACAGATACTCCACTATCTGTGGAATTATAAACACTATCATATTTTATAACCATTCCCATATATGTTTATTGGCTGAGATGCTTGAGTTGAAAATAATCATTTAAAAATTTGCAAAGAATGCAAATATCTTACTTTTTATGGAAGAATCTTGTAAATCTCTACTAAAGGGTGATTTCTAGTTATGCAACTCTTGCTAGAAACAATTTTGAAAGAACAAATTCTAAGAGGGCAGCGGAAGTGAACCGAGAGTAGACAATAATTATGAATAGATGGACCATCTCTGAAAGGTCAGAAGCTTCAGTGACAAGATTAAAAATCTCTGAAATTTGTAAAAGACTGTAGAAGATGTGCAGAAACACTGGATATTCCCTGAAATTTATTGTGAGTTTGCTGGAATTCAGTACATTCCTTTTGGTGATTTCTGTCTTATGAAGGTGAAAGACATGACAATAAACAAATGCAAAGACTATGGTAAGATCTGTAACATGAATGAGAGACTTAATGAGCACTCCAGTGAAGTATTAGAGTTGAACAGAGAGGAGACAAGGATAGTTATGAGGTTTCTAACTTTAGTGACTGGATGGTTGTTGTTGCCACCAAATAAAATACTGTCAGATGGAAGAGAATGGAAGAACTTTTTGAATTTAGTTTGGGGTATCTTTATGCATTTATTGTAATACATTAATATAATATATGTAGTGTATTCAAAAAAGACTGTATAGAAAATACCATGATATTCCAATACAGTCAGCTCCTCTGAAGCGGCAGATTTCAGGCAAAGGGCCTTGTTGACTGACCTAGAAACAAGCAAATTGTAAAAGCCCAGTTTGTCAGAAGGAATAAGGTATTTATTTGGTTCAGAAACAGAGAAAATAATAGTGTCAACAAGAAGTTAGAGAGGTCTGGGCAGATACTCCAACTGTCCCAGCAGACTGCCTACTGAAGATAATGTTAACCATGGCCTTATAGAAATAAATAGCTGTCTCCACAGTTTCATTCAAACCAAGCCTGACAGAAAATAGAGAAGACTTTCTAGGAGGGAAAGTCCTGCTTGACCGTACAAGCAGATCAAAATTTGAGGGTATTCTCTGCAAATTTCTCTGTGTTTTGATTCTAGGGCCCTGACAGGAAGCTTCTCTTTTTTAAGTGGAAGTCATTTTGCTTCTTTTCTCTTAGTATAGATTAGACATGTTGCCACCTTATAAGCAAATTTATTGGAAACTAAGAGAATGATTTTAAAATATTTACATTAATTTATCAGAACAATTATGCTTGTTTTTAAAGCAAAGCAATGATTCTTGGCTAATCTATGTATATATTTATAGGTGGGTGAATTTGTTCTTTTACCACAACTCTCTGCTTAATTATGCTCCATCATTTTTATCAGCCTCTTGTATGTTTGATTCTCCTAGAAACAAATATATGAATGGAACTTGGAAAACCAAGTGTCCAGATGAAAAGCAGTCATTTAAGATTTGCAAAGAGATAAAGCTTAATAAATACTTAAAAAAATCATACCTTGCAAGTTCAGTATTTGTTGATTTTGTATTAAGTTCTTATCTCTCTTTGGCGTTATAGGCTTCATCTGTTGTGTGATAATTTCCACAACTCTAAGTTTCTATATTCTGGTGAAAGTTTAAGCTCTGAATTTTTCTGAAATATTTTATGACTCATTGACTTTTTTCAATTCATTACTAGGAAATACCACAGATACTCAACTACATATGCTCAGAGTAGCATATGTTGAAGAGTAGAATGCAGATACCATAACCAGAAATAGTATTTGCCACGAAGGGATTATTTAGACATCCAGACAAGGAAGCATTGCCATTAGGAATATTTATCAATATATCTTAAGCTTTCATGTCAGTGGGGTTCAGAACCAGGAATTAAGAAACTGGGAGCAATTATAAAGAAAAATCATGTTATGAAGGATGAAGTGAGTATTCCAACGATTTGATATGAGGGAGAAACTGGATTCTGGGAAGAAGGATAGAGGGCTGTTTTCAAAATTAAAAGATGTGGTCATAGCAATTACTCTTATTGCTGAGATCCAAAAGACTGAATTTTAATTGCTTTGCTATTTGCCTTAATTATGCAGATGGATGTGAGAGCCAGAGGCGGAGCTGAGCCTACAGATGGAGCCATGGCTTTACAAAACATAAATTGGACTTATTAACAACTAATGTGATTGTATGTATTTAATAGCTATTTTAAATTCCTTGGAAGCACAAAGAAATAAAATCTTCCATTATTTTTATATGGTTGTGTTTTCCTGTCCATCTCCAAATCTTCTTAATGAGTTAATCTAAAACTGGTATAAATTTACTTATGATTGATGATGAATCATTTAATTGTGTTTAATTTTGACATGCTTTATTCTTATGGTTTAGCATTTGGGGGTCTTATTTTGAATTCCTGTTTAAGTTATGCTGCCTAAGGAAAATAGTATTCTTAAAAAATGATTACATGTTTAAATACCTCTTATTTACTGGATATGTATTTGTTTCTCCACATTTTATCTTAATTTCCTTGATAAAAACAACTTAACTTTTGTTCTAAGTCTGTTTATATCACAGACACTGGCTTTGTCACAAAAATGATGTTATTTTACTACTAACTGCTCCTCTTATAAGGAATAAAAATTATGTAGTGGAATTGAATAAAATTTCAAGCTCAAGAAAAGAACTTAATCTTCTCATTTGCCGTTGAGGATGCTGGAGCTCAGAATGGTGAAGTGGTTTACCAAATAATTTTAAAAGGTATAGGAGAAGAGGCGGCTCTTCATGGAGGCTATTATACATTGTGCCTGGATCCCCCACAGGCAGGATCATGGAAGAGTCACTTTGTAATGCTGCTTTTCCTGGCTACCTTGTGCTAAACATGTAAATTCTCGAGTTTTAACATGGGAGACAATGCAACATATTACCACATCTCATCTTTCTTCCTGGTTGGTGTTCCTGGTTTGCAAGATTTTCACCAGTGGATTGGCATCCCTGTCTGCCTCCTGTTTGCCCTGAGCTTGCTGGGGAACAGTGTAATCATTGTTACTATCAAGCTAGAACCAAGTCTCCACCAGCCTATGTATTTCTTCCTTTGCATGCTGGCAATGAATGATATGGCTCTTGTCTCTTCCACAGCACCTAAGATGCTTGGCATCTTCTGGTTTGATGCACATTGGATTGACTTTAATGCCTGCCTAGCACAATTGTATTTTATCCACACATTTTGCATTATTGAGTCTGCCCTCTTAGTTGCCATGGCTTTTGACCGCTATGTAGCTATTTGCATCCCACTGCATTATACAACCATCCTGACAACACCAATGGTCATTAAAATGTTTTTAGTTGGTGCAATCCGAGCTATCCTTATGGTTTTTCCCTGTCCTCTTCTCATTAACAAGCTACCTTATTACACCAAATGTGTCATCAATCATGCCTATTGTGAGCATATGGCTGTGGTGAAGTTGGCCAGTGCCAACACCCTCATTAACAGAGCATATGGAATCTCTGTGGCCCTTTCAGTGATGATATTGGATCTAGGGCTCATAGCCACATCCTATATCAAAATCCTCCAGGCTGTCTTCCGGCTCTCTTCCCAGAATGCCCGCTCTAAAGCACTGGGCACCTGTGCTGCCCATGTCTGCACTATTCTTGTCTCCTACACACCTGCACTGTTTAGCTTCCTAACTCACCGCATTGGCAAGAATGTACCTCCAAGTGTCCACATAATTTTTGCAAGTTTGTACCTTCTAGTGCCCCCCACGGTCAACCCCCTGGTGTATGGTGTCAAGACCAAGCAGATTCGTGACCGAGTGGTGAGTCTCTTTTTCTCAAATAAGAAAATTTCTGAAAAGTAAAACATTTAAATGCAAATTCATTTTGGCAGAATCTAACTCATAAAGGCATGGTGTGTTAAACATCACCACCTTTTTCCCAAAACGTTATTTCTTAATTTAGCTATACTTTGTAGCAGAGATTTTGATGATGTGCATTTTTTCTCTATTTATTTTAATTTTTTAATGTTTTCTCTTCCTTTCTTTTAGAAATAATAGAATGCCTTTTGTGGGATGTTTTCAATAAATATTAGCAATATTGTTAATTATTGTTATTTTATGTTCTGTGTTATCAAGACTATTTTGTTATATTCAAAATGTAAAATGACTAGGTCAATATTGCAATAATTTAAAACTTCTCAATGCATTGAACTCTGCAATTTATAATATTTTTCCCAATTCCAACTCTGCACAGCCTGATGGAAAGGTCTGGAGTAAAAATAATTATTTCTAAGATGCTTTTTACAGATTATAGAGATAATAATAATGGTGTAATATTCAAATAATGATTACTGTGTGTTTGCCTATTTACTAAGCCTTTTACATGTATTCACTTCTTTAGTCCACTAAATTATACTGTGAGGTTGGTGTTATTGTCATTCTCATTGTATAAATTAGGATGTTGAGGCACAGAGAGGTTATGTAAGTTGCACAAGGTAACTCACCCAAAAAGTGGCGATGCGCAATTTGAAGCCAAGGAATCTGGGTTCAGAATGCATGGTGTTAATCTCTACTCATTATTATTTCCTGCACAGAAGTCTTGAGCTTTTTATTTATTTTATGAATAAGGAAGCTTATTCCTCTTTATATTTTATATTTTATTCCTCTATGTCTGCTCTTCTTATTCTAGATATTGGGGTGGATTTCTTGTGTCCCCCTCACTCCCTGTACCTGGTAAATTCTATTACGATGTTTTCACAGAACCCCAAATGAGGATTGCTCCCATCTTACTAATGTCCAATCACAGCAGGGTGGTAACATTAAGACTCTGATTTCAAAACCCGAGTAAAACTTAAAGAGTCTCAAAATTTGACTTATCCCCATTTAGTTTCCTTTATCTTCAGTAAATAATAATTTTTGGCCATGTTTATTAAGTGCTAAAATATGAAACAATTCACTTCTTAGTTAAAAACCTTAATTTTATCTTACATGCAGCATAGAAAGTGTCTTTGAGCATATTGATAAACACACTGTTTTTCTCTTAGATCATTTCCATGGATGAGGGGTCTTTGAGTTGGAAATTGTTGATTTTTGTTTAATGTTGTTATATATTTTAAAAATATTTAATGGACATTTTTGTATTCTGAAATGAATTAACTCTTAAAATTTTGGCTTTTTGTATTTGTTTCCTATAGCCTTATTCTTATTTGTTGTTTCATTGAATATGTTTTATTAACTTTTGTATGTAATTATATAGCAAACAGTTGTGCTCTTGATTTTTGTATAGTAATCATGTATTTTGTTCATTTATTCAATGAGTAGGTATTGAGTGGCTATATCAGGTATTTAAGAGCTAGGAGTCTAGGAAAGAAAAGTCAATTTCAAATACTGCTTCCATCACTAATGGCTGAATAAATTTTATTTTCAACTTCATATATCATTAGGTTTATCATCTGTTAAATGAAGAAAATTATGTATGTACTTCATAAAGTCAAGGTAAGGACTAAGTGAGGCAATGCGTGGAACACAATTATCACAATAGTCAACAATATCTTATTCCTTGTATACCAGAGTCAGTGCCATAAGAGGCATTAGAAATGTGATGATCAATTAGCAAAGGTATTTTTCCAGATGTCTACATGTAGCCCTCAACTGGATAGCTTTACTACAAAGCCTTATTCCTTTAACTGAACACGTCCAAAATTGGACATTTTGCACTTATTCCCCCAACCAGACCATCCTACTAAACTTCTGATCTCAATGAATAGCACTCTAGGTCACTGAAATTAGTAATCTGTTCATGTAATAATGTATTTATGGGTCAAATATATGCTAAAGTGATACGATAAATTAAGTAGTAAAAGAATAAATAAATTAAGTAAAATCATCAACAAAACACCAGCATCTATACCAGATATTGTAGAAAAAAAGTAAATTCAATGTAATGCAGTTTAAAAATTGTGCAGATGATTATGGAACACCAAAAATAACATTGAGCCAGAGAAAAATATTCCCATCATGGCCTATTGGAGGAGATGCCAAGGAAAGGCTGGCCTGAGTCTTGAAGAACGATGATGATTTTGCCAGGTAAGAAAACAAAGCAAATGTGTCCAAGTAGAGGTTACATCACAATGAACATTAACAGAAATAGCAAGAAAAGTGAAAACACATCCAGAAGAGAGTGATGTCATAAAAGCAAAAAGAGAAGACAGTTTCAAAGAAATTCATATAATTAGGAAAGCAGCAGAGACATCCAAGAAGAAAAGGTCTGGCTTGTGTCACTATGAAGGTCATTGTTCACCTTAGGAAATAAAGAGCAGTGCAATGATAATGGTGAGAGTCCCATACAATCTGGTATGAGACGGATGATCTGGCTCCAGATCATAAATCTAGCCCCAAACCTATATTTACTAATTAAATGGCCACACTATATTTTGTTTTTATAGAACCTAATACTATATTTGATCAACCACAAAGAATTTGAATATGTCAGGCCCATGTGACAGGTTATAGTACATGGTCCAAATACAGGTTGCTGCTTCTTTGGAGAAGCACCATATCCATTAATTTATGTGTTGCCTATCGATGCTTTTGCTCTCTAATGGTAAAGTGGAATAATTATGGCAGATACCACATGGCCAACAAAGTTTGAACTATGTACTGTCTAGCCCTTTACATAAAAAATTTTGTTGATCTATAATTTAGAACAACAGATAGATACATTATAAGATCTAAGTCACTTATATCACTGTATAGTTGTCTTTATTAATCTATCTTTTAGTTTTAAATGTTCTATCAAAATTTTTACAAAGAACCATGTTACACAATTGACAAAAACATTTACAG
Organism: Daubentonia madagascariensis; assembly: GCA_023783475.1. Classification (NCBI taxonomy): domain Eukaryota; kingdom Metazoa; phylum Chordata; class Mammalia; order Primates; family Daubentoniidae; genus Daubentonia; species Daubentonia madagascariensis. The sequence goes on along the minus strand of JAKFHU010002465.1, from coordinate 687,675 downwards.
CTGAACTTTGGTAGGATGAAGGTCTACTTTATCATCCACCGTTTTCGACATCTACTCATTTATGTGTGAAATTTATTTTGTAGTTCAGTTCCAGCAATATATGACCATTTCAATGACCAAATGGGCATATATAATTCAGAAACAAACAGTCCCCCTTGAAGAATTAATTGTTTTATTCCTTTGAACTAATAGCTATGGTTATAACAATGTACCTTAAAATTCAATCATTTAATCACATCTTAATTCAAATTAAGTAAATATGTAAACCACTAATAGGAAAGTGTTTATTATTTCATCCACTATCCTCAGAAATATCACAATTATGGTTCAAATATATCTATATCTATCTATATTTATCCAAATATCTACCAACTTATTTATTCATTTCCATATTTTTCTACAGATATAGATATATGTAGTAAAATATCTAAATATTTAGTGGGAAATTTCGGGTTAAAATACATGTAAGAATTTCTATTTTAGTTCCAATTTATAAATAGTTTGTAAATCATCACTCCTAATCCTTACAGTAAGAAAAAAAAATTCTAAAAAAAACAACATGAAAACTAATGCCTTTTCTTCAACTCATTAGTAAAATGAAGTTATAGGACTAATTGCTACCCCGGCATCTGGAGAGTCAGTTTACCTGAAAGAGACATCACTGGGAACTTAAACTATCCCGCTCTGCAAGAATGTTAGAAGAAATCCAACTGGGAGAAGGAAAAATATATAGGTCAGAGACTTAAATCTACATAAAGAAAGTAAGATCATTGGAAAAGAATAAACAAAGATAATAAAAAATTGATATTATTTATTGTTAGTTGATTTAATAGGTGACTAATTGTTTAAAGCAATAGGAATAAAAAGGTGCTATATGATTAAAGGATATTGATAAAGGAAATATATAGCAACAATATCATAAGGGATGGAAGGGAAGAATTGGGAAACCTTCATTATAAGGCAGCTGTAGTACCTATGAACACTATAGTATTACTTGAAAGTGAGCTTAGATTATTTCTAAATGTATACAGAAAGCTCTAAGGCAACCACTAAGCACTTTAAAGGAGTATAGTTGATATTCTAACAGAGGAGAGAGACTGGAATCATAATCATATCATATTCTCAAATCCAGAGAATACAAGGAAAAAAAGGGGGAAAGAAAAAATAAAGAAAGACAGAATAAATGCAATGACCAGAAAACAATTACCAACGTGGCAGATATTAATTGAACTACATCAATAACTTCTTCAATTTTGAATTGTCCAAATACACCAATGAAAAGACAAAGATTTTCATATTGGATAAAAAAATTCAGAATACACCTACATATATTGTGTATAAGAAACAAACTTTAATATAAAAACACATAAATGTTAAAAGTAAAGGTATAAAAAAATACATTCAATGCTAACTAACCAAAAGAAAGTTGGAGCATCTATATTAATTTTAGACAAAACAGACTTTAGATCATGGAAAATTATCAGAAATACAATGGTCATGACATAATGATAAAAGTGCAGCTCCCAAAACTACATGACAATCATTAATGTGTATGAACTTAACAATAGAGTATCAGAATATGTGGGCAAAACTGACAAAACTGCAAACAGATACAGAAAAATCCACTATTGTAACTGGAGACTTGAACTCTCCTCTTTCAGAAATTGATCAAGCAGAGAGAGTATCAGTGAAGATATAGGCAACCTAAAGAGCATCATCAGTCTACTTGACCTGATTGTATTTTTAGAATACTTTATTCATCAACAGCACAATAAGTGTTCTTCTCAAACTCACATGAAACATTCACAAAGATAGACCACATTCTGGGCCATAAAATACACCTTAACAAATGCAAAAATATAGAAATAATGAGCAAAAAGATATCTAGGTGATTCCCAAATATTTGTAGATTAAACAACACAATTCTAAATAATACACAGATAAAAGAAAATGTTTCAAGAGAAATCTTACCAAACTATATTTTGCACCAAATAAAAATGAAAATAAAACTTACCAAAATGGTTGGGATGCAGTGAAAACTGTATTACAGAAACTGCATAACCTTAAATGCAGATATTATAAAAGAAGAGAAATCTACAATTAATAATTTAAGCTTTCACTTTAGAAAACCAGAAGAAAAAAAAACTCAAACATAAGGCAAAAAGAGGAAATAATAAAAAATCATAAAGGTATCAAATAAATTGAATATAGGAAAAAATCAGAAATCAATAAAACCAAAATTTTCTCTCTAGAAAGAGCAGTACAACTTATAAACCTATAGCCAGGCAAAAAAGAAAATAATAGTAAAAATAAATTACTAATACCAGAAATGAAAAAGGAGGTCATCGTGATGCATCATATGGATATTGAAAGGAAAATAAAAGTGCTCTAAACAACCCTATGTCCACAGATTTGATAACAGATTATACGGATCAATTCCTTGGGAGACGCAAACTACCAAAACTTAGAAAGATACACAAATTTGAATTGGTTGATATCTATTAAAAATTAAGCAATAAATAATAACCTTCCAAATCAGAAAACAACAGGCCCATATGGTTTCACTGGTGAATTCTAGAAAACATTTAAATAAATGATATGCATTCTTTCCAATCTCTTCCAGAAAATAGAAGCAGAGGGAACATTCCCTAATTCATTCTATGGGGCTGGCATTATCCTAATACCAAAGCAGATTAAAAACATTAAAAGAAAGGACAACTTAGATCAATATCTCTCACGAATGTAGCTGCATGAAGCCCAAAGTGTTAACAAATAAAACACAACAATTCATAAAAAGAATATTATATTACATACAGTTGTGATTTATTCCAGGTGTTCAGGACTGGTTCAATATTTGAAAATCAATTAATGTCACGCATCACATCACTAGGCTAAGGAGGAAAAACCATATGATCATATCAATTACTGCAGTAAAAGTACTTGACAAAATTGAACACCCATTCATGAAACAAACAAAAAAAAACCTTCAACTTGTTAGAGAAAAATCTACAAAAGAGCCCTACATCTAACATCATACTGAATGGTGAAAAACTGAGCGTTGTCACCCTAACATCCAGAACAAGACATATATTCTCTCTCTCACAACTCCTTCTCAACAGCATGCTGAAATTCCTAGCTAGTGCAATATCAAAGTAAAGGAAGTAAAAGGTATACAGATTTGGGAGGAAGAAATAAAACTATCTTTGTTCATACATGAATAGTGATGTATGTGATATACTGAGATGGTAGATACATGACAGTATGCATTTGTAAAAAAAATGAACTTTACAGCACAGAAATACTTTTGGTATATGTAAATTAAAAATAATCAGGAGGTTGGGGAATTCTGAGAAGAAGTGCAGACTGCAACAATATTATCTAACTGTATGACAGACGTCTAAAACGATTTCACTGAAGGGATGTGGGGAAAGTGTACTGACCTAAGTAACTTGGGAAATGAGTGGAGTTTAGGAATAAAGGCAAAAAGAATTGTCCATAAGCCCTGTACTTTAGTTGATAAAGTTATTTCCTACAGAGGCAAATATTGGCAATTCTGATACTGCTTTAGGTGTGTACTGGAAATTACTAATGAATTAAATGGGTGAATAGGTGGTTGAAGCTACGTTTTTTTTTTTTTTTTACTATTGGAGTCAGAATTTACAGATAAGCAAGGGGAAGATTTATGCAAGAATTAAATTAATTAAAGTTGCAGATATTAGTAAAAACTAAGATTATCTTAATTAGATACAAATAGTTGCATACAGAAATATGTATAGTTATGTGTATATACCTGGGTTGGCATATATACATATAATTCCTTGTTCTGTCAGCTGAGAGAGCCAGAAGAAAGACATCCTAGTAGCCATCAACACACCTAGGGCCCAAATACTGCTGTCTGATACCATTAACCAACAAAAGGAAACAAACTTCTTGGTAAAATGCCTCATTCTGGGACTGAGATAGGAAATATCTAAGATGAACCTGGAGCATCTTTTAGTGCCATAAGGTGAGAAGTGCTAAAACACACACACACATCCATACACATACATACACAGACACACAAACATACACACCCACACCACACAAAGAGGAACAGGAGCCAAATGAAAGAGCTACCAATAATCAAACTGACACAATTTAGCAATAAAATAAGTAAAAGAATACGGGATTATAATATGAAGTATAATGTAAATATCCATAAATCCATACTAATATAAGTAAATGATTGAATAAATTAATCAGAGGGGGAATAATAAAAATCTCCCATGTAGAAGAATTTGAAATGATTTATTAAATTATGTAGCTATTCCATCTTCAAGGAAGAGGACATAAACCTGGAAATAGGAATTAAAAAAAAGAAAAGACCTTCACAATAAAGAAATTTGAAAATACTACCTCAGCCATATAATCAAGGTCAACATACACAGTGATAAATTATGTTGATAATAGGTATCCTTGATATAATGTAATCAAAATAGCACTTTAACTCTGATCTTCATCCCATTAACACATAGTCAAACTCTAATTCTGTGAACAACATCAGATAAATTCCAGTACAAGGGCATCATACAAAATACCTGAATAATATTCTTCAATAGTGTCAGGGTTATTAGAATAAGGAAAGTCTCAGAAATTTTCACAGCCAAGAGGAGTCTCTGGAGACCGGACAACTAAACGTAATGTGGCATCCTGGATGAAACTTTGAGGGCAAAAAGGAAATTAGAAAAAGACTAAGAAAATATTTTTTAATACTGTGGACTTTGTTAATTATAATATATGAATATCAATTTAGTGATTTTAACAAATATGCCATACTAATGTAAGACACTAATAATAGAAAAAAATTAGATGTAGTTTATATGGGCTGTGCTCCAACCTTTTTGGCACCAGGGACTGGTTTCATAGAAGACAATTGACCATGGACGGGGGAGATGGGGCTGAGGCAGAGCTCAGGCAGTGATGCGAGGGATGGGGAGCCGCTGTAAATACAGATGAAGCTTCGCTGGCTCACCTGCCCCTTACTTCCTGCTATGTGGCGCTGTTCCTAACAGGCCATGGGCCACTACCGGTCCACGGCCCGGGGGCTGGAGATCACAGGTCTATGGGATCTGTGTTCAGATCCTTTGCCTAATTTTTAATCAAATTATTTGTTGTCTTACTAATGAGTTGTTTGAGTTCCTTATATATTTTAGATATTAGCCCCTTATCAGATGTATGGTTTGCAAATATTTGCTCCCAATTTCTAGGTTGTTTCTTTGATCTGTGAATTGTATCCTTTGTCGTGCAGAAGCTATTTCATTTGGTGCAGTCTCATTTGTTTATTTTTGCTTTTGTTGCTTGCTCTTTTGGACTGCTATCCAAGAAAATATTTCCCAGATTAACATCATGATGTTTCCCCCTATGTTTTGTTTTGTTTAGTTTTAGTATTTGTTTGATTCTTTACATTTGGTTGCATTTCTGTACTTTGTTGGGTCAATTCTTTTTGCTATCATTCCATTATTCTACTTCCATGTTTAAGTAACTGCTTTGTTACAATGATGATTCTTGGATCCTTTTGTTTAAATATTTGAATAATTGGATTATTTCTGTGTTTCTATCTGTCATTGGTATGATGTTTTGTTCATGGAAAAGAGTTTTGATTACATGAGCACATAGAATGTAAAGAAGCATTGGAAATAACAGGAGGGGTTAAAGTAACATGGTAAAAAACTTACTATGTGCAGACAATAACCTGACTAAGAGTGACAGAATGCAACAAAAGCCTGACCATAGAAGCATATAAATTACAAGGAATGAACTTTGTAACAAAAACATTGTACCCCCTTAATATTTTGAAATTAAAAAAAAGAGTGTAGGAGAGCAAGAGAGGGATGAACTTGCTTTTATAACAAGCCCACTCAGATGATAACTATTCCATTCCCTCAACAATGACATTAATCTATTCATGTAGGCAGAGCCCTGTTAACCTAATTGCCTATTAAAGGTTCTACCTCTCAACAGTATTGCATTGAGGATTAAATTTCAAATATAGGAATTTTAAGTGAATAATTCATATTATAGCATTTCACACCTGATTTCCAAAATTCATGTCTTTCTTATAATGCAAAGTACATTCATTCCATTCCAAAACTTAAAAATATTAATTCTTTTTAGCATCAACTCTGAAGTCCAAGGTCCAGAGTCTCATCTAAATCAGATATGGGTTATACTCAAGGCATCCTGAGGCAATTTCCCTTCAGTTGTGAGTCTGTAAAGTCAAAACAAGTTATTTACTTCAAAATACAATGGTGGGACAGGCATAGATAGACATTTCCATTCTGAAAGGGAGGATTAGGCAAAAAGAAAGGGGTAAGTGGGCCCAAGTAAGTCTAAACTGTAACAGGGAAAACACTATTAAGTCTTAAAGCTCCACAACACTCTCTTTTGACTTCATGGCTTGCATCCTGGCACAGAAGAGCAGGAGTCAGGCCCCCAAGGAACCAGTCAGCCCTGCCCCTATGGCTTTGCTGAGCTCAGTCCACCCAGCAGTTCTCAGGAGTTGGAGTCTCATGCCTGCAGCTTTCTCAGGCTGGAGCTGCACACTGGTAGCTCTATATTTCTGGGGTCTCTGAGGTGGCCTTGCTCCCACTGCTTCACTTGGAATTGCCCTAGTAGGGGCTCTGTGCAGTGGCTCTGCCCTTCTGAAAAGTCTCTGTCTGGGTACCCAGGTGGTTTGCAACATCCTTTGAAATCTAGGTGGAGAAAGCCATGCCCTCAGAGTCTTTCATTATGCACACCTGCAGAATTAGCCACATGTGAACACTGCCAGGATTTATGGTTTGTACCTTTTGGAGCATCAGGTCAAGCTGCACCTGGGCCTGCTTGAATATTGGCTGGGGTGGCTGAGGAATGCTGCACTGGAATGAGGGAAGCAGAGACCCTAGGTGGCAGTGAGCTTATGAACAGTGCCCCAGGCTTGTCTTCTGAAACCTTTCTGCCTCTGAACCTGTGATGGGAGGAGCAGCCCAGATGTCTAACATGCCTTTGGGATCATTCTCCCATATTCTTGATGAACTATTCTGTCTGTGCTAATCTCCTTAGCAAAAGGCCTCTTGGCTGCAACGTTGGTTTGCTCTCCTGAACATACTGTTTTATTGTTTACATGGCCGGCCTGAAAATTTTCCACATATTTCCATTCTGCTTCTCTTTAATTATAAATTTCATTTTTAAGTCATGTCTTTTCTCTTGCATCTTGTTGTATACTGTTAAAAGTAACCATGTGTACCTTCAATATTTTGCTTAGAAATTTCTTTCCCCAGATATCCTATTTAATCAGTCTTAAATTTCATCTTCCATAAAGCCCGTGGGCATGAACACAAGTCAGCCAAGTTCTTTTCAACCTTATAATATTGCCTTTATTTTGGTTTCCCATCAGGTATTTTTCTTTTCTCTCTGAGACATCATCAGAATGGCCTTTACTGTCCATATCTGTACCAACATTCTGATCCCTACCATTTAAGTAATCTCTCAAAGTTTCAGACTTTCCCTACAATATTCTCTTCTTCTGAGTTCTCACAAGAATTTCCCGTAATGCTCTGTTCATGGCAATATAAGATTTTTTCAGTATTCACTAGAAAAGTTTGAAACATCTGGCACCATTAAATATAAAACACATTAAACTCAGTCCAACTACAAGTGAGATCAATGTATTAAAGGCATACTGATCTCTGAACCCAATATTGATGCATGTCTAGCTTTTAACAACTTTCAGACCCTCACAAAAAGCAAGGAAAACAAAACACATTCTGACCAGGCAAAACAGTCACTAGACTCAGTCTCAAATGTGACACTGGTGTTATAATTTTGAGACAAGCAATTTAAAATGTCTATGATTAACATGTTTAAGGCTTTGATATAGTTTGAATGTGTTCCCCAAAGTTCATTTGTTGGAAATTTAATCCTCAATGCAATTGTGTTCAGAGGTTGGACATTTAAGAGATGATTAGGGTATAAAAGCTCTACCTTCCTGAATGTATTAATGTCATTATTTTGGGAGTGGATTAGTTATAGTGAGAGTGAGCTTGTTATAAAAGCAAATTCAACCCTCTCTTGTTCTCTTTGCTCTGTCTCACTCTCTTGACCTTCTGCCCTCTGCCATGGGGTGATGCAGCAAGAAGGCCCTCTCAAACTTCCAGCACCTTAATATTGGACTGCCTGGCCTCCATAACTGTAAGTAATAAATCTCTATGCTTTATAAATTACCCAGCCTCAGGTATTATGTTATAGCACCACAAAATAGACTAAGGCAACACCGATTGTAAAATTCACAACATCTATAAATTTAGAAAAGAGAGCTTTGTTTCTAAAAGGGGGCATCACAACCTGCAATAGGAAGCAGATTCTCTGGCTAAAACCAAAAAGCAGGTGCTTTGAAGGAGAGAGGAGTGAGACAGGAATTTATGTTGAATGGGTTAGCCAAGTATACATATTTAACAAGTTATAGGATAAAATATCAATATGCACAGTGGCAGTGTTACAGCCCACCGCCAAGTGAAGGCCAATTAAACTGAGACAGCAGGTGTTGCAGCAAAGAAAGAGTTTTATTTCTCAAGGTGCCAGGCGAGGAAATGGGAATAATTTCTTAAATCCATCTCCCCAAGAATTTGGGAGAAAGTGTTTTTAAAGATAGTTTAGCAGGCAAAGGCCTAGGCAATTTGTCTGCTGATTGGAGGGGGATGAACTTATAGATAATATCTTCTCAGATGGGAGATTTCTTGGATAGAGGGTCTAGAGGCTATTGGATCTGTTCCTACACCGATCCACGGGTCTAGCTGACGTCAGTGAGTTCCCCTGGAATGCAGAATCTGAAAAATACTTCAAGGAAGAATCTTAGGTTTTACAATAGCAAATTTATCTATAGAGGCATAAGTCTTTGGGCTTTACGATAGCATTGTCACACAAGTCTTTGGGCTTTACAATGGCAATGTTATCTATAGAAGTAGTGGGGGAAATAACAAATCTTGCACCTATTAGGGAGGATAGTGACATTAAGCAGTAACCAGTTACAGCAGTAAGGAAGTTAGGGAACAATGGCTGGTTAACTTCCGGTGATATCTATACTGATATAAAAATCAGACTTTGATTATTATTTATACCCTATGGCTCTACATTATTTTAATATAGATGGTTTCAGGGGATGCATGCATAGTATGCTAACATGTATGCTACATATATCCCATGTTCACTTTGTAGTGGAGACTTAACATTTAAATGTATTACAATCAGGCCCTATGTGCGAAAAGGTTAAGAAGAGGGCATGAGGCACTTAGTGCACAGTCTCCATAAAGTGGCCAGAACCTTTCTGATGATGGCAGTCAATTTTCAGGAAGGAATGCATTGTGAAACTATTAATAGTTAGCTGTCTCGTCAAAAGGGCAAAGGGAAGGGGGAGGCTACCGGGTCAAGCAATTGGTTGAAATCAAAGGATAATTGAGTCGTCCATTTCTTGTTTTTCAAGGCCGGTTTCTGCTCAACTTTTAGGAAAGAATTCTGATAAAAAGTCAAGAAGGAAGGGAGTGTACTGAGGGTGGCCAGCCTCCATCTCACCATGGCTGGAGAACTTTTTTAAAAGCTTTTCTTGGGTCTTCTTAGACAAAGGGTGTCCGTTCAAAATGTTGGCTAGCTTAGGATTCTGGTTTTAGTTCACAACAGAAAATCGGTACCAAGAAGTAAGGCTGTTGCTATAACGAATACCTGAAAACGTGGAAACAACTTTGGAATTGGGATAAACTCTTCATAACCTGAAGTTAGTCAAAGATTTCTTAGGCATGACACCAAAAGCATGATCCATTAATACCCACACACACACACGCACACCCATATACTACCTCTCAAAAACTAAAAACTTCTGGTATAAGAAAGACATTGTTAAAAAATTAAAAGACTAGCCACATTTTGAGAGAAAATATTTTCAGTCACTTTTTCTAGAATATATCAAGAATTCTCAAAATTCAACAATTAGAAAACAAACAGCCCTTTAAAAAATGGGTAAGAAGCTTGAACAGATATTTCACCACAAAGGACTTAAAACTGTAAAATAAACACATGAAAAAATTTGATATAATTATTAATAAGGAAAATGCTTATTAAAGCCATGATGATACAAGAGAAGTATGGCTAGAAAAAAGTTGTACAGTACCATGTGCTATCAAGTTTGTGGAGGAACTGGAACTCTTTTACATTCGTGGTAAAAGTGCAGAATTTTACAAGCACTTTGGAAAACAGCCGGACAGTTGATTATAAAAGTAAATACACACCATATGGTTCAGAAAATCCTCTTCTGGGTAACTCTAGATAAATACAAATCTATGTTCACACAAAACCTGCATGTGGATGAATATAGCAGCTCTATACCTAATTGCCCATAAATGGAAATAACTCAAATGCTCTTCAATGAGTAAAAGGATAAGAAAATTTTGGAAAATCCACACAATGGAATTCTACTTTGCAATGAAAAGGAACTAGCACTGATTCAGTAAACGACTTGGATGAATCTAACAGGCAATAAGTTGAATGAAATAATCTGCCATCAAAATGTTATAAACTGTATGATTTCACATATGTGATGTTTTTGAAGTGATAAAATGCTAGTGATGCAGAACAGGCCAATATTTGCCATAGTTTATGAGTCTTGTGGGGGGTGTGACCATAAAGGGAGAGCACAAAGATTTTGAGATGATGGCATTTTTGGAGGATCATGGTTATGGTGGAGTTTAGATGAGTGTACGCATGTGTTAAACTTCATAATACTGTATACCAAAAGAATAAAGGTAAAAACAACGGCGAATTAACACATCTGGTATTATCCTGGATGGAGCTAGAACCCATTCTTCGAAGCAAAGTACCACAAGAATGGAAAAACAAGCACCACTGGTACTCACCATATAATTGGTACTAACTGATCAATACTTATGTCACACATGGCAATAATATTCATCAGGGGGCGGGCAGGCGGGAGGAGGGTGGAGGGGATGGGAAAACTCTCACTGAATGGGTGTGGGAGCACAGTTTGGGGGATGTCCATGATTGTGGCTCTGACATGGGCAGTGCATGGGCAATATATATAACTAAAGTGTTGTACCCCCATAATATTCTGAAATAAAAGGGAAAAAAAAGAATAAAGGTAAATTTTACTATAAGATAATAAGATACAAAAATAAAAATGATACAGATACATGGGAAGTTTAAAAAATGAAAAAATAGAACATGAAAGAACTATTTCTAAAACAGGTAAAATTGCTATATAAAATAGGCAAAGTAAACATCAAGATTATGAGCATTATAAGTCATAAAAGACAGACAATTCATAGTGATGAAAGTGACAATTTATCAACAAGGCAAAATAATGTTGAAAGTGTTTCTACTTAATAATTGATTTTAAAAATTCATGGAGCCCAAATAGATTGAAACCAATCAAAAATAAAAACAATTGTAGTACAGATTTTAACACTCTTCTCTCAGTAATTAATATGACAAAAAAGTGAGCAATGATATAGATGTTTTGAACAAAACTCTTTTGTTTTAATATATTAGACATTTAAAGAATACAATAATAAACAAATACTTAAAATACATTTGTTTCAAGTTCAGTGTTCAATTACCAAAATAGACTATTTGTCAATGTTATAAAGAAATTTAAAAAATGATGCACAAGGATTGGAGAAGAAGAAATGAAACTGTTGTTCACAGATAAGGCATTTTTTCTAGGAAAACCAACTAATGTATTAACAAAACATAATTAATATGAGAATTTAAGTATTATTTTTGACACAAAATCAACTAAAAATAATTTATCATTAGAAGAAAAAACTGTTAAATTATGATTTAAAAGTAAGATTATATTTTTAATAGAAACAAATTTTTAAAAGTTTCTGGAAGTCAATCAAAATATTAAACATTTTTATGGATAATTTTGGGCTTTACTTTAATTATGATCTTAAAAATGATCTAAAAATGATAAAAGTAATCTTATTTCATAAAAATGATCTTATTGGGTAAATAAAATGATTAGAATATCCTCTTCTAATTCACAAATTCAATGTACTACAAACCACTATTTCAGTTGCATTTATAGGAATTTTATAACATACTCTAAAATTATATATAAATTAAATGTCATGGATGGAAAATTTTCTTTAAAGAAGGGTTGCAAGAGCTCTTAAAATATACTACAAAGTCATGGTAATAAAATTTATATGTAGACACAAAAAAATAAATATAACCATAAAACCAACTCAAATATGTAGAGAGATATATCCATTAATATGGAGAAAATTAATATTTATTTAAAGTGGCACTACAAATAATGGAAAAATGGCAGACTGATTTTAGGTGGGCCTGATAAAACTAGCTTATTATATAAAAACTAACTAAATAAAATTGGATCTCATCAACATCATATAGATAGAATGGTAGACTCCAAATGGATGAAAGACCAAAATGTTAAGTTAAAACTATGAGTGTAATTAAAAAATGGGCAAAGAAATTGAATAGACATTTCTCAAAAGATGACCTACACATGGCCTATGGGTATATGAAAAAAAATGTTCAACATCACTAATCGTCAGAGAAATGCAAATGAAAACCACAATGAGATATCTATCACCGCAAATCTGTTATAATGGCTTTTATCAAAAAGACAAAAGATAACAAGTATTGGCAAAAATGTGGAGAAAAGAGAACCCTTGCACACTGTTGGTGGGAATATACATTAGTACAGCCATTTTAGAGAACAGTATGGAGTTTCCTCAAAAAATTAAAAATAAAACTACTATATGATCCAGCAATCCCACTACTGCATATATATTGAAAGAAAATGAAATGAGTATGTCAAAGAAATATTTGCACTCCCATGTTTCTTGCAGCACTATTCACAAAAACCATGTTATGGAATCAACCTAAGTGTTCATCAACAGATGAATTGATAAAGAAAATTTGTATGAATACACAATGGAATACTAGTCAGCCTTAAAAAAAAGAAGGAAATCCTGTCACTTGCAACAACATGGATGAAAATGTGGGACATTAGACTTAATGGAATAAGCTAGGCACAGAAAGACAGATATTGTATAATATCACGTATATGTGGATATTCTCAAGTAGTTGAACTCATAGAAGCAAAGAGTAGAATGTTGCGCCTGAGAGGGAGAATGGGGAGATGTTGGTCAAAGAGTAGAAAGTTTCAGTTGAAAGGAATAAGTTCTGGGTATCCATTGTCCAGCATGGTGACTGTACTTAGAAAAATAATGCATTGTATATTTGAAAATGGCTAAGGTAGTAGATTTTAAATGTTCTCACCACAAGAAAATGATTAAATATGTGAGGTGATAAGTATGTTAATTAGCTTGTTTAATAATTGCCCAATGTATAGATAATCAAAGCATCACAATATGCCCCATAAAAATACAATTTTATTTATATAATAATTTTTAAAAATCTATGAAGTTATTCAGAAGGTAATGCAGGAAAATAACTGTGACATAAGTGTGGGGAAGGACTTACAAAAAAAATCCAATAGCATGAAAACATACTGCAAAATTTTGATGACTTTAAATCAAATTTGAGGATTTCTGTAGAACTAAGAACACCATAGATAAAGGTAACAGATCAAGTGGAAAATGATTTCAATGTCTTTGACTACTAAAGTTTAGGTAAGAATATCCAAGAAACATTTTCAAATCAACAAGAAAAATGTACAATTTCCAATAGAAAACAAAAGAGTAAAAACAATCAATTTGCAGGAGAGAAAAATAGGCAAAGGACAGCTCAACATGTGAATAGATGTTCAAACTCTATCATAATGAGGGAAGTACAAATTAAAACAGCACTGAAACACCATTTAAGCCCCCATATTACATCAGAAAAAATAGAAAGTTAAAAATTGCTGGGAATATAAGGAAATAAAGAAATATGATCAGTTATATAGAGCTGAAGGGACAATAGTTTTAGCCATAGCAAAGAGAAATCAATTGACTTATTACCTCTGAAAACCAGAATACATATGAACCTACAAGTGCATGTGAGCACATGTTAATATAGGGAGAAGAAAAATAAAGTGACTGGATGTATGAAAATTGTGTCTCAGTAAAATTGTATAAGGGAAAAAGCAAAAAAGAATGGAGATTGTGAAAAATCCTAGACACCTTTACACTTTGAGATGAACAATCTTCTCCTGAGGCAAAAGTGAGAATCCAATGAAAGTCATTCTGGAATTAGAGTTTGCAATATTCCTCTCTTAATTTTCAGATAGCTTGCTCACACTGAATTGGTTTGCTCTTCTTAGTTTTCTTACAGATTTCTCCAGCGAACTGCATATTTGATTGGCATCTCAGGCATCACATTTGACTGGGCACCATGGGACAGCCTCTTAAGCTATGGTCTCCAGAGGAGAAACACATGAATACTAAGCACATACACACTCTGGGGAGTTTGCAGTGTTAACATGCTGTTCCCGAGGGACGTTGCTACAGCTTTTTGTTTAGTGCTGGCCCAGTCCTCTTTTCCCTTGGATCTTTTGTGTCCAAAAAATCTCATTAACTTTCCAGATCTGAGATGCCTCCTGAACATTGAAATAGCCTATTAAAAAGCAGTCATAAGTATCCAACTTGACAGAGAGACCTCACTGCTTCAATGACAAACACTGTCATATTTTATAACCATCCCCACATAGGCATATTGGCTTAGATGCTGCAGTGGAAAATAATCATTTAAAGATTTGCAGAGATAAAACACCTATTTTTATTATCATCTGCAATATATAATGTATTTTAAGTAGTACTCAAGATAAATTAGGTAGAAGTAAATAAGAAAGGGAGATTTGTATACATATAAATGATATTACACGTTAATAAGAGACACAGGCATTTGAATAATGTGATATAGTAGTGGAGAAGAAGAACCAAATAATCCTATATGATAGATACACACACACATACACAGACATGTGTGTACATATATATATTCAGTATCTTACTTTTTATGGAAGAATCTTATGAATTTCTACCAAAGTATGGTTTCTAGTATGTAACTCATGCTAGAAACAATTTTGAAAGAGAAAATTCTAAGGAGGCAGCTGAAGTGAACAGAGGGTAGACAATAACTGTGAATAGCCTGACCATATCTGAAGGATCAGAAGCTTCAATGACGAGATTAAAAATCTTCGAAATGCTTAAAAGACTGTAGAAGATGTATGGAAACATCTGATCTTCCTTTGAAATTTATTGTGAGTTTACTGGAATTCAGTGCCTTTCTTTTGGTGCTCACTGTCTTATGAAGGAGACTGCCATGAAAATGAACAAATGCGAAGACTATGGTAAGAGCTCTCACATGCATAAGAGAAAAAATGAGTGCCTGGGTGAAGCACTAGAGTTGAATAGGGAGAGAGGGAAGGATAAATATGAGATTTCTCACTTTAGTGGCTGGATGGCTGTTGTTGCCATCAAATAAAAAGGTGTCAGATGGAAGAGAATGGAAGCACTTACTGAATTTGGTTTGAGAAATCTTTATGTATTGTTATTAATATTATAATACATTAATATAAAATATGTAGTACATTCAAAAAAGACTCTATAGAAAATACCACGGTATTCTGATACAGTTATCTCCTCTGAAGTGGCAGATTTCAGGCAAGGAGCATAGCAGACTCACCCAGAAACAAGCAAAATGTCAAAGCCCAGGCTGTCAGAAGAAATAAGGTATTTATTGGGTTTAGCAGCAGATGGAATAAGAGTGCCACCAGGAATTTAGAGAGGTCCGGGAGGATATTCCAACTGCCCTGGCAGACTGTCTACTGAAGATAATGTTAAGCATGACCTTATTGAAAAGAATGGATGTCTCTAAAGTTTCTTTCAAGCCAAGCCTGAGAAGATAGAGAAGACTTTCTAGGAGGGAGGGGTGACTGTAAAAGTAGATCATAATTTGAGGGTGTTCTCTGCAAATTTCTCTGTGTTTTGCTTCCAGGGCCCTGACAGAAAGCTTCTCTTATTTAAATGGAAGTCACATCACTTTTTTTGTCTTGATATAGATCTGACATGCTGCCATCTTATAAGTGAATTTATTCAAAGCTATAAGAAAATGATTTAAAAATATTTACATTTATTTATCACAACAATTATGCTTTTTTGTAATCTTAGGCAATGTTTCTTGACTAATCTATGTATGTACTTATAGGTGGGTGAATTTGTTCTTTTACCACAACTCTCTGCTTAATTATGCCCCATCATTTTTATCAGCCTCTTGTATGTTTGATTCTCCTAGAAACAAATATTTGAATGGAACTAGGAAAACCAAGTTTCAAAATGAAAAGCAGCCATTTAAGGATTTGCAAAGAACAAAAGTTTAATGAATACTTAAAAATATTTCATACCTTGAAAGTTTAATATTTGTTGATTTTATATTAAGCTCTTATCTCTGTTTGTGGATATAGGTTTCAGCTGTTATATGGTAATTTTCACAACTTTAAGTTTCTATATTCTGCTGAAAGTTTAAGCTCTGAATTTTTCCAAAATATTTTATGAGTCATTGACTTTTATCAATTCCATACTAGGAAACACCTCAGATACTCATTTACATAAGCCCAGAGTAGATATGTTTAACAGAATGCAGACGCCATAACCAGAAAAAACTTTTCCCACAAAGGCATTATTTGGACATCCAGACAAGGGAGGATTGCCATTAGGAATATTTATCAATATATCTTAAGGCTTCACATCAGTGGGGTTCAGAACCAGAAATTAGGAAACTGGGAGCAATTATAAACAAAGATCATGTTTGGAAGAGTGGAGTGAATATTCCAAAATTTGATATGAGGTAGAAACTGGATTCTGGGAAGAAGGATAGAAGGTTGTTGTCAAAAGTACAGAATGTGGTCATAGCAGCTACTCTTGCTGCTGAGATCCAAAGGACTGAACTGTAGCTGCTTTGCCCTTCACTCCCATTATGCAGATGGCTGTGAGAGCCAGAGGCAGGGCTGAGTCTACAGATGGAAGTCATGGCTTTACAAAATATGGATTGGACTTACCAACCACTAATGTGTTTTTATGTAGCTTTTTTAAATCATTTGACAGCATAAAGACATAAAATCTTCCATTATTTTTATATGGTTGTGTTTCCCTCTCCATCTTCAAATCTTCTTAATGAGTTAATCTAAAATCAGTATACATTTACCTTTGATTGATGATAAAGCATTTATTATCTTTAATTTTGATATGCTTTGTTCTTAGCTTTGGCACTTTGAGATCTTATTCTGAATTCCTGATTAAGATGTGCTACATAAAAGGACAACAGTATTATTTTAAAAAATGATCGAATGTTAAAATAACTGTTAATTTTTGGGTGTGTGTGTTTGTGTCTCCATATTTTATCTCAATTTCCTTGATAAAAACAACTTAGCTTTTGTTCTAAGTCTGTTTATATCACAGACACTGGCTTTGTCACAAAGATGAGGTTATTTTACTACTAACTGCTCCTCTTATAAGGAATAAAAATTATGTAGTGGAATTGAATAAAATTTCAAGCTCAGAAAGTGAACTTAATCTTGTCACTTGCAGTTGAGGATGCTTGAGCTCAGAATGGTGAAGTGGTTTATCCGATGATTTACAAAGGTGTAGGAGAAGAGGTGGCTCTTCATGGAGGCTATTAGACATTGTGCCTGGATCCCCCACAGGCAGGATCATGGAAGAGTCATTTTGTAGTGCTGCTTTTCCTGGCTACCTTGTGCTAAACGTGCAACCTTCTCCAGTTGAACATGGGAGACAATGCAACATATTACCACATCTCATCTTTCTTCCTGGTTGGTATTCCTGGTTTGCAAGATTTTCATCACTGGATTGGCATCCCTGTCTGCCTCCTGTTTGCCCTGAGCTTGCTGGGGAACAGTGTAATCATTGTTACTATCAAGCTAGAACCAAGTCTCCACCAGCCTATGTATTTCTTCCTTTGCATGCTGGCAATGAATGATATGGCTCTTGTTTCTTCCACAGCACCCAAGATGCTTGGTATCTTCTGGTTTGATGCACATTGGATTGACTTTAATGCCTGCCTAGCACAATTGTATTTTATCCACACATTTTGCATTATTGAGTCTGCCCTCCTAGTTGCCATGGCTTTTGACCGCTATATAGCTATTTGCATCCCACTGCGTTATACAACCATCCTGACACCACCAATGGTCATTAAAATGGGTCTGCTTGGTGCAATCCGAGCTATCCTTATGGTTTTGCCTGGTCCTCTTCTTATTAACAAGCTACCATATTACACCAAATGTGTCATCAATCATGCCTATTGTGAGCATATGGCTGTGGTGAAGTTGGCCAGTGCCAACACCCTCATTAACAGAGCATATGGAATCTCTGTGGCCCTTTCAGTGATGATATTGGACCTAGGGCTCATAGCCACATGCTATATCAAAATCCTCCAGGCTGTCTTCTGGCTCTCTTCCCAGAATGCCCGCTCTAAAGCACTGGGCACCTGTGCTGCCCATGTCTGCACTATTCTTGTCTCCTACACACCTGCACTGTTTAGCTTCCTAACTCACCGCATTGGCAAGAAGGTACCTCTAAGTGTCCACATAATTTTTGCAAGTTTGTACCTTCTAGTGCCCCCCACAGTCAATCCCCTGGTGTATGGTGTCAAGACCAAGCAGATTCGTGACCAAGTAGTGAGTCTCTTTATGGTGAATCTCGTTTTCTCAGACAAGGAAATTTCTCAAAACTAAAACATTTAAATGCAAATTCATTTTGGCAGACTCTGGTTCATGATGTCATGGTGCGTTAACATCACCACCTGTTGCTCCCAAAATTTTACTTCTCGATTTAGTTATGCTTTGTAGCAGGGATACTTGATGTTGTGAGTTTTTTTCTCTATGTTTTTAAAATTTTTCATGTTTTCTCTTTCTTTTATTTAGAAATGAAGGAATGCTTTTTGTGGGGTGTTTTCAATAAATATTAGCAATAATTGTTATTTATTATTGTTAATTTTTTTCTATGCTATGAAGAATATTTTCTTACATTCAAAAATGTAAAATGATTAGGCCAATTACTGTAACAATTTTTTTTTTTTTTGAGACAGAGTCTCACTCTGTCGCACTGGGGTAGAGTGCACTGGTGTCATCGTAGCTCACTGCAACCTCAAACTCCTGGGCTCAAGTGATCCTCTTGCCTCAGCCTCCCAAGTAGCTGGGACTACAGGTACACAGCAGGATGCTCTGATAATTTTTCTATTTTCAGTAGAGACGGGGATCTCACTCTTGCTCAGGCTGGTCTCCAACTCCTGAGCTTACTTTCCTCCTACCTCGGCCTCCCAGAATGCTAGGATTGCAGGTGTGAGCCACCGTGCCCGGCCAATTACTGTAATAATTTAAAACTTTCTCAATACATTGGACTCTGCAATTTATAATAATATATTTTTTCCAATTCAAACACTCTGCACATCCTGATGGAAAGTTCTGGAGTAAAAATCACTACTTCCAAGATGCTTTTTCCTGATTTTAAAGGAGATAATAATGGCATAACACTCAAATAATGATGACTCTGTGCCTGGCTGTTATTGAAGAACTTTACATGTATTCATTTATTTAGTCCACGAATGTATACAGTGAGATTGGTGTTTTTATCATTCTCATTGTACAAATTAGGATGTTGAGGCACAGAGAGGTTATGTAAGTTGCACAAGGTAACTCACCTAAAAAGTGGCAATGAGGAATTTGAAGCCAAAGGATCTGGGTTCAGAATGCATGATGTTAATCTCTACTCATTGTTATTTCTCATACAGAAGTCTTGAGATTTTGGTTTATTTTATGAACAAAGAAGGTTATTCCTCTTGATATTTTATATTTTATTCCTCTATGTCTGCTCTTCTTATTCTAGATATTGGGGTGGATTTCTTGTGTCCCCCTCACTCCCTGTACCTGGTAAATTCTATTACAATGTTTTCACAGAATCCCAAATGAGGATTGCTGCTCCCATCTTACTAATGTCCAATCACAGCAGGGTGGTAACATTAAGATTCTGCTTTCAAAACCCGAGCAAAACTTGAAGAGTCTCAAAATTCTACTTATCCACATTTAGTTTCCTTTATCTTCAGTAAATAATAATTTTTGGCCATGTTTATTAAGTGCTAAAATATGAAACAATTCACTTCTTAGTTAAAAACTTTAATTTTATTTTACATGGGTCATAGAAAGTGTCCTTGAGCATATTTATAAATGTTCTGTTTAAAACATGCTTTTACTTTTAGATCACTTCCATGGATGAGGGGTCTTTGAGTTAGAAATTATTGATTTTTGATCAACACTGCTATGTATTTTTCAAATATTTAATGGACATTTTTGTGTTCTCAAGTGAATTAACTTGTTAAAATTTTGGCTTTTCATATTTGTTTCCTATAGCCTTATTCTTATTTGTTGCTTCATTGAATATGTTATTATTAACTTCTATATGTAATTTTATAGTAAATTGTGCTTTTTGAATACAATGATCATGTATTTCTCTACATTTATTCAATGCATGTATATTGAATGGCTATATCAAGTATTTAAGAGCTAGGATTCTGTGGAGAGAAAAGTCAATTTCAAATACTGAGTCCATCACTAATAGCTAAATAAATTTTATTTTCAAATTTGTAAATCATTAGTTTCTTCATCTGTTTAATGATGAAAATTATTTATGTACTTTATAAGGTCAGGGTAAGTTTAAATGAGGCAATGAATGGAACACAATTTTCACAACAGTCAATGATATCTTATTCCTTATATACCAGTGTCAGTGCCATAATAGGCATTAGAAATATGATCAATAAGCACAGGTATTATTACAGGTGCCTAAATGCAGCTCCCAACTGGAAAGCTTAGCTAGAAGGTCTTATTCATTTAACTTAACATGTCCAAAATTAGATATTTTGGTCTTATTCCTCCAACCAGACCACCCTACTAAACTTCTCATCTCAATGAATAGCACTCTAAGTCACTGAAATTAGTAATCTGTCATAAATCTGTCATTTCATAAAGTATTTCTGGGTTAGATATATGCTAAAATGATACGATAAGCTAAGTAGTAAAAGAATAAATAAATTAATTTAAAACATCAACAACAAAAAGCCAGCAACTATACCAGATATTGTAGAAAAAAGATTCAATGTAATTCAGTTTAAAAATTATGCAGATGATTATGGAACACCAAAAATAATACTGAGCCAGAGAAAGAAACATCCAATCATAGCCTATTGGAGGAGACGCCAAGAAAAAGCTGACCTGAGTCTCGAAGAATGATGATGACTTTACCAGGTAAGAAAACAGGCAAATATATCTAAGTAGGGGTAATATCACAATAAACATTAATAGAAATAGTAAGAAAAGTGAAAACACACCCAGAAGAGAGTGATGTCATCATAGCAAAGGAGAAGAAAACTTCAAAGAAAGTCATGCAACTAGAAAAGCAGCAGAGACATCCAAGAAGAAAAGGTCTGGCTTGTGTCACTATGAAGGTCATTGTTCACCTTAGGAAATAAAGAGCAGTGCAATGATAATGGTGAGAGTCCCATACAATCTGGTATGAGACGGATGATCTGGCTCCAGATCATAAATCTAGCCCCAAACCTATATTTACTAATTAAAGGGGCACACTGTATTTTATATTTATAGAGCCTAATACTACATTTGACCAACCACAAAGAATTTGAATATGTCAGGCCCATGTGACAGGTTATGGTACATAGTCCAAATACAGGTTGCTGCCTCTTTGGAGAAGCACCATATCCATTAATTTATGTGTTGCCTATGGATGCTTTTGCCCTCTTATGGTAAAGTGGAATAATTATGACAGATACCACATGGCCAACAAAGCTTAAACTATTGTCTATCCCTT
Organism: Daubentonia madagascariensis; assembly: GCA_023783475.1. Taxonomy (NCBI): domain Eukaryota; kingdom Metazoa; phylum Chordata; class Mammalia; order Primates; family Daubentoniidae; genus Daubentonia; species Daubentonia madagascariensis. Next base: position 665,779 of record JAKFHU010002465.1, on the reverse strand, counting down.
TACATAAAAAAGTTTTCTGATCTATAATTTAGAGCAACAGATGGATAATTGTAATATCTAAGTCACTTATATCACTGTGTAGTTGTCTTTGTTAACCTATCTTTTAGTTTTAAATGTTCTATCAAAAATTTTTACAAGAACCATGTGTTAAAATTGACAAAAACATTTAAGGCTGAACTTTTGTTAAGATAAAGGTCTACTTTACCATCCAGTATTTTCTACATATACACATTTATGTGTGAAATTTATTTTGTAGTTTGGTTTCAGGAATATATTCCAATTTCAATGACCATATGAGCCTATATAATTCAGAAACAAATGGTCTCCCTTGAGGAATTAATAGTTTTTCCTTTTAACTAATAGTATGGTATGACAATTTAACCTTAAAAGTCATTCATTTATTTAACCAGATCTTACTTCAAATAATGTGAATATATAAAGCACTAATAGGAAAGTATTTATTATTTCATTCAGTCCTCAGAAATTTCATGAATATGGCTCAACTATATCCACATCTATGTTTATCCAAATATCTACCTACCTATTTATTCATGTCCATCTCTCTCTCTAGATATAGACATATGTAGTACACTGTCTAAATATTTAGTTGGAAGTTTTGGTTTAAAATGTAGATAAGAATTTCTACTTTAGTTCCAATTTATAAAAAGTTTGTAAATCATCACTCCTCTCCTTACAGCAAGTAAAAATTATTTTTTTAAATTTCAAAATATGAGGGTACAAATGTTTTTGTTATATGGATTACAATGCTTAAGTCAGGGCTATTAGTGTACCTATCACCTGAAAAGTGTTCATTGTACCTTTTTCCCCCTCCTCTTCTACCCCCTCCCCACTTCTTGATTTCCAACAACTTTTACTTCTCTCTGCTTCCATGTGTGCCCACTGATTAGTTCCAAATTATTAGAGAGTACATGTGGTGTTTGTTTTTCCATTCTTGAGATACTTTACTTAGGATAATGGTCTCCAGTTCCATCCAAATTTCTCCAAAAGACATTAATTTATTTCTTTTTAGGGCCAAGTAGTACCACATGGTATATATATGCCACATTTTGTTAATCCACTCATGAATTGATGGGCACTTAGGTTGGTTCCACATCTTTGCAATTGTAAATTGTGCTGCAATAAACATTCGAGTTCAGGTGTATTTTTGATAAAATGACTTCTTTTCCTTCGGGTAGATACCCAGTAGTGGAACTGTTGGATTGAATTGTAGGTCTGCATCTATTTCTTTGAGGAATCTCCCTACTGTTTTCCATACGGGTTGTACTAATTTGCAGTCCCACCAACAGCGTATACGTGTTCCTTTCTCTCTGCATCCATACCAGCATCTACTGTTTTTTGACTTTTTGATAATAGCCATTCTGACAGGGGTAAGGTGATGTCTCATTGTGGTTTTAATTTGCATTTCCCTGATGATTAGTGATGTTGAGCACTTTTTCATGTTTTTTGGCCATTTGTATATATCTTCTTTTGAAAATCTTCTGTTCATGTCGTTTGCCCACTTTTTAATAGGGCTGTTTGTTTTTTTCTTGCTGATTTGTTTGAGATCTGTGTAGGTTCTGGATATTAGCCCTTTATCAGATGTATAGTTTGCAAATAATTTCTCTCATTCTGTAGGTTGTCTATTTGCTCTGTTAATTATTTCCTTTGCTGTGCAGAAGCTTTTTAATTAATTTATTTATTTTTGTTGTTGTAATTGCTCTTAAATATAAGGGATGAAACCACAAAAATTCTAGAAGAAAATGTAGGAAAAATTCTTCTAGACATTGGCCTAGGCAAATAAGTTATGGCTAATAAAAAAACTCTAAAAACAAAAAACCTGAAAACCATTGACTTTTCTTCAACTCATCAGTGAAATGAGGTTATAGGGCCAATTGCTACCTCCAAAATCTGGATAGTCAGGCCAACACAGAGAATCATAGTAAATATCAGTTTACCTGAAAGAGATACCACTGGAAACTTAAACTCTCCTGCTCTGTAAGAATGTTAGAAGAACTCCTTTGGGGAGAAGGAAAAATATATAGGTCAGAGACTCAAATCTAAGAAAAGAAAGAAATATCTTTGGAAAAAAATAAATGAAGGTAATATAAAATATTTGATATTATTTATTATTAGTTGATTTAATCGATGACTCATTGTTCAAAGCAATAGTAGTGACAAGGTACTAGGTGATTAAAGGACATGGATAAAGGAAATAAATAGCAGCAATATTATAAGGAATAGGAGGGAAGAATTGGGAAAACTCCATCATAAGATACCTGTACTATGTATGAACAGTACAGTATCATTTGAAAGTGGGCTTAGATTAATTCTAAATGTACAGTGAAAATTCTATGGCAACCACTAAACTCTTTAAAGGAGTATAAATAATATTCTAACAGAGGAGAGAAATTGGGATCACATCATAATCTCAATTAAATCCAAAGAAGACAGGAAAAAAAGGGGAAAGAAAAAATAAAGAATGAAAGAATCAATGCAAGGAACAGAAAACAGTTACAAACGTGATATATGTTAATTCAACTACATCAATAAACCCTTCAGCTGTGAATTGTCTAAATATAGAAATTAAAAGGCAAAGATTTTCATAATAAATAAAAAAATCCAGGGTACACCTGCATATTGTGTATAAAAAATGACTTTAAATATAAAAACACATAAATGTTAAAAGTAAAGGTATAAAAAATGCATGCAGTGCTAACTAACCAAAATAAAATTGGAGCATCTACTCTAATTTTACAAAAGCAGACTTTAGATCATACAAAATTATCAGAAAAAAGTGGGCATATTATAATGACAAAATGTCAACTCTTCAAAAGGGCATAATAATCATTAATGTGTATGAACTTAACAACAGAGAATCAAAATAGTGGGCAAAACTGACAAAACTGCAAAGAGATACAGAAAAAGCCACTATTGTAACTGGAGACTGAACTCCTCTCTTTCAGTAATTGATCACGGAGGAAAAGCATCAGTAAATAGGTAAGCTAAAGAGCACCAGCAATCTACTTGATCTAATCACATTTATAGAATACTTTATTCAACAACATCACAATAAGCATTCTTCTCAAGCTCATATGAAACATTCATAAAGATAGACCTCATTCTGGGCCATAAAACACACCTTAACAAACGTAAAAGAATAAAAATAATCCGAAGTATGTTCATATAACACAATTGAATTAAACTATAAATTATTAGCAGAAACATACTTATTTAATTCCTAAACATTCAGAGATTAAACAACACACTTCTAAATAATACAGAGATAAAAGAAAAAGTCTCAAGAAAAAATTTTTAAACACTATATTTTGAGGTAACTAAAAATGAAAATAAAACTTATCAAAATGTGTGGGATGCAGTGAAAACAGTGTTCTAGGAAATTGTATAACCTTAAATGCATATATTATAAAATAAGAGAAATCTAAAATCAATAATTTAAGCTTTCACTTTAGGAAACATGAAGAAAAAAACAACTTAAACATAAAGCAAAAAGAGAAAAAGAAATAATAAAAATTCAAAAAGATATCAAATAAATTGAATATAGGAAAAAATTCAGAAATCAATAAATCAAAATATTATCTCTAGAAATATAAATAAAACTAATAAACTAACAAGAAAATGATAGTAAAAACAAATTACTAATACCAGAAATGAAAGAGGGAGTCACCATGACTTATCATATGGATATTGAAAGGAAAATAAAAGTGCTCTAAAATATCCTACAGACACAAATTTGATAACAGATTATATGGATCAATTCCTTGGAAGAAGCAAACTACCAAAACTTAGAAAGAAACAGAAATATGAATTGGTTGATATCTATTAAAAATGAATCAGTAAATAATAAACTTTCAAATCAGAAAAGAAAAACTGGCCCTGATAGTTTCACTGGTGAATTCTAGAAAACATTTAAATAAATGATATCCATTCTCTCCAATCTCTTCCAGAAAATAGAACAAAGGGAACACTCCCTGATTCATTCTATGAGGCTGGCATTGTCCTATTATCAAAGCAGATTAAAAACATTAAAAGAAAGGAAAACTTAGACCAATATCTCTCATGAATGTAGATGTATGAAGCCCAAACAAAGTGTTAACGAATAAAGCCCAGTAATTCCTAAAACGTATATTATGTTACATCCAAGTGTGATTTATTCCAGGTGTTCAGGACTGGTTTAATATTTGAAATCAATTGATGTCATCCATCACATCAATGGACTAAAAAGGAAAAACCATTTGATTATATCAATTAATGCAGTAAAAACATTTGACAAAATCCAACACCCATTTGTGAAACAAACAAAAAAATCCTTCAACTTGCTAAAGAAAAGCTACAAAAGAGCTCTACATATAACATCATACTTAGTGGCGAAAAACTGAATGTTGTCACCCTAACGTCTGGAACAAGGCATATATTCTCTCTCTCACAACTCCTTTTCAACAGCATGCTGAAATTCCTAGCTAGTGAAATAATCAAAGTAAAGGAAGTAAAAGGTATACATATTTGGGAGGAAGAACTAAAACTATCTTTGTCCATACTTGAATAGTGAAGTATATGATATGATACTGAGATGGTAGATACATGACAGTATGCATTTGTAAAAAAGAAAATAAATGAACTTTACAGCACAAAAATACTTTCAGTATATGTCAGTTAAAAGTAATCAGAAGGTTGTGGAATTCTCAGAAGTGCAGACCGTAACAAATAATCTAACTGTATGACAGATGCCTAAAACAATTTCACTGAAGGGGATGTGGGGAAAAGATACGGACCAAAGTAACTTGGGAAATGAGTGGAGTTTAGGAATAAGGGCAAAAAGAATTGTCCATAAGCCCTGTACTTTAGTTGATAAATTTATTTCCCACAGAGGCAAAGATTAGCAATTCTGATACTGCTCTAGGTATGTACTGGAAATTACCAATGAAGTAAATGGGTGACATGGTTGAAGCCAGGTTTTTTACTATTGGAGTGAGAATTTACTGATAAGCAAGGGGAAGACGCTAGAAAGATCCATGCCAGACTTATATTAATTAAAGTTGCACACATTAGTAAAAACTGAAGATTATCTTAATTTAGTTATGAATAGTTACCTATAGAAATATTTATAATTATGTGTATATGCCTGCATTAGCATACACACATGAGATTCCCTGCTCTATCAGCCAAGAGAGCAAGAAGGACATTCAAGTAGCAATAAGCACATCTAGGGGCCAGATACTGCTTTCTGATGCAACTGACAAACAATAGGAACAAAACTTCTTGGAGAAATGGCTCATTCTTGGACTGAGACAGGAAATATCCAAGATGAACCTGGACCATCTTTTAGTGCCATAAGGTAAGAAGTGCTAAAACACACACATGTATATACAAAATCACACGCAAACATACATACCCACACCACACAAAGAGGAACAGAAGGCAAATGAAAGAGCTACCAATGATTAAATAGAAACAACTTAAGCATTAAAATAAATAAAAGAACACTGGATTATAATCTGAAGTGTAATGTAAATATCCATAAATCCATATTGATATAAATAAGTGATTGAATAAATTAATCAGAGGGGGATAATAAAAATTTCCCATGTAGGAGAATTTGAAATGATTTATTAAATTATGTAGCTATTCCATCTTTAAGGAAGAGGAGCATAAATCTGTACTCCTTCAAGGTGGGTTGTACATAGTGACTTCAAAGAGTACCCTTTGGAAATGGGAATTAAAAAAAAGAAAAGAAAAGAAAAGAACTTCACAGTAAAGAAATATGAAAATGCTACCTCAGCCAAGTGATCAAAGTCAACATACACAGCGACAAATTATGCTGATAGTAGGTACCCTTGATATAATATGATCAAAATGGCACATTAACAGTGATCTTCCTCCCATAAACACATAATCAAACTCTAATTCTATGAATGACATCTGATAAATTCCAACACAAGGACATCATACAAAATACCTGAATAGTATTCTTCAATAGTGTCAAGGTTATTAAAATAAGGGAAAGTCCCAGAAATTTTCACAGCTAAGAGGAGTCTAAGGATATAGGACAACTAAATGTAATGTGGCATCCTGGATGAAACCTGGAAGGCAAAAAGGAAATTAGAAAAACACTAAGAAAATATTTTTTGATACTATGGACTTTGTTAATTATAATATAAATATATCAATTTATCAATTATAACAATATGCCACACTAATGTAGGATACTAATAATAGAAAAAAACAGGTGTAGTGTGTAGGAGAACTCTGTACTATGTGTGTGTTCAAAATTTTTTAAATCCAAATCTGTTCTAAAAATAAAGTGTATAAAAATGCATTCCAGTCGTAATAGAACATATGAACCTTCCTAGTGCTCAGATCATCATAAGACAAAAATAAGATATGAATGGTGATGATAATAATAATGATGATAGTGATCAAAATTTGAGAAAGAAAGAGGAGTTGGTTCATTATCATCGTAATTATTAGCTTTAAGACTAAATTTATTTGGTGTTAAAGAACTTCATGCACTTAATATTTTTAAATAGATGATAACATTTAAATTTAGGTGAGAGTTTAAGAAACTTTTTACACTGAATGATTGAAGAAGGATCTTCAGTAACTGAAGAATAATTTTAGTGATTTCTGTTTTTAATGACATCTATTGACCAATAAGTTCTGCATCTATAACAACTGAAAATGTTTAACTAAAAATCACAGCCTTACTATATAAATGCAAAGCTACAACCATATACATCAGCACATTAGAATGGTGATTAGTATACTTTAATGTGACCATGAAAATATTACATATGATTTAGTTTCATATACATTAGGATTATAATGCATTAGACTAAATATCTTATGCAGTGGCACTGATGTCACTTGATATTTTTTGGAACTACCCGATGAGCACACATTTGCACGGAAGGGAATAAAACTCAGGGGAAATCACCACAGGGAAAGAGGGAGTAGGGGATGGGTAAATTCATACCTAACAGGTACAATGAACACTATTTGGGTAACAGACACACGTATAGCCGGAACTCAAGCATTACAAAAACAATCCACGTAACCTAAAACATTTGTATACCCTTAATATTTTGAAATGAAGAAAAACCAGAGACTAAAATATTAACATTTAGTGTTCTTATAAAACATGTCCATTACTGAGAGCTGATAAAACTATAAACAAATCTTTACAATTATTGCCTTTATGTCATCAATTGATCAAATTTGATTAGCTCTGTGTGCTTCAATTAATTCTGTAACCAAAACAAAGGAAACCATTTAGGAGTCAAAATCTTATTGTCTTGAATGCAAAACTAGAACTTTATATTTTAGCACTCAGTGAACCTGAGAAAGCACAGATTCTCATCAAGGCTGTTTCAGAGTGACTTTTTGCTATTTAAATAAGATAAATCAGAAATCAAGAAGGCGCCTTATGGTAGAATATCTTGGACAGTCCATCTCGAATTTGTTTGGTCTTTACTCCATACACTATAGGATTGAGCAAAGGTGGGATAAGTAGGTAAAGGTTTGACAGAAGAATATGAATGTAGGATGGAATGTGGAACCCAAACCTATGTGTAAAGAAAGAGAAGAAAGCCAGGAGATAAAACTCAAGGAAGACCAAAATGTGGGCAATGCAAGTGTTAAAGGCCTTGAGCCTAGCTTCCTTTTGAGGAAGATTGAAGACAGTTATAAATATTCGAATGTAGGAGGAAGTGATGAAGATTACATCAAGTCCAAGTATACTGAAGGCCACAAACAAACCGTAGATCTTGTTGATTCTAACATCTTCTGCTGCCAACTTCACGATGGCCATATGCTCACAGTATGAATGGGAGACCACAGTGGTCCAGTAGAATTTCAGCCGGCATTTGATGAGGATGAGACATGGAGTTACAAGGAGGGCTGCTCTGAGCGTCACCCCACTCCCAATCTGAGCGAGAAGTTGGTGGGTAAAAATGGTTGCATGTCTCAGAGGATCACAGATTGCCACATAGCGGTCCAGGGCCATGGCCAGTAAAATACCTGACTCAATACACTGGAAAGTGTGGATGAGCCACATCTGAAAGAGACAAGCATCAAAGTATATCTTTTGTAGATGAAACCAGAATATTCCAAGCATTTTGGGTAGGATGCAGGTACTAAGAATAATGTCTGCTCCTCCAAGCATTGCCAGGAAGATGTACATGGGTTCATGGAGGCTGCGCTCAGTTTTGATGACGACCAGGAGCAGGGAATTCCCAAACAGAGCAATGATGTACATAGTACAGAAAGGAATCCCAATCCAGAATTGCACAGATTCCAAGCCAGGGATCCCAATCAGCGTCAGCACAGAGGGCCTGAAGACTGTGCCATTTTGCTTGAGCATGTTGGCTTAGGGCTCCTTGGGTGGTAGCTTCTGATTCAGGCTGGCAGTATTTGTTGGGTGACTCTCTTCTGTTTCCTGTTCTCACCTAGATTTATACAATCAGAGATTGAAGGTTGTTTCACCTGGGACTTTTCAGACTTACTCAATTACTGTTGAATTAACTAAGTAGGTCCAGGAATGCCTATGTAGACTTCTCGTATGTTTTATCTCAGATTTCAGTTGTCTTTTCTTTCTTTTCTTCTCTCTCTCTCTTTCTAACTGTCTGCCTCTCTCTATGTCTCTCTGTGTCTATATTTGTGTGTATGTCTCTCTTGCTCTCTGTCACACATATACATACACACACAAATACATACTAACAGATGTAGACGCACTCATGCTGGAGAGAAAACACATTTCTGTAATAATAATTGAGGCCATGTGGTTTGTCTACAATCAGTTAATAACTATCCGGTAGAACACTAGCTTGATTTTGTATCATGATAGGTTAGGGGTACTTAACTGACATATTACTTATATCTTCTCATTTGTGTACTTACGAGAAGCATTTATTCAGTCAGTCAACAGATCAGGGAGAAGAAAATAAAAGGGATTTTCTCTATTTCAGGAACTATACTAAGCATTGGGTAAATAAGAAATTATAGAGTAGCATCCTTACTCTCAAGGAGACAATGCCATATTAGAAGTGTCATTTTAAAAATATACATATGAGGCATACAGATGTGATATGTTATTTTTTTAAACCCTGTCTTTATCCAAAAGGGGGAAGTTAAGGAATGTTCTATGCAAACTTGGATGAAATTAGAGATCTTAGAGGTAAGGAATAAAAATGACACATATATCCAACCTTTTTATGACAATGTAGAACTGCAAATTTTGTGCCAGGAAAAATTTGAGTTGTTAAAATAATGGCCAAAAGGTAAAAGTTTTTATGCAGTTTATTTTTCTAGGAAAATTTTCTACAATCAAAATCTGATCAATAAATATCTTTAATTAAAATGTGTAGATGAAAAAAATTAATTGATGTAATTTCTAAAACTTATTAATGCAAGGAATAAAAATACTTAAATACATTACACAATATTGAATAGGTAATTACATTTGTTCAGTGGGATTCAATTTAGGATATAATTTTTAATTAAAAAATAACAAGTTTTTATATATTTCTTAATATGATTCATAACAAAAAGTCTAATTATTCTTTACTTCAATAGAGTGATAATGTATCTTAAAATTCTCATGTAACACAACTTCAGAGAGAATGAAGAACAAAGTTTTCCTTGGTGAGGTAATACACAAATGGGTGAAAACAATGAAGTAAATTTAAATCATTTAAAATTTTCTCTTTAATAAAAGTGTGGTAGTTTTTCTTAGTCCTTATGCACCTATTTTTAATACTTCATGTCCTTCAATTATTTTTTCTTATACAATCCACCCTTGGATGTTAGTACACAGCTCAGTCTACTGTTCCTCAATTTCATTCATTGTACTATGGAAGAGTTAGTATATATTCCAATTTATACATTTCCTTGCAATACTCATTTAAAAGATACCATTGTAATTCCTTAGAAGTTTTTTTCCTTACATATGGAAAGAGATACACCACTAATGCAGAATTTAGTTAATATCAGAATCCGTTTATTGAGTATCTTATATAGATGGAAGCACTGTGCAGGGCTGGGTAAACAAAAATACAGTTGCAAAACTTACAGCACAAAACAAGGCTACACTCTTTTGACTCCTTTACTTTACATTCAAATTTCACATCAGAATAATTGTCCCTATAATTTGACTCTTTCATGAATCCAGACCTTGCATCTTCAAATTAATAGTGCTGTTGCTTCTGATATAAATACAAAATACTAGTTTTATTTTCTTCACATTTGTAATAACTAGTCTCAGTCATTTTTCTAAATCAATTTAATTTTATTCCAAGAGGCTCAGGGCCAGATATAGGTATATGATGGTCTCAACACAAATTATCCCCTCATTCATTGAATTTCAATGTAAACACAATGCATATTCCTTTGAAATGAAACGAATTGCCCATATAAGGACTGTCTGGAAAGTATCCAGCCATTGATCACATAATGAGAACTTATTTCATGGCTGGATACTTTCTGAAGAACTTATTTCATGGCTGGATACTTTCTGACAGCCCTCATATATGAAAAATTGGATGGTTTCCTCCGAGATTATCTTTATCAAAGAATTAATTAACTGAAAACGTCACTTCTCTGATAATCTAACCATTTTCTTAGTTTGTTTAGTGGGTAATCCTGAACTGTAATAAATCTGTAATCACTGAGATGCATCTTTGCCATCAATTTAGCTCTCAGATCTTCTTTGAATCTTCATAGATGGGAACCCTATATTGACTCTTGAGACTGATCCAATTATTTTTCCTCAGTTCTTCCTTGTCTTCCCACTCACCCTCACCTCCTTAATCTCAACAACTCCATTACCATCCCATCACAAACACCACACACATGCACACACACTCACAGACACAGAAAATTATTATCTGAAGAATTTGTTTAGTCAAATGTTTACCGTATTTTCTCACTGATTTTGCTGTTTTTAAAACACACACTTTGTCACTAAGTAAGCTGCCCATCTGGCTGGTGGTTTATATCTCCATCATTACTTCTCATTTTCAACTCTCCATACCTTCACAGAGGTGTTTACTTTTCACCCACATTTGGTGATTGCCATTTGCCCAAGGGGTAAATGCTCACAGAATTTGCTGTTTCAACAGTTCTTGCAAAGTTCTTTCAGAGACATCACAGTGTTCCAAGTGAAAATGAGATATGTTTTTGTTGTCATTCACTTCAGCCTTCTATACACACTTCTTACCAGTCATTAGAAACTATACTTTGGAAATCTGTAAAATATTTTCAAATGCTACAATATGTCTTTTATACTTTTCCTGTGCTCACTACCTGCTTCTTTAAGATTGCTTCCTGCCCCCATGTTTAATATTCAACTCTCAGCCCAAGCATCATCTCCATGAAACAACTGCTAATGTCCTTAAGCAGAAGTTGATATTCCACCTTTTGATTCAATCTCAATGACATATTGACTACTTAATAAATGTTACCCATTGGAAATTAATGAATCAATTAGAGTTTCATTTTCTCTGAGTTCATTAAATATCAAAACTATGCAAATTTTATTGCAAATGTAAATCCACCTGCCATGTTGCCAGTTATATATTTGCAGGAGGAATGGAGGATTTGGATTAGGAAAAGTAAAGAACAGATCTAGAAGTAGTACTGTGATTCTTAGTACCTTGATGTTGAAGCTTCATCTGTTTTTATAATGTTACTGCTTTGTTGACTAGGATATATACCTACCTTATTTGAAGATTTGAAGAATTTTACTGTTGATGAGGGAAGAAAAGAAAGGGAAAATACCCCCTAGATCAAGAGGAAATCAATACTCCTTTTTAACACTCCTCATGTCCCATATCAAATCCCATATAAAATATGAATCTCCTTTTCAGAATGCCAACTTAGAGCTGACATTTAATTAGAGCTAACCTCTTATATACAATTACATGTTTGATTCCCCATATTCCCTTTGGGTCTTATCTAAATCTTTCTCTCTAATTCTCAAAGGTACCTATGGAAACAGATACTCACAAGCTGAATTTTCCAACTTTCTTGTGTAAGTCTAGTATGCAGTTACTCCTGCTAATGTCGTATTCTATACAGATAAAGAAATCCATCTCCAGAGAACACAAACAGTATAAGTACTTGGGCAAGGGCTATGAAATAATTCTTATGAGGTAAGAGCAAGTGATGAAATAATCTTTTCAGCAGGCCAAAAATGTTAACCAATCACCCATTATTAGTATTATTATTATTATTTGTATGAGGATATATATGAAGGATTACAAAGCTTCGTGGTATTCCGTCGCTGAATCTCAGTGACTCCAATTATCCACATAATGTTTTAGGAGAGTAAATCTCAGACTTGGGTTGCTCCTAACATTTGAATTGATAAGAGAGAGGTGAAAAGACAACATCAAGAGCCACAGAATACTTATTCTGGCTTTGAGTGACTTCTAAAATTGAATGCATCAATGCAGGAAAGAGGTCAATTCCAATTCTCAGAGAAAATTACCAACATAACATTAAAGAACTTACAAGGCTACAACGGGAAAAGACAACTGGAAAGCACCATGGTGAACTCTCTGAATGATGAAAAGAAAGTGAATGTTCAGAAGACCAAAATATTTATTTTTTGAAGAAAAGAATACCCAAATGAAGAAAGCTGCATATCATGAGAACTTTGGGGACTTTTAGAGAGTCCATACTTAAATATTCAGCATAGTACTGCTTGGCATTTGCATGTGATAAAACTGCTTGAGGGTGGGGAAATATCACCTTGGAGTTGTATGAATAACTGTGACTAATACTTACAAAGAAGCATGAATAGAGCTTATTCCTGTATGTCGGAGTGTAGAACCTTACAACTCAAAGAGCATTTGGCAGAATAATCAGAGGAGTACTGTCTGGGGAAAATTAGCACTAGGTTAAACAGTACCCAGTCCAATCTAAGTAACCTTGAATTCAAGACCAGAAATGACCAATCTGTTTCCATTTAACATAACTTTCTTGTAAAACAAATATAAAAAATGTGTATAGGGGATGTAAAATTATCTAGCAGTCACAAAAGAAAATTTCACAATATCTAGCATCCAATCAAAAGATTAGCATGCATGCAAAGAAGCAGTAAATTTGACACTTAATGAGGAGAAAAATCTATCAATTGAGCCCAATACAGAATTAGCACTAATTTTAGAAATAGGAAAAAATAAAACATTAACATAGTAATGATAATGGTATTTCAAATACTGAAATGTTTGAATAGAGGCCTGGAAGATTAAAAAAAGACCTAGTTCTTACTTCTAGAAACGAAAACTAAAATGTCTTAGATGAAATATTATCTAAATAAGATTAAAAGCAGATTAAATATTGAAGATCAGTGAACTTGAAGACTTAATAACAGAAATGAACCAAATTGAAATATGGAGACAAAAATGATAAAATCATCAAAATAAACACATAATATGCAAAATAAAGATAATGAAAATTTCACAGTACTCACAAATCAGAGCACAGAAAATAGGAAAAAATCATTCAATGAAATAAAAGACTATTGTTTTGAGAATATCAATAAAGTTTATGTACACCCTACAAGATTGATCTTGAAAAGTAAATTATACACATTTTCAATATCAAGAATTAGAGAGATAATATCACTACAGATTCCACTCATCCTAAAAGGATAATAATGAAGTATTGTGCACAATCTTTTGCCAGTAAATTAAGAAACCTAGAAGACATAGGTAAATTTATTAAATACAAACTGCTTTTGAAATCAAGAAGAAATAGATAACCTGAGGAGAATTAGTACATTAAAGCCTGTAAATTTTGAGTTATAAATCTTCAAACAAAGAACACTCCAGGTTGAGATGGCTTCATATGTGATTCTGACCAAAACTTTAAGGAGAAAGTAGTATCAATTCTACATAAAGTCTTCCAGATAATTAATGTGGATGGAAAACTTTCCAACTATGAGAGCAGCTTCAAAGTTAGGCAAATGCATTAAAATAAAATTAAACTACGACAAATATACCTCAAGAATATAGCTGCTAAAATATAAAATAAAAAGATCAGCAAATACAATCCAGGTATATTAACATTCACATATCAATCAATGTAACACACCACACAGATTAAAGAAAAAAATAACTTTGTAGTTTCAGAATAAAAGAAATAGACATGACTGAGTTCAGCATCCAAACTCAAAATCATGCATATTTTCCCCAATGTGTTCTATCTTAGTGATTTTTCTTATTTTCAAAATATTAAGGTTGTGCAAATGTTTTAGGTTACATGGATCACTTTTGTAATGCTTCTTTCTTGGCTATGGGTATGCCTGTAACCCAAATAGTGTTCGTTGTACCCATTAGGTAGGTTTATGCCCCTTCCCTCCTCTCCTTTCCCCTCTGGTTGTTTTCCACTGACTTTTACTTCCTTCTATGCACGTGTGTGCTCATCAGTTAGTTCCTATTTGACAGTGAGTACACGTGGCATTTGTTTTTCAATTCTTGAGATATTTCACCTACGAGAATCGTCCCCAATTCCATCCAGATTGTTGCAAAAGGTATGAACTCATCATTTTTTATGGCTGTGTAGTAGTCCATGGTATACATATTCCACATTTTATTTTATTAATCCACTCATCAATTGATAGGCACTTGGACTGATGCCACATTTTTACAATTGTGAATTGTGTTGCAACAAGCATTCGAATGCAGGTGTCTTTTTGATGAAAAGTCTTTTTTTCCTTTTGATAAATACCCAATAGTGGGATTGCTGAATTGAATGGTAGGTCTACATATAGTTTTTTGAGGAATATCCATACTGTTTTCCAGAGAGGTTGTACCTATTTGCAGTCCCACCAATAACTTATAAGCATTTCTTTCTCTCTGTGTCCATGCCAGCATCTATTGTTTTTGGACTTTTTAATAAAAGCCATTTTAACTGGGTGAGATGATATGTCATTTTGGTTTTAATTAGCATTTCCCTGATGACTAGTGATGTTGAGCATTTTTTCATGTTTATTGGCCATTTGTCTTTCTTCTTTTGTGAAACTTCTCTTCATGTCTTTTGTTCACTTTTTAATAGGGTTGTTTTTTTCTTGCTGATTTGCTTGAAATCTTTGTAAATACTGGCTATTAGCCTGTTATCAGATATGTAGCTTGCAAATATTTTCTCTCATTCTGTAGATTGTTTATTTGCTCTGTTCATTGTTTCTTTAGCGTGTAGAAATTTTTAAGTTTAATCAAATCTCATTGATTAATTTTTGTTGTTGCCGTGATTGCAGTTGGGGTCTTAGACATAAATTCTTTGCCTAGGCAGAGATCTAGAAGAGTATTTCTTACATTTTCCCCTAGAATTCTTATGGTTTCAGGCCTTAGTTCTAAGTCTTTTATTCACCTTGAATTAATTTTTGTGAGTGGTAAAAGATATGGGTCCTGTTTTATGCTACTGCATGTGACTATCCCATTTTCCCAGTCCCATTTCTTGAATAGGGTTATTTTCCCCAGTTGTCTACGTTGTCAAAGATCAGTTGGTTGTATGTAGATGGTTTTACATCTTGGTTCTCTGTCCTGTTCCATTGGTCTATGTCTCTATTTTTGTACCAATACAATGCTGTTTTGGTTACTATAGCCTTGTAGTACAGATTGAAGTGTGGTAATGTGATCCCTCCAGATTTGTTCTTTTGCTTAAGGTTGCTTTGGCTATTTGGACTCTTTTCTGGTTCAATTCAAATTGTAGAATTATTATTTCTAGATCCGTGAAATATGATGTTGCAATTTGATGGGGTTTGCATTGAATTTTTAAATCACTTTGGGTAGTATGGATGTTTTAACAATGTTGATTGGACCTGTCCATGAGCATGAGATGTTTTTCCATTTGTTTGTATCCTCTGCTATTTCTTTCCTCACAGTTTCATAGTTCTCCTTGTAGGGATCTTTAACCTCCTTGGTTAAGTATATTCCTAGGGTTTTTTTTTTTTTTTGGTAGCTATTGTGAATTGTATAGAGTGTTTGATTTGACTCTCAGCTTGACTGTTTTTGGTATATAGAAATGCTACTGATGTATGTACATTGATTTTGTATACTGAGACTTTGCTGAATTTATTTATCAATTCCGGGAGACTCTTGGTGGATCTTTGTGATTTTTCTAGATACAAGATCTATCATCAGTGAAGAGTGATACTTTCACCTCTTCTTTCCTGATTTGGATACCTTTAATATTCTTCTCTTGTCTGATTGCTCTGGCTAGGAATTCCAACATTATGTTGAATAGAAGTGGTGACAGTGGGCATCCTTGTCGTTTTGCAGTTTTTAGGGGAAATGCTTTCAACTTTTCCCCATTCAGTTTTATGTCGGCTGTGTGTTTGTCATATATGGCTTTATAATTCTGACATATGTTCCTTCTATGCCTAGCTTGTTGAGGTTTTTTATCATAAAAGGGTGTTGGATTTTGTTGAATGCTTTTTCTGCATCTATTCAGATGATCCTGTGGTCTTTTTTTTCAATTCTGTTTAAGTGGTGTATCACATTTATTGATTTATATACGTCGAACCATCCTTGTGTTGCACGGATGAAGCCCACTTGATCCTGGTGAATTATTTTTTTGATGTCCTGTTGAATTCTGTTTGCTAGTATTTTATTGATGATTTTTGCATTTATATTCATTGGTCTGTAGTTTTCTTTTTTTGTTTTATCCTTTCCTGGCTTTGCCATCAGGGTGATATTGGCTTCATAGACTGAGTTAGGGAGGGTTCCCTCCTACTCAATATTATGGAATAATTTCTGTATATGGATATCAGGTCTTCTTTGTAAGTTTTTTAGAATTCAGCTGTGAATCCATCTGGTCCAGGGATTTTTTGGGGAGGAGAGGTTTTTATTACTGTTTTGATATCACTGTTTGTTATTGGTCTGTTTAGAAGTTCTATTTCTTCCTGGTTGAGATTTGGGAGGTTGTGGTTTTCCAGGAACTTGTCCTTTTCTCTATGTTCTCTACTTTATGTGGGTAGAGATTTACCCAGTATTCATGGATGATGTTTTGTATCTGTGGTATCAGTTGTAATATCACCATTTTCATTTCTGATTGAGCTTATTTGGGTTCTTTCTCTTTTGTTCTTGAATAATCTAGCAAGTGGTCAGTCAATTTTGTTTGTGTTTTCAAAGAACCAACTTTTGGTTTCATTAATCCTTTGTATTATTTTTATTTTGTTTTGTTTTCCAATGTATAGTTCTGCTCTGAATTTTGTTATTTCTTTTCCTCTGCTGGCTTTGGCTTTGGTTTGTTCTTCCTTTTCTAGTTCTTGTGGTGTGACATTAGATTATTAATTTGTGATCTTTCTGCCTTTTTGATGTAGGCATTTAAGGCTATGAATTTTCCCCAAAGAATTCTTTTGCTCTGTCCCATAGAAATTGATAGCTGTGTCCCTTTGTCATTCACTTCAAATAATTTTTTTATTTCCATCTTAATTTCATTCCTGACTCAGTAATCATTCAACAGTAGGTTGTTTAATTTCCATGACTTTGTGTAGGTTTCAGTGTTTCTCTTGTGTTTGATTTATAGTTTTATTTCACTGTGGTTTGAGACACATTGTGAGATTTTGTTTTTCAGAGTGGTGTGTGATCTGTGTCCTGATTCACATTTTTTTGCACATGTATGTCCATTTGTTCCATCAGCATTTTATACCTGTATTGAGATATAATTGACAAATAAAAGAATTATATATATTTAAGGCATACAAAGTGTTGGTTTGATATAAGTATACCCTGTGTAATAATTCCCACAATTAAGGCATCTAACATATTCCTCACCTTAAATAGTTACTCTGTGTGCATATGTGTTTGTCTGTGTGGGTGTGGTTAAAACTTTAGATCTACTCACTTAGCAAATTTCCAAGATAGAATTCATTATTATTGATTATTATTACCATGTTGTACATTAGATATCTAGAATGTATTCATGTTATAACTGAAAGTTTCTCACTTTGACCAACATCTCCCCATTTCTTTCACTCCTTGGCCCCTGAGAACTACCATTCTATCCTTTCTTTTGCTAAGTTTGGGTCTACATATAAGGGATATTATGCAACATTCACCTTTTGTCATTTGGCCTATTTCACTTAGCATAATGTCCTCCATTTTCATTCATGTTGTCATAAATGGCAAAATTTCTTTCTTTCATAAGGCTAAATAGTATTACATTGTATACATGTACTATAATTTATTTATTCATTCATCTACAGATGATCACTTAGGTTGGTTCCATATATTGGATATTGTGAATAATTCTGCAATGAAAATGGAATACAAACATCACTTTGAGATCCATATTTCATCTCTGTTTAGATACAATTCCAAAAGTGGGATTGCAGGATCACATGGTAGTTCTAGTTTTATATTTTTGATAAACCTCCATACTTGATTCCAGAGACATTTGGGGAGACTCTATTATTTTAAACTGGATGTGGTGTGCTATGGTTTATACATTTATAAAGATTTCTAACCCAGAATATGCAATATTGCTTTAAAAAATCAACAATTATTGGAAAGGCCATAGAATTTGCTATAATTTATTCATGGCTTCAATAAACATGTATTGAAGATCTACTTATGTGAGATACTATTATTTAAATGAACATAAACATAAAATATCTTTCAACCACACCTCTTCACAATATAGTGAAGAGGTGCACATTGAAAAATAGTTGTACCACTACCTAATTAATTCTGTTAGGAATATGAGTAAAGTATCTTGGGAAGAAAGGATTCACTTTGACCTTGGAAGCCATGAAAGGCTTCACAAACACCACATTGTCTCACTCATATGTGGATGCTATAAAAAGTTTGATCTCACAGAAATAAAAAGTAGATCCGAGGATATTAGAGCTTGGAAAGGTAAGGGGGGAAAAACGGATAGGGAAAGATTTCTTAACAGATACATGATTATAGCTAGATGAGGAAGATGAATTCTATTTCTACCTCCCCATAGATCAGTATAGTTAACAATAATGTGTTACATATTAATAGTTTCAAATAGCTAGAAGGAGGATAGTGAATGTTCCCAACACAAAGAACAGTAAATATTTGAGAAGATGTTTAAACTAATTACTCTGATCTGATCACAATACATTGCATATATCTACACCATAAATATGTACAATTTTGTGTCAATTTAAAAAGATCAACTGTAAACAATAACCCATTTAGCAAGGCTGTCATCTGTTTTGAAAACACTTGACTGAATATTTTCAGAGCAGTTCTCTCTGGGATGGTGTTCTCAGATATTGATGGATTTGTTCCTAAGGAAACATAGGCAAAAAGAACAGAGGAAAAAGAGACAGGAGTCCCTATTTTGTCCATGGATTGGCCCCTAGTATGATATTCAGATATATACACCAGAGGTTCAAAAAATGAACATTTTATACTCAGAGTTTTAGTTTATCTCCATGCATTCCAGCCACTTTCCAGAGCATTCCCCTTTTGTGATATTCTTTGTGGCAGAGCCTTAACTTCAGATCTACTTTCTGTTGCCTTCCTTTATATCTCCTCTTCATCAGCCCTCCATCTGTTCTTTTCTCCAGATTACATCCTCATATGCCATCGTTCCCCTGTGGGGGATATGCAGCATGGTGTGCCCGTGAACCATGCTGCTTGTGATACACTATCAGTCCACAGTACAATTATAGATTTCATTCTGCTCTATATTTGATATTTCCTTTAGTCTGGCTTAGAACAGTTTGCAGGAACTCCATGTCAAGAAAGGTATAATTTGTCAACAAGGCAGGTGAATAATGAGCTGCAAGGAATGCATGAGACTCAGATGAACACTTTCTGTTTGTCCTTCGGGATCTTTGATATCCTGTCATTTCCTGGTTCTTCAGAGATTGTACAGCATAATGTAATATAAACATAATTATATGGATGAAGAGTGAAGGGATTCACTACAGTAAACTGAAATTGGAGTTTAAAAAGCAAATATAACTGGGTAAATGGTACACAGGTTCTCTCAGTAGCATTTCTTATAACTAGGTGCAAATCTACAATTATCTCAAAATAAAGGGCTTAATCTTTAAAAAGGAAAAAAAAAGGGCCACATTTACTTTCTCTTGTACCTTGAATTATTCAACTTTTTGGCCATATTTACCCATTGGTTTTTCATAGTCTTGTTACTGAACTCTCATTGCATTAGTCACTGATGTTTATTTTGACTGAATCCTTATCAAGAAGAAATAGCACACTTTGAATGTAATTCCATTTTAATGTCATTTTTCATCTTTATTAGATTTATTAATTCTCATTTTCCAAAGCTTCTATTCAGATACTCAATTATATGCTGAGGATAATGCCTAGATGATCATACAATTTAAATATTTTCTTTGTATTTTTAAATATGGTATTCTTCCTAAAACATCAAATCACTCCTTCTTAGAAATAGTTTTCAGCAACCAAACTGTGTAAATAGTTTTGGTAGCCCTCTATAGAGCTCCCATTTGTATACTGAAACCTTAAAATTATTCCTACACATTCTAATAATTCGTAGACTCTCTTAACCAAAGAAATTCACATCCTGTAGCCTGATCTGCTTGACATGGAAAAGATGCTGAAAGTACTGGGTAGTGGACATAGACCTACAAGAGGGTAGAGCCACGTTGGCTATTTTTATGAGCCTTTGATTATTACAAAAATTTGGTATGCTTAAATAACTAATTTTATTCTATCTATAAATAGCTAGCAAAGTCATAGATAAAATAGATACTTTGAAATACTTATTTAGTACTTCTCAGTTAAAAACGCATACCAATTATGTTATTTTACATAAGACATAGAAGTAACAACATTGTGAGATTCAGTAAAGGCAGAAATCTTCTACAGAATGAAGAAGTCCATGAAAAACAGAAGAAAAATAGAGTCCATATTAAATAGGTAAATAATTTGTAGAGGGGCTAAACAATGTGAAATGTGCAAACAAGTTGTGATTCCACTTAGTTTGTTTAGTTTCTCTTGGCTGATTTTTATGTTCTGCAAAGTTATGTTACTTTAAATAGTCCATTCATTTTGAGATATTATGACCCCAAAAAAGTGAAAGGAACAGCTGTTGCACCCAAGAAAAAATGATTTAATTTCACAATCTCCTGAGAGTGATGCCATCTATTCAAGCAGTACACACCTGTGATCACACATCATCTTCCTTTAGGGATGAACAAATACTCCCAGAAGTCCAACCTGAAATCTAAAGCCCACGTGCCCACTAACATTACAGTTTCTGCATAAAACTCTCTAGTCTTCTGTCTTCCCTGTCACTAGCAGTGGAAATTCCATGTCTAGAGCAAATATTTTTTTCCCCTAAAAGATAAGGAATCAGGTCTCTATTTTGCTGAGTATATGACACTTAGGGAAATTATATTATATTTTATTTTCCTCTCAAAAGCAGATAAACATTACTAAAAATTAGAAGATCACAAACCTATGTAATTTATACCTTTCTAGAAATATTTGCAATCCTCTGTTAATGTCTGCTATCTCTATCTCACACTTCAATAGTTCTGGTTTTGTTCTCACTGGTTTTCCTGGGCTAGAAGCTGACTATCTCTGGCTCTCCATCCCTTTCTCCTCCATCTATGCTATGGTGTTCCTGGGAAACTGCATGGTGCTCCATGTGATCCGGACTGAGTCAAGCCTGCACCAGCCCATGTTCTATTTTCTGGCCATGTTGGCCCTCACCGACCTATGCATGGGGATGTCCACCATGCACACAGTGCTGGGGATCCTGTGGGGGTTCATTCGAGAGACCAGCCTGGATTTCTGCATTGCCCAGTCCTATTTCATTCATGGTCTGTCCTTCATGGAGTCGTCTGTCCTCCTCGCTATGGCTTTTGACCGCTACATCGCCATTTGCAACCCACTACGCTACTCCTCCATCCTAACAAATGGCAAAATCATGAAAATTGGGGTGGCAATTTTATGTAGGAGTTCCTTACTCATACCTCCCGTCATCGTCCGTCTGAAGTTCTTAAATTATTGCCGTCCTCACATCCTTTCTCACTCTTTCTGCCTGCACCAAGACTTAATTCGAATGGCCTGTTCAGACATCCGCTTCAACAGTGTCTATGCTTTGACCCTCGTGATCAGCAACCTGTTGTTGGATGCAGTGCTCATACTTATCTCCTATATCATGATCCTGCATACTGTTTTAACCATTGCATCTCGAGAAGAGAGACTCAAGTCCTTGCAAACCTGTGTATCTCACATCTGTGCTGTTTTGGTTTTCTACATCCCAATCATTGGTCTGACCATGGTCCACCGTTTTGGGAAACACCTCTCACCATTGGTTCATGTCCTCATGGGCAACATCTACATCCTTTTCCCACCCTTGATGAACCCCATTATTTATAGCATCAAGACCCAACAAATACGAAGAAGAGTTCAGAGACTGTTCTACTTGAAAAAAGCCTAGGTCTTAAGATCAAATGTGAATGTATTTAAAAGTCAACAAGTGGAATAAAAAAGGGTAAGAGTCAAAAAGCATTAAAAATAGGTTTTAAAACTTCTATTTTAATAATATTTTACAAGTTACAAATACCTTCCTCTTCATTTTCTCATTAGTCAGTGAAAATGACATATGTAACATGTTGATCAATTTTGTGAATCAGAAAATGCATATACAGTGGGCTGGAAATCATACTAGTGGCTGAGTCACATTAGCTATTAAAATCCATGCCTTATTGTGGCCAGTTGAGATAGGGTATTTTGAGATTCACTCATTACGGAAAAGGTAAATTTTACTGACTATTGTCCATCAAGTGTCTAGTAAAACATCAACTATTACCTTAGCTTATTTTTATTACTCTATCACATTTATATTTATTGCTTATCCATGGGCCTTGCTATTTAGTTGAGTCACAGGGCCATGTATTTGAGTGAGCATCTTAGGGAGATTGGACTGTTTCAATGATTTACAAAATAGTGAAAGAAACATCAAAAAATGTAACTGTGATGCAAGGTTGTTCACCAACTAAACGGATCTTTCCCTATTTCTACCCTATAGATGGTAATTGAACTGGAAATTTAGACAACCACTAATTTCCATAGTAGAAAGAAATAGATATTTCTGATTATTTTGTTTATCCAAATAATAATAATACCAATAGCAACTACCATTTGAAAGCCATTTGGATCATGTTAAAATGATTTATTTTGAGTCCATATTTTGTCTGTCTTGTCTTGTTTAAATAACCTGTCTTGGTTAAAAATAAATCCTAGACTGTTACTATGACCAAGTAAAGTAAGTATGTTTCTAATTTCATCTCCCCTTTTATTCTGTTCCAGATACTATTATAAGTGCTTTATATTTGTTTCCTCATTTTAAAGGCATGGCACATAGATAAAATAACTTCCCTAATGTTTTGTAATTAGAAGCAGTGCAGCAGAGATTTGATTATCAGCAGTCTGACTCCAGAGATCATCCTCTTAGTCATAAACCTACATTGTGTCCTAATGCTTAATACATGTATTTCCTGCTTAATTATATGAAAATGATTACACTCAATAAAATTATTTAAAGCCCCATGGTTTTCCATTCTAAGGTTTACTATGTTCCTTTATACTTACTCTCTGTAGCATTTCATTTTGTAATCCCCAATAAAAATTATACATTCCTAACTCCTCAATAACAGGCCATTTTTTAGAATACATTTCCCCAATTTCTTTCTTACAAGTTTAAGGTTTATTTTAAGTAATAGGATATCCAGATATCTAGAAAATTTTAATAGAATGTTTTATTGAGACTCCTAAGCAAGGAAAGGAGATTATTTTGAGTCATCTATGTCTTAAAAGAACCCTGACATAGTCCCAGGACACATTTATTAGTCTTGTTGCAGTAGGGAACTTCATTTCTTCTGAGTCCTTGCTGACATTTATGGTGCTGGTATTTTCTCTTGGAATGATAAACCTGATAGATCCACATTGGCTGGGACTTGACTGACTCTCCTATTCAATCAGTGGCTCTCACAACACCCCTGGTGTCTATGGTTGCAAGGTCATTTTGCCCCTTACCAGGCAATTCAATTATCGTGAAGGTATACATTTGGATCTTGAACTAGTCTTCTTAAGAAATATTGCCTTTGAAGCTAGTGGTCTTTTTTCTTTAAATTGAATCTCTCATTTTAACTAAAGTACCCTTACTTCCCTTTTTCTGTTTATTATCTTACCTGTGAATCAGCTTATTTTCAGGTTTCTTTAGCCCCTCTACAAACCTAATGAATCACTGAAGAGTCACCTTTGGATTTTATAAATTTAGAGATAACATCTAGAGAGTTCACACTGTGCCGATGGACAAGGTATTTAACAGTGATCCATCCTTTATCCATTTAATTTGATCTTTAAAAATAGTGATATCGATACATTTCTGGTCTTGGAATTACAATGCAACAATACTGGAGATCCTGAATCTGCTGACATAGGCTCCTGGTGAAAAAGAATATTTTTGTAACTTTTCTTTCAATATGTAGGTCAATATTTCAGCATCCATACAAAGCTATAACTTAAGCTGATCCATGGCTCCCAGAGGCCTGTGCTTGTGAAATGATTATTGTTTTTGAAGTGTGTGTCTTACAACCTCACAAGAAGTTAAATTTCTGACCTAATGTATGAGGGAATGATCAGAAGTTATGAAGTTCCTATTTCCACAGGAAGACATCTCCCAAAATTTGAAAGATGGAAACTTTCCAAAATGGTGATCAGCAGAGGGAAAGCTCTCAGTATTACTTTGGCCTCCAAAACAGACAGTTATGAACAATAATTGCTATATATGTGGAGAGGGTTTGTTTGGGAAGGATATTGCCAGTTTTTTTATCTTGTAATAACATAGTTTCAATTTTGTATCAACATAAAGCTGCCCTTATGAAATGATTTGGGAAAGATTTTCTCCTTTACCATTTTTCAGAAAAGTTTGAATAGAATTTATATTGTTTTCTTCTTAAATATTTGGTGGTATTGCCCTAGTAAATCCATCGGGGCCTGGCAAATTCCTTCTTGGAAACTTTACAATTTAACAATTTGTCTGGTAGATATGAGACTGCTTAGATTCTTGATTTCTTATGGTATGAGCATTGGCAGTTTGTGTATTTTCTATTTTATCTAAGTTATTAAATATAGTGGAGTAAATTTATCATAATATTCCCTAATAACATATTTGTTCACTTGTATCTTTTCTTTTCCTAAAAATTTTGGCTAAGTTTATCAATTATTTGATCTTTTCATAGAACTATTTCATACTCTAATTTCTCTAAATTCCAAGGAGATATATGTAACATGCAACAATTGAAGAATAATATTACTTTATATGAACATGTAAGAACATAGCCCTAAAGCAGAACACTGAAACATAAAAACAAACCCAGGACAACATGTAGACCTAAACTAATCTATGAATATACAAAAATTTGAAAATCATTATATACATAGATTTATCTTTTCTCACTACCCACTTCTAGAATAAAATATATATTGTTTCTAACAAATTTATTAAATATTTTACATACACATTATTGTATTTTTTAAAAGTATCTTATTATAAACTTAGGGTTCCCATGGAAAACATAGGTCTTGGTGTCATGGAGTGCATGCTATAACTATGCCTCACAGCTAACCATATTCCAGATACATAAGAGGCTCATGCTAAAATGGCATATTTTCCAAGGATTCGATTTACTGGTGATATAAAATATTATGGTAATATTTAAATAATTTAATTATTCACAATTTTCCTTCATCAAGGTTAAATATAAAACAAAAATGAATCTATTTATTCAACAGATTGAATGATTCTGTGAGCAGAGTACCATCATAGATGCAATGCTGAACAAATTAAACACTGTTTAAAGTACAGTCAGCCCTCCATATCTGTGGGTTCAGCATCTGCGGAGGGAACCAACCTCAGATAAAAAATATTTGGAAAATAAATTGTCTGAATGAACATCTACAGATGTTATTTTCTTCTCATTAATCCAAACAATACAGTGTAGCAATAATTTACATTGTATTAAATATTAGGAGTAATCTAGAAATGACATAGAGTTATGGGAGGATGTGCATAGGTTATATGCAAATACAATGCCATTTTATATCTGGGACCTGAGCATTCACAGATTTTGGTATCTACGGGAGGTCCTAGAACCAATCCTTTGCAGGTATCAAAAGATGACTATATAGAGTTTACATTTTGAGGGTGACGGGGAAGGTGAAGGAAGATAATACATTATAAAATATGTAAAATAACAGTCCATTTTGACCAATTCATGAGGGAAAGAAATACTGCATTAAGATAGAATAAGAGATATAAACAGTGTGGTCTGAGAAGTTCTGTCTTTCAAAAAATTATCATTTCCAAGTGATTGGCAGGCTGATGTGAGCTTTGTCTCCAAGCTATAACAGGTACACTTTAACCAATTCTGCCATTTGGATACTTGCGTAAAGCTTATTGAAGAACTCATATCTAAAATTTTGAATAATAATATTTGAACTAAGAAGTCTATAACTGAAAAATTGTTCATGCTTGACAAATTGATGATAAATATCCTCAAACGGGCATAATGCCATTCTCTCCCAACCCTCCTACAAAATGCCCTAAAATATCCTCCATTTGAGTGATAGAAAAATCAGAAAAAGTTTTAAAAAATAATTTCAGGAGGCAATAAAAGCAATCAAATATAAAGCCTGAATAATTTCTTAAGTAACCAGTTATTAGATGGGAATTTACATAATGTAATAATAATTTAGATATAAAATTATATATTATATAAAGAAAACAATAGAAATATCTATAGGAAACGCAGAATAACATAAATTAATGTTAATGCTATATATCTCATCTTGAAAAGGAGAGAATTGATAGATATAATTTATTTTAAATTTTAAATTTATTTTTAATTAAAATGTTTTATTTAAATATTCACATAGTATTAGTAGAATTATAAATATTCTTTCTTAATTTATATGAAAATATGATATGTGTATGGTTCATATATAAATATTTTTATATCCATATAATTGATATCACATGATATGTATCCTTCTGCAATCTACAGTTTCTCTTTAAAATATTTTTAAATTTACTTCCGTATAAGCACTTAGTTGTAACTTGTGGTGTAATAATTGCACTACATTGTATTTTTAGAATATATACAAATACATTCATCCTAAGCATTTGTACTATTTTAGTTTTTCACTGTGAACAATGCTTTGAGCATATATACTCACTTTTGTGAGTTTGCATGCATACTTGTACTAGTGAACGTGTAAAATCCATTTGTTAGGTAATTATCAATTATTATCTTATTATGCTCTCTGACATTGCATTGCTGTTTTTATTTTCTGATAAATTCCTTTTACTGCTGCCTGTAACACCAATAACATTATTGCCCCTATGATGATAAAGGTGAATTTCACGGTGCGATCATACAATGACCAAGAGAATAACTGCTACTTTTACATTTATTTAGGGAACAAGTATGGATTTTTGGTCCATTTTAATGGCGTTAAGTAACATGTATGCTAATAATTTTGAAATCTATATCTGGTAAAATCTTTCTGCTATCTCCACATGGAGAAATTAAAATGATTTCAAGCTACAAGGTTATCTAAATTCATAATGTCCAATAATGTCTCACATTATGTGTAGAAAGGAAGAAAAAAAGAAGCCTTCTTTCTCTCTCCTGCAGGTTCAGTGTTTGGGGGATGCAGGTTGATTATACAACTGCTAAAAAAACCACAATAAGCAACATTCTTTTATTTTCATTTTATGCTAGGCACTTTTTTAGAAGATATATATTAAGAATCTCATTTAATCCTTTCAAAAATCTTGTAAGGTATATAATATTTTATGCCAATATAAATGTAAGCATACATAAGCCCAGAAAGAGTAAATTGTTTTGACCAAACCTGACATCTGGAATTGAAAACTTGAACTCAGAGCCCAAATTCTCAATTGCTAGATCTTGCTGCTAAATATGTGAGTACTATTTTCTCTGTAGTACAGATGTAATATGATAGGAAAATGGATAAAAAGTGTTAGGTTGATTTGAGATTTTGTTTTTCATTTCTTCATTGTGTGAGGGTGGATTGTATCTTTAGTTCTCCTATTTTTCCATGTGAATATAAAATTGTAATTAGCTATTGAATTATTATGTTTTAAGCCTGCTGTGAAGCTATTACAAAGAAAATAAGGTGTCTTTAGTCTAATATTGCCTTGAACAAAAGCAACATAAACAGTAAGATCTCAATATTATCTCATTTACTCAAAAATTTACTGTTATTATCATTCCCAATGCTGGCATGATAGAAGTCCACTATAACTTTAGGTTCTTTTCAGATGTAGAGTTACTTAAACCAAAGGACTACTAAGCTGTTTAGTCCATATTAACAAAATGTCTTGCTCGGGGGAAAGACCTGGATAACTGTCTACTGAATTTGTTTGGTCTTAACTCCATAAATGATAGGGTTGAGAGTGAGTGGTACAACCATATAAAGATTAGCAAGGAAGGTATGTATATGGAGTTGTAGCTGTGACACCCAAATCAGTGAGCAAAGAAAGAAAAGAAAGCTGGTGTATAGAACAGGAGGATGACACGCACATGGGAGCCACAAGTAGCCAGAGCCTTGATTCAGGCATCTCGAGAAGGAATTCTAAACATAGCACAAAGTATAAGGACATAGGAGATGATGGTAAGCACCACATCCAGGCATGTGGAAAAGAGGGCCACAGTCACCCCATCGCAGAAGTTGCCTTTGATGCTGTCACAGGCCAGCCTGGCAATGCCCACAGGCTCATAACATGAATGATGAATAATGTTCTTTCCACAGTATGTAAGCAGATAAACCAAAAAACCCAAGGGGAAGCAGATGAAGAAATTCCTGGTCAAAGATGCAATGCCCATTTTTCCAGTGACTGAGGTGGTCAGAATGGCAGTGTATCTTAGTGGATAACAGATATAACAGTCAAATGCCATGGCCAGCAATGTGGCAGACTCTGCCACAAAGATGAAGTGTAGGAAATACATCTGAGACACACCGCTACCAAAACAAATACCCCCAGCTGGAAACCAGGAGATTGCTAGCATCACTGTTGTGGTGACTGCAGAGAAAAACATATCTGCTAGGGCCAACATGGAGAGAAAAGTGTACATGGGTTTATGAAGGCTGTGCTCAGTGAAGATCAGGAATAATAAGAGGGTGTTGCCTACAAAAGCTACTATGTACGTGGAACGGATGGGGATAGAGATCCACGTGTGTGCATCTTCCTTTCCTGGGACCCCAGTCGTGTTGTACCAGATGTCTCTCAGGTTGGTATGCTTTGAAGAGGTTGTCATCTTTTACTCTGTTCTCAAACTGGACTCTAGCATTAAAAAAAAAAAAAAAGAAAAAAGAAAGAAGGAGAGAAGGATAGAGAAAGAGAGAGAGATGTTGGCACTGTATGAAAGTAATTGCCTTAAGAATCAATTGATGATCGGTCATGATTAAGGATGATATGCTAGATAAAAATAGTAAACTATATTGGTTTTATAATATGATCTAAGCACTATGTACAATACTTTATTCTTATTGACTTAATATCAAATGTGAAAGTCTTTTACAGGCCTTTGCACGTCACTGCATTCCTCCTTGTCTGACTGGTCATTTCCAGTAAACAATTCCATTCTCTTTGCGGTACTCCAGAAATACAGTATTCACAATACTACTGTGGTCTTTTTGGAAGCTCAAACCTACTTAATCCGTGACAGTTTTCATTCCTGTAATTAATTTAATATGGAGACTTTCATACAGAAGCTGTCTTTTTTCTTTCTCTGGTAATGTACTTAAAAAGAAAAAGAAATAGAAGTAGAAGCACTCCTTGCTTTTCACAGTGCTGTACTAACTCAATGATGTGTATATTTGAACCGTTTTCTCATTTTACACAGTTACAGTATGCATGTGTTTCTGTTACACCTGTGCTGTGCAAAGAAAGCACTCATATACCATTATCCCAACTCAGGAGATAGCGTCCACCCATCTTCCACACATTACGTTTCTACCTCCATCCCTTCCAGCCTACCCTGCTTTTTTCTTCCATTTGTTTCTTCTAGCTTGTGTTTGTATATTGACTCTTTCCTTCCATTCTCCTTTATTTCCTTTGCTACTCAAGTTGAATAATATTACTGGAGAAAGGAAAAAGGCAGCTTATAGATAACAGAGTAACAAAAGGAATGAGTTGCAAATGCATGCAAGAATTCCATAAGTTAATGAACATTTCTTTAAGTTCACTTTGTGTATGGTACTATGCTAAAGAAGGAATCAAATATTAATACAAACCATAAATATTCTCTATTTCAAGGATAGAATACCCTTGTGAGGACCCTGAAACATGGACACAAATAACCACTCCTCAAATCAGACTAGGTTGGAAATTACCATAGGTATTCAACCACATGAGTATAGCCACACCAAGAAGACACCACTTTTTACTAGGAGGATGGGGCAAACACCCATGGAGATGTTGTCATTAGATACTTTTATCATAAAAACTATAGCCTTTATGAAAAAAACATTGAAAAGAACATGCAAGACAAGTAAAAACCTCATATTAGTAATGTAAATAATGGTATATATCAAGTCATCCAGTGTCATCCAGTATATTGAGGGCTTACAGACATGAGAACCATGACTAGACAAGTAAGTTGTGACTTGATGACTCAGAGATTTGAAAGTAAAACAAAGACTTTATATTTAGTTCTGTATACTAAAACCTGATTTATTATTCAAAACATTTAATACATTTTTAATATTTGCCAAAATTTTAAGGAGAATATAATATGATCAAAATATAAGCTTTATCTTTTCAGGAACTCTTTGCTAATGGACTACATGGTTATTTTTCACTCTCTTTTTCCCAATTATACACAAATACTATTCTTTATTAAGTATTTTGTATTGTTATTTTTCAATAAATCTTAAGTTCCATGATGGCTATGAGCATGTTTTCAGCATGTAGTATTAATCAAAGTATGTGCCTAAACTATTGACATGTTTTTGCCATCTTAACAGTAGCTTGCTTATGCCAGCAGCAAAGAAGCCTGGAGTGTGAGTGGCATTGAAATTGTGAAAGGTGGTTTCCACAGCTTGTTGAGAATGGAATATTTTGCCTTGCAAGAAGTGGTCCAAAGCCTGGAAGAAGTGGTAGTCAGTTAGCGCAAGGTCTGGTGAATACAGTAGATGACGTGTCCAGCATGTATAGTTTGAGCAGTGTTGTTTGTGCGACATGTGGTCAAGTGTTGTCTTGCAAGATGATTGGCCTATTTCTATTGACCAATCTCAGATGCTTAATCACAAGCACACTCATCATTTTGTTGAATTGGTTGCAGTAGACATCTGCTGTGATCTACTGACCAGGTTTCTTGAAGCTATAGTGGGTAATGGCAGCGCTGGACCACCAAACAGATATCACTAGCTTTTTATGATGAATATTCAGTTTTGGACTGTGTTTCAGCACTTCATCTTTATCCAACCATTGTGCCAAATGCTTGTGATTGTCAAAAAGAATCCATTTTTCATCACACGCAACACTATGATGTAGAAATTGTTCACCTTTGTGTTGTGACAGCAAAGAAAGGCAAGCTTCGAGATGATTTCTCTTCTGATGCTCTTTTAATTCATGCAGAACCCATCTATCCAGCTTCTTTACCTTGCCCATTTGTTTCAAATGGTCCAACATTGTTGGAATAGTAACGTCAAACCTTGCTCCTAATTCACATGTGGGTTGAGATGGATTCGCTTCCACTACAGTTTTCAGTTCACCATTATCCATCTTGGTCTCAGGTTGCCCAAGTGGCCCATTTTCAAAATTAAAATCACCAGAATGGAACTTTTCAAACCATCGATGTACTGTGCGTTCATTAGCTGCATCCTTCCCAAACAATTTGTTAATATTTCGAGCTGTCTGCCCAGCATTGGTTCCACGATAGAACTCATATTTGAAAATAACACAAATTTTTGACTTATCTATGGTTTCACAAAAATTGCTCTAAAAAAAACTTTGAGAGATAATCACAAGCCAAACCATGCATTTGAAAAAATGAGGATGTACCTTCACAATAAAAATAAAACAAGAGTTGTCAAAATGAAATGTCAGAGGTATCAACTGTCAAACAGTACTTAAGGAAATAGGACATTTAATACTTAATAACATAATATAATAGATTTTTGTTGAGTAAATATGGTTTAAAAGGCAGTGATGTTGACTGAAGAAGAAGAAAATAGCTAGCTGGAGTTGCTTCTAGGAAGTTGTTGCTGCAACAGACCAGAGCACAACCAGGAAAATGACCTTAACACTGAAAAGGTGACAGAAGGGTGTGCATTAATAAATAAACAATACATAGACAAATACATAAATAAATAAAATAGTTAATCTTGCATAAGTTAATTGAGAATGAATATAAGGGAATAAATTATTTAAGACATACTATCTGGAACAAAGAGTGATGCCACTTTCAATGTAAGACATATAATAGGAACTGTAGGATTTAGAGAAAGTAAATTAAATCATCTTGAAATGGTTAATATATCACATTAACCCATCTCTATGGAAGAACTAAGAGAATAAATCTTTCAGGGTTTTTAAACCTGCATATTGCACTAGAAAGAGAACTGGACTAGGTATTAGGCTCTATCTGAGCTATAGCTGTGACCTTGGTTGAGGCATTTCACCATTCGGAATTCTCTCTTCATGCAATTTTAAGTAGAACTAGCTCATGTCTACATTCTCTTCCACATACCTAAATCTAAAATTTAATCCTGAACCTGGAGCTCAAAGAAACAAAAAGCAAAAAGAAAAAAAAAATTGAGCCATATTTTTCAGTTGTACTCTAGATCATTCTTGAGATTTTAAACAGAAGAATGAAGACAAGAGTTATGGGCATTAAATTTTTGTAAATAGTAGCCGTATCTCCAACACATAGTCTGGTTGATAACAGTGACAGCTTTAATCATCTGGACTTTTTAATTCAAAGGGTACATTTTAGTACCCATGTAATTTATATTGTTAAACTGATTTTTTTTTTAGTATTTACCATGAGCTGTGTTCTGGGTTAGCCACTATGTAATTTACTTCTGACAAAATATAATTTACCTATCACAGTAACCCAACAAAATGGTTACTGAGACTGGGTACAGTGGCTCACACCTGTAATCCCAGCACTTTAGGAAGCTGAGGCAGAAGGATGGCTTAAGGCCAGGAGTTGGAGACCAGGCTGAGCAACATAGCAAGACCCTGTGCCTACAAAACAATAGAAAAATTAACTGGGCATGGTGGCACGTCCCAGATACTCAGTAGGGCTGAGCCAGGAGGATCATTTGAGCCCAGGAGTTTGAGGTTGCAGTGAGCTATGATGATGCCACTGCACTCTAGCCTGGGCAACAAAGCAAGACTCCGTCTCAAAAAAAAAAAAAGAGAAAAAGTGGTTACTGATGTGACCTTCATAACACAGATTATAAAACTATGACATGAGTAGGTTATATAATTTGCCCAAGGTCACACAACTATTAAATAACCAAGCAGAGATTCAAAATGAGGTTATCTTGCTCTAATGCTCTGCTTCATTTGCCGCTTATAAGCAATCCCTTTTCTTGGCTTCCATGATCTCTTTATACTCTTATCTTCCTTCTACATTTTCACAGTTCTGAGTTTTTTGTCCAGTGCTACTGTTATTATTTTTTCTGTTATTATATTATTGTTACTGCTATTATTATTATTATCCAATGCCACTTCCCAATTGTGTGTTGAGAATAGGATGTGAAATAAAAACAGTAGACTTTAATGAGTGTCTAGTAAATTTTGGAAAAAGTGAGAGTGATATCCAGTTACAGCGCGCAAGGTGCTGAATGTGCAACACCTCAAAGCAGCAGTAGTAGGCGACTGTTGAGTAGACTGACAGTGAAGTAAGGGAAAACAGTAACTGGAGGATCAAAACAGGGGGAAGTTTTCTTTTGAAGGTAGAAGAAATGACTAAGTTATTTTAGTTCAGAGGAGTCTGGTATGAAGAAGAATTTGAAACAAAGAAGTAAAGAGACAATTTTTGGAATTAAATTCCCATTGTGACAAAAGACAATTCCATGAGGTTATTATGTGGGTGTTCTGCTTCTTCCATTGAGCCACAGTGGAGTCCAAAATATAACTAAGTTGTATATGGGAGATTTTCAAAAGACTCACATTTGATGCAGAACTTTATAATAAAATAAAAGGCAATGCTTATTAGAATTACTGCCAGCAGCTCATGTGAAAAACAGTGAGACATCTGGAAGAAATACTATTGGAAAAATGTATGTAGAGCACAACATAAAGATGAATCAACAATTTCCAACAGTAGTGAGGGCTCTTGAGGTGAGGAAATAGATTTTTTAGCAGAGCTAAAAGTAGTCTGGTGGAAACAGAGGATACCTATGATGATGAGAGGGTCAACTGATTTTTCAACAAGAAAGTTCAATTTCCCAGGATCAAGGAATAGTCAAGCAGAATGAGAAAGGGGACCTATTCACAGGAAGAGCATAGTTATCCAGCAGTTCAAGAAAATGCTAAGTGTATGGGTGAGAGATTTCCCAAAATGGATATGATGGCCAGAAATCAAAAGAAAAAGAGCAGATTTGGGCAGAGAGAAAATGTTTACCCTCTTCCTCTGACGCTAGTCAGGCAAGAGATTTTGCCCTTTGTCTTCCCAACCTTTCTCCCCCTGACTGCATGTCTGAGGCCGACCTGCCCTGCTCATACCTTTTTCTTTCATGCTCACTATCTATTAATTTTCCTCTGGAAAATACCAAGGACATTACATTTTAAATGTAATAGTATATTAAAATAAAACCCAGAGGGACACATAAATTAATTGATCTCACAAACTAACTTAGATATCAACTCAGCCACCATTCCTAAAGTAAGCAGAGATGGCATGGTGTTCACAGTCCACAGTCTGCACTTCCTCCTCACCGTTAGTCATTGAACTCTGATCATAGAATCATCCACAACCCCAATATCTTCTATTACAATTCATATATTTCTCTTTTCCCCTAATAATCACTGCTTGCCTGACTCAAAGCAACATCAAACTGTACCTGTGGGATTACACCAAAAACCCTGGCAGAAGTAGAGTCCATACATCATCAGTGAGCAACTAATTTGAGAAACCTATAATCTCCTTCTCAGAGATAATCAGAACATTGTCCAACACATGCAGTCCAACAGGGCTCATGGATTTTTTACTAACCAAGAATGAAGTGTCACTAAATACTCTTCTTTGATTTTTTCCTTCTATTCCCAACCATTTATTTCTCTCTCATATGCTTTGACTTTGATTGATATCATGATTTATTATTTCGATTTTTTTTAACCTCTCTAACTCTACCCTGCCTCAAATTAATAGGTACACTTTCAAAAAAAAAAAAAAATAACCCAAGCAAACAAACAAACAAAAGACAAAAGCAAAAGAAACACAAAAGCAACCCAGTAAGTGAAAGTTGCCATAAGAGCCTCCTGAGATTCTAGCTCTTACTGTCTTGAGACAATGACTTCCATACTCACTACCCCTAGCCTTATTCTTACCTCTTTTTCTGTTTTGGGTAATGTGAAGTAAATCCCATCTACCTCTAAATGTTCTAAGGAGACTTTTAACCATCAAGCTGAAAATAAATAAATAAATAAATGATAAATTCCAGAGACACCTGTAGATAAAATCTAATCTTTCTTCTCTTATAGGAAATCTTTCTGTGACTGATTATTTGAGGCAACAAACCCCAGGCCCTTTTTCTCTGTTGATTTCCATTTTAGAAATAAACCATATTTTACATTCTGGGAAAATTCTTCACTGTGGAGTTTGGCTCTTTCGATAGCCATAAAGTGAACCCTTCATTAGGTTAACAGAGTGTGGTCTGGCCAGGTAGTCAGACATGCTTATCTATTACAAATATCATTTCACAAGCCTGAGACATGCCTCCACCATCAGACTTGGATGTGCTTGAGTGATTGCCCTGGATAGATGCTGTAACATGGGTAAGCGGAGCATCAAAAAAGTCACAGTTCTGTTTTTCTGAACCAGGAGTATGCTTAATCTGAAACCTGAGACTCATGGTACACCTTTTGAACACAGCAGCCACCTACTGTTCACTATGGAATATCAGGGACTTGTTACCTCCTCTACTCTGGAAGTGCAGACATACTGAGGCTTTGCAAGATAGGTTGTCTCTCCTTGGTCTGCGTCCCCGCACTAGCCCAGAGGCTGGCTTTATAGCTTTCTCTGTCCCAAGAGACCTGAGACTCAGTAGCATTAGGAAATCTAGGAAAGCGTCTGTGCTCTTGTGAGCCCTTGATCCTTTTAGTAAGGAAAGTAAAGACTCCTTGAATAGTTAAATAAGCTTGTGGGAAGAGCATCTTTCTGAGACAATATTGAGAATTAACAGTAGCCCTATCAGTGTCAGTAACCCATACTAAGACTACTATGACAGAGACAAACAAATCAAAGAAAGATGAGATGTTTTTGTGGTTTCCACTTCTTAAGTGCATGAATTTTTGTGAGAATGTGATCGTCAGAGCAGAATGGTCTGTTTTTTAGTGTTGAGAGAAACACACTCCTTAGGAATTTACTATCTATTGAAAAATAGCACAAAATCCATAGAAGGGGAAATAATAGAAAAATTTGTTATCAAATATTACTAAAGCTTTGGTTTTATCAATGTTAAATATGAGTCAATTAGAGGTACATAAAGAAATATACACCCTTGATCTCTGTTCACAATCTAGTATGGGAAGAGATATATATATCAAGAAAAATAGCCCTTAATACCAATTCTCATTGTCATAGAACTTCTCAACATTAAACATGTTTTTCTAGTCTATCATTTATAAACACATAAATATCCTGAATATTATTATTTTTCCATTTGGATAGGTGAGGACCTTGAAGCTCAGAAGGTTGTTACTCTGTTCATCTGTAAAAATAGCAAGTAACCAAGCTGAAAATTAAATGCAGTTTCCCCCTTGCCAAATACCATGCTCTTTCCAAGACAACATTCTATTACCAATAAAAATTTGGAGTGATCAACTAAAACAAGAAGTGATTCTTCAACATAAGAACAAAATAATTCATTTAAAGCTATAAAGTGTTCATTATAATTTATTATTTTCTACATGTGAAATACTATGCAAGTATTTCAGAACTGTACAGATTACGCTTAATAGATTATACTTACATTAGATGGTCAAGATCCAACACTACAACACTTATGTGCATACTTGATGCAGAATTGCAAGATTTAATAAAAGGGCCCCAATTTGAAAGGAGTGGGATTAATAAGTTTGAAATATATACACACATATATGTATACACTATATAGCATATTTAAAGATGGAGATATTATTTTTACTTTTAATCAAAGATTACAGATGTTATTTCCCCACCGAGTGATGATATATAACAAGTACATGTAGCCTCATTTAGATTCTTAGTGTTTCTAAAAAGTGTCTCATTTATAAGAGAAAATAGTAAACCATCAAGATATGAAAAGAGGGTCCACAATTATAGCATCCAAATGCAAAGAGAAGACAAATGAACCAAGGCCTCAACGCTGGACTTTGTAAATTCCCCAAACCTACATATAAATTTTGGATAATATGAATCTGGCCACCTCTGCCTGATACTATTAAAACATTACGGGTCATAATCAACTCCCAGTGTTCTGAAAACATATTCTTTGAAAGACCTTCTTTCTTATCAATGTATTTTATGCTATGCATATTTTTCCACTGTAGAAAAATGCATTGACTAAAGACTCCTGGCCGATGAACAAATCGATATTTTATTCACACTTATGTCCTTGTGACATTGGATATAGTGGAATAGGTGCTTAGAAAGTGATACCTTCTATCTGCTAACAAACCATAGCTTGTGCTGACAAATCTGAGGTGCATATTTTGGAATTATTTCACTGAGGGATATTGCCAAAAGAGGATTTTTGCCTATAACTTAATGGTCCCTCACCTGTTAACATATACTTTGAAGGTTAAAATTTTTAGACAGTTACAGAAGCATTTATTTAAGAAGAATTTAAGATGAGGAAAAAAATAGACTACAGGCTCCTCAATGTGTAGGATGGCTCTTTGCATTACTTCACATCTTATCAGCCACATTTCTTACTCTAGATATTCCAGTAACAACTACTTCAGCTGAAATTTTTATCCATGCCACTATGATGTTATTGGACAGATATTGTGTCTTTCTCGTCAGAATATATCTGCCTCTGGTTCCTTCTGATGCCCACATGTGGTTTTCCTTCAGGAATCCAATGTACTCCAGTAATACAATGGATAACTCAGGGTCATAGCTGATGACATAATAGACATAGTGGTTGTAGGGAACTGAAGAGGCAATACAACCTATAGTGCATAAAGACAAAGAGATTCTTTAACAGCCATGACATTGTAAGTTGAAGTTGCACTGCTACTTTTACTTATTCTCATGGTAGAATAAACTTGCCAGGAATATTATATGTAATAGTAAAGAACACAAGGAGATAATTCTAGGACATAAACAGAAAGAGATGAAGTCTAAACATTAAGAAGAATCTTTATGTAACAGGGTCCATCAACAAACTTCAGTTACCTTTAAATGTTTTTTATAATCCTCTCCCTTAACTGACTACTTGACTTTTTGAGTTGTTTCCTAGAAATGGTGGATTTTCTACGAGACATACAACTTGAGATTCTTAAGGCCCCTGGGCAGACTTCCTGATGCCAAGACTCACCATCCTTCTCACCTGCCCAAGGCACATGGCCCCTCCTTAAAAAGCCCATGATCTCCATTAGTCAAAAGACAGATTTGAGGCAGCTCCTCCCCTTCTCCCAACAAGACGTGTTTCATATTAAAAAAGTTCATTTCTTCCTTGATAATCCTTCTTGTCTCAATAATTGGATTTTTGTACAATGAGCAAATGAACCTAGGCAGAAACCCCCTTGTGGTTTTGATAACATTTACATGTATTGATTTGGACAATAAACAATATATAAATACTTTTATCTATCCCTTAGTCTAAATATTTATTGATAAATCACTATATCTCATACAGGGCCATGGATTGTGTATTGCATTTTTTAAATCAAATTGTTTATAGTGATAGGGGACAACACAAAGAAAATATATTCTCCTAGGGCCTTTTATAATGCAGGAGTGGCCCTGCTGAGAATTACTGTTATGAGGTTCCTGTTAGCCTCTAGTGAGAAGCAGGCACTTCTTAGACAAGACAATTTTTGTGTATAATATGACCAAATATATTGGTGTAGTCTGCTCTGCTGGCATTGAACACTGTCAGAAATGGGATGAAGGAGCTCAGGAAATTTCAATCCCAAAATATGACTCTTTGGTATAAAAAGTATTTTGAATTAAAGGTCCTCAGAGATCAATCAATAGGCATTGGAAGGGACTTTTCCTCTGTCTCCATAAAGACTAGTGGGACCCATCAAGAAAAACGATTGTCTTTCTATCCCCTCTCTGTTATCTCAATATCTATGGCAGGAAAGATCAAGAATACACCCAGACTTGGCCCAACCCATATTAAAAATAATACCTGTCTCTCAGGTTAATTTAATTTCTAAAGAAAATCATTTACATGTCAGTCTGTTTCCCCCATACATTCATTCTCCCAAATATCTATTCATCCTCCCCAGTAACCATTTATTAATATTACCCGTAAACAGAATTACCTATATTCCTCATCTCCCCTTTCCCCCTAAAATGAGGGTTTTATAAATTTCTGGACCCATCTGGAATATTGAGTAATCACTCTGTGAT
The DNA here is from genome assembly GCA_023783475.1 of Daubentonia madagascariensis. Taxonomy (NCBI): domain Eukaryota; kingdom Metazoa; phylum Chordata; class Mammalia; order Primates; family Daubentoniidae; genus Daubentonia; species Daubentonia madagascariensis. The sequence goes on along the minus strand of JAKFHU010002465.1, from coordinate 625,944 downwards.
TCTCCCTATGTGCATGGTAAATAAATTTGTAATCTCTTTCTCTTATTAATCTGCCTTTTTGTGAGTTGATCTTTCGGTGAACCTTCTGGGGGGGTGAAGGGGACATTTTCATTTAATATTTACCCCACAGGGATAAGGCTATTGAGAAGCCAGATTAAGCTTCAGTTAGGGATAGAGAAAGCTCTGAACCTCCAATGCCTTATCATCTTGACAAGTGAGTCCAAAGGTCTCTTTAAAAAATTTTCTGTCCTTAAGATTAGTATATTTTGGATGAAGCATAAAACACAGCAGAATGCTTTCCCTGGGATAATGGGGACCTCACAGAAGATCCCCATTAAATTTCAAAGTTCCAAGGGGACCTTTCAGTGAAAAGTCTTTCTTGGTACATTGAGCTTCCAAAGAGCTGGGTCAAACACTGAGAAAAGGTAATTTTGAAATATTGGTGTAGGGTTTTTATTTTTTGTTAATGGTTTGCTTTCTTCTTTAGTAAGATGGTGTGGATTAATTGCCCAGGGAAGGGGTTGGTTGGCACCATTTCTAACAAAGCAGTGTTCAATGCTAGCAGGAAATGGGTACCAAGATGAGAAGGATAATGACTTTAAAGCCTAGATCTAATAGCTGGACAGAGAAAGCTAGACCTTTATTGAGCTCTCTAGTGGCTTTCAGTAGAACTACAAAGAACTGATAACCCAAAAATGAGTGACTGAGACCAGAGTCACAATCAGTTGAGGTTTATGAAGCCAAAGTTTGAGGACGTGCCTGGAGAAAAGTGCAAATAATAGAAGCATCTGTGACCTGTGTTCTCCAAAGAGAAGTTTGGGAACTCAGTATTGAAGGGGAGAGAGCATGCAGGGGAAAAAAAGGGGGTTAGGGAGTGATGCAAATGGTTATATTCTTGTAAGGCTCTAATTAGTGATCAGTAAATCTACATTTTAAATAAGATAAGGTGAACATTTAAAAAAAAAGAGGGAGTAGAGGAAAAAGTCAATTATGTAGCCACCTCAGGGTAGGCACAGGTGAGATTCATCTTATCTTTTTCTTTTTCTGTGTCTGGGAAAATAAGCTTGTAGGCAACACTGTCAGTATGGGACAACAGAACTCAGGTTTAAGAATTTACCCAGGTCACAGTCTTAAGGTTACAACTGGCATGAGCTTTTTTATAGCGGGCTTTATATCCTGAAAGATTTAGGAGCCAAGAAAGAATTTTCTTGAGAACAATCTGTTAGGAAAGCCATTAGGAGAGGCAGAAGGCCTTTGTGGTTGTGGGAATCTGGCCTATGCACAACGTTATGACACTGGGTTGTGAAATCACAACTATCTGTTTGGGAAAAGGATGGCAGTGCTACATGGCTCAGTTCCCAGGCTTAACTCTCCCTGTGGCATAATGAGTTTGGGGGTCCTTACAGCCAAGGTAAGGAGTGAGCCAATACCACGTATTTTTTTTTTTGTCTGTTTGTTTTGTTTTTTTATACTCAGACAGGAGACATAAGCCACAAATAATTCATCAGCAGGTGCAGTTCATGATCCAAAGAAGCATTAGGCAGCAAAGACAGTCTTTTGTGTTGGTTTTTCCTTTCAGTGTAATGTAAGTTTTGGATAGAAAGTGTGTTAATATAGGGAATCAACTGGAGTCGATTGAGAATACATTCATAGTAAGTTGATGTAAGATGAACACTGACTTTTCTTAATCCAAAGAACTTGAATGAGCTACTCATGAAAGGGAGATTATTTCACTGAAACCCCCAATCACCAATACTTACACATGTGCTGCCATTAACAGTGGTCAAATTGAGAACCATAAAATTCCAGAGGAAAAGAAAAAGGGTCTTTTGTTATTACTTGAGATGCAGTTGAACATTGTTAACTCTGTTAACAATCTATCTAAGAATCTATCATAAAATTTGTATTAGGATCTTAAGTAATTTGTTAAATTAGGAAGCCACTCGATAATACTTCAGTGTATAAATTAAGATTTTTAATTCACACCATAGGCAAAAATGAGAATTAGATGCAGTTACATTGTCACAACAAACCTAAGGAGCTGGAACATAATGGCTATTAGAGCTGGTTCTGAAGCTGGACTGCCTAGGTTAATAGTTCTCTGCTATAATATATTGACTTACTTAAGCCCCCTAACCCTCGGATTTCTTCTCTGTAAAGTAGAAATGACACTAGTGTCAACCCCATGGGGATCTCTTGGAAAAAAACTCCAAACAATTATAACAATGTTTCATGGGTAGAAAGCGTCCATTAATTTCTATCAATATAAATAAAAGTTCTTATCATAAAAGTTAACTATAAAATCAATGGGCTGTATAGGGATATAGTTTTATAACTATTAGAAACCTCTTTCATTTCTTGATATAAGCCCAGAAGCCCTAAATTTAAAAATATCATAGACTTTATTAGTAAAGATATGTGAAAGCTCATGCTTGGCTCAAGGCAACATAGGAAAAAAATGTTAATTTTAAGGAGTGACTGTCAGAATATATAAACAACATATCTAGCACATTATGGATTAATTGCCATACTTATAAAGTGATTCTTACATCAATATTGACCTCATAGAAAAATGGGCAATAAATTAAACATATTATACTTAATATAAACAGAGCTGACACTTTATCTTTCCCTCTTCATTTTTTTCTCTTCAGTTTCCCCTTTTTTGTTTTCTTTTCCATCCTGAATGTATGGACTAAATCACTTTAGGACTAAATCACTTAGGATGAAAAGAAAAAAAAAAAAGAGGGGAAACTGATGAGAAAGAGATGAAGAAGAATAGGAAGGTTTTGTTTATATTAAATACAACAGGATTAATAAAAAATCCTGGGCCAAATTGGTGACCTAAATAAAGTAAAATAATAATATTAATTATTTAAAAACCATTGAATAAAATAGAAATAGTAAATGGGATATTTATATAATTATTTTATTACCTTTAAAAAAATAAAATATTATTTATAAAATTAAACTATCACTTATACTTTTTCTTACCTTTTTGTCTCTCACTTTTTAATAAACTTTGTTTCTTTCAACTATATGCTGATATACTGTTTTTTCCCCAAATATTAAGGGGGTACAAATGTTTTTGTTACATGGATAGTTTTTATAATGCTTTAGTCAGGGCTATAAGTGTGCCCATTACCCGAATAGTGTTCATTTTGCCTGTTAGGTAGGTTTTTACCCCTTCCCTCCTCACCCCCCCTTCTTGATTTCCAACTATTTTTACTTCTTTTTGTGCCCATGTGTGTTACTGGAAGTTTAGCACTTGTCCCCAAGGCCACATCAGAAGAACGAGGACTAGTGGTTTGAGGGAGGTTTATTAATTTGCCAGCAAATGAGGAGAATGGCAGACTCACATCTTAAAGTACCATTTTCCTATCTATTATATAAGCAGAAATGCAGAGCTTTTAAAGGGAGGGCTTGCAGCTTCAGGCTATTGCTATTTAACTATAGATGATGGTTCTGATCCACCCCATCTCCAGCGAAGACAATCTCGTGACCTCCACTGGGACAATTCCGTTGGGCCATCTCCTGTGGTACGAAAAAACAAAGGACACATCCCTGTCCCTCTGATCACTAGCCTTGGGCAGAAATATAGGTTTTAATTCTCAAGAAGAGTGGAGGAGGTTTTAAAGAGACAACTCGTAAAACATTTTACCCTTTTTCAGTCCATTTCCTCTGTTACATGTGTGCCCATCAATTAGTTCCAAATTATTAGAAAGTACATGTGGTGTTTGTTTTTCCATTCTTAAGGTACTTCACCTAGGAGAATGGTTTCTAGTTCTATCCAAATTGTTACAAAATACATTAATTCATTTCTTTTTATGGCTGAGTAGTACTCATCTCTCTTCACAATTATGCTTTAATAATTTGCCATGATCTTCATAAAACTACTTTCTGAGTTGCAAAATCTGGTGTTTAACATTATTTTCTAATTCTTTTTGTCCTTTTAACCTAACCCTTCTTGAAAACCTCTTTTGATGTCACTAAATATTATTGTTCTTTAAACAATAGAGAATCTTTTTCTTAAAACGTTTTTAAAAGCTTTTTCCTTTTCTACTTTGGGAGAGTTGTCTGTTTGGCCTTAGGTAGTTTTCTTACACATCTGCACCAATCAATACTCTGATGAATATTTGAGGGGCCCTTCTGCAAATCTCTGAGGCTCTTTCTTGTTCACCTCTGTGTTCTCTACTCCCATGAACTTTAGTTACTTTTGCCTCCTTGGATTCTCAGCAATGATTTTCCAACTCAGGAAGTTCATGGTTATATCTAGGTTTCTTTTCCATTTACCATGGCCTAGAAACTCTCTGAAACAAGTGAGCTGCAGCAATTATAGGACTTACCTTGCTTGTTTCTCTGTCTCTGAGGGATCATAGTTCTTTATTGCCAAATATTCACTTTCTTGGTAAGGGTCACTTCATACCTTCTGTTTAATTATTTTGCTAGCTTTAGGTGGGAATGCACATTCTATTCCTCTTATTCCATTTTTGCCAAAAGTAGAGGTTCATTCATTCTTTATTGATCAATGTATGTTGAATGCCTTCCATATACCAGGCAAAGTCTTGGGTATTGGGGATAAAGTAGAAAATAAATGATAAAATTTTGATAAGAGAGGAAAAATTTATGTTAACTAAAAAAATTAACAAGGTTTATACTTTGGGAAAAAGAGAGTTCTATTTCTCATAAAGGGTAGAAACCTGCCAGGGGGCCATTCCAATGGGTTGGGAAGCAGAACCCTGGTGAAGCTAGGCACACGTGCTTCAAAGAAGAGACAAAAGGCAACAGGATTTTATACTGAGTGGCATGGTCAAATATACATATTTAACAAGCTATAGGAGGAATCATGAATATTTATGAAGGGAAATAGTATGTCTGTATTTGTGCTTCATCTCTCCCATCCCTTCATGGCTGGGAAGTCAGTTTTAAAGTATTTCTAGAGCCCCATTGGCCAAAGAGGTCCATTTAGTTAGCAGAGGGCTTGGGATTTTATTTTTAGTTCACAGTTACAAACACAGGAAAGACATAACAAAACCTTGAAAAGAGCAGGAAAAAGTTATAGCCAACAAGTTTACAGGAAGAAAAGAGGAGAACACCAAGACTTTTAAGCAGGCCATACTAACTCAGACTAAAATTAATGGCCCTACACCTCTCAAAAAATCTACAGCAGTACAGTCTTGTGAAACAATATAATAATAAAGGACATTTGTAGCAATAGTTACAAAACAAATAGTTTCCACCCCCAGCTTCTCAGAAGGAAAGTAGAGAATGATATTTTAAAATGATTCACCTAAAAATGATCCAAACTAGGTAACAAGAACAATCACTTACAAAGAAAAGCTTATCATATGCTTGCAATGGACAGCAGAGACAAAACTGTCTTCATTCTTGAACACATTACTAATTATAAGGACTCTGTGGTATGGAGAAAAGCAAGTTTTGAGTGGCCTTGGTTCCAAGTAATTTGTTTTTTGTTATCTCATGTGAAGCATATCGAAACCACTATCTCCTGAGAATATATTGGTAACTTCCCTCCTGGGTACCTCCCCTCTACAAATCATTATTTGTTGCGATAAATAACTTGAGGCAGATCCCTCTAGCATAGGTTTGTAGCATCTCATAAGAATCCATCCACTCCCTGCCTAAGCCAAGGGAGGTGGCACTGAGAGTAGAACTGTACTGCTGACTTCACTTGTCAACCCTTTCAAAGGCTGTGGTTTCATGGTGAGACGATCACACAGTATGGAAAAATAACTGTTCAATTTATTTCCATTAAAGTAACATTGTGGGGCATTATCTTTAGCAGATACTTGACTGAAGTCTTATATTCAGAATGAAAAGTCATAGAAGTTCATAGTCCTTAGAGAGGGAAGAGAAAGGCATTTGGAAAAGGTAAGAATACAGAAGCCTAAGTAAAGAGCCAAGAATAGTGTTACAGGAGCTAATATTTAAGTTTGATGGGGAGTCATAGTACACAAGTGAGAGACCAAGGAGTTGTTTTCATCTCTGGGGGAAGACTGGAAAAAAATGTGTAGCTTAAAAGGATTAGGGTGGGAGGAAGTAGGATGGGCCATACTTAATTGAGGCAGTTAAATGTCTTTTAGATCTGCAGGAACATTCCATGGAATGTCTTTCTGGCTAGGATGGGTAATCTACCATACAGATAAATGAAAATCCAGGACAAGGATAACTGGAAATTGAGTCATTTGACAAATACTAGAATGAATATTCTCTATAGGATGCTGTATCTCTCTTCCTATGCTTGCAAGTTTAATGACATTTACTCATCAGTTCTAAATAAGCCCCAGTGTTTAGTATGACCCACAAAACTTTTTTACATTAAAATTTTAAATGGATCCTGGATTATGTGGTAAGTTTTATGTTTTTGTTAGGCATTAGCAAGCATAGACTACAGTAGAAATCTCTAAACTATTAATTTATTTGTTTAAACAAAATTTACTATGTACTTTCTATGTCCAAACAGAGCTGGAATATCCTTACTGAGATACGTGAAGGGTGCAATGCCAATCTTAAAGTCACTTAAAGTCAAACTGGTTAAGGGATACTCACATATGAAAAAGTTGGAAGCTAATATGAAATCACATGTGGTAAATGTCTAATATAGAGACAAAGCAATACATTTGGTAGAGATTGAATGGTTGGAGTAATTCTTGTGATATTAAATAGTCATGGGATTATTTTTAAAGAATGTTGCATATAAACTGGCTTTTAATAAATGGATTTAATTACTATTGGTTGAGATGAAGCATGATCACCCATGAAAATATGATCAGAAATCATACACAAATTTTGATGTGGGAATGAATGTTATACCTAGTGAAATGAAACATCCAATTTGACTAGATTAGAGAGTGAGTAGAAAAAATTAAATTAGTTGAAACAGAATATATTCTCATTGAAAAGGGCCAGGGATATAGTCTCAAGAAATGTTAGAAAATGAAGCAAGTAACAATACAGGCTAAGTATATACTTGAGTTTTACACTAGTTGTTGCAGTGGTGTTGATCATGTTCTAGATGCTGGTGTTGATGGTTGCAATTGGGTCAGTGCTAAAAATAGAAAGAAAAGATGAGTAAAAAGAACAAGGTGTAAAGATGAAATAATACTTTTTGCAGCAATCTGGATGGACCTGGAGGCCATTCTCCTAAGTGAAATATGGCAAGAATGGAAAAACAAACACCACATGTACTCGCTACTAAATTGGAACTAACCTATGAGCACACATGTGCAAAGAGGGAAGTAAAACTCAGTGGAAAGCAACCAGAGGGGAGGGAGCAGGAGGGGAATAAGCCAACCTAATGGGTAATAGGAACTATATTTGGGTGATGGGCACACATATACCCAGGGCTCAAGCATTACAAAAACGATCCATGTAACCTAAAACATTTGTATTAAAAAAATTTTGAATTAAAAAAAATAAAAGACATTCTGGAGGAAAGTTGAAGCAAAGGGAGAGTGAGTTATATGTGTATGTATGAATCTGCAGTAAATGTATATGTGTATCTTTAAAGGAGTTTCATGGCATGTTGTGGGAACTCAGAATTTTATGTTTTATAAGACAGTTCTTTGAATGTGGCAGGAAGCAGTGTGTTGAGTGACTGAATGTGGGTAGTGTTTGTGGTGTGGTTGCATGCCCTAGCCTATTAGGCACAATGACTTTCTTCTTCTTTATTTTTTTTCAACATGAGTGACTCAGATACTTCACATATGCGGCTGAAAAAACTGTATAAAGCTACACTTGTCCTTAGTATTCTAAGTCCCTAAGAAGTTGGCCTCTTTGTTACGGGCTATGTATATATATATTACTTATAATTTTCCCTCATCTAACAGGACGTGCTTTGTAAAACTCTCTTTACCAGTTAGTCCATGAAAGAATGTAGCAGGATATAGTAGACATTCAGTACCGAGAACGTGTGAATGGAAGACTGAACAAATATAGGTCTACGTGGCAATGGATAAAAATATAAAAATAGTGATTCACCTGTGATCTGCTTCTCAAAGATATATTAACACCAATAAAAAGATTATTTTGTTGTTTTATATTTGTATGGTGTTAAAACAGTACAGAATTTCTACTTTTGGCTGAGAGCAAAAAAAAGAACAGTCTCTTGCCTCAATCTTTCCTGCTTTTAGCTCTATTCCTGAGAAGGAATCCATCATTAACTTCTGTTCAATTTTTCCTCTGGTGTTTCTTACTTTTGTTTATATTTTTAAATAATATGATTCCATAATATACAATGTGTTTGGATTTCATGCTCTTTCAGATAAGAGTTTAGTTCATTCATATTACATCCCTTCCTACCCTGTCTCCCATATCCAAATGTACCTGAATCAGTATTTTCTGTTTCTGCATGGCAAGCTGCAATTTTAAACAAAACACTTAAATCTAAACATATTCAACCAACCATACATAATATCTCTTCTTACCTTCTTTGTAGACGATATTAACACCATTTCCTCTAATCATGCTATTTTTAATATATATACTAAGGTATTTATTGTTTCCTAACATATTATGTGTATATTTTGAAGTAGAGATATTTCAAATTTCTTCAAGTAATTATTTGTTGATGTTTGTTTTTATTCTAGCATCAGGTGAGGAGTAATAGCAATACCCAGTTTAACAATTTTATCACTCTCATATTTTAATAAATATCCTCTTTTGAAACAAATCAACATATCATTTAAAAAGAAAACATCAAACAACATTGAAATACATTGTAGAATGAATGGTATCCCATGAAGTTAACAAAAATGACTTAGGGTTTTTGTGGGTTACTGAATATTCTATGCTTTACTTATACAGGTAGAAATACTGGGAAAAATGCACGTTTCCAGATGCCTGACTACTTATAGGTATGATGTTGATGAGAGAGGAAGTGTACGAACTTCCTTCAGAGTTTCTCCAAAGATTACTGAAAACAAAAGTATATGAGAACGCACTTAAATAAAGTTAGTAGGAAAGAAAAAGGGTTCTAGGAGTGAAATTTTTCTAAGTGCTGAGATAAAAAATAAAATTATGCCCTTAATTTTTATTTTCATTTGATCATTTGATTGAGTGTTTGAGCCCAAAGGTAATTCTACTTGCTCTTACTTTTTTTTTTTTTTTGACATGGGGCCTGGCTTTGTTGCCTAGGATAGAGTGCAATTGGATCATAGCTCACTGTAGACTTGAACTCCTGGGCTCAAGCAATCCTCCTGCTTCAGCCTCCCTAGTAGCTAGTACTGTAGGCATGCACCACCACACCTGGGTAATTTTTCTATTTTTTTATAGAGGTGAGTTCTCACTATATTGCTCAAGCTGATCTCGAACTCCTGGCCTCAAGTGATCCTCCCACTTCGGTCTCCCACTGCGCTCAGCCAACTCTTTCATTTTATTAATAATAGCAGTTATCTATTGCCCTAACTCCAGATAGTTATTCAGATAAGTTTGGAAAACTTCTAAGGATCAATTCCTTCATGTATATTTGCTGTGCATTAATGCTTCCCCAGAGAAGTTAGATTCATTATCTCTTCCTATGTTAAAATGTGTGGATTTTTTTCCTTCCAATTAGGAGCATTTGGAAGCTGATCTGGGCTGGATTTTAAGAAATGACCTTTTGGAGCTTATAAACCATAGCTGGTCTCAGCCCCCCACTCTTCTTCTAACAGGCATCCCTGGCCTGGAGGCTGTGCAAATATGGATCTCTATCCCAGTGTGTGCCATGTACCTTGTTGCCCTCCTAGGGAACTGCACCATCCTCTTTGTTATCAAAACCACCCCCAGCCTTCACGAGCCTCAGTACATCTTCCTGTCTATGCTGGCGACTACAGATTTGGGTCTGTCTTTATCAACTCTACCTACAGTACTCAATGTCTTCCTCCTGAATCACAGGAAGATCGAGTTCCACTCTTGCCTGACACAGATGTTCTTCATCCACACCTTCTCGTCCATGGAGTCAGCCATCCTCCTGGCCATGGCCTTTGACCGGTTTGTAGCTATTTGCAACCCACTGCACTACACTGTCATCTTAACTCCCCCTCGGATTATTCGGATGGGGCTTGCAGCTGTGGTTAGGGGTGTGGCGTTGATGGTACCCTTGCCAATCCTGCTCAAGCGACTGCCCTTCTGCAAAGATGTCATTCTATCCCACTGTTACTGCTACCACCCTGATGTGATGAAGCTGGCCTGTGGCCCTGTAAGAGTCAACATGATCTTTGGGTTGTCCCTTGTCATCTTCTCCTTTGGAATTGACTCTATGTTCATTGTCATTTCATACATCTTGATTTTGAAAACAGTGCTGGGTATTGCTTCAAAACATGGTCAGCTTAAGGCATTTAATACTTGTGTTTCCCACATCTTCACTGTCTTCATCTTTTATGTGCCTCTCATTGTACTGGCCGTAATTCATAGGTTTGGTAAATTCACATCTCCCCTTCTCCATGTCACCATGGCCAATCTCTTCCTCTTCTTGACTCCTGTCCTTAACCCCTTGGTTTATAGCCTCAAAACCAAACAGATAAGGTCAGCGGTACATAAAGTAATGAAAAGCAGGGGAAACTTGCTCCACTAGTCAAGTATGGCCTTATTGAAAATGATACCATGATTCTCTCTTCCTTTTTCATCTGTCTGCTTCTCTTTGGGAAATATGTCATCACTTCAAGGTATGGTTTTGTGAGCTGAAATATTTTCTTCATATCTGCCAATAAGCTCATGGTATTGTTGGTTATTTTCTAAGAACAAAATTGCCAAATGTGTCACTTTACGACTTGTAAAATAAGAGTATAAGTGGAGATCGGTGTAGAATATATGTATTTTTGTTTTCTTTTTTAACAAAACACATGGAATATGTAAATTGAAAGACTATAGAAACAAAACATTTAACATTCATCTTCTGGAAAACTACTATAAATCCAGGATTAGGCAACACAAAGAAAAATAATTATCTAATTTTATAAGTTTCATTTTATGCTTCCAAAGAATCATCTACTAACACAAGGGAAACATCTGAAAATTAGGAAAGGCCTACAGATTTTTTTTAGTGTTCATTAGACATTAGAAATTGAAAGTTGATAATTCTATGAAATTTGATTCTTCCATTGAAAGTTAATCTGTCACTCAATGCATGAATGTGTAAAAAAATTGTGTGTGTGTATATATGTGTGTGTGTATATATACACATACCACTGTGTATATATATCTTTATATACATATTTATAAAACAGAATATGATTCAGCCATATAATGAAATGAAGTACTGATACATGCTACAACATAGGTGAGCCTCCAAAACATCATGAAAAGTGAAAGAAACCAGACACAAAGGCCACACATTATATGACTATATTTATGAGGTATTCAGAGTAGGTAAATCCACAGAAACAGAAAGTCGATTGCTGGTTTCTAGAGCCTGGGGGAGGTGGGAATGATGGATAACTCCTTAATGGGTATGAGCTTTCATTTTAGTGATGAATACATTTTGTGACTAGATAGAGGTGGAATTTGTACAACATCATGATTGTACTAAATTCCTCTGAATTATTTCAACTTAAGGTGGTTAATTTTAGCATGTATGAATTTCACTTCAATAAAAAATAGGTTGTGAAATGCTCCATATTGAATGAGATTAAAGAAACATAACAACTAAATGGAATATCTGATCCTGGATGATTTTTTTGTTTGTTTGTTTGTTTTCATTTTTAAATTTCAGAATATTATGAGGGTACAAACACTTTGGTTACATATATTGCCTTGGCACCGCCCAAGTCAGAATGAATATTGATTAGAGGAAAAGAGCTCTTTAAAAATATTAAATCAACTGACAAAATACAGATAAAAGCTTAGATTTAAAATGGTTTGTGGTTATATAAAAGGATATCTTTTTTATTAAGAAAAACACACTGAAGTATTTAGGAGTAAATGTCATGATGTATGAACCTACACTCACATGGATAAGAAAAAAATTGTGTATTGGGAGGAGGATGGGAAGAAAGAGAGAGAGGGGGAGGGAGAGAGAGAACTCACAAAACAATGTGCTCTGGTGCATGAATACAAATGTTAAAACAAGTGGAGCAAAATTTTAACAATAGGTGAATCATAGTAAAGACTATATGGGTGCTCTGTGTATTATTCCTATTCTTGTAACTTTTCTGTAAGTTTTAAATTATTGACAAAGAAATCTCCAAAAAATCCATGGACCCATGATCCTGCTTAATAAATATAGCATAGCAAATATAGTTGAAACACCCTGCATATACTATTCTTCCCAGACATAAACATTATCCTGAATTTGGTGTTTATTAGTCCCAAACATTTCTTTATACTTTGACTGCATATTTATATATATCTACATAAATAACCTCTCCAAATATAATATTGATTGAGAAAAAAAGGTATATAATGATCACATAGTACGATAGCATTTATGTTATGTTTAAAAACTTGCAAAACTCTAGCTTCCAGGTGCCTTTCCCAGGATACCATATCTATATTTCCTTGGCACAGCCAGGCCAAGGCATCTCCGTCTGATGGCCAGGGAATACACACTGGGAAGCAGAGTGTTCCCTGTTCACTGTTTGAAGAGGGAGCCCTTATTGCCTAGCGGATGTTCCGGTAGATAGTCTGACGACAGACTCAGAGGAGACATAGTAACACATTCTGTGGTAGGGAAAGGGTGAAAGTGGACATGTGAAAAGAAAGGACTGTGCGTTTATAAGAAAATATGGAGAAGACAATCCTGATTAAGCCAACAGTCCAGAAAGGGGAGTGCCTTGATTTTTCTCTCTTTCTTCATTGACTAGGATGTAAATTCCACAAAGGTGGGAATTTTTTTTCTTTTGTTCATAAATGTATGTCTAGTGTCTGTCTGCATAAGTGCCTGGAAGATAAGAAGTGGAAATAAATAAGTATGTTGCCTGAATTTAACAAATTCCATTGTGGCTGCCAAACTACCAGCTTTTTCCCTTCCTTTTTTTCTGACTTTTTTATTTTTATGATTTTGTAAGAGGCTAATGATATGTTTCACATTTGCTGGAATCTGGGAATATAAAATAATCAAGCAAATTACTTTTGATTTGAATAAAGTCTACTTGGAGAGGCAGAGAAGTAAATGGTTGATATCCAGTGTATATCATGATAGAGGCAACATCAGAATCCTGTGAAATGTATAAAATAGGCAACTAAACCAGGCTTTAAGGGTCAAGAAAGGTTTCCTAGAGGGGCTGAGGATAAGAAAATGAGTAAAAATCAAAACAAACAGGGGAAAGTGGATTGAGTACATCATGCAAAGTTAGCAGCGTGTACTAAGACATGGGAATAAAACAGAGCATTTTGCTGGGAGGAAGTGCAAGTAATAGAGTGTCACAAAAGAAGATACTCTGGAGAAAGGATGACAAAGGACAATGGTAGAGAGTGGATATCAGGGTTACATTTAATTAATTAATTAACATTAATTTGTAAATCTATTCTGTTAGCGAATTAATATGAATTGTCTTTTAGCCGATTTTATATTTTTTCAGGGTGTTAAATTGTTCTGCTTGGCATAGGCTGATGCCTACCAACTTGATACTACTCTCACAATAGTTAGGGTCACCCTGATTATCTCTCAGGAAATCATTTCACATACATTTTTGAAATTATTTGGCAATCAGCTATTATTAGTTTTTTTATTTGTAAATCCCCTTAAAATGGACAGTATTGTATTTTGTTATTTTTTCTTTATATTTCATAAATCTCTGTCTCTCCCTCTTTTTCTGTTTCTCTGTCACACACATACACGCACACACACATACTCTAAACATATAGGAAAAAACCAAAGTGCCTTTTCCTCTTCTAACACAGTCATTTCTTACAAAACAGAATTCTTTTGACACCAGATGTGTGAAGGTTTTTCTCCACACATCAAATAATTCTCCAGCAGACACCAGATGGATAGACTCTAATTCAATTTAGTTTTGACACAGCTACCTGGAAATAGCATCAGATTCTACAGGTTAAGAGCTCAGTCCTGTGAGATAGCCCCCACAATCTCTTGGTCATTGGACCAACAAAGAAATTATATTCATTGAAATTTTGGTTGAATTTTTAGATATTACAGAAGGTTTAGCATTATTAATCTGGTTCTTAAAGGATGATCAGGAATTTTCTCAGGGAAGGATGAAAAGTACATGGCAGGTATAGGGAGCAGCAAGGACAAAAAATGTTTGAACTAACATGTCCTGTTCAGAGAACTAAAAGTTGTTTAGTAAGACTGGGGTATGGCAGAAAAGGTAGACAGGTCAGACCATGGAGGGCCTTGCCTATTATATATATTTGGTTAAACTTATCATATCAAGCAAGGATTTTATTGCAAAAATTTAAAATAAAAATTCAACATGAACGCATTTGTTTTGCAATGTTTATACAGCAGTGTAAATAGTAGTTTGAGCATGAGGTGATATTATATGAAGAAAACTCAGCTATTATGATAGATAAAAAAATTAAAAGCTTGAGTTAGCATAATGGCTTATGTAGATAAGTAAACATATTTAATATATATTTAGGAGATGTAAGTGAATGAAATTAATGAAGATTAAATGTGGAGAAATGTAAAAGAAGTTCATAGAGATAACAAGATCTTTGTTTTTTACTATAACAACATAGAAGGTCCAATCATCATTCATATACAGAGTGAATTTAGAAGAAAGAAGCATTTGGAGCAGAAGTTCATTAGTTTTAGGTTACATTAAATTTGAGTACTGTTATAAAGAACATGTTTATGTGCACACACCAACTGGAGATCAGAAGGAATTTAAAAAATCTCAAAATGATTATATAAAATGAATTCCATAGCTATGGAGCAAATAAAAGGCAGTAAATAAATTAACAATGGTGTAAACTATAGAAAACTATAGTTTTCTTTATTGTATTGTGTTCTTTATTGTAAAATATGAATTTTTGTGTATTGGTGGGGAGATGGGAAGAGTTTTTCTTTAATATGACTCAACTCTTACATAAACAAACAAAATAGCTTAAAACAATTTATTAATTTAGTGCTATGACCCAGGCGCTCTTCAATTTGATATAGTTAAAATAGTGTAGAAGGCATAAATGAATTTTGTTTTCATGGAGATATCGGTGCAGAAGAGAACAGAAACAATTAAAAAGTAAAATATAATATAACATAAGAGAAAGAAAAGAAACAAAGTAGAAAGTTAGAGAAGGGGGGGTATGAGACTTTTGGAAATTTCTTTACAAAGTAGCTGACTCTTTAAAAAGTTGCTGACTTATAATTTGCACTTGGAAATATGGAAGGATACTAGACCCGTCTTATAACAAGTGGTTAATATGAATACTCTAGGCAAGCATTCCTAATTTGAACCAATTTTGTTCTCAAAATATTTCAAACACATATTAAGAATTGAGGGAGCAAAGACAGTATTAAGAATATAATATATGTCTTTATTTTTTGAAAAAACATAATTTTCAACATTTCATCCTATATCCACATCCTAAAATTACAGCAAAGGCCAACTACTCTTAAACAACTATAAAGTTGAGCATTCTATTTGTCCTCCCACCTAAACCATTAACTTCTCAAATTCTTCAATGTCTCTGGGTCTTGAAAGATTTCATCAGGGCAGCACGGATCTGCTTGGTCTTAAAGCTATATACAATTGGGTTGAGCATCGGGGGCATAAAGAGGTAGATATTTCCCAGAAGTGCATGTGCTAATGGAGAACTTCTGTGGCTGACTCTATGCATTACAGTTATTGCGAGGAGAGGTCCATAGTAAATAAGGACAATAAAGATGTGAGACAAACAGGTGTTGAGTGCCTTCATCTGGCCTTCTCTGGAAGCAATGCCCAGAACTGCTTGGAATATCAGAGCATAGGAAATGACAATTAGCAAAAAGTCAGCCCCAAAAGAAAAGATAACTAAAACCAGCCCATATAAAATGTTGATTTTGACTTGGCCACAGGCTAACTTCATGACATTTGGGTGGAGACAGTAGGAATAGGAGAGTGTCTGGCCCCTGCAGAAAGGCAGCCTCTTGAGCAGGGCAGGCAGTGGAGTCATGAGTGCTACCCCCCTCAGCAAGGCTGCCAGCCCCATTTTGGTGACTCGTGAGTTGGTAAGTATGGTGGTATATTGCAGGGGGTGACTGATGGCCACAAAGCGGTCAAAGGCCATGGCCAACAGGATTCCTGAGCCCATGGAAGAGAACGTGTGTATGAAGAATAGTTGAGTGAGGCAAGCATCAAATGCAATTTCGTAAAGGCCGAGGAGAAAGACCTTGAGCACAGAGGAAAGTGTGGACACAGACAGGACGATATCAGCTCCAGCCAGCATGGACAAGAAATAGTACTGGGGCTCCTGCAGACTACGCTCATTCTTCACCAAGTATATGACTGTGCAGTTCCCTGCTATTGTAGTGATGTACATCAGGCTCAGGAGAGGTCCCAGCCACAGGCGGGCACCCACCAGCCCTCGGAGGCCAGTGAGGATGAGGAGAGAAGGCTGAAATGTTGTGGAATTGGATTCTGACATGGAAAACTGTGAGAAGCCCTGCTCAAAACAGCCTCCCAGACATGGATCCTAAGGAGGAAGAAAAAATGAAACATCAAATTCAGGAGACTCCTCTCATTTGGCAAAATGCTGTCAGTGAGTGCTAAGGGCCAAGAACGAGGGATTTAGCAAAAGGACGAGGGCATTAATTATACTTATGCCTGAGAATGAAAGTTCTCCTTTTCTTCTGATATTTCTGTGGGATCAGGCAACCCCTTTATTTAGGAATCTCCAAATATGGCAATTTGTACACTCAGACCATTAGTTAAAGCTGGGCTTAAAATGATTAGGGTACTTTGTGTCACGTTCATTCTAAATATAATACAGATTCAGCACCCTGGGATGAGAATTATGCCAGGGTAAAGCAAGTAGCTCTGGTGAAAAAATACAGTCCTCTCAAGACTCTCTTAAGGGAAGAAACTGAAGAATAAATGGTCTTGGGTAGCTGGCTGTCCAGTGTTTCTGAATTGTTGGTTATTGTAAGAGAAGCACATTGAGCTGGAAACAGACACTGGATTTCATTCTCTCTCTGTCTCTCTCTGTCCTAAGCTCTGTATCTGCTGAAATTTTCAGAAGGGGATTCTTTCAATTTCCACGCCAACATATCTGCCTCTGCACACTACTCCTGTTTCAAACAAAAGAGATATCCTTACTGTTATCTAAAATAATCTCTCTCAATTCAGCTAATGCTAGAATATTACTACATTGGTCGTTTCAGCTTTCTCCTATAAGTGCAACTCTCCAACTACTTGATTCCTCACATCAGTGATAGAAAAAACTCAAATTATTTATATGTTAAAAAAATAAACAGGACAATTCTCCTTTGACCTGGAATCTGATTCCCATTGCGTCCTGATCCTCCGTCTCCTATCTGGTGTTCTTTAAATTTTATATACATTTTTATATGTATATATGTATATACAATATATAATAAATATGCTATATTACTTATATATTTATATAAATATTGTTATATATAAAATAAAAAATATATAAATCATTTCACATGTGTCCTTTTATCCTCCATAGTCTGTTTTTCTTTATTTGTTTGTTGGTTTGTTTTGTCTTTTCTTTTAAAAGAAGGGTTTTCCCTATGTTGCCCAGGCTGGGATAGAAATCCTGGGTTCAAATGACAATATAATATAATTTTAGACAGCCACATTTTTAATTAAAAGGGGACTCTAATAATCATTATTCCAGAGTAAAAGGCCTAAACTCTTATCTGGACAAACTCTCAAATGGGCAAACTGGGAGGTATGCTCACCTACCTGTGACGTTCATGTGACTGAGTGGCACACTTATCTTCTTTGAGCTTGTGGCAGTATTTTGTCATCTCATTTATTTTGTCCATGAAAAGTTATCTTTATTTCCATCCATAAATTTTTTCTATCTTGATCTTTCTTTTATTTTAATGGATACTCATTAGACATTGAGGGAAGGATTACATAAAAAATTGTATTAACTCAAAAGAGATATTTTGTCATCAGTTTGAAAGAATATATGTGGTAACAAAGAATGATGATAATCCTCATGACATTTGAGAACCCAGTGAAATAAGAGAACACTTTAAATATTTATTAATAACGAGACAAACACACACAAGAGAAAAGGAAAAAAAAAGTTCATAAAACATAGAGAACGAGATAGAAATTATACTCTTCATTATTAAACATGGATTATATAAACCATAAAACAATGCCCCTCTAGTGTTAAAGAATTATTTTTTTCTTTTATTTCAGTGTAGAATTCTATAGACATCTCACTACCAATTAAGTATGAAGGCAAAATAAATATATTTTCAGACATATAAAAATATAGAATGTTTTCACATAAATATACTGAGAAATTTATTGAAGTATGCTTTTCAGAACAAATAGTGGTCCATGCAATAATAATAAAACCAGGAAAAAGAAATGAAAGATACATAAAATAGTATTTTAGGATTCCAAAAAAGTATATGATTAGGGTGACTGTTGAGTGTGGCAAAAAGAGAAACTAAAAGAAAATCTGAATGATTGAGAAAACAAGGTAATGGAAAACAGGAAAAAAAACCCCTATATATTGAAACAAATTTATTTTGGTTCCAAAAATAAGAAGAAAAGAAGGAAAAAAAAAAGAGAAACCTATATAATAGACTGGAAGTCAAAACTGGTAGCTAGCATCTGGGTCATGGTAAAGGAAGTTCATGTTTCTCCTTTTCACAGCAAAGAAAGCTTTCAATTAGAAATTCCACATAAAATTAATTTTAAAAAGACATAAAGTCAATGTCCAAATATGAAGCAAACCAAAAAATGGCATGATTTTAACTGCTGCAATGTGAGAAAAAGGAATAATTTTACCTGTAGTTTAGACACTTTCAAATGGCACAGTGATTGTTATATTAGAACCCCTAGAGAAAAAAGTATTCCTAATATAAGATCTGCCTTTATCTAAAAGTAATAATAGTTTTAGATGTTAAACTCAATCTATAGACAATGCAGAATATTTCAAAAATATTTATAAAATGACATGAACAAATCAATAGACAAAATAAAAATATGAAAGGTATAAAAATATTTTTGAGAGAAACAAGAGAGAGATAGACCTGTATTTTATGATTGCTAAAGGCCATAGGTCATGTCCACACTCTTTTTTTCTCCAAATGGAAATTTTTTTTTTTTTTTGAGACACGGTCTCAGTCTGTTGCCTGGGCTAGAGTGCCATGGTGTTCGCTGGCTCACAACAACCTCAAACTTTTAGGCTCAAGTGATCCTCCTTCCTCAGCTTCCTGGAGCAGCTGGGACTACAGGAGCTGGCCACCACGCCCTGCTAATTTTCTCTATTTTTAGTAGAGATTGGGTCTCTCTCTTGTTCAGGCTGGTCTTGAACTCCTGACCTCAAGCGATCCTCCTGCCTCAGCCTCCCAGAGTGCTAGAATTACAGGCATGAGCTACTGCACCCAGCCAAATGGAAAATTCTTATATTTTAATTATTTCAGAATAATTACTACTTACAGGTTAGTGCTGTACATGACAATACTTTTTACATTCTGGTTCATAAATAGAAAAAAAATTATAAAAAATGTTAAACTGTTAGACTGGAGGCATACCTTTTTTTTTTATATCTTTCCATGCTATAACTACTACTGTTTCAGAAATGAAAGATAAACGCTTCTAACGTCCTCCAATCCCATAAGGAGTAGGTTCTCCAATCTTTCTCATACAGCCTAATTATTTCTTGTGTAATTTAAACTATATGTGTCCTTTCTCTTTTGGAATCCACTTATTCATCATTTCTGTCATTCATAAATATTTACTGGACACATTCAGGATAGGCATGGGACCATTCCATTCTCTGAGAACATATTGGAAAAGTATTCTGTACTTCCAATATGGTGTATATAGTATTATTATTTTTTAAAATATACTCCCTTAACTTCATTTCATCCAGACATTAGTACTAACAATAATTTATATTAAAATGTGGAAGTATAACATATTAATATTTCTAAAAGTTTAGCCAAAAATGATCCTTTCTCCATCCTATATAAAAAGTTTTCAAAATCACTGAAGAGATACTTCAATAAGATTTTTATGCATCGTGCAATCACTGTCATCCAGAAGAGAACATTTTGTCTAGACATACATGATCATTGTCTTAAAATGCACTAAAATTTAAAAGATAAATTTGAAAGCATGCAGTTACTATTTGTGTTTTTGTAACAATTATTAGAGAAACACACATTTTTTTCCTTTATTCAAGAATTCCTGTTATCCAATGTTCTACTAAACTAATATATTATAAGAATAATATATTATAATATATTTCAAGGATAGCTAGTATATTATAAGCTAATATATTATAAGGGTATATTATATGGGTAATATATTATCCTTATAATATATTATAAGGATATATTATATATTATAAGGATACTACTTTTTACATCCTGAACAGTATAGATTTCAGCAAAAGAAATACCATTACTCATTTATAGGTAATTAATTATGTGTCTTCTTTAACAGAACCCCGGTATTGTATTAACACAGAGATTTTAATACAACTGTGTGAAATGAAAAGAATGAATAAAAGTTATCCAGGAAAATGCATAGGGTAGACAATTCCAGTCAAAGAGAAGAGCATGGGACTGGCCTCTGATGTATGCAGGAGAGAGAAACTGAAAGAAAAACCTAAGTTACTGAAATATGGAATCTGACGGGATGTATTTTACGAAGGTTGTGAAGAACTCCGGAAAGTTACCAAAGGTTTTTAAATAGGGTGATAAAATGACCGTATTTTTATTTTAGGAACTTCACACCAGCTACAGTGTGAAGAATGGCTTGAAAAGGAAGAACTGCATGAAAAGGAATACATTTTGGGCCTATTTTAATTTCCCAGAGAAGAACATGGGTTAAGGTTGTGGTTAACTATTTGAATAAAAGTGAATAGGCTAACGCTCTATTTTGTAAGAGCATCAACATAATTTTTCTTCTTTTATCACTGATTCATCACTAAATCTTCCTGATAGTTACATCCAAGCAATATATAAGTCATATCTTGGAACTATATAGGCATTGTGGTCTCATGTGTGAGACCACAAATATTACCAGGAATAGACTAAAATCAAGAAAATAATTTTATGCCTTAACACCAAAGAGCTTCTCAGTGCTCAGAAAATAAAATAATTTCTGACTATTACATCCCTATTAGCTTTTCTTATTAATTGTTTATTCTTCATCCATATCCTATGTATATTCTCAAGCACCCAAGTGTTTAGGTTTACCTTGATGTCTGTTACTGGAGAACTTGAGTGAAGCTGGTCCTCAAGTTCCAGTGCCTGAATTTTGATGGGATTACTTATTGCTTTGGCTAATAGTCCCAACGGTATTGGGTGAAAAATTTCAGAGTGTGTGTGTGTCTCTCTCTTTCTGTTTCTCTCTCATTCTCTCTTTCTCTCTATCTTGATCTCATTATCTCATAAATTACGCACACATAAACACACACCACCCTAGTGAAACAATTGCCCTACCATTTCCCAGAATCTGTTGCGTAATGGTATAAGAAGGAAGTTGTTTAGGAAAAGTTCAATGACAAGATCATCAGGTAATAAGAAAGCCAACTGAATATGCTGAGATCTTGCAACCACAAAAAGCCAGTTATCAAAAATATCTCAGACACATATGGATTTAAATTCTCTTTGAGAATGGATGAGAAAGAAGATAGCAAAGGTTAAGATAATCAGTAAAATAAGCCTTGTTTCCCGAGATGAGTCATGATAAAGAGGTATAAAGTTTGAATTATTAAAATGATAAATTAATTAAGCCTCGGTTAACTCATCTTCTAGTGAATCTAAAATTTATTAGAAGTACAAAGGATCCAGAGGAGTCAGATAATTTTATTTTAAAATCAAAGTTGAAAGACTTACAATATGTGATTTTAAGTCTTATAATGCCATAGTAATCATGACAGAGATATTAACATAAATATAGTCACATAGATCATTGAAACAGATTAGATTTTTCAGATATAGACCCACAGATATATGGTTAATTTATTCAACAACACTGTCAAGATAATTTGATGATTAAAATATGATCTTTTTAAGAAATCTTGCTGGTAAAACATGATATTTATAAGGAAAAACATAAATTTTAATTTAATACCATATACACAAAGTAACTGTAATTTGAACAAGACCTAAATGTGAAATCTAAAATCATAAAATTTCTAAAAATATCCTAAGAGAAAATCTTTTTAATCTCTGGTTAGGAAATGACTTAAGTCTTAAAAATCATGAATCATAAAGAAAAAGATGATAATTTGGTTTTCATCAAATTAAAGAAAAATTCTGCTCTTTGAGAAACATGATTAAAAAAATGAAGACAACATACTGAAAGAAAATATTTCCTTTAAATTAGGCAAAATATATTCAATTCAGCAAATACAATTAAAAACATAAGGTCATGTCAGAATGGTTGGCATATCACAAGCACTTGGTAATGGTGTTATAGTTGCTATTATTATTACTATTTTTATGATTTCACTTTCCAAATCAGTTGAAATACCAGAACCATGAACTGAATTTACATTTTTTTCTGTTTTCCATCATAAAGAATTTTATATCTGGTAGCAACACCCAAAGCTACCACTCTTTTTATATCTTAAAATCCAGTAACATTGACCTTGATTAGTTGAAGGGCCTTGGTCCTTCACAGAGCCAGAGAGTTTGACAGGCTTGCTTCTTTATCTAGGATATTTCAATTCCCAGATTTTTACCCTGAGAACCAGTTAGCCTTAATTTAATCTTTTAAAATATAATTTTTATAACATTAAAACAAAATACTAATACAAATATAAAAATAGCATATTTCCAGTATTGATTAATTTATGCATTAATGAGGGAATTGTAAGATGGTAATGATGGTACAAAGACTATTTGAGAAATAAGTGTTTCAAGGAAGGCATTTTTAAAAAATGCTGGAGTAAGATTACCAGGTTAGATACAAAGTGAGTTAATGCACTGACTTCAATCTAAATAACCTCTTCAATTGTGTTTCCCATACTCGGTGACAAGAAACATTTTTACTGATACCAGTTTTCTAAAAATTAATATTTGCAATTATGAAGCTGTAAAATAGCCTAAACCACAATAAATTAAAAAAGAAAACAAAGTACCGAGTCTAGAAAAGCAGAAAATTATCTATTGCACCTGATAGACAAAGTCCAGCATTACACTGAAAGGACAACCAGTGATTCCATTTGCCAGTTTCCATGTTTACACTATTTCTTGACAAAGGTGTGAGAGACCAGAATAAGTCTCCCCCAAAAATGAAGGATTGTAGAGCTTAAGATAATTAAAAGGAAGCAGATGCAGGAGAGCTCTCTGAACTCCCTCTATTTGCCTAAAAGCAGGATATAGATTTACAGAAGGTATTCTTCCCCACCCCTCTACCAGGGAGGACAAAGCTAACCACTGTAGACAGTTTTAGGCGCTCAAGAATCTCAGCCTTGAGATGATACCAGTGGAATTTACATTACAAGCTTTACTGAGTAACATTTATCTACCATTTGTTGCCTTCCTCCCAAGTTGCTGCCCTTAGAACATCAAAGTGTTTTTCTTCTGTCTTGTCACTTCTCTAAAAATGTATGTGTTTTGTTGAAGATGCTATATAAGCTGGAATTCAAAGCCGGGTATTTAAGAACTACACAGTATCTAGGTGTCTCCCCTGTATATACGATACATACATGTTAATAAACTTCTGCTTTTTTTTCTTGTTAATACGCCTATTGTAACAGGGGTCTGTTCCAATTATGAGTCTATGGTGGTCATTATTTTTCCCCTCCAAAGGCAATACAAAATGGGGATGATAATAATAATGATAATGATGATAATTCTTACGATAGTAGAATTATTCACTTAATAAACAGTCAATATTTATTGGGTGCCTGATATTTTCCAGGCAATGTGTGAAGCTCAAGCAGATAAAACACACATGTGTCCTACATTCCCAAGAATCTTATGGACTAATGAAAGCACTTAAAGGAAACAAATAATTACATTTGTTTGTGTGTCTGTATGTGTATGTGAGAGAGAGAGAGAGAAAGAATGAGAGAGAGAATTATAGAAAGAGAGATTATGGCTCTGAATTAAAATGCTAGGGTGTTAGGATACCCCAGAAGAGGAGTTGGTGAACTTTTGCCATAAATTTCCAAGCAGTAAATGTTTTAGTCTTTTTATTTAATATTTGAAGAAGAGCCAGTAAAGAGTCAATCATGTAGCCTTCTCAGGGTAGGCAGATGAGTGATTGATCTCATCTTGTCCTTGTTCTTCTATATCTAGGAAGATAACCTTGTAATCGACATTGTCAGTGTGAGATTTAACAGAACTCAGGTTTACGAGTTTAGCTTAGGTTGCAGACTTCAGGTTACAATTGGCATGTGCTTGTTTTACAGGGAGCTATATATCCTGGAAGGTTTAGGGGCCAGCAAGGAATTCCCTTGCGAGCAATCGATGAGGACAGCTATCCAGGAGAGGCATAAGTCCTTTTGTCATTGTGGGAATCTGGCTTATGTATTATGTTATGACCCAGGGTTGTGAAAGCACAGCTATCTGTTTGGGGAAAAGGATAGCAGTGTTACATGACTCAATTCCAACTTAACTCTCCCCTTGGCATAATGACTTTGGAGGTCTTGAGATTTTATTTCCCTTTGCAATATTCATCACTGACCTCCCCATGCAGACTCTATCAAGTCCCAGTCAAAACAGTATTCTTCTTTATTGCAGGAAGTAATGCATTTCACTTTGTTTAATGAAGAGGTACACTGAAGGTTGTTATGGAGAGTTATAGGTTGACATCATAATTAAAAGACTCCCAAGTAAAACCAGGCAACTCCTCTTCTACTTGGCACATTTTCACTTTTCTTTCTCCCTGCCCTTTCAATCTCTACTTGAATCACTCCCCCACCCGAGGAACATTGAGAATTACTGACTGTTGGCATAAGTTTTCTCTGTTTCCTGAACCCTGCTATACCCATGATCTGTGTGATACTGTGATTTAAAATAAAGAAATATGTATTCGGTCTTCATCCCCATTTCTTAGCACCCTTGAACTCTCCAAAGTGATGAGTATTTTTTGTATACTCACAAGGTGACAGATAACTGGCGGCTCCTGGATAGCTCTTGGTTGCTCAGGATGGGAACAGGTTGCCGAGGGAAACAACATGAAACTTTCAGCCTCAACTATTAGGCTATTAAGTATGAAATGTCCGATTCCCACAAGTACTAAGTTTGACAGTTGATATCTCTGACATTTCACTTTGACACTTCTTGTTTTATTTTTATTGTGAAGGTACATCCTCAATATTGCAAATGCACATTTTGGCTTGTGATTATCTTTCAAAAATTGGTTAGAGCAATTTTTGTGAAACCATGGATAAGTCAAAAATTGGTGTTATTTCATGTTGTCAAAGTTTCATGTTGTTTCCTTTGGCAACCAGCTCCCATCCCATTCTCAATAAGCTGTGGAAAAGGCCTTTGGTGATTTCATCACCACTTGCTCTCCAGGCTTCTTCACTGCTGGAATAAAAAAAGCTACCATTAAGATGGCAAAAATGTGTTTTAAGCACGTACTTTGATTGATTGTACTGCTTCTTGTTTGAGATATAATAAACTAGACTTTTGATTCAAAATCAGACATTTCTTATTTAATGACCTAATACCACCCCAACCTTTAGGGAGAGGAGAGGGGCCAAAGGTTGAGTTGATCACCAATGGCCAATGATGTAATGAATCATGTCTATATAATGAAGCCTTTATAAAAATCTAAAAGGGTGAGGTTCAGAGAGCTTCCAAGTTGCTGAAGTAGTGGAGGTGCTAGGAAGGTGTTATGTCCAGAGAGGGCATGAAAGCTCTACATTTCTTTCTTCATATCTTGCCCCATGCATCTCTTTCTTCTGGCTATTCATCTGTATCCCTTGAAATTTTTAAAAATAAACTGGTAAACATGAATAAAGCATTTTCTTGAGTTCTGTGAGCCAATCCAGCAAAAGATTGAACCCAAGGAAGGGGTAGTGGTGATTCCCAATATTTAGCTGTTAGGCCAAATGTTCCAGAGGCCTTGAGTTAAGATTGGTACCTTAAGTATGGAGTGGGAGAAGTCTTGTGGGACTGAGTTCTTAGATTGTAGGATCTGACTCTAACTCCAGCTATATAATGACAGAATTTAATGGAATTTTAAGACGCACTATTGGTATTCAGTAGATAATTGATGCGTGGGGGAAAACACACACACACACACACCCCCATACCCCTGGTGTCAGAAGTATTTATAATAGTACTGTGAGTAAAGAAGACAAAAATAGTGATGTTTTTCTATTATATCTGCTATTAGAAAATAGTGCTGGGAAAAAATTATTTAAAAAATTATTCAAAACATAGATAAAAGCAAAAGTAACAGTTCATGTCCTTAAATGTCATATTGAAGCAATATTTAACAGTTCCATGTAGGTACTATTTAATCTACAGTAAATTTTCATTTTAACTTTGCTATTTACTACTTGATTGGCATCCAGATACTGTGAATTTATTTGTTAACTTGCAGAGTTTTTCCCAGGAGACAATCCAAATGATTTCAAATTGCTAGAAAAGATAATTTTAAAGCTAGTGATTTTTGCCTTATTAACCAGTTTCACATCCAGAAGTCTTTTTAAGAAATTCTTCTGTAATTACCTATTAATACTGTAATGTTCTTTGTATAGCTTTGCAATCCATTGTTTTCCTCATCAACAAGTTGAATAAGACTTTAAAGGATGTCCATTCTAGGTTCAAGCTAAGATGGCTGACTAGAGACACAGCTTGTCAGACCATCTGGCAGAAGAACAGAGGGTTGGACGGAGAAGAGTGGAGAACAATTATGCGGACCATGGGGAGAGATATCAGAGGAGTCCAGGGACCCCACCAAGAGGAGCTGTGAATCTGAGAGCGGGGAGGATAGACAAGAGAGATCCGTGGCATGAGCCAAATCCAGGGAGGCCCGGAGTCCAGTGCAAGGGTAAGGGGGGGCTCCCCTCCCCCCGCAGGTGCCATAGGCCGGCAGCAGGATACAGGGCTCTCATCCTACAGGGGAGTGCCACGAGAGACGGGAGAGCTGGCATTCCTGCATCTGGCTGCCTCCCCTTTTGCACCTCCTCAATTCCTCGCAGCCCAGAAAGTAATTTTGGCTCAAGCCAGCTTGTAGACACAACTCCTCCTTCCTCATAGTGACCACGAAAGTGCTCTGTGCTGAGACACTTGTCTCCCCGCGATGGGGGTGCATTCCCAGCAAAACCCGCCTCAGAGAGCATAGCCGCAGCAGTGGTGGCTCCGACAGGTGAGCAGGACCCGGTGCCCACCAGACACGAGAGTGCTGCAGGGATACCGCAGTCCCTTCACCCACCATGGCGGCCTCTAGAGTGCTCTGTGCTAAGAGGCATGCTTTTCAGCACTGGCAGCGCATTCCTGCCTGAGCCGGTGGGACAGCTGCAGTTTATAATCTTCCTACCCACAGGCGTTTGGTGCAATCACTTGCTGGTAGCTCAGACAGGCGAACGGAACTTGGTGCCCTCCGGTCACGAGAATGGGGCGGGGGGGGGGGATGTAGGGGAGAGGTTGCAGTACCAGGCTCAGGTGACAAGAGAGCCCTCATGGCCATACCCAACAGGAGGGTGCAGAGAAGCACAGAGGAGCAGGAGGCTGTGAGCGTGCCCAATCCCCCAACCCCCACTGGAGAATATCCATACTGGAGAAGGCTGTGGCACTGGGACTGAATTAGCATAGCCCCTGGTTCCCATGGCCACCGATTGCCTTGGGCTGAACCAGAGCAGCAGCACCTCGCACCACTCACTACAATAGGGAGTACAGCTTGATCCAAGAAACCCCTGAGCCGCCACTACTCCCCTGGTGGGAGCATGCTCCTGAAAGAGACCTCTGCAGGTGGAAAGGCCTATCTCCCTCACCTTGGGGTCTAGTGATGGAAAAGGAGTGCACAGTTGGATCCCTCTACCTGCCAGCAACAGGCAGAGTCGCACATCAGTCGGTCAGACACACGAACTGTGGGGTAGGTAGCTTGAGAACCGGTCTTGGGCAGATAGAGAACACACAAGGACTGATCAGAGGGGAGAGTGCTATGGAGTTCCAGGGAACAAATAGGGAGGGTGCATACCCCACCCTGCAGAGAAACTGGCTTAGAGGACAGGGATGGAAAAAGCCTGGCTGGAGGCCTTAGCAATCACAGGATTACTGCACCCCCACATCAGGAGCAGTTTTCCGGGCTTGGAGAGGCAGCCCTGAACTCCATATTAGTGGCTCCCCCTAGTGGCCAGACAAGCAACCTCTGAGCTCGCTGAGGCTTAGCAAAGCTCCTCACTCAGGCTCTCACATTCCAGCCATGATCTATCTTGCTCCTCACCCATCTCAGAGGGAGTAAGAACCAAGCAACACCCTGGGAACTACAGACCCACTCCTAAAGCTTGGGGCATTCATGTACCCCACCTGGTGGACCAGTGCCTTTAATAGGCACAAAAGATTATCTCAGCAGCTGGGTCCTCCATGCAAACTACAATCAAAGACAGGGGGAACAATGCCATAGCTAAACATATTGCCTTCCAACTCAAGCAATTAAGGAGCAGTGGATTCATACCCACAAGTACAATCCACCAGCTCAGAGATTAATTTGGGGGAACAAATTCAATACACTCCATTGGGAAGTGGTGAAAACAACAGGTCAGAGGTAATGCAAGAGGTTCATGAAACCTTCTAAAACACCCCAAAGGCAACTCAGGACCAGCATTCCTCTCCCCAGCATGGTCAGGGATTGATCTTTGGGGACTCAGAGACAGGGCCAGGGCCATGAGCCAGCCCTAGCACCACCAGCTTTTGATGAAGAGGCCAGATGAGAGGGAATCAGTGAAAGAACTACAGAAACATGAAAAATCAGAGTGAAAGGACACCCCCAAAAGAAATCAATAACTCCTCAAAGAGGATACCAACCTCAATAAAATGGTTAAAATGACAGATGAAGAATTTCAAATACGGATTGTAGAAAAGCTCAATGAACTACAAGAGAAAATAGAAACCCAACACAAAGAAGCCATAAAAACAATGCAGGAAATGAATGAAAAATTATCTAAAGAAATCAAAGTATTAAAGAAAAACCAAACAGAAATTCTAGAAATAAAAAATTCACTCAGGGAATTACAAAACACAGTAGAAAACCTTAAGAATAGGCTAGATCAGGCAGAAGAAAAAAAATCAGAGTTTGAAGATAATGCCTATGAGCTAAACAAATCTGTTGAAGAGAAAGAACAGGCAAATAAGAATGAAAAAAGCCTACAACAAATGTGGGATTAATAAAGAGGCCAAACATAAGAATCATAGGCAGCCCTGAGGATAAAGAAGAAGAAACACAAGGGATGCATAATTTATTTGAGGGAATAATTGAGGAAAATGTCCCCAGACTAGCTAGAAATCTAGATATCCAGGTACAAGAAGCACTCGGGACTCCAGGGAAATTCATCATGAAAAGGCAATCACCACATCACATAGTCATTAGGCTGGCCAAAGTAAACACTAAAAAGGCACTCCTACAAACAGTAAGGCAAAAAAAGCAGACAACCAACAAAGGAAAATCTATCAGATTAACTGCAGACTTCTTAGTTGAAACCTTACAAGCCAGAAGGGACTGGGGACCCATCCTCAGACTTCCAAAGCAGAATAATGGCAAGCCTAGAATTTTGTATCCTGAAAAACTAAGTTTCATATATGAGGGTTAAATAAAGTCTTTCTCAGACAAGCAGTAGCTGAGGGAATTTTCAATGACTAGACTTGCCCTGCAGGAAGTACTCAGACCTGCATTATATACTGATAAAAGTGCAATAGACGTGCACCAGTGTAAAATCAACCAAAAGATAAAGTTCAGAACCCAGATACCACAATGGCTCAAGAGATAAAACAAAGCAATAAGTGTCTACTCAACAGGATGAACAGAAACCCACCCCACATATCAATTCTTTCAATAAATGCAAATGGTTTGAACTCCCCACTTAATAGCATAGGCTGTCTGAATGGAAAAAAAAATACAAGCCAAGTATCTACTGTCTCCAGGAAATGCATCTAACCCACAAAGACTCGTTCAAACTCAAGGTGAAGGATGGAAAACAATATTCCATGTAAATGAATACCAAAAGAAATCTGGTATAGCCATTCTCATATCAAATAACATAGTCTTCAAATAACAAAAGTAATTAAAGACAGTGATGGTCATTATTATATAATGGTGAAGGGAACAATTCAACAAGAATACTTAACAATCCTAAGTATTTATTCACCTAACACAGGAGCACCAGATACATAAAAAAAAATTCTACTTGATCTAAACACAATGAAAAACAGCAACACCATAATAGCAGGGGACTTCAATACCACACTGACAGAACTGGACAGACACTCCAGACAGGAAATAAGCAAAGAAACAATGGAATTAAGCAGAACTCTAGAACAAATGGGCCTAACAGATATTTACAGAACATTCTACCCCCAAAATAATAAATATAGGTTCTTCTCATCAAGAATTGATCATGTGATCAATTCTTTAAAATTGGTCACATCCTAGGCCACAAAACAGGTGTCAACAAATTAAAAAAAATAGAAATTATATCATGTATCTACTCAGACCACAGTGGAATAAAATTAGAAATCAATTCCAACAGGAACACTTATCTCTACACAAGATCATGGAAACTAAACAACATATCTCTGAATGAGAGTTGAGTCAAGGAGGTGATAAAGAGGACATCAAAAATATAATTTAGTTAGATTCTACTAACTAAATGATAATGGGGACATAAATTATCAAAATCTGTGGGATACAGCAAAAGCAGTCCTGGGAGGAATACTCATAGCCTTACATGCCCACATCCAAGTGACAGAAAGATCACACATCAACAATCTAATGAATCATTGGAAGGAACTGGGAAGGAAGAGCAAACCAATTTTAAACACAGCAGAAGAAAAGAAATAACCAAAATTAGAGCAGAACTAAATGAAACTGAGACCAAAAGAACTACACAGAAGATTGATGAAGCAAAAAAGATGATTCTTCAAAAAGATAAACAAAATTGACAGTCCTCTTGCTAGATTAATGAGAAGCAAAAAGGAAAGAATTTTAATAAGCTCAATCAGAAATGAAAAAGGAGAAATTACAACTGATACCACGGAAATACAAAATATCAGCTCTGAATACTACAAAAATCTCTATGCACATAAACTTGAAAACATGGAGGAAATGGACAAATTCTTAGATACATACAGCCTCCCTAGGCTCAATCAGGAAGAAATAGAATTCCTGAACAGACCAATATCAAGCACCGAAGTTGAAGCAATAATAAAAATCTTTCCTAAAAAAAAAGTCCTAGTCCAGATGGTTCACACCTGAATTCTACCAGACCTACAAAGAACTGTTGCCTATCCTGAAGAAATTATTCCCCAACATCAAGAAGGAAGAAATCCTCCCCAACCCATTTTACAAACCCAACATCACCCTGATACCAAAGGCAGGAAAGGACTTAACCAAGAAAGAAAACGACAGACTGATATCCCTTATGAATATAGATGCAAAAATTCTTAGTAAAGTCCTAGCAAATCAAATTCAGCTGCTCATCAAAAAAATAATCCATACGACCAAGTGGGCTTCATCCCAGAGATGCAGGGATGGTTCAACATATGCAAATCTATAAATGTATTCATCACATAAACAAAAGTAAAAATAAAGACCATATGATCCTCTCAACAGATGCAGAAAAAAAAAATTTGACAAGATTCAGAACACTTTTATGATAAGAACAGTTAGCAAAATAGGCATAGACAGTTCTTATTACCTCAAAATGATAAAAGCCATGTATGACAAACCCGCAGCCAATATCATACTGAAGAGGGAAAATTGAAAGCATTCCCATCTAGAACTGGAACCAGACAAGGTTGCCCTCTATTACCACTTCTATTCAACATGGTGCTAAAAGTCCTAGCCAGAGCAATCAGACAAGAGAAGAAAATCAAGGGGATCCAAATGGGGAAAGAGAAGGTGAAACTATTACTCTTTGCTGATGACATTATCTTATATCTAGAAAACCCCAAAGATTCTGCCAAGAGATTACTGGAATTGATAAATACGTTTGTCAGAGTCTCATGTTAAAAAATCGATGCACACAAATCAGTAGCATTCATATATGCCAACAACAGTCTAAGTGAGAACCAAATCAAAGACTCAATATTCTTTCACAATAGCAACAAAGAACATAAAATACCTAGGAGCGTATTTAACCAAGGAAGTGAAAGACCTCTACAGGGAGAACTATGAAACACTACAGAAGGAAATAGCAGAGGATGTAAACAGGTGGAAAACCATAATGTGCTCATGGATTGGCAGAATCAACTTTGTTAAAATGTCTATACCACCCAAAGTGATCTCCAGATTCAATGCAATCCCTATTAAAATACCAACATCATTTTTTGCAGATCTAGAAAAAATAATTCTAGGCTTCCTATGGAACCAGAGAAGACCCTGTACAGATATAGCAACCTTAAGCACAAAGAACAAATTGGGAGGCATCAGTTTACCAGACTTCAATCTATACTAGAAGGCTATAATAACCAAAACAGCATGGTACTGGCACAAGAACAGAGACATAGACCAATGGAACAGAACTGAGAACCAAGATATAAAACCATCCTCATATAGGCATCTGATCTTTGACAAAGTAGACAGCAATATACAATGGGTAAAAGAATCTCTATTCAATAAATGGTGCTGGGAAAATTGCATAGTAACATGTAGAAGACTGAAACAGGATCCTCACCTCTCACCTCTCAAAAAAATCAAATCATAATGGATAACAGACTAAAACCTAAAGCATGAAACCATAAGAATTTTAGAAAAAAATGTTGGAAAAACTCTTATAGACATTGACCTAGGCAAAGAATTTATAAAGAAGACCCCAAAAGCAATCACAGCACAACAAAAATAAATAAAAGGGACCTGATCAATTAAAAAGCTTCTGCACAGCCAAGGAAACTATCACTAGAGCAAACAGACAACCTACAGAATGGGAGCAACAACATAATTTTGAGATAGATCTGCACGTGGAGAAAATATACACATTATGCTCATTTGCTCACACAGAAATGCTAAAATGACAAGAGTTAGCAAGGAAAAGAAGATGGGAAACATTTTTACACAAAGGCCAGATGCATGCTTCTCCCTTGATGATGATCCCTCCATCGTTTCCTTTTTAATTGTCTCATCTTAAGCTTTGAGTGGATGGCATTTTGTTGAACAATGCCTGGTATTTGAAAAAGATTGTGTAACTCTAATGAATTCTAGGGTTGTGTTTGTTTGTTTGTTTGTTTGTTTCAAAAAATGGTCAGCAAAATGCCTGTAGTCCCAGCTACTCAGGAAGTTGAGGTGGGAGGATTGCTTGAGCCCAGGATTTTGAGACCAACTGGGAAATACAGCAGGACCCCATCTTCAAAAAAAATCCCCAATTTTTTGAGACTTAAATTGCTATGTTGCCCATATCTTAGGTGACTCTTTATCTACATACTTGCTAATGGTACCAAAGCTATAAAAATGGAATGCTGGAATTTCTTGTGTTGCCTTGAGAAGCACCACATAAACTAAGTTCTCTGAAGAACTTTCTTCAGAGAATGAATTTAGATCTATTATTATTTTTAAATGAACCTTACAACCTAAGATAAATATTATCAGTCCCTTAAACTATTCCTTGCAATACAATATCTCCACATATAACTTTGTCTTGAAGATCTCATTGGTAGCTCTTTAGTGTTGTCTCTACTACAATGTAGTGTGAAAACTAGAAAACATATTCCCAGGTTTCTTTTCTTCCTTTTTTCCTGCCTCCTTCCCTTCTTTCCTTACATTTTTCCTTTCTTTTCTTTCTTATATCAATTATTTATCAATTATCTAATATATACTCTACATAACTGCAGTTTGACTTGCAGTTGATCTTAAACTCCAAAGACAAGGATTAAGTGATTTGTGGGTGGGGATAGAGTGGTTAGGGGTTGTTTCTGAAAAATATGGAATATGTCATAAAGGATTAAAAGTGCTGCATACCTCTAGCAAGTGTCCTTTCTACCTCAGAGATGCAGATACAGAGCTTGAAACTATATTTGGGATAACTAATGACTTCCCTTGACTCCCATTCCACATACATATATGACATGATTTGGCCAAGCCTAGCCTAAGTTGTTTCCATCACTCACCAAACTCAGGACAGAGACACAGCTCTGTGGATGGTAGTGCAGCTTGGGCCCTCATGAGGCTCCCTGCTTTGAACAAAATGGCAAGTGAGAAGGTTTATACATCCCTGGTTCTTGCACTCCTTGGAAGCTCACACCTAATCCCTGTGGCATAGGCTATCAGAGAAGCAATAAATGTGCGTGTGCCATCCAGAGCTGGCCATTGCTAATTATGGTGGATCTTTGCTAGCTCTGCAGAATAACACATTGTACGATCTCAGAACACGCAACCAGTTTTGTGTCAGGCTTCTTTCTTTTGTTCCCAGACTGAGACTATCTTCATCACCCAGACATAGAAGTTACCCCAAAAGCCCTAGCTGTCCTGGCCCAAGAAACATCTTATATCACATTCAGAACTCCAAGACATATAACCATTGATATCCTCCAAACAAAGCATGCCCTCTCTCCAAATCCAATAGTTTTTTCTTAAATTGTAAATATGCTGGAATTTGGAGTGAAATATCTATACCACTGTTTTTATGAATGATGATATTAATAGATGTTCTCCAAGATAAATTCATTTTTCACTGATTGGTGTTCATTACAATAAACATACAGCTTACTTATCATGCAGCTTACTTTTTCTCTGCTATTCTCCCTTCTTCTCGCTCCACCCTCTCAAAGTGAGTTCTTCCTATTCTCTAAACAATGATTTTAAGGGGTTGGAGAGATAAAAGATGATTCATCAGGAGCACAGCATGGGCCTGAAGTGTTTTTTTTTTTGAAACTGAGAAGAGAGTGATAGAAGGTACACATTCTGGTTGCAGTAGGTGTGGAGCTGGGAAGAAATGGCCTGGAGAATTGAGGTAGGGACCAAGTTAGGGATGAGGCACAGAAGGCAACTCAGGTGAATCCTGATTATGCACTAGTTCAGTTATTCTCCTGAAAGAGTCACATTACTCAATGTAACGGTATACTCATGGCTAAGATTTAATATTGAAAACAACACAATGCAGGATCACCAGTAAAAAAGTGTACATAGGCGAAGTCTAGCAGATACAGTCTTCCAAGATTTTTCTCTGGCTCTGCAATGGTTGTACTAGCTGTGAACCTCAGAGACACATGAGAGATGTCTCTATTCAAGGAAGCCTTCTTGAGTTGTAAAGTCCAGAGTTCTTATAGAGAGCTTTGCCATATGACCAGCACGTGCAGACCCCGTACGAGGGAACAGGTGCACACATAAATTTCATGTTTACTTTACAAATGCTATCAACCTGATTCATCTTGAGGGGCTTCTTTCATCGTAGATAATAGCATCATTACTCAGGAACTATTTGAATGTTCCAGAGAATTAGTTCTCGAGTTTGGTAAAGGTCATCTACATGGCGACAAAGGTAGGCACTGCTACAATGATTCTTTACTTGTGGGCATCTCTTGTAACTTTCAGAAGTATGCTATGCCTGCACAGGAAATGTGTTAGAATTCAGCATGTGTAAAACATGGCTAGATTCTAATGTGGCCTAAGAATATTTTGATCCCAGGTGACAGAAAATATGTTTATTATATATACATATACATTAAATAGAATGAAATAAGGAAGGGAAAGATAAACAATAAACTCAGATTTGTTTGGTTACATTTAAGGATTTAGTTTAAGGTCTATGGTTCAGTGATTTATACAGAAATATTTTCTTTTATTGAACCTGTTTTACTTAAAATTTTCTGACTCCTGTGTACCAAAATATTATAATTTAACAAAATTAAGTGGAAAAGTATATGTTTGTTTGTTTTATTATTCCTGCATATTTTATGTGCTTGAAGTATTTTCTAATAATAGTAGTGATAATATGTATAAAGGAGAAAGAGAGATTGAGTTAAAAGCGTGATTGAAGAATCCCATATATCAAGAGGAGTTAATTGAAAGGTGAAAATAGTTTATTATTCTTGGAATAAAGGAGATTACAACTCTTTCTTTGAGATCAGAAAGAATAATTTGATGGTAGAAATAGAAATAAATAACTTTCTGTATGTGAAATTGAATAGGGGGTATTGTGTGAAATACAAGTGATTTAGGAAGAGTGGCCAATGTTTGAAATGTCACAGCTGTGGATGACAGATAGAGAGAGCCACCATGCATTACAGCAATACGTTGCTAGCACTGACAGACTAAATGAGTTAGAGACCATTAATTTGTAGTCATTCCAGTATGAAAATTCTAGTGTTATTCTTAATCAGGACTCAAAAGTATAAGAGTAGAAAATATAAAGATATTTAAATTGATTCCAAAGTTAGGTTTAGACCTGAAAGGTATGAAAAATAAGGAGGCATGAATATTGAGGGGGTTTTTATGCAGTATGTGTGGTCCAAAGTGAATATGAAAGGCAAGGAAATAATGATGGTTGCCATAGATTTATAGAAGCTGAGGGATTGAAGGACTGAAACTAGACGTTTCAAGGCCAAAGTTGAGGAGCTGTGAAGTCAAGGAGTAAGCATGTTTGAAAGACAGGACCTTATGCTACAGATTGACACACTGAATTTGAAGATTATGCCTTTTATGAATGACGACTTTCAGATTCTGGCTACTAATAGGGATGTTGATACAGTGAATTTAGGTAGTGATTGTTGACATTGTAAATTTCATGGTTTTATAGTTTTTTTCAATACCAGATATTAGATATTCGTTTGTTTATTGGTTTCTTTCTTGTGAACCCCTACTTCAACAACATCGTAAAGAAAAGAAACTACATTTGAGAGAAAGAATTTTGTTGAATTTACAGTATATTTCTGACTCTTCAAAAGGTTAAGGATAAAGTAGATAATTACTAAATAACCATCATATTATCAAACATATGTAGATAATGCAAAAATTATGTTTTTCATTCTTTATGAAATGAACTATAATACTCTCAATTTTTCTTACCAAAATATATGAGCCTTTGGACTGAAAAGTAATGAGAATATTTCAGTATTTCAAAATTTTAATTTACTAAAGAATTTTTGTTTTTCAATATATATTTATTCAAAGCATGGGATATAAATAGTTTTAAAGTTTATCCAACCTAATATCCCATGTAATTGAAAAGAGTCAGTGGTCAAGTAGAGCCTTTTGGGGCATTATAACAGCAAGGCTCTTGGTTTCATAAAGTATTCTCTCTGGATAGTCCTCATTGTGCAACTAATCTCTTTTATAATAACTTCAAACATAAAAATTCTTGGATGACACAATTATTTATTATAGTTTGGGAGCTGTTTCACATATTTTATATATGGCACGTTGAAAATAAATCATTTAGGCAAGGTGCTATTGGGGATAAATTAGAAATCGTGAGTTGTCTTGATGATAGTGATACAGAACAAAATGGTGATGATGATAATCATAAGGATTGTAAAGTTGTTAATAAGTAAATGGGAAAATGAAAACTGTGCCAAGAGTTTCACCTGGCATTTCCTTTTGTCTGTGACCTATATTGCAATGTAAGCCAGAAACCTTTTTTATTTTCATTACAGTAAAAAAGCTTTGACTGTTTACTCTCAAGTATGTATATATAGTCGGTGGATAACATATGGTGCCAATGCATGACAGGGGAGGAGTTTTTCTGAATAAGAATGTCTCAAAGAAAAATTTGGCTAATAGATAACTTGCAGAGAGGTCCATTGATAAATAGATTCAAAATGGTTATGAAAATACAAGTAACATTAAAATGGGGACAATGTTATTAACTGTGGCACATAAAAATCATAATATGGAAAGGTACAGATGCATACATTTTAAAATGATATATAAACATAGGCATATTTCAAGGTGAAATGTATTAACAACTATATGATTAATAGAGATATTTTAAATACAGCAGCATATCATTATACTGAATTTAGTCTGATATATCTGTCCTTATAAAGTGTCATCCTAGTCATTTAACTTAGGATAGGATATAAATTCCCCTCAGCATGATGTTTGCCATACATATATGAGAGATAAGTTGTGGCTTAAATAATTCAACAACCTTCGTTGAATTATATGGGTGTCAAGTAGTTTTACATCCATAAATGCAAAATTTAATGGCTCTCTCTAACATCAGGTGCCACTATTATTCCTATCCTTGGATAAGAGAAGACTAAGATTGGAAAACAATTATTTTGTTTTCTTAGCACTTGAGAAATGACTTTCTTATCTTCACAGTCCAACAACTTCACCATTTCTTAAAACTTGCCTTTTATAAGCAATCTTAAAAGAATTAATGAATCCAACTTTATTTTGTCCAACTGAACTAGGAAAGCCCTTACCTCCTACTCACTGTAAATATCCCAATCTATGTTGCTCTATAAGAAGTCACAACTTATTTGGTATGAAGAACTGTGAAAAGACACTGAAGAGACTATCTTGTATATGTACAATTCATTTAAATATTAAAGTAATGAATGGGAAGTTATTGAATTTAAATGATGAATAAATATGGCATAAAGTCTAATTAAGGGTATGTCCTTTGGAAAGCAGAGAGTAAACCACAAACCACGTTTTGTAAAATAAGTTCTGAGATAAAACTATCATCTCAGCTAAAAATCAACTGTAAAAAGAAAAATTACATGATAAATTTAAAATATAGCTACAGCTGAAAGAGTAAAGTATAGACTGTGAAATTTGCGAACACAAAATATACTAGAAACTATTTCATTGTCTTCATATCTACGTAGAAATAGACATGAAAGACCATTTTACATAGAAAAGCTGGATTAGTGTCCTCTTATTGTTATATCCATCTATCAATATTTACTTTATAAATGTTACTTGGGATTCTTCTGGTCTTTTTTTGATGAAGAGCTTCAGAATTTTTGCTCGGATCTGCCTGGTTTTCACCACATACACAATGGGGTTCATCACAGGAGGCATGAGGAAATGCATGTTGGCCATGGTCACATAGACATGTGAGGGAAGACTTGGGCCAAAGCGGTGCAGCATAGAAAGGCAGATCATGGGTGTGAAGAAGACAATCACCGCAGAGATGTGGGAGATGCAAGTGTTGAGGGCCTTGAGCCGGGCACCATGGGAAACAACGTTTAATACAGTTTTCAAAATCAACACATAAGAGAGCACAATGAGGAGAAAGTCAAGTCCCATAGTGGATAGCACCACAAACAGTCCAAAGATACTATTGATCCTGGTGTTGGAGCAGGAGAGCTTTATAATGTCAGGATGCAGGCAGTAGGAATGAGAAAGTACATTGGAGCGACAGAAGCACAGCCTCCTCAGGAGGATGGGAGGGGGCACCTGTACAGTCAAGGTTCGTGAAACAATAGCTAAACTTATTCTGGCGATCACACTATTCGTGAGGATGGAAGAATAGTGCAATGGACGAGAAATGGCCACATAGCGGTCAAAGGCCATTGCCAGTAGGATGGCTGACTCAAAATCCTGGAAGGTGTGTATGAAGATCATTTGGGTGAAGCAAGCAGAAAAGGTCAGCTCTCGAGCATCCAGCCAGAAGATCCTCAGCATTGTGGGGAAGGTGAAGAGGGACAGACCCAGATCAGAGGCAGCTAGCATGGCCAGGAAGAGGTACATAGGCACATGGAGGGCCTGCTCTCTCCAGATAACTGTCATGATGGTCACGTTACCCACCAAGGTAATGAGGAACATGGCACAGAAGGGTATGGAGATCCAGATGTGCACAGCCTCCAGCCCAGGAATGCCTGTCACCAGGAAGGTGGAGAAGAATGAGGTGGT
The DNA here is from genome assembly GCA_023783475.1 of Daubentonia madagascariensis. NCBI lineage: Eukaryota > Metazoa > Chordata > Mammalia > Primates > Daubentoniidae > Daubentonia > Daubentonia madagascariensis. The sequence goes on along the minus strand of JAKFHU010002465.1, from coordinate 585,907 downwards.
GCTATTGTCAGGAAGCATGATGCCAGGGCTGCATACCTTTCCTAGAATGAAATGCATTTTCTCAGACACAGATGATAAAGTTTGACTTGATCATTTATTTGACTACTCATCATACCTCTTCTTTTAAACTGCTCATGATATGTGTCTAATATGAAATTGAATGCTTTTTCCCAATATATAGCATCTGAGCTTTTAGACTAGAAAACAAGACCTTTCTTGATCAGATTCCCTAGATATTGTATCTTATTGAAGGAAAAATAAGAAAGAAACAAAGCCTTGATATTTAATGTCTCTAAGTCATTTAATTTATATAAATATAATTTAGAATTGAAAATCTAGAATAAACAATGTGCCATAAACAAAATTCTTTTAGAAGTTCATCCAATTCATACCTGTTATTGTAATTAAGGTAGTAGATCATGACCAGGGTATTTCTTACTGCCTTGGTCAGTATCAATACCTGTTAGATAATCCTACTCAAAATATAGTTCATGGGCACATTTAAATATGCTATATTTTCTGCATGTGATGAGTACAGAAATTGATAATAAACATATAGAAACATTACATCATCCCAGAAACAGATGTTAAAATTTGACTTAGTTTTTAGACTGTGAATGTATATACTCTAGGATAAATCATTACTAACCTCATGAAAACATTTCTTTTAAACTGATCCTGGCTCTCTGTATAAGATTAAATGCTGTTTCTTAATATACATCTGAGCCCAAACTAGAAAATAATAACTTTTCTATTGAGCAAATTCCCCAAATGCGTTAGCTAAGTGAAAGGAAAAAAAAATCTTGATTTGTAATTTATCTAAGTCACAAAACTGATATAATGATATTTTAAAATGCAAAATTCAAAATAAATCATTTTAAGTGAAGTCCTCCATAAAATACTGTAGATTCACAACCTATGCTGTAGCAATAGTAGTACATTTTTCTATGAATTCCTTACTACCTCAGTCAAAAATGATGTTAGACCAATTAGACCATGTTATACTACTTGTTCATCGCATGTTTTGATCTGTTTTTTTGCTACAAAGATATGAGTGCAGAAATTGAAAATAATCATTTAGAAAAATTTACATGAGTGTGATATAATAATTCTGTTTCTTTGCTTTAATAATAAAATTCCTGCCTCCGTTTTTTGGATGCAATTTCATTATTTTATAAAAATTCATGTTTATTTACAATTTATACAGCATTTACAAAATGGTTTGTGATGGATTTCTGTTCTTTTTCAAGTGGAACTTTACCATCATATAACTTAAGAAGCACTGTGTTACATGACTACTTATTGTTGAACATAAACATATTTTTTCCCTTAATTACATGTAAAGGAAAATAAAAACAAAATTTCTATACAATTCAGAATATAGAAGTCATCATTGTAAATTATTTAATACTCATTTAAAAAGTGTGTAGGCTCTATCTAATTTTATGGAGATAATTTTTAAATTTTTAATCAATAATGTATAAAGATATTTTATACAGTGACTATATATTTGTCATAGTAACTAGTTTATTTCTAATCACAATATAGCAAAAACTTTATACAATGACTACTTTATGGAATTAATTTGGTATTGGTCATTTGCTTTTATTTTATTCAATGAAATATTTGATAAATACTTTTGTCCACATGCCCAACCCTTAAATAGGTTTTAAGATTACAGCAAAGATCAAAGTTAGCAGAATTAACTACTGTAATTATAAACAACAGACAACTGGCAAATACCCAACTATAATGTTCAATATGTCAGAGATGAGGCCATCTTTATGATCTTTTTTACCATAACTTATTTATTCCGGGCAAAGTATGTTGCCGACACATGTGTGTCTCTTTCCCACAGATTTCAAAAGCCACGTATTCTCTAAGTTCACCCCTCACCACTTCTATGTTTATGAAACCAAACACGCATTACATATACTCTTCACACCATCTGTAATCATCCCCACAGACAATAAACTTTAAAATATTTGCAGATAATAATCATCCCAATTTCTCACTATTTTCATTCACTAATGTCATTGCTGCTATTTTTTGTGGACCTTTGTGGAGATATGCACTTTAAAATCCTGCGTGGAAGCATAGAGTCTCTAGCTGTGGGAGCCTACGTATCTCCCAGGTGATTCAATTAAGATGCCCCTTGAATCCAACTTTTGATGAAGGAAAAGTCCTAGAGAAAACAGCTAAAATAAAGGACTCTTCCTCAAAGTCTCACCCTCCTTGCTCTGGTATCAAGTATAAGGAGCATAAGGATCCTGCTCATTTCTTTCAGCTTTCATTTGGAATACATTCAATTTGTCAGAAGCACAATCTGGGTCAATTTAGATGAGACTTGCAGAAGTGACCAAAGGGATTAATTTATATTCTTCATATTATATTTAAAAAAAGAGAGAGAGAGAAAAATAAAATCAGCCCCAGAAGCTTTATGGGCATTTTTTTCCCCCTTAACTTAGGATTTTGCTGGGTCAGGGGAGGCGGAAGAAGTCTAGAAAACTCACTTTCTGTTTGAGGAGAGCACATTCTGCCTAGCCTAATCTTTGCGCCACCTGGTGTTTAGTGTCTGCAGCCGAGTTTCTATTCAATGCCTTTTCCCATCATGGGTTCTCTGGCATTTTCAGAATCTATACTCTCTGTTCTCAAGGGATGTTCATGTTCAGGGGTAAGGTTGAACCTCAAAGTCAGTGTTACGATAGGCACGGATAGCACCCCGCTTTTCCAGTTTAGGAATAATCTTCTATGTGGTTCAGTACCACTGTCGAAAAATCTCATGATTTTGAGAAAAACAAATCAGAAATGGTTTCACAGAAAGAAATGTTCCTAAGATGCCTGAGATCCTTGTACTACAGGCTAGAGTTTCTCCACACACTAACTTATCCAAAGTTTCTTTGATCTTTATGTTTCCGTACTCAATTTGGGTAAACTTTGTCTTGTTCTCTCACCTGGCATCTCAAGGTAGCTCAGTTGCTAAAGTCCTGCAAGGAAAGATTTCTCTTCCATGTTCAAGATCAAATATGCTTGTGACCTGATTTAAGTTACTATATTATTTGTGCAGATCTCCCTTAAGAATAGAAATCTCCTGGGATACCCTTTCTTCTTGATCTGAGAGGTATAATTAACCTTTTATACTTCTAAGAATGAAACAAAAATGGTCCAAGTTCTGTGTACTTTTTCTGTGTCAGATGAGTTGAAAATCAAACCAACCAGACTAGAATTTCATATGGTAGGTATCAATTAAGTGTTGGTATCAATCTAATTCTATTAGAAGTCTATTTAAAAATGAGTTATATTCATTTTAGGATCATCTATATTTTCTGTAATATATTTGGGGAAGTGTGAAAAGTTTATTTCATCTAAAGCTCCTCATTGAAGTCTAATATCACTTCAATTCATATGAAATGTTTCAGACATGGAAAACTATTTAGTATATGTAGAAACTACCTTAGTGTTCAGAAATGACCAACTATATCTGCTTTCCTGCCATTATTTTTATCCATTCCAATACACTTACACAAACATAGAAATGTATGTGAGTGGACCTTTTTTGACATGGAATTTTAAGTGGCAATAAGATTATGATATTTTAGGAAATCATATACCTGAAATCAAGGACATTTACAGTATTGGTTAAAATTCAGTGAACAAAAAATTCATATAGAATTAAATACAGGCACAGAAAAAAGTACAAGTGTAACTGGCAAAATATGAATAAGTAGATGTATCTATGGCAATATTGTGCCTGTGATATTGAACTACAGTTTTGCAAAATGTTGCCATTGAGAAAAACTGGATAAATGGTGCACAATATCTCATTGTGTTACTTCTTACAGCTACATGTGAATCTCAAGTGATCCCAATAATAATTTCAATAAAAATTAAAGTAGCAAAAAATGTGACTATGTCAGTAGAATCTCCTTAAGTAGAGTTGAGCTAGGCAATCTTAAAAACTAGTACTTCTTTTTACGTTTTTTTAACATATATTACTGAATTTATCACACCATAAAAGCAAACTAGTTTCTTTTTAAATTAACAAATAAAAATTGAATGTATTTATGGCATATAACATGATGTCTTAATATATGGATACATTCTGGAAAGGCTAAATCAAGGTAGTTAACATATACATTGCTTCACATTTTTTTTTTGTTATAAGAACACTTAAAAACTACCCTTAGCAATTTTCACATGTAAAATATATTCTTGAACTTAATCCTCTTGTCTGCTTAAAATTTTATATCCTTTGGCCAACATCGTCCCAATCCCCCCACCCTGCACCTCTGGTAATCACTACTTTACCTTCTGCTCCTATGAGTTCAACTTTTTTAGATTCTATGTATATGTAAAATTATGTAGTATTTGTCTTTCTGTGCTTGGTTTATTTCATTTAACATAATGTCCTCTAGGTTCATCCATTTTGTTACAAATTACAGGATTTCCTTTTTCTGAGGCTTAATAGTATTCCGTTTTGTATACATACCACATTTCTTTATTTGTTAATCCATTGATAATAGACAATGGAGTTGATTCCATATCCTGGCTATTGTGGATATTGCTGCAATGAATGTGGAAGTGCAGATATCTCTTTTATAAACTGATTTCATTTTTTTTTTTGGATATACGGTCAGAAGTGGGATTGCTGGATCACATGGTAGTCCTATTTTTAATTTTTTGAAGAACATCTATAATGTTTTCCATAATGGCCATATTAACTTACATTTTCACCAACAGTGTACATGTGTTCCCTTTTCTCCACATCCCCTCCAGCACTTGTTATATTTGTCCTTTTGATAATAGCCCTTCTAACAAGTGTGAGGTGATATCTCACTGTGATTTTAATTCATATTTCCCTGATGGTTAGTGACATGGAGCATTTTTTCATATACTTCTTGGCAATCTACATGTCTTCTTTTGAATAATGTCTGCTCTGGGTTTTTGCCCACCTTTTAATAGAGTTATTTGTTTTTACTATTGAGTTATTTGAGTTTCTTATATATTTTGGGTATTAGTTCCTTAATCAAAATGTATGGTTTGCACATATTTTCTCCCATTCCATAGGTTGTCTCTTCACTCTGTTGATTGCTTCTTTTTCTGTGCAGAAGCTTTTAGTTCAGTGCAGTCTCATTTGTCCATTTTTGCTTTTGTTGCCCATGTTTTTAGGGTCATCTCCAAAAAATCATTGTCCAGAGCTTTTCCTCTATTTTTTGTTCCTGTGGTTTTACAATTTCAGTTCTTATGTTTAAGTCTTAAATTCATTGTGAGTTGATTTTTGAATATGGTATGAAATGAGGGTCTGATTTCATTCTTCTGCATGTGGATACCCAGTTTCCCAACACGTATTGAAGAGATTGCGCTTTTCCCATTGTGTTTTTGGCATCTTTGTGAAAAACCAATTGAACGTAAATATGTGGGTTTATTTCTGGGCTTGCTATTCTATTCCATTAGTCTATGTGTCTGCTTTTTATGTCAGTACCATGCTGTATTGATTATTATAGCTTTGTAGTATATTTTGAAATTAGGTAATGTGATACTCCTGCTTTGTTATTCTGTTTGTATTTGTTTTGTTTTGTTTTGTTTGTTTGTTTTAGTTTTGCTCAATATTGCTTTCATTATTTGAGGTATATTTTGCTTCCCAATGAATTTTAGTATATTTTTCCTATTTCTGTGAAAAATGACAATGGAATTTTGATTGGAATTGCATTGAATGCAGGTCACTGAGTAGTATTGACATTTTGACAATATTAATTCTTCTAATTCATGAACATGGTCTATCTTTTCATTTATTTGTATATTCTTAAATTTCAATTTCTTCCATTAATATTTACAGTTTTCAGTGTGCAGATATTTTACCTCCTAGGTTAAATTTATTCCTTAAGTATTTGTGTGTGTGTCTAGCTAATGCAAATGGGATTGTTTTCTTGATTTATTTTTCAGATAGTTTGTTGTTAGTACATAGAACAATGCTGATTTTTATATATTGATTCTGTATCTTGGAACTTTACTGAATTTGTTTACTAATTCTAACAGTTTTTTGGTGGATTCTTTAGGGTTTCTATATATAAGATCATGCTATCTGCAAACAGAGACAATTTAACTTCTTCCTTTCCAAATTGAATGTTTTTAATTATTTCCTTGTGTAATTGCTTTGGCTAGAACTTCCAGTACTATGCTGAATAAACAAAATAGTTTTAACCTCTTTTATCTTTGGAGAAACTGATATAAAGGTAAATTAATTTACTAACCCCAAATAAGATAGTTCATTTTGGTAGATAGATAATCTAGAGTTGAATGGTCATTCTGCTTCCACTAGTATATTTATTCTTCTTCTAATTCAATACACTATAAAATAACATCAAAGTTATAAATTGTACAGGCCTAAATTTGATTGGTAAATTAGTTTTCCCTAAAACAATGAATATATTTCAATAGAAAAGAACCAATTATATGAACACTTGAGTTCACATGTGTGCAGATCAGCTGTCGTGTTGAGTTCTTCCCAACCTGAAGCATTCTATACTCATTTGATAACAATACTAAGAAAATATGAAGGCACAAGTGTATAAAAAGTATAGTACCTGAGATAAAAATTTCATTTTCATTGGGTTATTTTCATTTCTGTTGTTGAGTTGTAGAGGTTTTCTTATATATTTTGAATTAGTCACTTATTTTATATATATGGCTTACAAATATATTTTTATACTCTGTTGTTTCTTTTTCCTTCTGTTGATTGTTTCCTTTGTTATATGAAGCTCTTTTGTTTGATGTAGTCCTATGTGTCTATTTTTGTTTTTGTTGCTTGCGCTTTTCTTGTCATATCCAAGAAATCATTACCAAGACCAACGTCAAGGCCTTAGTAGACCCTGCTTTCATAAGCTGAATTTGTAAATGATATCTGATTTTCCCAGCCTCCTTTTCCCAGATTTTAGAAAATCTTACTGAATATTCTTATTTTCATGGCAATATAGTTATTTACATAGGTTCAGTAAGAGTTTGTTTGTTTGTTTGTTTGTTTTTACTCTGACATAATTGGACATATTGGTTCTGGAACAATATCCTTGCTTGAAATGTCATACAAGGTTTGTCTGCAAAGTATCCAGCCATTGTCAATATAACGAGAAGGGTTACACGACATCAATGTAACCTGGCAGCCAAGGAGAGTGGACTGGAATGCACATGAGGGAACAATGATGACATCACTGTACTAGTCAGTAGGGCACTAGATGCTGTTCAGTGAGCATGTGTACTGTATGGCTGTCACATTCAAAATGACTGAGCGAGTAGAGGAACAAATCTGCATCAAATTTTGTGTTAAACTTGAACATTCCTCTGCGGAAACCATTCAAATCATTCAGAAGGCTTTTGGGGACGATGCAATAAGTGCAGCACAAATAAGAGTGTGGCACAAATCCTCCAAAGATAGTCCAGAATCTGTTGAAAGTGACCCATGTTGAAGAAGGCCTGCAACAAGCAGAACACCTGAAAATGTTGAACAAGTATAGTCTGCAATCAACAAAGATCAACGACTGATAGTGAGAGAACTAGAAGCTGATCTGCAGATTCCGAAAAGTACTGTGTCCGAGATTTTGACACAGAATCTTGGCATGAAGCATGTTGTGGCAAAATGTGTTCTGCGGCTTCTGCTACCAGGGCAGAAGGAACATTGTGCTGCATTTGCTAATGACTTGCTTCAAACCCCTACCAATGAACCAGATTTCCTCAATAAGGTCATAACCGGAGATGAATCTTGGGTCTATGGTGCTGATCCGGAAATGAAGGCTCAGTCGTCCCAATGGAAGGCTCCTAGTTCTCCACACCTGAAGAAGGTGTGCCAAAGGCAAAGTCGCAGCAAGCTCAAGACCACATTAACTGCGTTTTCTGATTGGGAAGGTGTTGTCCAACATAAGTACACTCCTCCAGGCCAAACGATTAATAAGGAGTACTACCTCAGTGTTCTTCATTGGTTGGGAGATGCAATGTGACGAAAACAGTCACAGCTGTGGGCAACTAGTGATTGGCAGCTTCATCAGGACAATGCACCTGCCCATGCATCATGTCTCGTGCTTGGCAAAACATCAAATCACCCAGGTGACTCAGCCCCTCTACAGCCCAGATTTGGCACCCCGCGACTTTTGGCTTTTCCCAAAACTAAAATCACCTTTGAAAGGGAAGAGATTTCAGACTGTACATGAGATTCAAACAAGGCAGCTGAAGTTGATTCCCACAAAGGATTTTGCAGTGTTTTGAACAGTAGAAGAGACACTGGGAGAACAGTGTGAGGTCCCAAGGTGCCTACTTTGAAGGGCACCTTTGAGTTGTCACTGTCCTGTGTGCAATGTTTCTTGTATCTTGTATCTTCTTTAATAAATGTCTCCATTTTTTATATTACATGGCTGGATATTTTCCAGGCAGACCCCGTATTTGAGATGATTCTTATTTAATCAGATATGAACAGAAGCTTTTAAAAAACCGAGGATGACTTTAGACAACCCATGCTCACAAAGCCATAGTGGGAAACTGGCCTGCTTCTTGGCTTATAGGAGTCCCGGTCTTACACATGCATTAAGGAAAGTCATTTTCCTATAGGCCCGGGATCTTGGGTTATATGGGGGACCTCAAGAAAAGAGGAATTTGCTCAAATATATGTATACTACAAGTAAAATCAAGTGACAAGTTTTTGGCTTGTTTTCCTAGCCTCAAAACAGCAAATAAAAAGACGCTTTTAAAAGTTCATTCTGAGATTCCTATGACAACTCGTGGCAAATCACATTTAAGAGGTCTACGTGATAAATTAATGCTTTTGCTGCAACTGTATAAATTATTATGCAAAATCTAATAAGACCAGTATTATTGTATGATAAGAATAATTTGAAGTTATTTTTGATCAAAAGGGAAAAATATATGAAAATATTTTGTGTATTGAAAACAACGTGTTGTATATAGCCACCTGATTATCACATTGTAGCTCTATTCATAGCTTTAAGCTATTTTACAATTTTATGTTTGTAAATTATAGGTAACTGATAGACATTCAATTATGTCTTGTCTTGCATAGTTTCAAATTGTCTTGCTTTACAAAGCAGGTTATATCTTCTATTTCCAATTTTTTTCAACATTTTTTATCCTATATAAATTAGGACTATTTTGATATAACCTCTAAAGAGATTCCATTTGAACATCTTCCTATTTGCCTCACATATGAATCCACTAAAGATACACATTTATCACAAGTTCATTTTTATATCTGTATGAGATTATGATTTTATCTTTTTCTACAAATCAACCTTTAACAATTGTTTATTGTGTTTTTTCCAAATATTTTGTATGCATTCAACATATAAAATAAATTATTCTGATAATAATATTACTGGGCATAAAGTGGACCATCACAGACACAATGTTGACAGTGATGATACTGAACAAAATAATAGTGATGATGATAATTATAAATATGATAAGATTGATAATAATTAAAATAAAAAATAAAAATCCTGCCCAGTTTTTTACCCAAAGTTTTGGTTTGTCTATGACCTATATCACAATATAAGCCAGGAAGTGCTTTTTTGTTTTGTTTTTCCATTTTAGCTAAAGAGATATAACTATTTACCCAGAAGTATACAGAGGAAGTGGATAATATATAGTGCCAATGAATAGTGGATAAGGATATTTTTTAAATAGCACAACTTGAATATAGTTTCATTTCATGGTCATTTTTCATCTTTATTAGATTTATAAACTCCCCTTTCCCAAGGCTACCATTTAGGTACTCAGTTGTATAATGAGGATAATGGCTCGGTACTAGTACAAATTAAATATTTTCTATATATTTGTAAATTTTGAATTCTTTCTAAAAAACAAATCAGTCCCTCTTAAAATAGTTTTCAATCACCAACCTATACAAATCATTTTAGTAGACTTCTAAAAAGTTCCATTTGTATTCTGAAATCCTAAAATTATTCTTGCAAACTCTAAAAATCCATAGAATCTCTTAATGTGCCTTATCTTCTTAATATTAGAGAGGTGTTGAAAATATTGGCGAGTAGACATAAATAAGCAAGAGCCTAGGCCCAGATGGGCTATCTTTATACCTATTTAATACAAAAATGTGTTATCCTTAAATAAGTTATTTTATTCTACCTGTAAAGAACTGCATATAGATAAAATAGATACTACAAATTATTTGTTTAGTACTTCTCAGTTTAAAATGCATGACAATTATGTTATCTGATATATGAAATACATAAGAGATAACAATATTGTGAGATTCGAAAAAGGTAGAAATCTAGTATAGGATAAAGAGGTAAATAAAAATGGAGAAGAAAAATAAACTCTAATATAAATAGGTAAATAATTTAGACAGAGGCTCAACTATATGAAATATGCAAATAAGTTCTGATTCTACTTAGTTTGTATAGTTTCTCTTGGCTAATTTTTATGTTCTGCAAAGTTAGGTCCATTTCTTTTGGGATCTTATAACCCTTTGGGGGATGTAAAAGGAAGAGCTGCAGTACCCAAGAAAAAAATAATCTAATTTCACATTCTCTTGATGGTGATGCCAGCCATGGCTGCAGTACGAATCTGTGATCGTACATTTTCTTCCTTTGGGAATGAACAGGGACTCCCAGAAGTCCAACTTGAAATCTAAATCCCATGTGCTGATTAACATTACTGTTTCCGCATAAAACTCCCTGGTCTTCTGTCATCTATAGTTCCTAGCACTGGAATTTCTATGTCTAGACAAGGGTTATTTTGCCCTAAAAGGTAAAGAACCAGGTTTGTACTTTGCACAGTTTATGACATTTATGGAAATTTTATTATATTTTATTTTTTCCCAAAAGCAGATTAAAATTACCAGAAATCAGAAGATAATAAATCTATGTAATTTACATCTTTCTAGAAATATTTGCAATCCTCTGTTAATGTCTGCTATCTCTATCTCAAACTTCAATAGTTCTGGTTTTGTTCTCACTGGTTTTCCTGGGCTAGAAGCTGACTATCTCTGGCTCTCCATCCCTTTCTCCTCCATCTATGCTATGGTGTTCCTGGGAAACTGCATGGTGCTCCATGTGATCCGGACTGAGTCAAGCCTGCACCAGCCCATGTTCTATTTTCTGGCCATGTTGGCCCTCACAGACTTGTGCGTCGGGATGTCCACCGTGCACACTGTGCTGGGGATCCTGTGGGGATTCATTCGAGAGATCAGCCTGGATTCCTGCATTGCCCAGTCCTATTTCATTCATGGTCTGTCCTTCATGGAGTCGTCTGTCCTCCTCGCTATGGCTTTTGACCGCTACATCGCCATTTGCAACCCACTACGCTACTCCTCCATCCTAACAAATGACAGAATCATGAAAATTGGGCTGGCAATTTTATGTAGGAGCTCCTTACTCATACCTCCCGTCATCATCCGTCTGAAATTCTTAAATTATTGCCGTCCTCACATCCTTTCTCACTCATTCTGCCTGCACCAAGACTTAATTCGAATGGCTTGTTCAGACATCCGCTTCAACAGTGTCTATGGTCTGGCCCTGGTGATCAGCAACCTGTTGTTGGATGCAGTGCTCATACTTATCTCCTATATCATGATCCTGCATACTGTGTTAGCCATTGCATCTCGAGAAGAGAGACTCAAGTCCTTGCAGACCTGTGTATCTCACATCTGTGCTGTTTTGGTTTTCTACATCCCAATCATTGGTCTGACCATGGTGCACCGTTTTGGGAAACACCTCTCACCATTGGTTCATGTCCTCATGGGCAACATCTACATCCTTTTCCCACCCTTGATGAACCCCATTATTTATAGCATCAAGACTCAACAGATACGAAGGAGAGTCCAGAGATTGTTTTGCCTGAAAGGAGCCTAAGTTCATATCAAATGTAAATGCATTTAAAAGTCAACAAGTGGTGTTAAAAAGGGTCAAAGTCAGTAAGTATTTAACATAGGTTCAATAACTTCAGGTTTAATAATGTTTTGCACATTACAAATACCTTCCTCTTCATTTTCTATAACATCATAAGTCAGTGAAATTGACATGTGTAATATTGTCATCAATTTTATAAATCAGAAAATACATATAAAGTAAGCAAAGCATCATCTTCATGCATGAGGTAGGTTAGCTACTGAAATCCAGACCTTATCATGGCCAAGTGATTGAAAATATTTTTGGGTCTACCTATTGTAGAAAAAATAAATTTTGCTGACCTAAGTCCCTCAAGTAATTATTAATACTAAACAATCAACCATTATCTTAGTTCATTTTTTATTCTAAGCAACATTATTAATTTTTTTTATTTATGGACCCTGCTGCAGACTTAGCCACGTGACCATATAGTGGAGTCAACATCATAGGGAAAGTGGACTATTTGGATTATTTAAAAAGCAGTGAAACAACAACAAAAAAGGTAATCTTGATGCTATCTTGTCTGCCAACCAGTCATTTCCCTATAAACAGTAATTGAAATGAAGATATAGACATCTGTTTATTGCCACAGTGGAAAGAAATAGAGTTTTGTTATTAGTTCATTTATCCAAATAATAATACCAATAGCAGTTACCATTTGAACCATTTTAAAATGTTTACTTTGAGTCTATAGTTTTATTTGTCTTATCTCATTTAAATAACCTCTACCCCAATTTAAGTAAAAAGAACTTAGATTGTTACTACAACCAAGTAAAGTAAATATGTTTCTAATTTAATTTCCCCATCAAGACTCTGAGGGTGATATTTTTATTATATTATATATATTATATATTATATTATATTTATATATTATATATAATATATTAATATAATATATTATATATAATTATATAAAATATATATTTATTATATTTTTTAAGCACACAAGGTCTAAATAATATGTCAAATTTTTAGGAGGTAGTGATAGGATTTCTCCGTTTTAGTTAGTTTCAAATCACATGACAGCTCTTTCTTTCCTACCATCCTTCTGTACTTCTTTTCAATATGAAGTTCTTAAATGGTTATGCAACCATCATAAAATATTTATATGATAAAAAAAGTAGAAAATAACCACCAAAGCAAATAATGAATAATAATGAACCATACATGTTTGAACTCTTCTTGGTATGTGTAAATTTCCTCAAAATATTATTTCTACAATTATAGTATATATAATTTACTTAATATCTTAAGGCAGGTTTATTGATACATAATTATAAATATTGATTCACTTTTTTTAGATGTATATGCACAGTTTGATGAGCTTTTTGGAAATATTTACAGTCATGTAATCACCACCACAATCAAGATATAAAATTTTTTCAACAACCTCCAGAGTGTCTTTATACCTGTTTTTTGACAACAACCCCAAGCTCCTGGCAGTCACTTATCAGATTTCCATCATATAGTTTTGCCTTTAACAGAAGGTCATGTAAATTAAATCATAACTATTGTCATCTTTTCTCTCTGGGTTCTATTAATAATGCTTTTGAGACTAATTCTTGTTGTTGCCTGTATCCGTAAAGTAATTTTATTGTTGAATACTATTTTATTATATCATATATGCTATTTATTTATTCATCAACTGATCAACATTTTACTATTTTGTGGTTTTGATTTTGAATAACACTGTGATAAACATGCACACCATATAAGAGCATTTATCCCAAATCGATAGAGTTTATTTTTAATGTTTATATATTTACTACTAATAATACAGCCACCACCATGGTAATTAACAATAATAGTCATGAAAGTAATACTTAGTTTATATTTATCAGATGCCTATATTATATGTGAGGCACTTTGGAAGCCCTAGGTAGTGATTCTCACTTTAATCCTAAGAGCAAATCTATGGGGTAAATCATAATCATTCAACTGTGTAAATGAGAAAATTGTGATAAGGGGATTTTAAATAACTAGAAAGTAATGATGGGGCAATTTAATCACACAGTTAGCACTTTTACCAGAACTATTACTGTTTCATTTTATGTCACAGCTATTTCCTTATTCTTTTATTTGTTTGTTGTTTGTGATGTTAATGGTTTGAGTCAAGAATTTTAAGTTCTATATTGATGTAAATATATATTTTCAAGTGAGCTACCAACTGAAAAATATTATTTAATAAACCTTCCTTTTCTCAGCCAATATTATGATATACCAAATTCCTACATAATAGGTTTTGTACTTTATATGCTAAAGTCAGGTATGGTAAGTTTTTTGCTTGCCTGTTTGTTTGTTTTTATAGTGTTCTTTTGCTCCAAGAGTTCCTATTTATACTAATGGTTTTCTCAACCAAACTTCCACCTAAAGAGCAATTAACGCATTTGTATTAAAAAAAATTCTTTCCTGTGTTGTAACTTGATTTGAATAACTTTTCTGTCAGTTGGAAGTTTAAAATCTCTGCTTGACTAATTTTTCCTCCATAGGTCCCTGCCCACTCATTCCTACCCTATCCCTTGTCACCCTTGCCACGTAACGGTCACATGCCAGCAATATGTCAGACTGTGCCACAAAGATGAAGTGTAGGAAAAACCTATGAGACACACCACTACCAAAAGAAATACTCCCAGCTTTAAACCAGAAGACTGCTAGCATCTTTGGTGTGGTACAGAGAAAAATATCTGCTAGGGCCAACATGGAGAGAAAAAGGTACGTAGGTTCACGAAGACTGCACTTTAGTGACGATCAGGAATAGCAAGGCTTATGAGTATATTGCCTGCGGCAGCTACTATGTACGTGGAACGGATGGGGATGGAGATCCACGTGTGTGCATCTTCCTTTCCTGGGATCCCAGTGTGGTGTACCAGATGTCTCTGAGGTTGGCATGATTTGAAGTTGTATCTTTTACTCTGTCCTCTGATACTAGACCCTGGAATGGAAAAAAAAGGAAAGAGGGAAGACAGGAATAAAGAATCAGGATTATTTATTCAGGCTGAATATGAATTTTGGCATTGTAGGGAAGTAATTGCCTTAAGAAAGGGTTGTTGATCACCCATGATTCAAGGATGATAAGGCAGATAGACATCAATGACACAAAATTTACCAACATTTTGTAGAGCTAATAGTACTGGTAATAATGATAATGTTAACAGCAATAACAGTAATAAACTCATGGTGTTAAATGTGGTCTAGGTACTATACTCGATACTTTATGCTTATTGACTTAGCATCAAACACGAAAGTCTGTTGTAGGCTCTTATACACCACAGTGATTCCCCTTGTCTGACTGGTTATTTCTGGTGATCAATCACGTTCTCCTACTGCAGCTCCAGAAACATAATGTTCAGAATGCTGATGTGATCTTTTTAGGAGCTCAAGACAACTGAATCAGTGACAATTATTATCCCTAAAATTTATTAGGAAGACTTTCATAAAGAAGCTACCTTTTTTCTTTCCCAGGTGTTACACTTGAAGAGAAATAGAAGTGTAGGTAGTCTCTTCTTTGCACAGTGCTGTATTAACCTAATGTTTTTACTTTACGTGGTTACAGTGTGCGTGTGTTTCAGTGAAACCAGTACTGTGCTAAGTGAGCGCTCACGTGGGATTACTCTCGGGAGGCAGCGTCCCCTCCTTCCACACGCGTTGTGTTCCTCTTTCCATCCACTTCAGCCTGCACCGATGTTTCTCCCGTTCCTTCCTTTTACCTTTTGTTTGTATATGGGTCTTTCCTTCCCTTCTTCTTCATTTCCTTTTTTACTCAAACTTGAATAAAGGAAAAGGCAGCTTATAGATAACAAATCATGAAAGTAATAAGTTGCAAACATAGGTAAGAATTAAATAAGATAACGAACATTTCTTTAAGTTCACTCTGTGTGTGGTACTATGCTAGAGAAGGAAGCAAATAGAAACCATAAATATTCCATTTCAAGGATCTCATACCCTTGTAAGGACCCTGAAACACAAATAACCACCCCTCAAAGCAGATTAGGGTAGGAATGATGGGAGATATTCAACCACATGAGTACAGCAACAAGTAGAGATTTCCTTTATCAAGGAGGATGGAGCAAAGAGTCACAGAAGTGTTGTCATTGGATATTTTTATCATAAAAACTGTAGGCTTTCAAGAGACTAACATTGAATCTAACAAGGAGGACAAGTAAAAAGCTCAAATTAGCAATGTAAATCACTGTACATATCAAGTCATTTAGCATTTTGAAGGCCTAGAGACATGAGAAATATGATTGGACATGTAAGATGTGACTTGAAGACTCAGAGATCTGATTGTCAAACAAAGGCTTTAGATTTAGTTCTCTATACTAAGAATGACTTATTATTCAAAAATATTTACTGAGTTTATAATATTTACTAAAATTTTTAGAATATAATATGATCACAATTTGAGCTTTATCTTTCCAGAGAACCCTTTGTCATGAAGAATATGCTTATTTTTTATTTTCTTTTTCTCAGTTATATACCGATACAATTCCTAAGTACATATTTTTTATTATTCTTCTCCAGTAAATCTTAAGTTCCATGTTGGCTATGAGTGTATTTTCAGCATCTTACATAATAGATTTTGTTGAGTAAATATGGTTTAAAAAACAGTGATGTTGATCGAAGAGGAAGAAGACAGCTAGCTGGAGTTGCTCTAGGAAGTTGTTGCAACAGACTGGAGCAGAGCCAGGAAACGGCCTTAACAGTGAAAAGGGGATAGAAAATCACTCTTGTATAAGTTAATGGAGAACAAATAAAAGCTATAACATATTTTGAGACATACTTTTTGTAAAAAATATTGATCCCATTTATCAATATAAGAAATAGCGTAGGAAAGCAGGATTTCAAGACAGTAAAAGCACTTGTTTTAAAATGATAAATATATCACCTGTCTAGGAAGTACTAAGGGAATAAATCCGGCACATTGTCTCAAATCTGCATAGTACACTGGAAAGGAAAAGGGACTTGGTTTTAGGCTGTATCTGAGCTATAGCCTCAGTTTTGCCACCAGCCAACTGTGGCCTTGGCTGAGGCATTTCACCACTCTGAATTGTCTGTCCATGCAAGTTTGAGTAGAACTTACTTGTATTTACATTCTTTTCCATATGCCTAAATCTTAAATTTAATCACGGACTTGGAGCTCACAGAAAAATAAAAGAAAAAAAAATTGTTCTGTATTTTTAAGGGGTAGTGTAAATCATTCTATCAGCACTTTGGGAGGCCTAGGCAGGAGAATCGCTTGAGCTGAGGAGTTTGGGACCAACCTGAGCAAGAGCGAAACCCCGTCTCTATAAAGAAAATAGAAAAATTAACTGGGCATGGTGACAAGTGCCTGTAGTCCCAGCTACTTGGGAGGCTGAGGAAGGAGGATCACTTGAGCCCAGACGTTTGAGGTTGCTGTGATGACACCACTACACTCTAGCCCAGGCAACAGAGTGAAACACTGTCTCTAAATAAATAAATAAATAAATAAATAAATAAATAAATAAATAAATTCAAAAGAATGAAAAAGAGGAGAATTATGGGAATTAAATCTTTTCCTTGCTGTATCTCCACACATAGTCTGGTTGATAACAGTGGCAGTTTTCAATTTTCTGGACTTTAAAACAAAGCACATTTTAGTGTCCGTATTATTTCTATTGTTAAACTGAACTTTTGTAAGCATTTACCATAAGCTGTGTCTTGGATTAACCACTTTATTCAATTTAATACTCATAAAATACCATTTACTTATTACAGTAACCTAACAAAGTGGTTACTGATATAGCCTCTATTTCACATGTTACAAAACTATGGTATAAGTGGGTTATATAATTTGCCCAAGGTCACATAGATACTATTTAACCAAGCAGAGATTCAAAGTCAAGTCATCTTGTTCTAATGCACTGTTTCATTGGCCAATCATGAGCATCTCTTCTTCAAACTTTCTTCTACTTTGGCTTCCTTGATCTCATTGTATTCTTGCCTTCCTACTGCATTTTCACAGTTCTGAGTCTTTCTTTAGTGCTATTATTCTTGTTGTCATTGTTTTTATTATTATATTATTATTACACATTATTATTATTATTCAGTGTCATTTCCCAATTGTTGTGTTGAGAATATGTTGTGAAATGAAAATATTACCTTAATGAGCATTTAGTAAAACTTCAGAGAATTAGTGAGGGCATACTCTGATCACAGATTGCAAGGTGTTGGATGTGTAATGGCTGAAAACAGCAATAGCAGACAACTTTTGAGAAGACTGGCAATGAAGTGAAGGAAAACAGTAACTGGAAGGATCAAAAAGTATTGGGAAGTTTTCTTTTCAAGGCAAAAGAGATGACCAAAATGGTTTAGGTCAGAAAAGTTTGGTATGAAGAAGAATTTGAATCAAAGAAGTGAACAGTCAATTTTTTTGGAATTAAGTTCCCATTGTAACAAAAGACAATTCAATAAGGTTATTGTGTGGTTGTTCTGCTTCTTTCCTTGAGCAAAAATGGAGTCTACAAAATATTAAAGTATACAAAGGGGACTTTTGAAAGATTCACATTTGACCCATATTTTTACAATAAAATGAAAGGCAATGCTTATTAGAGTTAGTGCCAAATCTCATGAATTAAAAAGAGAGAGAGAGAGAGAGAAAGATCTGGAAGAGATATAATTGATAAAAAGGTATGTATGTATAACCAACAGCTTTACAAGAAGAAAAGAGAAGAAAACAAAAACTTTCAATGAGGCCACACTAACTCAGACTAATACATATGGTACTGTACCTCTCAAAAACCCTACATCATCACAATCTTGTGAAATAAGATAACAATAAGCATTCAAACAATGGTAACGAAACAGATAGTTTCCAACATTCAGCTTCTCAGAAAACAAATAGAGAGTCACATTTCAAAATGATTCCCCTCAGAAATAATCCAAACCAAGTATAAGAACAATCACTTCCAAAGAAGAGCTCATCACGTTTGCGATGGATAGTAGAGATACAAATGTTTTCATGCTTGAAAGTACGACTAATTGTAAGGACTCTGGGATATTGAGAAAAGTAAGTTTTGGGTGGCCTTGGTTCAAAATAATTTTTTTGAGATTCTAAGTAATCTCATGTGAAACAGAAAACATTATCCCATGAGAATATTTTAGTAACCTCCCTCTGTTGCACGTTCCATCTACAATTCTCTATTTTCTGCAATAAATAAGGCTGGACTAAGGCAGATCCCTCTATCAAAGGTTTTTAACATCTCATAGGAATTCATCCACTCCCTGCCTGTGCCAAGGAAGGTGAACTGAAAGAGCAGGACTGTGCTGGTGAATTAGCTTGTCAAACTTTTCAGAGGGCGCTAGTTTCATGATGAGGAGATGGTGTGGTATGTAAAAATAATTGTTCAATTTATTTCCATTGAAATAACAGAGATGGGGCATTGTTTTTAGGAGATGATTAACTAAAGTTTTCTTTATATTCAAGGTAAAAGATTACAAAAGCTCAGAGTCCTTAGAAAGGGAAGAGAGGACAGAGTTTGGAAAAGGTTAGAATATGGAAGCCTAACTGAGGATCCAAGAAGAGCGTTACAAGAGTTAAGGTTTAAACGATGGAGCATCATAGTACATAAATGAGAGACCAAGCTGTTGTTTTGGGCTCTGGGGGAAGATTTGAGAAGTTATACACCTTAAAAAGATTTGGGGGGAATTAGGAAGTGGGCTATACTTAATTGGCGTGTTAAATGTCTTTTTGATCTCCAGGAATATCTTTCTGGCTAGGATGGGTAATCCACCATACAGATAAATGAAAATCCAGGACAAGTATAACTGGAAATTGAGTCAATTGACAAATACTAGAATGACTATTCCCCATAGGATGATACACCTCTCTTCCTATACTTGCGAATTTAATGACATTTACTCTTCAGTTCTAAATGAGCCCTGGTAGGAAGTTAGACCCCCAAAATCCTTTGTGTATCAAAGTTTAAAATGGATCCTGGATTACTAGTAAATTTTATGTTTTTGCTAGGCATTAGCAAGCATAGGCTGCAGTAGTAATCTAAACTATTAATTTATTTCTTTAAACAAAATTTACTATGTACCTCTGGGTCCAAACAGAGCTGGACTATCTTTACTGAGATATTTGAAGAATACAATCCCACTTAAAGTAACATAAAGTCAAACTGGTTAAAGGAAATTCACGTAGGATGGTAAAACTTGGAAGATAACATGAAATCATAGGTGGTAAATGTCAAATATAGGAACAAAGCAGTACATTTGGTAGAAATTTAATGGCAGGGGGCATTCTTGTGATATGAAGTAGTCATAGGAATATTTTATAGAACATTGATATGAATTGGCTTTTAATAAGTTAATTTAATTATTAATACTATTGTTTGTGATGAAGCATGAACACATTTGAGAATATGATCAGGAGGTATATACAAATTTTGATGTGGGAATGAGCAAGTCATATCTAGTAGAATGAACAATCTGACCAAATCACAGAGTGACTATGAAAAATTAAACAAAAATTAAAACAAAAGACATTCTTCTCATTAAAAGGGCCAGGCATATATACACAAGAAATATTAAAAAATGAAACAGGTAATCATATGGATTAAATATATACTTGAGTTTTGCACTAATTTTGCAGTTTTGTTGATGATAGTCTTGATGCTGGTAGTGGTTGTACCAATTGTGTTAGTGCTATAATCATAACAGAAAGATGAATATAAAGAAGAGAGTGAAATCTAAGATATTTTGGAAGAGAGCTTAAGCAAAGGGAGAGCTGGTTGTGTGTATATATGAACCTGCGGTATATGCATATGTGTATGTTTAAAAGGGTGTATTGCGTGTTGTGGGATGTTAGAATTTTATTAAATATGCTTTATAAGAGAGCTCTTTGTATGAGTATGGCAGGAAGCAGTGTGTTCAGTGACTGAATGGGGGTAGTGTTTGTGGTATGGTTGGATGCTCCCATCTATTAGGCACAATGACTTTCTTCTTCTTTATTTTTTTCGACATGAGCGACTCTGATACTTCACATGTGCAGCTGAAAAAATTGTATAAAGCTACTGTAGCCCTTGGAATTCTAATTCCCTAAGAAGTTGGCCTCTTTGTTAAGGGCTACATATGTTGTTTGTGACTTTCCTTCCTCTAAAAGGACATGCTTTGTAAACATCTCTTTACTAGTCATACCATCAAAGAATGTAGTAGGATATAGTAGACATTCAGTGCTGAGAATATGTGAATGGAAACTGAAAAAACATAGGTCTGCACATCAATGGATGGACATATACATAAATTGTGATTCATCTGGGATTTACTTGTCAAAGATATATTAACACCTCTACAAATATTATTTTGTTTTTTTATATTTACATGGTTTTAAAACAGTACAGAAGTTCTAATTTTGGCTAAGAGCAAAAAAATAATATTAAATAGTTCTTTGTCTCAATCCTCCCTGCCTATAACCCTTTTTCTGAGAAGAAATCCTTCATTAATTTTTGTTCAAGTTTTCCTCTGGTGTTTTTTACTTTTGGCCATAGTTTTAAATAATATGATTCTACATAAAACATTTTGTTTGGATTTCATGCTCTTATAAGAGTTTAGCTCAGTTATATTACCTCTCTTCCTACCCTAATCCCCTATATCTAAATGTAGCTGAATCAGTATTTTCTGTTTCTGCATGGTAAATTGCAGTTTTAAACAAAACATTAAATGGAAATGTATTCAACCAACCATTAATAATATCTCTTCTGATCTTCTTGGTAGGATAAAAATGTGTGCTAACACCAGTTCCTCCAATCATCCTATTTTTAAGACATCTATTAAGGTATTTATGATTTCCTAAGATATTATATGTATATTTTGAGACAGAGATATTTCGAACTTCTTCAAGAAATTATTTGTTGATATTTGATGTCATTCTAGAATAAGCTGAGAAGTAATAGCAATATCCATTTTAATGGTTTTATCACTCTCTTATATTTTGATGAGTATCCTCCTTTGAAAAAAAATCAACATATTATTTAAAAAGAAAACATTATAGAACCTGTAAATTCATTGTAAGAATGAATGTTATCACATGAAGTGGGAAAAAATGACTTGGGATTTATGTGGGTTATCGAAATATTCTGTGCTTTATTTCTGCAGGTAGAAATACCAGGAAAAATGCCCATGTTTCCAGATGTCTGAATATTTATAGTTGTAACATTGATGAGGGAGAAAGTGCAGGAACTTCTTTCAGAGTTTGCCAAATGATTGAAAATAAAAGTAGATGAGAATATAATTAAACAAAATTATCGTGAAAGAGAAAGAGTTTTTGGCCAGGTGCAGTAACTCACGCCTATAATCCTAGCACTTTGGGAGGCTGAAGCAGGAGGATCTCTTGAGACCAAGGAGCTCGAATCAGGCTGGCAACATAGGGGGACCTCGTTTCGACAAAAAATAAATAAATAAATAATTATGTGGGCGTGGTGGTGTGCACTGTAATCCCAAATACCGGGGAGGCTGAGGCAGGAGGATTGCTTGAGCCCAGGAGTTCAAGGCTGCAGTGAACTATTATCGGGCCACTGCACTCCAGGCTGGGCAACAGAACAAGACCCTGTATCATTTAAAAAAAAAAAAAGAGTTAGGAGAATGAAATTTTCTAAGCATTGGTATAAATAAAAAAATTATGTTCTTAATTTGTATTTTTACTTGATCAATGACTGAGTGTTTGAGGCCAAAGTAATTCTACTATCTCTTGCCCTAATTCCAGATAGTTGTTCAGATAACTTTGGAAATCTTCTAAGTATCAAGTCCTTCATATAAATTGCCTAAGAAATTGCTGCCCCAGAGGAGTTACATGCATTATCTCTTTTTATTTTAAAATTTGCTATTTTTTTCTCCCTATAAGACCGTTTGGAAGCTGATCTGGACTGGATTTCGAGAAACATCATTATGGAGCTTATAAACCATAGCTGGTCTCAGCCCCCCACTCTTCTTCTAACAGGCATCCCTGGCCTGGAGGCTGTACAAATATGGATCTCTATCCCGCTGTGTGCCATGTACCTTGTTACCCTCCTAGGGAACTGCACCATCCTCTTTGTTATCAAAACCACCCCCAGCCTTCACGAGCCTCAGTACATCTTCCTGTCTATGCTGGCAACTACAGATTTGGGTCTGTCTTTATCAACTCTACCTACAGTACTCAATGTCTTCCTCCTGAATCACAGGAAGATCGAGTTCCACTCTTGCCTGACACAGATGTTCTTCATCCACATCTTCTCGTCCATGGAGTCAGCCATCCTCCTGGCCATGGCCTTTGACCGGTTTGTAGCTATTTGCAACCCACTGCACTACACTGTCATCTTAACTCCCCCTCGGATTATTCGGATGGGGCTTGCAGCTGTGGTTAGGGGTGTGGCGTTGATGGTACCCTTGCCAATCCTGCTCAAGCGACTGCCCTTCTGCAAAGATGTCATTCTATCCCACTGTTACTGCTACCACCCTGATGTGATGAAGCTGGCCTGTGGCCCTGTCAGAGTCAACATGATCTATGGGTTGTCCCTTGTCATAGGCTCCTTTGGAATTGACTCTATGTTCATTGTCATTTCATATGTGTTGATCTTGAAAACAGTGCTGAGTATTGCCTCAAAAAGTGGTCAGCTTAAGGCACTTAATACTTGTGTTTCCCACATCTTCACTGTCTTCATCTTTTATGTGCCTCTCATTGTACTGACCCTAATTCATAGGTTTGGTAAATTCACATCTCCCCTTCTCCATGTCACCATGGCCAATCTCTTCCTCTTCTTGACTCCTGTCCTTAACCCCTTGGTTTATAGCCTCAAAACCAAACAGATAAGGTCAGCGGTCCACAAGGTGATGAAGGGCAGGGGACATTTGCTCAACTAGTCAAGTATGGCCTTATTGAAAATGATACCATGACTCTCTCTTCCTTTCTCATCTGTCTGCTTCTCTCTGGGGAATATGTCATCACTTCAAGGTATAGCTTTGTAAGAATTGAGATATTTTCTTTTTGTCTGCCAATAAGCTCATGATATTGTTGCTTATTGTCTTGATGCAATTCATTATCCACAATGCTACATGATGGATCTTTCTGAAATATTTTCTTCTGTCTCTCTCTATTCATATAGCTAATTTAAAATAATTAAGTGGTTTACAATAAGCTTTAGGATAAAGGCCAAGTTTAGATATTTTAGAAAGTTTTCTGTTTCCTCATCCTTTCCCTTCTCTCCAGCCCCAACTCCCACTACACAATAACACTTCATCTCAGACCAGATGATTCAATATGTTTTTATGCATGTATACCAGTTGTCACATGACTCCATGTTTTACTAATTGCTTGGCTTCATATTTCAACACCAAACTTAAATAAAACATTCTCTGTTAAGATTGTTTCTAGGCCAAGAATTTTCTATTTGGCTGGGTACGGTGACTCACGCCTATAATCCTAGCACTCTGGGAGGCCGAGGCAGGAGGATTGCTTAAGGCCAGGAGTTGGAGACCAGCCTGAGCAAGAGTGAGACCCTGAGACCCCGTCTCTACTAAAAATAGAAAAAATTAGCCAGGTGTTGTGGTGTGTCCCTATAGTCCCAGCTACTCGGGAGGCTGAGGCAGGAGGATCATAGCTTAACCCCAGGAATTTGAGGTTGCTGTGGGATAGGTGTCAGCCTAGCTGGGGGGGACAGAACAAGACTCTGTCTAAAAAAAAAAAAGGATGTTTTGTTATATTTTAGCAAAATTGAAAGTCCTCTTTGTTCCTCTTTGTTCCTACCTGATAGGTATCCTATTCAGTAGCAAAGTAAATTCCTATTCTTTTCTTTCATAAATAAATGAATATTCATGGTATAGATAACTGCATTTGTCATTTATGACTTATCACCTTATGTTAACATAAGTACTGTTTAATGACTCTTTCCTTCTAAACAACCAGAGACCATTTCTATTGTCTTTGCCAATGCATCTTCAGTATCTAACAGAATACCTGTAATATTATACAATAAATACATATTGATTAATAAATTAATATTATAAATTAATAATATGCCAATTGATATAATTGGTAATACGTTGTACCTGTAAATGTGTGATTTTTGCCCTTTTTTGCAAAGTGTCTTTACTGTAAGGTGGGGTAATACCTTCCTTTGGTGGGAGAGGGGGGCAGGGGGATGGAAGGGCAGGAGGAATACACTGCAAGTATATTGAAACCAGCCAGTGGGAGTTGTGACAGCCAAGACTTTAGAACTGTGTTCTAAAGGGTTGTGTGGGACTCAGGCCCTTGGTCCCTGGGCATTCCCTCCATAGTGGAAGGGGCGTAGTTCCGACCTCCAACCTGCTCTGGCTCAGCTTCCATCCATGCTGAAGGTTTTCAATACTTGCAAGTAAAAGCACGTTGATTCCACTGGCTCAGAGAGGACTTCACTGGGTTTCCTTCTGTGAATACTTACCAGACTGGAATTGGATGATCCAGAAATTTAGTAACTATTGCAGGGGTGTATTTATGAACATCCTATTTATTACCTTTTTTTCTTCACCTCTAAACCCAAAGATGTGAACAGTGCATGTGTTTATGTCATATTTGCTCGAGTGTTGTAAGCCTCAAGTTGCTGTATATTTTCACAAGTATATCTACACATCAGTCATAATTTTGGTAATATGAGAATTAAATTGATAAAAATATAAAACAAGTGAGAGACATCTTTAAAACACTTTATTTATTTATTTATTTATTTTTAAAATTAATTAATTAACTCATTTTTTATTTTTAGATTTCAGAATATTATGGGGGTACAAACACTTTAGTTACATATATTGCCTATGCACTGCCCAAGTCAGAGCTACATTCATGCCCCCAGATGGTGCACCTCGTACCCATTAGGTGTGAGTTTATCCCATCCACCCCCTTTCCAGCTGCCCAACCCCCGATGAATATTATTTCCATGTGCGAATGTAAGTAATGATCAGTTAGTACAAATTTGATGGTGAGTATCAGTGGTGCTTGTTTTTCCATTCTTGTAATACTTTGCTTCAGAGAATGGGCTCTAGCTCCATCCAGGATAATACAAGAGGAATTAATTCACATTGTTTTTTATGGCTGAGTAGTACTCCATCATATACATATACCACATTTTTTTAATCCACTCGTGTATTGATGGGCACTTGGGTTGTTGCCACATCTTTACAAGTGTGAATTGTGCTGCTATAAACATTCAAGTGCAGGTGTCTTTATTATAGAAAGTCTTTTCTTCCTTTGGGTAAATACCCAGTAGTGGGATTGCTGGGTCAAATGTAATTCTACTTTTAATTCTTTGAGGTATCTCCATATTACTTTCCATAGAGGTTGTACTAATTTGCAGTCCCACCAGCAGTGTATGAGTGTTCATATCTCTCTGCATCCAACTCATGTGAGATTGGCTTATATCAAAAACACTTTATTTTTAAAAGGAGGAAAGAAAGTGAGCTATTAAATGTCTACCTTAATTTTAAACTTTAATTGCATTACCAACATTATCATCTTTTAAAGCAAATGAGGTGACTTTTATTAGTTCCATTTTAAAAGTAAGGAAAAAAAAGTTAAAGTATACTAAATAATTTGTTGGCATCACCCCAATCCAAAATTTTTGGACTCAGGATTAAAAACACCCCATATTATTAATATAAATAAGAATATATCAATCCCAGTAAATTAGGTTCTTTTTTTTGCCCCATATAAGATTTAAAGATGTACACACACATTGGTATCATTGGACGTTATTTATTTAGTTATTATCATTTTAATCTAATTCTGTTTTTCCTCATGTTCACTTAAACACACTATGAATCCCTTGATCTCAGCAAAGAAACATTTGTCTTGTTCAACGACATAATATTTTGACTATCAATCTATGCATGCATGGGGCATACAGTGCCCCAGAAAGTTCCTAGTAATAAAACAGTGATTTAAATTCCCATGTGTATTGATACAAAGGCTGTGCCCTTTTTTTCTCAGGTTGCCAAGTATATTTGTACATGTTTATGGTGTTCAACATGATGCTTTGAAATATGTATACATTGTGGAATGGCTAAATCAAGCTAACTAACATATGCTCTACTTCACTTATTTTCCAAGTATTTGTGCTGAGAACACTAAAATCTATTATTTTAGCAGTCTTCAAATATGCAATATACTGTTATTAACTATAGTCACCATAATAGACAACAGATCTCTTGAACTTATTTCTCTTGCCTAACCAAAATTTTGTATCTTTTGACCAATCTCTCCTATCCACCTTCTTCTCCCAACCCCTGGTAACAACTATTCTACTTGGTGCTTCTGTGAGTTCAAACATTTTGATTCCACACATAAGTTAGACCATGCAGTATTTGTATTCCTGTTTCTGGTTTAGTTTGCTTAATACAATATCCTCCATGTTCCCCCATGTCATTGCAAATGACAAGATTTCTTTCCTTTTTAAGGCCATATAGTACTCCATTGTGCCATAGTTTCTGTATCTATTCATCTATCAATGGACACACAGACTGATTCCATATCTTGGCTATTGTGAACAGTGCTGCAATGAACATGGGAGTGCAGACATGTCTTCAACAGATTGATTTCGTTTCTTTTCAATGTATACCCAGAAGTGGGATTGCTGAATCATATGGTAGTTCTATTTTTAATTTTCTGAGGAATATCCATGCTGTTTTCCCTAATGGCTATAAACATTTATATTACAAACAATAATGTGCAAGAGTTCCCTTTTCTCTACAACCTTACTAAAACTTGTTATCTTTTGCCTTTTCGATAATAGGTGTTCTAACAGGTGTGAGTCAATATCTCATTGTGATTTTAATTTGTATTTCCCTGATGATTAGTGATGTTGAACACTTTTTCATATACCATTGGCCATTTGTATATTTTCTTTTAAGAAATACATATTCAGATTATTCAGTCCTTTGCCCATTTTTTAATCAGGTGATTATTATTATTATTTTTTGCTATTGAATTGAATTCCTTGTATATTTTGGATATTAACCACTTATCAGATGTATGGTTTCCAAATATTTTCTCCAAGTTTGTAGGTTGTTTCTTTACTCTACTGATTGTTCCCCTTGTGAACCACAATTTTAAATTAAAATATAATATAATAAGATATAGGCACAAGAAGACAAAGTAGAAATATAGAGATAGAGGCAGGAAATTTATTGAACTCTCTGGACTTTTACTAAGTTGCTGAACTACAAACCTTATTAGAAAACATGGAAGAATATTAGGCCCGTCTTATAACAAGGGGTTGTGACAAATACTCTAGCCATGGATCTCTCATCAGTCTAGTTTTTGTTCTCAAGATATCTCAAACTACGTATGAAGAAAACTATG
The DNA here is from genome assembly GCA_023783475.1 of Daubentonia madagascariensis. Classification (NCBI taxonomy): domain Eukaryota; kingdom Metazoa; phylum Chordata; class Mammalia; order Primates; family Daubentoniidae; genus Daubentonia; species Daubentonia madagascariensis. The sequence goes on along the minus strand of JAKFHU010002465.1, from coordinate 557,674 downwards.
GAAGCAATGAAAACATTATGAATAATAAATGTATACCTTTATTCCTAAACTCATATTTACAACATTTCATTTTATATCCATATCTATATCTGCATCCTATATCTAAACTTATAGGAAAGCTCAACATTCTTAAACCACTATGTAATTGAGATTTGTATATTTCCCTCACATAAAACACTGTTAACTTCTCTAATTCTTCAATGTCTCTGGATTTTGAAAGATTTCCTCAGGGCAGCATGGATCTGCTTGGTCTTAAAGCTATATACAATTGGGTTGAGCATCGGGGGCATAAAGAGGTAGATATTTCCCAGAAGTGCATGTGCTAATGGAGAACTTCTGTGGCTGACTCTATGCATTACAGTTATTGCGAGGAGAGGTCCATAGTAAATAAGGACAATAAAGATGTGAGACAAACAGGTGTTGAGTGCCTTCATCTGGCCTTCTCTGGAAGCAATGCCCAGAACTGCTTGGAATATCAGAGCATAGGAAATGACAATTAGCCAAAAGTCAGCCCCAAAAGAAAAGATAACTAAAACCAGCCCATATAAAATGTTGATTTTGACTTGGCCACAGACTAACTTCATGACATTTGGGTGGAGACAGCAGGAATAGGAGAGTGTCTGGCCCCTGCAGAAAGGCAGCCTCTTGAGCAGGGCAGGCAGTGGAGTCATGAGTGCTACCCCCCTCAGCAAGGCTGCCAGCCCCATTTTGGTGACTCGTGAGTTGGTAAGTATGGTGGTATATTGCAGGGGGTGACTGATGGCCACAAAGCGGTCAAAGGCCATGGCCAACAGGATTCCTGAGCCCATGGAAGAGAATGTATGGATGAAAAAGAGTTGAGTGAGGCAAGCATCAAATGCAATTTCGTAAAGGCCGAGGAGAAAGACCTTGAGCACAGAGGAAAGTGTGGACACAGACAGGACGATATCAGCTCCAGCCAGCATGGACAAGAAATAGTACTGGGGCTCCTGCAGACTACGCTCATTCTTCACCAAGTATATGACTGTACAGTTCCCTGCTATTGTAGTGATGTACATCAGGCTCAGGAGAGGTCCCAGCCACAGGCGGGCACCCACCAGCCCTCGGAGGCCAGTGAGGATGAGGAGAGAAGGCTGAAATGTTGTGGAATTGGATTCTGACATGGAAAACTGTGAGAAGCCCTGCTCAAAACAGCCTCCCAGACATGGATCCTAAGGAGGAAGAAAAAATGAAACATCAAATTCAGGAGACTCCTCTCATTTGGCAAAATGCTCCCAATGAGTGCTAAGGGCCAAGAATGAGGGACATAGCAAGAGGGCAATAGCAGTAATAATTCTTATGCCTGGGAATCAAAGTTCTCTTTTTCTTCTGAGATTGCTATGGGATTAGGCAGTCTCCTTATTAGGAATAATCTCTATAAATGGCAATTTGTACACACAGAAAATAAAGAAGTCAAGCCTAAGGTAAAAATGATTAGTGTGGTTTGTGTCAAGTTCATTCTTAATAAAAGCCTGATTCATGACCCTAGGATGAGGGTCAAATAGTTCTGTTTTAAAAATACAGTCCTCTCAAGACTCTCTTAAGGGAAGAAACTGATGAATAAATGATCTTGGATAGCAAGTAGCTCAGTGTTTCTGAATTGTTGGGTACTGTAAGAGAAGCTTTCTAACCTGGAAACAGACTTTGAATACCATTCACTCTCTCTCTCTTTCCTATCTGCCCTGAGCTCTATTCCTGCTGAAACTTCCAGAAGGGAACTCCTTCTATTTCCAAACTAACATATCTAATTGCCTCTAAACACTGTACTCCTATGTCAAACAAAGGAGATATCCTTGCTTTTATCTAAAATAATCTCTTCCTCAATTCAGCCAATGCTGGAATATTACTACAATAATCACTTCACTTTTCTTGTGTAAGTACAACTCTCTATCTACTTAATTCCTCACATCTGTAATATAAAATATAGCTCAAATTATTTACATGTTAATGAAACAGGCAAAACAATTCTACTTTGACCTGATTCTCATTCCAATTGCCTTCTGATCCTCTATCTCACATTTGGTATTCTTTAATCCTTATATGTGTGTATATATATTTACATAAAATATATGCATATATTATATAATAAATATATTATTTAATTTATATATAAATTAATATATAACATAAATATGTATATACATATATGTGTACATATATAATCATGCCAAATCTGCCCCTTTATTCTCTATAGTCTTTTCTTTCTCCCTATTGTGAAAATATAATATATTTTTCAAACGGGCTCACATTTTTGAGTAAACGGGAGCTCTAATGATCATTACAGAATAAGAGAAATAGACTCTTATCTGGGTAAATTCTCATTTGGCAAACTAGGATGTATGCTAACCTAGCTATAACATTTAGTGCTATAATTAAGCTTTTTGAGCTTGTGGCAATATTAAACCATCTCAATTCTTTTGTCCTTGGAAAGTTATATTTCTTAACATCCATAAATTTTTACCCTCTTGATCTTTTACTTTAATGGATACTCTTTAGACATTTTTTAAAAAGTTTCTCATTATCTTTGTATTACCCTTTTCTCAAACTCTATGTTCTTCATAATTGATTGAATTTATTCTTTTGATTTTAGCTGCTTTTAAGTTTATGTTATCTTTCTTGTTCTCTCACATTACCTCTGTGTACCTCAAACTTAGCAGGTCCAAATTAAAGTCACTCTCCATACATACAGTTAGATGTCTTGAATGCCTCTGTTATTTATCTATCAAATAGTTTCTACATACTATCCTAACTGAAGAAATCATCATACCTAACCTAGATTAACTAAATGTATTATTACAGGCCACCAAACCCTTAGTCTGATGAGAATAAAAATCTATATAACTTAAAAAATACACATGCCATTTAATCCTGAACTGTAACTTTCCATTTTATCAAAGAATAATGTAAGTGCATGAAAATTCAAAAAACAGTATTGTTTTAGTAAGGAGACAATCTAATTGTCCAAAAATACGGACTTGGACAAATAAAATTTTATACCTCCAAATACGAGAACACTAAAGTACTTTTTAAAATAGATGGCAGAAAACCTCAAATTAAAAAAAACAAGTTTATGCACAAGTCTTTATGTCTCTTTAATCCCTCCCATAGCAGTAAATAACTCTTAGTCTCTTGTCCTTCCCAAGTTTCTAATAAAATTAAAGTTATTAAGCATGCATTAAAAAGTGAAACAGAAGGATAAGGTACATTTGTTGAAAGAGTAAGTTTAATAATTTTCAAGGGCAAAAGGAATGAAAACTGTCAAGAGATAAAATTAATTGTGCAATGGCCATCCTCAAATATGCATGAGGAAAATGCTGTTAAAAGATAAGGCATCTGCTCTACAGACTCTTAGGTAGTCCCCAAGTACTGATTGGCATGCAGTAAGACCGGTGAGACCAAGAGGAGAAAATACAATTAAAGGCTGGTAGGATTTGAAGTTCTGTTTAATAAATATCTTTGCCAATTGACTTGCCAAATTAATTTCCATTTTCCTCTCTTCCCATATTCCACCTCCCTCCCCCAGTTAGTTACCTAAGGATATGTAAAATACAGACAAGGATGGTGCTGAGGTCTCTTCCTTAAAGATATCTGAGAAACTACCTGGAGGGCATTAGTAGCATCAGCATATATATCAGTCTGGCATGTAAAGTAAAGGACTCATCCATAAAGGACAATAGCCTAAACCCAGGTTCCACCTAAGGCCTCAAATTGAACACAGTCAATTGATTAGATCAACCCTGACAACAAAGGATTCTAAATCTGCCTTTTATTCCTTAAAGATTCAAGTCAAAATTATTAGTAAAATAAAATAAAAGTAGTGGAATAAACTTGTACAACCAATGTAGTAAACACAGTGCATCAGTTATAAATATAAATGAGTAATACAGATTTACTAATACAATAAGAAACATAGACAGACATATCTCCTAACTTCTAAGTGAATAAAATGGATGTACTAGTAAAGAAACTTAAAAAACAAATTAATACTCCCCCAAATTTTTAGAAATGTAATATTTTAAAATAATTGTACTTATAAAACAACAGGACAAAATGTAAAACACATATTCTCAAACTTTGACTGGCATCAGAGTGCTTATTGCAACACCTACTACTGAGCCTCAACCCCAGGGTTTCTGATTCAGTAGGTCTGGGTGGCACATGAGAATCTGAATTTCTAACAATTTTCCAGATGATACTGATGCTGCTGGCCCAGGGACACAACTTTGAGTATCACTGATGTAAAAAAAAACAAAAAACTGAAGATAAAAAAATCCTTCATAAGTTAATTCTGGACAATTATATACATATATTTTTTTCTTTAATTTCAGAATATTATGGGGGTACAACATTTTGGCTATATATATTGCCCATGCACTGCCCGTGTCAGAGCTACAATAGTGGTCATCCCCCAAACTCTGCTCCCCACATCCATTCAGTGAGAGTTTTCCCATCCCCTCCACCCTCCTCCCGCCTGCCTGCCCCCTGATTAATATTATTGCCCTGTGTGATGTAGGTGTTGATCAGTTAGTACCAATTTGATGGTGAGTACCAGTGGTGCTTGTTTTTCCATTCTTGTGACACTTCGCTTCGAAGAATGGGCTCTAGCTCCAACCAGGATAATACCAGATGTGTTAATTCACCAGTGCTTTTTTATTGCTGAGTAATACTCCATGGTACACATATACCACATTTTATTAATCCACTCGTGCATTGATGGGCACCTCGGTTGTTTCCACATCTTTGCAATTGTGAATTGTGCTGCTATAAACATTGGCATGCAGATGTCTTTATTATAGAATGTCTTTTTTTCCTTTGGGTAAATACCCAGTAGTGGGATTGCTGAGTCAAATGGTAATTCTACTTTTAGTTCTTTGAGGTATCTCCATATTACTTTCCATACAGGTTGTACCAATTTGCAGTCCTACCAGCAGTGTATGAGTGTTCCTATCTGTCCACATCCCCACCAGCATTTGTTGTTTGGGGATTTTTTGATATGAGCCAATCTCACTGGAGTTAAGTGATATCTCATTGTGTTTTTGATTTGCATTTCCCTGATGATTAGAGAAGTTATCAATTTTTTATATGTTTGCTGGCCATTATTCTGTCTTCTTTTGAAAAGTTTCTGTTCATGTCCTTTGCCCATTTTTTAACACTGTTGTTTGATTTTTTCTTGTTGATTTTGCTAAGTTCTGTATAGATTCTTGTTATCAGCCCTTTATCAGATGTGTAGCATGCAAATATTTTCTCCCATTCTGTAGGTTGTCTGTTCACTCTAGTGATAGTTTCCTTGGCTGTGCAGAAGTTTTTTAATTTGATCAGGTCCCAGGTATTTATTTTGGTTGTTGCTGTGATTGCTTTGGGGGTCTTCTTCATAAATTCTTTGCCTAGGCCAATGTCCATAAGAGTTTTTCCAACGTTTTCTTTGAGAATTCTTATGGTTTCATGTCTTAGGTTTAAATCTGTTATCCATTGTGAGTTGATTTTTGTGAGAGGTGAGACGTGTGGGTCCAGTTTCAGTCTTCTACATATGGCCATCCAGTTTTCCCAGCACCATTTATTGAATAGGGAATCTTTTCCCCAGTATACTTTTTTCTGGAATTTGTCAAAGATCAGGTGACTGTATGAGGTTGGTTTTATATTTGGGTTCTCAGTCCTGTTCCATTGGTCTATGTCTCTGTTCTTGTGCCAATACCATGCCGTTTGGGTTACTATAGCCTTGTAGTATAGTTTGAAGTCTGGTATATAGATGCCTCCCAATTTGTTCTTTTTGTTTAAGATTGCTTTGGCTAGATGGAGTCTTCTCTGGTTCCACACGAAGCGTAGAATTATTTTTTCTAGATCAGCAAAAAATGATGTTGGTATTTTGATAGGGACTGCATTGATTCTGTAAATCACTTTAGGTAGCAAAGGCAATTTTAATATGTTGATTCTGCCTATCCAAGAGCATGGTAGGGCTTTCCATCTGTTTACATCCTCTGCAATTTCTTTTCTCAGTGTTTCATAATTCTCTCTATATAGGTCTTTGACCTCCTTAGTTAGATATGTTTCTAAATATTTGATTTTCTTTGGTGCTATCGTGAAAGGTATTGCATCTTTAATTTGTTTCTCGGCTTGATTGTTATTAGCATATATGAAGGCTATGGATTTGTGTGTATTAATTTTGTATCCTGAGACTTTGCTGAATTCATTTATCAATTCCAGTAATCTCTTGGTTGAATCTTTGGAGTTTTCTATATAATATCATATTGGCTGCAAATAGTGAAAATTTGACCTCTTCTGCCCCCATACGGACACCCCTGATTCCTCTGTCTTGTCTGATTGCTCTGGCCAGAACTTCCAGCACTATGTTGAATAGAAATTGAGATAGTGGGCAACCTTGTCTGTTTCCAGTTTTAAGGGGGAATGCTTTCAATTTTTCCCCATTTAGTATGATATTGGCTGTGGGTTTATTGTATATGGCTTTAATAGTTTTGAGGTATGAGCCACCTATGCTTATATTGTTAAGAATTCTTATCATAAAAGGATGCTGGATTTTGTCAAAAGCCTTTTCTGCATCTATTGAAAGGATCATATAATCTTTGTTCTTGCTTATTTATATGGTGAATTACATTTATAGATTTGCGTATGTTGAACCATCCCTGCATCTCAGGGATGAAGCCCACCTGATTGTGATGAATTATTTCTTTCATGTACATTTGAATTTGGTTTGCAAGGATTTTATTGAGAATTTTTGCATCTATATTCATAAGGAATATTGGTCTGTAGTTTTCTTTTCTTGTTGTGTCCTTTCCTGGCTTTGGTATCAAGGTGATATTGGCTTTGTAGAATGAGTTTTGGAGGATGCCATCCTTCTGGATGTTTTCAAATAATTTCTGCAGTATAGGCACCGGTTCTTCTTTGTAGGCTTGGTAGAATTCAGGTGTGAACCCATCTGGTCCAGGATTTTTTTTTGTTGGAGGATTTTTTATTACTGCTTCAATTTCGGTGGTTGATATTGGTCTGTTTAGAAATTCTGTTTCTTCCTGGTTGAGCCTAGGAAGGTAGTATGTTTCCAAGAATTTGTCCATTTCCTCCACGTTTTCGTATTTGTGGGCATAGAGATTTTTGTAGTATTCGAAGATGATGTTTTGTTTTTCCATGATATCAGTAGTGACCTCTCCTTTTTCATTTCTAATTAGGCTTATTAGAGTCCTTTCCTTTCTGCTTCTGGTCAACCTGGCAAGTGGCCTGTCTATTTTGTTTATCTTTTCAAAGAACCAACTTTTCGTTTTATTAATCTTCTGTATTGTTCTTATGTTCTCAATTTCATTTAATTCTGTTCTGATCTTGGTTATTTCTTTTCTTCTGCTGGCTTTAGGATTGCTTTGCTCTTCCTCTTCCATTTCCTTAAGATGATTCATTAGTTTACTGATTTGTGACCTTTCTGTCTTTTGGATGTGGGCATTTAAGGCGATAAGTTTTCCTCTCAGGACTGCTTTTGCTGTATCCCACAGATTTTGATAACTTGTGACCCCATTATCGTTTAGTTCAAAGAATCTTTTGATTTCCATTTGAATCTCCTCCTTGACACAATAGTCATTCATCAACAGATTGTTTAATTTTCCTGTTTTTGGATGAAGATGTGAGTTTCTGTTGGAATTGATTTCTAATTTTATTCTGCTGTGGTGTGAAAAGATACGTGGCATGATTTCTATTTTTTTGAATTTGTTTAGATCTGTTTTGTGGCCTAGGATGTGGTCAATTTTAGAGAAAGTTTCATGAGCTGATGAGTAGAATGTATATTCAGTGTTATTTGGGTGGAGTGTTCTGTAGATATCTGTTAGGCCCAAATGTTCTAGAGTCTTGTTTAGGTCCTTTGTTTCTTTGTTTATTTTCTGTTTGGAGCATCTGTCCAGTTCTGTCAGTGGGGTGTTGAAGTCCTCTGCTATTATGGCATTGCTATTTATTATGTTGTCTAGATCAAGCAGTATTTGCTTTATGTACCTGGGTGCTCCTGTGTTGGGTGCATAAATGTTTAGGATTGTTAAATCCTCTTGTAAGATTTATCCCTTCACCACTATATAGTGTCCATTTTTGTCCTTCTTTACTTTTGTTGCTTTAAAGTTTATATCATCTGAAATAATTATGGCTACTCCAGATTTCTTTTGGTTTCCATTAGCCTGGAAAATTGTATTCCATCCTTTCACCTTGAGTCTGAATGCATCTTTGTGTGTAAGGTGCATTTCCTGGAGACAACAGATACTTGGCTTGTATTTTTTAATCCATTCAGCCAGCCTATGTCTCTTCAATGGGCAATTCAAGCCATTCACATTTATTTAGAGAATTGATATTTGGGGTACATTTCTGTTTACTCTGTTGGGTGGTGTCTTTTGTTTTACCTCTTGCATCATTGTGGAATCTGGGTTCTGGAGTTTTAGCTTTTGTGTAGTTTTACATTGGTGGGTGTCTGTTGTGCTGGTTAGTGTACAATGCAGGTCTAAGCGCTTCTTGCAAGGCCGGTCTGGATTTCGCAAATTCTATCAGTGATTGCTTGTCTGGAAAAGTCTTTATCTTTCCTTCATATAAGAGGCTTAGTTTGGTAGGATAAAGAATTCTGGGTTGGCCTTTGTTTTGTTTTAGGAGACTGATGATGTCTCCCCATTCCCTTCTGGCTTGTAAGATTTCAGTTGAGAAATCTGCAGTTAATCTGATTGGTTTCCCTTTATAGGTTACCTGTTCTTTTCGTCTTACAGCTCTGAGTGCCTCTTTTGTGTTTATTTTGGTCAGTCTAATAATTATGTGGCATGGTGAATGCCTTTTCTCGTTGAGTCTCCCAGGAGTCCTGTGTGCTTCTTGTATTTGGATATGGAGATTTCTGGCTAGGCCATGGAAATTTTCCTCTATTATTCCTTCAAATAGATTTTCCAGTCCACATGAATTTTCTTCCTCTCCCTCAGGGATGCCTATGATCCTTATGTTTGGCCTCTTTACATAATCCCACATTTCTTGTATGCTTTGTTCATGCCCCTTGTTTTTGTGTTCTTTCTCTTCGACTGATTTATTTAGCACATAGGAGTTGTCCTCTAGCTTTGAAATTCTTTCCTCTGCATGGTCTGGCCATCTTTAAAGCTGCCTGCCCGGAGCTGTGAGCCAGGTCTCTAGCTCTGCCCTGCCCCGGCCCAGGGGCTCTTCCACTGGGGCAAGATAGGCTTTGCCCTTGGTGCCCAGGGACAGCTGCATCCGTGGGTTGCAGGTGGAACGAGATCCCAGAACTGTAGTGGCAGGACCTTTGTTTATTGGAAACAGTTTGCAGCTCGTCCATCTGGTGCTGCTACCCTGGCGCTGGCCTCCGACAAGTCTGCTACGTGCTGGTCCTAGTGCCCGCCCTTCAGGTCCCAGCCCTCCTGTACCCCAGAGATTGGTCATTTTGAAAGCTGCTGGTTATAGTGACTCATTTTGTATAACTGCTAGTTCTCATGACAACCAAATACCTCAAGAGCCACAGGCTGAACCAGAGCAGCTCCCCATAACCCTGCCCATTTCATTAGGGAATTTCACGCCATCCAAGAGTGCTTCCAGTGGCCACTATTCCCCCCCTCCCCATGGGAACATCCCCCTGGCGGAGACTGCTGGGGATAGAGACACCCACCCACCTCACCTTGGGGTCTAGTGGTGGAAAAGGGGTGCACAATTGGAGATCCTCCTATCAACCAGTATCACGTGGAGACACACATCAGAAGGGCAGACACATGTGGCTAGATGAGCAACCTCTGAGCTGTGTAGAATTTTCCCAACTCGGCTCTCACACTGCAACCAAAAGAAATTGTGTTTCTACCCGCACCTCAGGAGGAGCAGGGTCAAAGTAATCCCTAGGAGCTACAAGGCCCCTCCCAAAGTTTGGGGCTTTCGCATACCCCAACTGGGAGATCAGAGTCTGCCACGGACATAGCAGAATACCTAGCTAATAGGGAGCTGTGGATTCATATCCTCAAGTACAATTCACTAGCTTAGAGCTCAAGCTGGGAGGACAATCTCACTACACTCCACTGGGAAGAGGAGAAGACCACAGGTCAGAGATAGCCCAAGATCCACCAAACTTGCTAAAATACACCTAAGACAATACAGGCCACTACTTCTCTCCCTGGCTCTGCCAAGGAATGAAACTCGAGGGCTTGGAGACAGGGCCATAAACTAATCCTAATGCCCCCAGCTCTTGACCAAGAGGCCAGATGAGAAAAAACCAGCGAAAGAACTCAGGGAACATGAAAAATCAGAGTGAAAAGTCACCCCCAAAAGAAATCATCAGTTCCTCAGCAATGGATACCAACCCAAATGAAATGGGTAGAATGACAGAAGAGGAATTTCACCTATGGAGTATAAGAAAGCTCAATGAAATTCAAGAGAAAATTGAATCCCAGCACAAAGAAACCACAAGAAAAATGCAAGATTGAATGAAAAATTCTCCAAAGAAATAGAAATATGGTGGAAAAATAAATAGAAATTACAGAAATGAAAGAAGCATTCATGGACAATTATATTAAAAATAAATAAAATACCAGTTACAAAGAACAATAAGAAAAAAGATAGAGAAATATTTAGAGAAAAAATAAGTAAAATCGAAATAAATAAGAACATGAAGGATCAGTTAAGGGGATGCCATATATAATAACTTTATTTCTAAAATGAGGGAAGAGAGACGTTACAGTAAGGATTATATAAGAAATTATTTGATGATATATACATATATATATATTTTATCATGTATATACATATGTAATAGCTGAGAAGAGATTTTTGTCATTAGTCTGAAAGGATACATGGGAGTAACAAAGAATGATGATAATAAACCTATGCTTATCATAATGATATTTGGGAACCCAGTGAAAAACAAAAACATCTTAAATGCTTATTGATAACAAGACTGAAACAGACACATACACACACACACGCGCAGAAGGGAAAGGAAATATTCGTAGTACAGAGAGAAGAAGATAGACATTATATTTCTCATTATTAAACCTGGATTATATAAATGTTAAAACAATCCCTCTATGGTGTTAAAAAATGGTTTTTTTTTTCTATTTCTCTGAATTTAGAATTCTATAGACACCTAGCTACCAATTAAGGATGAAGTCGAAATAGAGATATTTTCAGACATATAAAACTATAGAAAATTTTGACATAAATATACTGAGAAGTTTATTGAAGAATCATCTCCAGTCTAATGATTGTGAAAACCAGGCAAAGGAAATGAAATATTTATAAAGGAGGATTTCAGGATTCCAATGAGAGGTAAGATTAGGGTGAAGAGTGTGGCAAATAAAGAAACTGAAATAAAATCTGAATGAGAAAACAAGGGAGAGAGAAAAAAAGTAGATTATTATTATTTTTAATTTCAAAAATAAGAAGAAGAAGAAAAAAAAAACTTAAGCAATAGATTGGAAGTCAAAATTGGCAGCTAGCATCTGGGTTGTGGTAAGAGAAGTTTATGTTTCTTCTCCATCAGGAAAGAAAGTTTTCAATTAGAAATTACATAAAATTCATTTAAAAGTACATATAAAGTCAATGTTCAAATATGAAGCAAACTAAAACATGTCATGATTTTAAGTAACTGTTGGAGTACAGGGAAAAGGAATGATTTTACCTGTACTTTAGACACTTTTAGGGGGCACAGTGATTGTTTCTTAGAATCTCATAGGAAAAAATGTATCCCTATCATAAGATTTGGCTCTATCTAAAAGTGATAATAATTTTAAATGTTAGAATAAATCTATAAGACAACACAGAATGTTTCAAAAATAGGATAGAATAAGACCAATAAAATAATCTTATGCCTTAACACCAAAGAGCTTTTCAGAGCTCAGAAAAAGAAAAAAATAATTTCTGACCTTTATATTACTATTAGATTTTCTTATTAATTGTTATTATTCATTCATATCCTATGTAGATTCTCAAGCACCCAAATGTTTATTTAGGTTTATCTCAGTGTCTGTGGCTGCAGAACCTGTGTGAAGCTGGCCCTATAGTTCCAGTGCCTGAATTTTGATGGGTGTATTTATTGCTTTGACTTACAGTCCCAGTGGTATTGGGTGAAAAATTTCAGTCCTTCTCTCTCTGTCTCTCTCTATGTATTCCTCATTCTTTTTTCCTCTGTTGGTCTCATTTTCTCATAAAACACACACACATAAACACATACATCCCTAATGAAGAAATAGACCTCCCATTTCCCAGATCTGTGGGTTTTTGGTGTAAGAAGGGAGTTGGTTAGGAAAGTTCAATGACGTGATCATCAGGTGCAAAGAAAGCCAACTGAATATTCTGAGACCACTGCAGCCAGAGAAAGCGAGATACTAGAACTATCTCAGACACAAATGGATTTAAAATCTCTTGGAGAATGGAAAAGAAAAAAAGATGTGAAAGGTTAAGATGAGCCTTGTTTTCTGAGATGACTCATGATAAGCAGATGTAAAATTTGAATCATTAATGAATGCTTAATTGATTAATCAATTAATCAATTAATTCATTTTACAATGAATCTAAAATTTATTAGTAGTACAAAAGATTTAGAGGAGTAGATTTTTTTTTAATTCAAAGGAATACTTATAGTATGTCTTTTTAAGTCTTGTAACGCCAGAGTAATCAAGACTGAGAGATATTAACACAGGGATAGTCACACAGATCATTGCAACAGATTAGATTGTTCAGATATGGACTCACAGACATATGTTTAATTTATTCCACAGTAGTATCAAAATAATTCATGGGTAAAATCTGATCTTTTCAAGAAATCTTGTTGACAAAATAAGATATTTATGTGGAAAACATAAATCTTAATTTAATACTATATACAAAATTTAACTCTAACTAGAGTAAGACCTAAATATGAAATCTAAAATCAAAACTTCTAGGAGATAATCTAACAGAAAATCTTTTTTATCTTTGCTTAGGAAATGACATATTAGGATTTAAAAAGCATGAATCATAAAGAAATAAGTAATGACTTAGACTTCATCAAATTTTTAAGAAAATTCTGCTCTTTGAGAAACATGATTAAAAAATGAAAACAAGCCACATACTGAAAGAAAATATTTCCTTGAGATTAACCAAAATAAATTCAATTCAGCAAATATAATTAAAAACATGATGTCATAAGTGAATGGTCGGCATACTATAAGCAATAGTGTTATGATTGCTATTTTTATTATTGTTATTTTTATGAATTTACTTTCTCAATCGAAACACTAGACCCATGAGCTGAATTAATTTTTATTTTCTGTTATGTTTTCTATCTTCAATAGTCTTAAATCTAGTAACAAAACCTAAAGCTACCATTTTGCTTACATTTTATACAGTAACCTTGACCTGGATTAGGTGAAGAGCCTTTGGCCTTCAACTGATTATTAAGAGTCTAAGCCATCGAGTTTGACAGGCTTGTTTCTTATTCTAGGATATACCAGTTACCCAATATTTACCTTGAAAACCAGTCTTAATTTAATTTGTTAAAACATAATCTTTATAATATTAAAAAGGTATTAATATAAATATAAAATAGCACATTTCAAATATTTATTAATTTATTCAGTAATGAGGGAACTGTAAGATGGTAATGATGATATAAAGATTATTTGAAAAACAGGGTTCTCAAGAAAGGCATTTTTAAAAGATGTTGGAGTAAGATTGTTAGGTTAGACAAACCTGATCACACTTCCCATATTCCATTAAGACAGCCTCCTATTCCTAAATGGTTTAGCCTCATTTATTTGATGAGGACCATTTGTCTTATTTTTTAAAAGGTGAAGTTTAGACTATTTGTCTCCGAACAATTCACATAGAAGCATCATTCTTCAATGTTCACACAGGCTCCTCCCTGCTGGGCTGTCAGTGAATCCAAAGCACAATGATTCTGAAGTACAATAGAAGCTAAACTATTAACTTCGGATTGTAATATTTTCAGTGTTTGCACAGTAATATTGAACACTTGTTCTATTACTATGGAAAGATTTATAACTGCCTTTCCAATCTCATGAACTCCAATGCTTGGGCAATAAACTCACAACATTGAAAAGAACTTAGAATTGTGATATCACAGTACTGGACTTCAAAATATACTGCAAAGCCATAGTAACCAAAGCAGCACACTCATTGACCAATGGAACAGAATGAGAACCCATTAAATAATTTCCATGCATTTACAGACAATTCATTTTCAACAAAGCCATCACGAGCATACCTTTGGGAAAAAACAGTCTGTTCAACAAACAGTGCTGGGAAAACTAGATAGCCATATGCAGAAGAATGAAATTAGACCCCTATCTCTCACCATATATAAAAATCAAATCAAAATGGATTAAATACTTAAATGTAAGACCTGAAACTACAAAACTACTACAATAAAACATTGGGGAAATGCTCCAGGACATTGTTCTGGGCAAGTAATTTTTGAGTAAGACCTCAGAACCCCAGCCAACAAAAACAAAAGACAAATGGCACTACATCTCACTAAAAAGCTTCTGCACAGCAAAAGAAACAATCAACAAAGAGACAACTTACAAAATGAGAGAAAATATTTGCAAACTATCCATCTGACAAGAGGTTAATAACAAGAATATATAAAGAACTCAAACAACTCAATAGCAAAAAAAAAAAAAAGAAGAATCCTATCAAACACAAGTAAAAGATCTGAATAGATATTTCTCATACAAAGATATACAAATGGCCAACAGATATATGAATAAATGCTCGATATCACTAACCATCAGGAAAATAAAAATCAAAACCATGATCAGATATCACTTTATCACAGTTAAAATGGCTTTTATCCAAAAGACAAAAGATAACAGATACTGGCAAGAATGTCTAAGTAGAACGCGGAATGTGCCTACACTGTTGGTAAGAAAGTAAAGTAGTATAGCTACTGTGGAAAACAGAATGAAAGGTTCCCGAAAAAAACTAAATATGGAACTACCATGTGATCCAGCAATCCCACTGCTGGGTATATATTCAAAAGAAAAGAATCCAGTGTATCAAAGAGATATCTGCACTCCCATGTTTATTGCAGCAGTATTCACAATAGCCAAGATATGGAATCAACCTAAGTGTTCTCCAACAGATAAATGGATAAAGAAAATGTGATATGTACATCATACATACACACACACACACACAATGGGATATTATTCAGCCATAAAAGAGAATGAAATCCAGTCTTTTGCAGCAACATGGACAGAACTGGAAGTCATTATTTTAAGATAAATAAGCCAGGTACAGAAAGACAAATATTGCATGCTCCCACTCACATGAGGGAGTCAAAAAAGTGAATCTCATGGAGGTAGAGAGTAGATTAGTGGTTACCAGAGTCTGGGAAGGGTAGTGGGTAGGCATGGATAAAGAGAGTTTGGTTAATGGGTACAAAAATATAGGTTCAAAAATAGAAGGAACAAGATCTAATGTTCAATTGTAGAGTAGGATGATTATAGTTAACAATAATTTGTTACATAATTCAAATAGCTAGCAGAAAAAATTGGAATGTTCCCAACATAAAGAAAAGATAAATGTTTGAAGTGTTGAACATCCCATTTGTCCGGATTTGATCATTATACATTGTATGCATGTATCAAAATATCACATGTATCCAAAAAATATGTACAACAATTATGTGTCAATAAATATGTCTGTAAGCCTAATTGATGAAGTTTAAATTCTTCTGATAATAAAAATATCACATAGTAAAATAATAAGTAACACCTTTATAATGTTTATTATGTACCAGAAAATTTACAAATAAAAAACAAATCTAGAATTAGTGGGGAAACTCCATGCTTATTTTAAAGGATTCTTGCAAAGGGAGGAAAAGGATTATGTCAAGGGATGAGAGATCTGTGACAGTATGATTTTCAAGTGTCTCAAGGATTAGTCAAAATGAATTTTTCTTTTATAGAGAGGAGTGAAGAATTCTAGAAAGATCCAGGCATGGGGAAGTGGGATGAAAGGGTGGTGTGAATGGATAGAAGATTAGAGAATGCTTTACCCTGAGGCCTGCCTATTCTCTAGAGGAATTGTGAGTGGCTCAGGCTGAGGGTGGGCCAAGTGAAGCGACCAGGGGGAGGAGGACAAGTTCAACCAAAGTTTGGTCTGCAAGTTCTGTATGTTCTGATTGGTCAGTGGGGACAAAACAGTTCAGCTAACCATTCATGAGGCACAGTATGAGAATTTGGATGGTCTGTGCCTGGCCTTGTCACAGGTGAAAAAAAAGGGGGGTGTGGGGCATCCCCAAATCTTATTTAAGTCACATGGAGAAGAGTAGTTCTTTGCAGTAAACAGTTTCCCTGAACACAAAGGATGGGGGAATTTCTTAATCTTTGCTGTTTTCCAGGATCACAGGCAGCATTTAAAGTTCAACATTGTCAAATGAACTATTTTCTTTACATGTATTAACACATTATTACTCACAAATACCCTATTACTCATAAATACTTATTTTATAGATAAGCAAACAAAGCACAAGGAGTTTAAGTAATAAGTTAAAGTACACTAAAGGTAAGTGGCTGAGTCCAGTTGAGTTTTGACTCCAGACATCTAGCTGCAGAATCTATGCTTTATAATCATTGTACTCATTGACTATCAAAAGTAAATTTAGTCAAGAAACTTGGATTTATATTCTTCATTTCACTACAAACATCTCTGAAACTTCACAATTTACGTCCCTGCTCAAGCTTATAGCTAATAAGAGATCTATATGATGGTTTCTACAATCCCTTTTTATTCTAACATCCTATGAACATAGGTTCTGAAGGAAGACTCCAAGATAACTGAGTTAACGTAGTTTTGTTTATTTATTTGCTTGGGAGAGTGCTCCTTCAACAGTCTTGTAGTCTTTTTATTCATCCAAAACAAAACTAACTAGCGTGCTTTAACTTGTACTAAAATTGATCTGGCTGGACTAACGTCTATATTCTTGTATTTTCGTAAAAATGTGGCAGTGTTTTCATATTAGGAGTATGGTGAAATTGCCCTTTTTAAACAAGATGCTCGAAATATAAATTTTTAACTCAAAATAAATTCTAATCCCTTGTCCTCACAACCATCCAACCATTCACACACACAGACATAACCTAACTCAGACAAAGCACTGCATCTTACTATGCATCTAGCTATTTCCATTGAATAGAGGACATTTTTTGCTAAAAATAATTCTGTGCAGGGAGAATGAAGGGACATTTTGTTGAGTTCTTTTTCTCACTTTTAGTTTCCCAATCTTATTCTCTCAGGGATTCTATAACCTCCCAAGACATCACAAGGCCTGGCTACTCCTCAAGGGATATGGAAGAGAATAACAGCCTTTTAGCTGCTTTTTGGCTTTTCCACCTGGAGGAGGAATAAATATTCCAAGCACTGTCTGTAGTCCTGTCAGATGCTACTACCTCTCCTAAGTGCCTTGGCCACAAATGTGAACTAGGACTTTTGTAACTAGACTTTACATATGAAGGCCTGAAAGCAGTAAGTTATTATAGCTCAAGGGAAGTTCATGGGAGATGGGCATAGACTGGTTAAAGCTGGCAGTAAAAACACTGTTATAGTGGCTGGATTTGAAGTAACAAAGTTATGAAGACTGATTGCTCCCTCACTTTGCTCTTTCTTTTGTTTATCGGTTTTAACCTTTACTTTTCTTTTTTTCCATACCCTGAAGTACTACTCTGAAGCTGATATATTTCCTAGTCTTTTTTTTTAACATTTCCTTTTCCACAAGCTCTTCATCATCTATTTTATCTTTTTCAAACATTTTTGTCTTTCCTATAGTAAATTCCTTATTATGGCAGAAACTGAGTTAATTTTTTTCTGAATTATTTAAACATTAAGTGTAATACAGATAGTTTACAAAAGTACTACTTATCCTGTCCTATGAAAGTGTAACAGAATCTCACATATCTTATTTTGTAGGGATCCTTGAGGAAAACATAAAGGTGAGAGTTACTAGGTAATTTAGTCTTGCCTTCTTTCATGCCAGATCCATGGAATATTTTCCCCCTACTAACAACAACTAGGAAAGACGTTCCTCTTCACACACCCCCAAGAATAATTCAAAGGAACAACTACTCTACACATCTAAATTCCTAAAGTGACTCGTGAAAAAACATGACTCCATAATTTAGCATATTCTTTTTAGTCAGTGTCCCTCACATCAAATATGTGACACATACGTATTTTGTGAAAATGCAGGTATACTTTAGAAGAGAAAACATTTCCTTTGTTTGAAGAGTTACCAAAAAATGTTAGCAGTGCGATTATTCTCCTGTACTCCACAACTGAAGGGCTTTCCAGAATTAGGACTTGGAAAAGGAGACATTTACTCTCTTTTAAATCCGCCTCTTTTTCCCTAAGTTCTACCCACTTTACTCTTTCCTTACCTTCCCTATTTCCAATAGCACAAACTCCGCTTGTCTTTTTAGTTCGAAGTCTTCCCCTAGGGACAGCATAATAGAACCCAGCTGATCTGTTTACGGAAGAGGATACTGAGGGGTAGATGGATTAAGCAGCTAGTCCAAGATCAGCATCTCATATACTGGAGGGGACAGGGAAGGAGGATTCTGATTTGGGTATCTCTGACTTCAGAGCCTAAGCTCTTCATCTCAAATTGTCTTTCTTATCTCTGTTATCTTATACAAAAACCCTACAACTGTGTTTTCTGTAACTTAAATTTTAGACTTTATATTTTTCTCTTATTAATTCCTCACTACCCATTTCATTCCTGCTCTCTGGTGCAATATTCTCCTAAAATCACTTTTACCGACAACCTTTCTAATCACCAAGTAAAACATGGGGGGAGGGAAGTTCTTAGTTTTCCACTTTAATTATAGAACATTAACTTCCACTGACTATCTCTATATCAAAACCCTCTTGTTTCTTTATCTCTAGGACATTCCACTATTCAGTTATCTTTTTTCCTTAATTTCCTGTTGTGTATCCTCTGCTTCACGGCTCTTTTTCCTACTCCAAATACCTGAATATGGGCATCCAATGAGCATAATTAGTCGTAATCCTCTTGACTGTCCTTTTTGTTATAGACATCACCTATTCTGAATTATAGTTAATACTGCCATGAGAGGTATGTCCTCTTCACCATAACTAACTTCTAGCTCTCTGTCCAGTCCAGTGCTTCCAACTATCAATAAGCCATTAGAGATAATACTAGCAAATAAGATTAAAATGTTTTCAAAATGGATTTTTTTCTAACTCTCTTTTTCAAAAAACATAGCTCCTGTTTTGGATTGTCTAAAATGATTTTTCATGTCATTCCAAAAATCAAGAAACCAGTCTCAAAATCTTGGTGTAAAATGAGAGGAGGGGAAATTTCTTCCTCTTTATCTAGTTAATTAAATTCTGTGTGTTTATTTGTTTTTTTCTTAACAATGATCTTGTCTATTTCTCTCCCTAGAGGATTAAACATTCTTGTTTAGATTCTTACCATTTGACATCTTAGTTACTATAAGAGTTGCCAAGGAGTTTGTCCTGAATCCAAACTCCCTTTCATGTTAGTTCATCTGCGTTGTGACACTTGGTAGAATCTTCATTGAACCGCATCCTCATTACCCTTGCCTTTCCGGTCTCCAACAAGACTCCATTCTACCTATTCCATCTATTTTACCATTCCACCCTTTTACAACCCTTCATTCCATCTAGGAGGATATCCTTAGTGCCCTTCCCTAATGAATCTTATTCTGATCTTCATACTTTTGCTCTTATGATGGAATTATCCCTGATTTTTGCTCTTCAAATTTATGTTTTTTATCACCCAGTTTCTAGCTCATGTTTCATTTTCTCCTTGAATTCTTTTGTCACTTTTCAAGTTTTCATTTCCTGCCCTTTCACTGTGTGCCTACTATTTATATAGTTATTTTATATTATTTAGTAAATGAATATCTTTGAAAGAAAGTAAGAGAATCATAAAAATTAAGTTTTAATACTGGCTAATTCAAAGACCTCTGAGCTTGAAAATTTGTTTGAAATTTCTCATCATTGGTACATTTTGGTTTTTGCTAGCTTTATTTTGTTTCTATTTTTGTTTTGGCTTTGGTATAAGAAATCTTGTTTTCTCCTTGATGGTTGAAGTCATGATCAAATTAAACAATGTTTGAGGGAAAAATAATTAGTAAAATTCTATAATTAGTCAGAGGTAATTATATAATGTCTTTCTTTGTTCACACTTTTTAACTGATGCTTCTTCTACCCAAAATAGCATATACTATTTGAAACTTTAGAGCAGAGATAGTAAGTTACATGTCATTTGTATCACCCACAAATCCTATTACAATATTTGGTACATATTTAGTGCTTAGTAAATATTTGGTAACTCTATGTTTCCTAACTTTCTATTCTATCTCTCATGGTACATATGTGAAAGAGTTCTGGGTCACAAGCAATTTCTACTCTTTATTTCTCCTTTATCAATTTTGTCTATGTCAATCTTCTTTTATTGTTTCTTTCATTTAGGTATTCTGCTTCTATTTTTTAAGAAAATCAAAAATACAAGCAGAATACATTATAGATATATAAAAAACCATATATTGATTTAGGAAGTATGGGTTAAAAATTGTTCTTAGCCACCACCAATTAATTGTTAAACAAGTCACTTATATAGTAGCTACTCCTCATCCACAGGGGATATGTTCTGAAGTCCCCAGTGTGTGCCTGAAATCTTAGATAGTACTGAGCATTATATATACTATTTTTTCCCATAGCTACATGACTATGATAAAGTTTAATTTATAAATTAGGCACGCTAAGAAATTAACAATAACTCATTATAAAATAGAACAATTATAACAATATACTGTAACTAAAGTAACTTGAATATTCTCTCTCTCTCTCGCAAAATACTGCAATATATTCAGACTGCAGTTGACCTTGAGTAACTGAAACCGCAGAAAGCAAAACCACCAATAAGAGAGGACTATAGTACTTACTAGGCCTCCACCACGTCATTCCTAAAATGACGGTGGGTTCTGTTGTACCTATCTTCTAAGGTGATGGAGGTAAATGCTTGTTTGGAAATTATAAATAGCTAGTGGCCACAGCCAGTAGGGCTATAAAATTTATGTTAAGTTATCTTACACAGAAACTTGATGAACAGCCACTGTTGTTTTTATACTGACATAATTCTTTCCAAAATTCTATGAGAGCACTCTCATGGCTATTCTTATGACATAAATGTGTCAAAATAGCCTGGTTTCTGGTTGTAAAGCTTCTGTGGATGTTTAATCCTCATGTGTCTTCTATTGATTAAGGTCTGTCTCACACAATTATAATGTGTTTATTTTGTTCCCATTTTATTTATAGATGTATCTTATATCACCACCGTTGCATTACATTAGTAATACTTGCTTATTTGTTTTTATTGTTTACCACACTCTAAACACTGGCATATGTGTAGGTAGAAATCATATCTTAGTATACTGTGTATCTTCAGCACTAGTAATGTATATATGTTGTATTATTTGAGAATATTTAATTCAAGTACGGAAAACAAGACAAACAAATAGAGTAGATGAAATTCATGATATATATCAAGTATACATAGGGAATAAAATGGCATTTTATGCCTTATATATAAAATGCATGGCATTTGTTAAGTATAGATGTAAAGAGCAAACAAGTAGCTTGTGAAACAAAGGCAACATTATAATTTATGGTAACTATAGATAGTAGGTAAGATGTAGGACATGTTAGGACATGGTAAAGGTCATGTTAAAGAGAGCTGTATGGAATATATAATAGAATAAACAAAAGTGTTATTTATATGTAAAAAGAGATAGAAAAAGAGTCCTAAAGTATGATAATACCATATCTAAGATGACAGCTATAGTATACTGAATAAGTTGCTCACTAACAATACACATTGTGGTTTTATTCTGACCCCACATGTTTTCAGCACAAGAAATACAGGCAAAACTCATAGGTGTCCAGCAGTCTTATTGACGAATCAGAGCTGTGGCCACGAATACATAACACTCTGTGTCTGATAGAGCAAGTGTGAGTGTTGGCCCCAGGTATCTTTCTGGGATCTCCTTGCCTTAACCTCAACTCTGGTGCTTCTAACCACACTGTCAGCACAAAGGCAGAGCCTATGGATAGAGCATAATCCAGGGTTTAGACACTGTGGGCCGACCTACCCATTTGACCACTATTCTAAGTGTGTTAACCAATCTACTCTGTCTCTCTGCTTCTCATTGAGTGTTTTAAATTGAATAAATTAACCATGTGATTTGTGAATCTTAATTTGTTCTTTGAGGCCTTCTGTTCAAAATCCTTTGGCATATTTTATCCATTAGTGTACTTGGTGGCTACCATTGCATTTACAAAATTGCCTACAAAATATACTAAATAAGCTTTTTAATTAAATTGAGTTTAACTCTATTGAATTTTCTTTGCATACAACAGATATTTTAGTGTGTCTCCACCTCTAGATTCTATTTGACCATTGAATGAACTTGAATTAACTTTACTGCTTGACGTTCCCACCCATGTTCTTTCTTATTAGGTTTAATCATCATGTCTGTGATCAATGGCAGCCACTACCAGCCACCCTTCTTCCTTCTCTCAGGAATCCCAGGGCTGGAGGATGTTCATATTTGGATCTCCATCCCGTTGAGCGTCATGTATATGATTTCCATCTTGGGGAACAGCATCATTGTTCACATAATACACAAGAATCCCAGCCTTCATGAGCCTCAGTATGTGTTCTTGTCCATGTTGGCAGCCACCGACACAGGCATGTCAGCCTCTACACTGCCCACTGTACTCAACGTCTTTCTTCTCAACCACCGAGAGATTGAGTTCCATGCCTGCTTGGCACAGATGTTCTTTATCCACACCTTCTCTTCCATGGAGTCAGCCATCCTGCTGGCTATGGCCTTTGACCGCTTCGTGGCCATACGCAACCCACTGCGCTATACTGTGATCCTGACACGCTCCCGCATTGTTCACATGGGATTGGCTGCTACGGCTCGGGGAGTGGCACTGATGGCCCCCTTGCCTATCCTGCTCAAATGGCTTCCCTTCTGTCAGAACATTGTCCTGTCCCACTCTTTCTGCTTCCACCCTGATGTGATGAAGTTAGCTTGTGGGTCTATTCGCGTCAATATCATCTATGGGCTGGCTTTGGTCCTCTGCTCCTTTGGTGTTGACTCTGTCTTTATTGTTTTGTCTTATGTGCTGATCTTGAAGTCAGTCCTGGGTATTGCTTCTAGGGAGGGACGTCTTAAGGCACTCAACACTTGTGTCTCTCATATTCTCACTGTCCTCATTTTCTATGTTCCACTTATTGCCTTAGCCCTAATCCACAGGGTAGGCAAGTACCATTCCCCTCTCCCCCATGTCACCATGTCCAATATTTTCCTCTTCCTCACGCCAGTCCTCAACCCATTAGTTTATAGTGTGAAAACAAAACAGATTAGAAGTGTGCTGTGTAGATTGTTTGCACTTAAGGTAGCATGAATAAAAGAGTGGATCTCTTGGAGTAACTGATTCAAAGGTACTGGGAATATTGAAACAAAAGAGGAGGAACAGACATTCTTTTCCTATATGCTGAAGTAGTTCCTTTGGTACATCTCTGCATAGTTTTACTACTACCTTTCCGGAAATAGGAGATTCTCTTCTAGTATTAGATCAGGAAAGATATTTATAAACCTTTATGCTTCTTCATTTTATGTTTCTTATTTCTGGAGTTTATATCACCGACCTATGGGCCATTTCAATCCAAATAGTCATACAAAAATTTCCTACATGAGAACCCCTCATTTATGGCTGTATGGCTAAAACCTGATTAAAAATAACATATTTATATTGTTATAGAGATATTTATTACCATTGGGAAATGGAAATATTGTAGGGGAAGATATTTCAAATGAAAGAAAAAAGGGGGGTTATTTTTCATAATTTTTATTTAAATCTGCTTACATTTTACAGTTCTTATTATGAAACAATCCCAATCTAAGCCTCATCTAATGTAAAAGTTAAGTGAGAGATTAAGGCAAAAATATAACAAAGCAGTGCATCTAAAATTTACCATCTAAGTAATACGTACTTGATTTCCTCATTGTATTAACTTGGGTTTTACATTTAGTTGAAGATAAGCATGTACTGATTAAACTAAAAACAGGACTCTGTTACTTCTCTGCTATGTCGTGTGGAAAAAAATAGTGACCCAGGATCTGTGTGCCTCAGTTTAGCCATCAGTGAAAAGGAGTTAATAATGATATCCATTTTCTAAGGACTTCGTAAGAAGAAATGTGACATGTTTATAACAATGTCTGGCACACAATAAAGGCTCAATAAATATTAAACTTTATATTATAAGCCAAAAATATGGTAGAGAATAAGGGCCAAGTCAGTGTTTAAAGATAAATACAAAACAATGTCTTCAGTCACTCGGATATCAAAGGTGATATCAAAGAAGAGCAGAGAATAATATAATTTTTCTGCAATTCGAAGATATGTTTAGAGTTTACTTATGTATCTTTTTTTACAAAATGTGTGTATTTGAAAATATATAAAAGGGTTCAGACTAGGTTTACTTGTTTTGTAATTGTGTATATACCTGTTCAAAATTGTCACTGAAGATCAGGGACACACAGCACATTCTTTATACACACTGGTGATGCCCCCAAATTAACTGTCACAGGGCAGAGTCAGACACTATTACTCTATACATTTTAATCAAGTTATGTAGGTATTAAATTATTAATCATTAATCTATTTATTCAATAGTCATGTATAACCCTTTTGTAATTCACCCTTGGTCCTTTGTTGCTCACATTTTTTCATTCCTCCTTCTTTTATATCTTTATACAACTATTCTGAGCATTAACTACATGCCATTCTCTAGGAGACATTGAGTCAGACAAAAATGCCATCAGTTAGGGAATTACTGCCTACTGAGATAAGAAAATATATTTATTTTATTGTAAGGCAGAATTAAATAAGTGATCCAATTCACCTAAACAGAACTTGCCCTTTAGCTGCTTCATTATTTTATTTATAAGCAAAGAAATGCAAATTAAAATATCAGACTTGGTCACAGAATCAGAGGAAGTATTTCAGGACCCAAATATAGTACTAAAGATTCAATACTATTTTGTCTCTTTTTTCTTTTCTGAAACAGTCTCTCCTATTTGCTTCTCTTTTGTTTGGTACTCATTTTCTCATAATTTAAATAGGTATTAGCTTCCATACAACTAGCAAAGATGATAACTGCAAGTGGTTGGGTATCTTCCCAGTGATATGATACAAATAGAAAGGAAAATCATTTGAATTCTGGCATAAAAAAGTTATAGCATAAAACATGAAGGGAGAAATACTTTATTCAGTTTTTAATCTCTGTGGCTGAAATATCAAGGAGAGATTTATTAGAATAGTATTATTGGTCTCACCCAAACTATACAGAGAAATAAGAAGTTCCTCAAAGGAAAATTGTCTGCAGTCTTCAAAAAATGGAACAGTTGCCTAGTAATTGTCCCCAGTTCTTTATAGTCATGCTTGGGGAAGTCAGTAAAGAGGCCGCTGATCAGAAAAACTCACCATAAAGAAAATGATTAAATTGGACCTTAGAAGATGGAGGAACAGTTCAAGAGCCAAAATTTTATTTTATATTTTGAGAGTGTCCATTATACTTCTGAAATGATCTCTCACTGAAAGCAAAGAACATACTTTTTTAAACAAATATTTTAATCCCCTCCATCCTGTTAATAGCTAATAGATCACAGCTAAGAGCATGCTTTTGAAATTGAGACAGATTTCAAGCTTTCACAATTTTTGTTCATGGACTTTTCAGGCGTCCAGGAACCACTTAACAGTCCCAGCCCTCTCTGTCTTACTTTCCTATACATTCATATAGCAATTCAAACCAAGCCCCAATCCCACTAATTATATTCTGCTACATATCTTGATGCTGTTCTATATTTCCAGTAGTAAAATGTAAGCTATGTGAATATTATAATTATGTCTTCTGTATGACTCTGATGCCTACTAAATGTGTCCAGAGGATTTTAAAAACATTTTTCTGATTGATTATTTGAGGTATCATTTAGGAATTCCTTCAGAACTTTCTTAAAGTAGCTTCAAATTCTTGCTAATGCTACCACATGTTTATTTATTACCATGAGCAATTAACTCTTTCTCTTTTACTTGTTTCCAGACTTGATCACAGCAAGACAATTCTTCATTTGCTTATGACTGTAAATTTTAAAGAATTGGCCCCAAAAGAGAGCAAACCAATTTATTTTTCCTCTTTGCAAAGTTAAAGAAAGGAGATGCACTCTTGTTTCAGAAGTCGGTATATAACCGTTATCTATTCCTAATATGAAATTGAAAACAAAACAAAATCTGAATGAAGTATGAATTCTGAATGAAGTAACAAATTGGGTAAGAATAACTATTTCTCAGATTCTTATATATTATCTCTTTTCAGACAGCTCCTTTATCTTTTGTTAATATTTGGAATGCTCAGTATATCACCCAATATCCAACTATAGGAAACAGAAATATCACAAATATAGTCATAAATTTATTATCAATCTTGGATTTTTAATGCCCCAACTTAAGCAATATTGGAAATCAAGAATCAGGAGACATCTTAGTTTCTCTATAAAATCAGTCCCTCACTGATCCTTTACGTCCAGAGTCAGATTCCTCAACTTAGCAGCCGGGGTAATGTGATTTTCGTCCAACTTGTACACCAGCAGTATTGAGCTTGGTCTCCTACTGCCGTTTCTCCTTATTGCTACCAAGCAGCCATCTTTCACAATCATAGTTATGGTCACTTATTTAAGCATTTTGGCCTCTCTTTCCCTCCTTAGTTACATTATGTGCTTCTTGACGAAAGGACCTGAGCATTTTTTCATTTTTACATTCATAGTGCCTACCGTACTACTTGACACATAGTAGATCCTGAATGACAGTTTTTAAATTGATTCCACTTTCTAATATAGAGAAAAATCTCATTCTCCAGCAACCACACGTTGCACCCAAAATCGCTTGTTCAGGGCGGCCTGGATCTGCCGGGATTTGAGACTGTAGACGATAGGGTTTAGCAGTGGTGTCATGAGAAGGTAGGCATTGCTCATGGTGGTGTATAAGATTGGGGAAGTTTCCTGGGTGTAACGATGTAGTACTGCAAGGCTGAGGAGGGGCATGTAAAACACAAGCACTGTGCATAGGTGACAGACACAGGTTTGCAGTGATCTCCAGTTTCTGTCGTGGATCCCCAATTTCATAATAGTGCTCAAGATCTTTATGTATGAAGCTAGGATGAAGACAACATCCACTGCAAATGTGCATAGCACGCAGACCAACCCATACACACTGCTGAAAGTGACATCCCCACAGGCCAGGTTCAACATATCTGGGTAGTAACAATAAGAGTGTGAGAGGATATTGGCCCCACAGAAAGGAAAGGTCCTGAGGAAAAAAGGCAGAGGGGCCAGGAGAGTGGCACCTCGTATGAAGGCAACTCCACTAAGGCAGGCAACAGTATGGTGGGTTAGGATCCTAGGGTAGTTTAGTGGAGCACAGATAGCAACCAAGCGGTCAAAAGCCATGGCTATGAGGACACCTGATTCTACTGAGGAGAGGGTGTGGATGAAGAACATTTGGGTCAGGCAGGCATCCAGGCCGATGTGGTGGATATCGAACCAGAAGATAGCCAAGACACTAGGCATTGTGGACAATGAAAGACCCAGATCAGTTAGGGCTAGGATGGCCAAAAAATAGAACTGGGGTTCATGAAGATTCTGTTCTGCTCTAACTAGGATGAGGAGAAGAACATTACCCACAATGGCCACTAGGTACAGGAGACAGAAAGGGATGGAGATCCATATATGTACAGTCTCCAGACCAGGAATACCAATGAAGGAAAAAGTGGGCCAATTAGAAAAGGTGTTATTAAATGCCAACATGGTGAGATGTACGTAGGGCTTTAGTCCAGGATGCTTGCAAACCTACAAAAGAAAAATTGAATGTCAGAGAAGTTGAAAACAAAATTGGAAGTAAAAATTTTGTTCATACCTGGAGTTATAAAATTAGGCTATGGAGAACTCAAAATTGAGTTTATACTTTTAATTTTATAATAGTTTCTTTTGATATATGGACAGCAACTAAGTACCTGACAAGAGGTTCAACATCATTATTTAGTAGAAAAATGTAAATGAGAACTACAATAAGATACCATTAGAATGGCTAGAATTTAAAAAGATTGAAAATATCAGGTTTTGGTGAGGATGTGGAACAACTGGAAATCTTACACAGGCATACCTCAGAGATATTGCAGGTTTGGATCTAGACCTCCGCAATAAATTGTATATCACAATAGAATGAGTCACACAGATTTTTTGGTTTTGCAGGGAATATAAAAGTTATATTTACACTATATTTTAGTCTATTAAATGTGCACCAGCATTATGTCTAAAAGATAATGGACATACATTAATTAAAATACTTTATTGCTAAAAAATGCTAAAAATCATCTGAACCTTCAGTGAGTTATGCATTTCTGCTTGTGAAGGATCTTGTTGATGGCTGATAACTGATCAGGGTGGTGGTTGCTGAAGGTTAGGGTGGCTGTAGCAATTTCTTAAAATAATACAACAATGAAGTTTACCACATCCATTGATAGATTTCTTTGTAGCATGCGATGCTGTTTGATAGCATTTTATCCACAGTAGAACATCTTTCAAAATTGGAGCCAATTCTCTAAAATCCTGCTGCTGCTTTATCAACTAAGTTCATGTAATATTCTAAATCCTTTGTTGTCATTTTAACAAAGTTCATAGCATCTTCACCAAGACTAATTTCCTCATCAAGAAACCACTTTCTTTGTGGATCCATAAGAAGCAACTTCTCATCCATTCAAGTTTTATCATTAGACTGCAGCAATTCAGACACATATTCAGGCTCTACTTATAATTCTAGTTCTCTTGCTATTTTTACCACATCTTCAGTTGTGTCCTGCATGGCAGTCTTGAACTCCTTAAAGATACCCATAAGGGTTGGAATCAACTTCTTCCAAACTCCTGTTAATATTGATATTTTCACCTCTTCCTATGAATCATGAATGTTCTTAATGGCATCTAGAATGGTTAATCCTTTCCAGAAGGTTTCAACTGACTTTGCCCACATTCACCAGAGAAATCACTCTTCATGGCAGCTATAGCCTTACAAAATGTATTTCTTAAATAAAAAAACTTGAAAACCAAAATTACTCCTTGATCCATGGCTGAAGAATGAAAGTTGTGTTACCAGGCATGAAAACAACACAAATTTCCTTGTACATCTCTATCAGAGCTCTTGAGTGACTAGGTGCATTGTCAATGCACAGTAATTTTTTGAAATAAATCTCCTTTTTTTCAGAGCAGTAGGTCTCCACAGCAGTCTTAAAATATTCAGCAAACCATGCTATAAACAGATGTCTGTCATCCAGGTTTGTTGTTCCATTTATAGAGCACAAGCAGGGTAGATTTACCATAACTCTTACGGATGCTAGGATTTTCAGAATGGTAAATGAGCATTGGCTTCAAGTTAAGGTTACCATACGCATTAACCCCTAACAAGAGAGTCAGCCTGTCCTTTAAAACTTTGACTTCTCCTCTCTAGCTATGAAAATCCTAGCTGGCATCTTCTTCCAATAAAAGGCTGTTTTATCTACATGTAAAATCTGCTGTTTGGTGTAATCACCTTTATCAATTCTCTTAGCCAGATCTTCTGGATAACTAGCAGCAGCTTCTGCATTAACATTTGTCACTTCACTCTGCACTTTCACGTTGTGGAGATGGCTTCTTTCCTTAAACACCAGGAACTGACCTATGACAGCTGCATACTTTTTTTCATTTCTCTCAAGTCTTCATAGAATTGAAAAGAGTTAGGACCTTGCTGTGAACGAGACTTTGGGTTAAGGGAATGTTGTGGCTCATTTGATCTTCTATCCAGACCACTAAAACTTTCTCCCTGTCAGCAATAAGACTGTTTTGCTTTCTTATCATTCAGTGTTCACTAGATGAGCACTTTTAAATTTCCTTCAAGAACATTTCCTTTGCATTCACAACTTGGCTAACTGTTTGGTACAAGTGGCCACTTTTTACTATTTTAACTTTTGACATGACTTCTTCAATAAGATGAATCATTTCTTAGTTTTGATTAAAGTGAGAGATATGTAACTTATCCTTTCACTTGAACACTTAAAGACCACTGCAGGGATATTAATTTCTAATAATAATTTCAATATTGTTGTGTTTCAGGGAATAGGGAAGCCCAAGGAGAGGGAGTAGATGGGGGAATGGCAGGTTGGTGGAGCAGAACATACACAACATTTGTCTAATAAGTTTGCCATCTTACAGTGGCATGGTTTGTGGCACCCCAAAACAGTTACAATAGTAACATCAAAGATCACTGATCACAGATCACCACAACAGATATAATAACAATGAAAAAATTTGAAACATGGCAAGAATTACCAAAATGTGACACAGAGACGTGACGTTAGCTCACGCTGTTGGAAAAATGGTGCCCCTAAACTTGCTTGACACAGAGTTACCACAAACCTTCCATTTATAACAAATGCAATATCCATTAAGCACAATAAAGCAAAGCACAATAAAATGAGATATACCTGTACATTGATGATGGAATACAAAATTATACAGCCTCATTTGAAAAAAGATTGGCAGTTTGTTTTAAAGTTAAATATGGATTTATCATGCTGTTACTATTATCCAGCAAGAAATGATTTTTGTACAAGTGGATGATTGACTTAGTTAAGAATGATTGAAGTAAGTTACTTGATTTCACTAAATCCTATTTTCTTTTAAATAAATTTGTAATAATAGTATTACATTTTAATGTTGCTGTGAGGATTAATTCCATCAGATAATAGAACAAAAGCACATAGCACACTGCCTAAAAGTTAATAAATTAGCATTTGTTTCTGAGCTTTCATAGTACTCAGTTCAATACAAATATAACCCTAAGTGAATTGTAGACATTATAAAATAAAATCTCATATTAACTTCACTAGAAAACACACTAATCATTAAGAAAATTGAAAATATTATTTTAAAACAGTAAAATCTCATATTGTATAGTTCAAGATTTCACATTAAAACCATATATATGATTTTACTAATAATCATAGTATAAAAATAATAGCATATGAAAAAATTATATAAATATTTCTCTATCTACCTATTTATCTTAGCCTTTTCATGTATTATTTATATTTTTGAGAGCATTGTAAAAATGTAAGATCATATTTAATGAAGTCAGTGTTCCTGGTGAATAATAGTAGATTAAATATCTGGTGGATAATGGAATGGGACAGCATAAATAAACTGACATATCAAGAAAGTCAGAAACAGATGGAGATACAGTGGGAAAGAAGAAGGGAAGAAAGGAATGGAAGGAGGGAGGGAGATGGGAAGGAGAAAGGAAGGAAGGAAAGTTTTAGGAAAAATTAATTAAAGAGTACTTTCGGTCCTGGCCTATCTTCCTATATTAGTGGTAAAGTCAGTACATATTTACTAGATCCCAGTACTTGAATTTCTAAGAGTGAACAGATTAAGTAATATATAAAAAATATTAAATATAAAATAATATACATCTAAATAATATGTAAATATTGAGTGCATTATATTAATATATGTGCATGTATATTTATATAGGCCTGTGTCTATGTGCATTTTTCTCCCTCAAAGTCCAACCAGAAGACAAGTTCTTACACAAATTTTTAAAAAGGTGTCACTCATTTTGATTTACTAAAGGTTCTGCCTTGTACTTCTTTAAGTGACAATGCCCCTGGCAGAGGTAGGTTAAAACCACATAAAAAATCTTGTTATAAAGATACCCTGCACTTACACATAAGAATATATACACACACATACACACACATAAACACACTCATTCATATATATGCATCAGTTATGCTTGCCTCTTAGTTAACAGCATGAAGTTTCTTGCTTTAACAATAACTTTAGTCTTTAGTTTCAAGTATTAAATTGAATTGAATATAATGCCTTTGATTACAGTTTACTAGCATTGCTTTTTTTTGGGAGGAGGGGTCAAGGCAAAGACCTAGCTCTAAACTCATTTTTGTGTTAGCTGCTGGCTGGAAGGAAAGTTCTATTTCTCCTGCTTCTCTTTTTAGTTTATGTTATGTTATGTTATGTTATATTGTTATGCCACCTTTTGTCAATTATGCAAATTCTAGTGAGAAACTTGTTTGTATCAGGCACCATTCTAAGCACTGGAGACTCAAACATGAGTGAGAAATAAAACAGTACTATGAAAGAACACCTAATTATTATGGCTTAAATATTGGTTTTACCACTTACAAAAGTTACTGTATTAAGATCTGATTCAGATGTATATACCAAATTTATATCTGTATCTTGACCACTCTATATATTTTAACTTCAGAATATAGGGGAAAGCTTCACTGATAAATTGGAATTTAGGAAGAATTCTGAGAAGCATCACTTGGGGAAAGGCAAATACATTTGCTATATAAAGAAATGTCTATGAAATTATAGCGACTTTAAAGAGAATGTGCATTAAAAAATATAGCCATCTAGTATTATTAATTCAAGGTTGAAGTAGTCTCAGAATACTAGCTGAACAGTTCCTCACCCAGGTCAATTCTTTATTTCTTTAATCTGACAATTTAAATTTGGTTTTGATTGGTGATGGTTCCAAAACACAATCCTCCATTTGAATATCTCAGAATTTGTAAATGAGATAACAAATATCACTAGTAGGCATAAGTTCAAGGTTTAGATTGGGTAAAACTCTTTTGCTTAATGGGAAAAGAAAAAAAAAACTCTCCAACTTTGCAAAAGCATATGGTGTTCTCCATGGTTCTCTACCTAAAAACAGAACATGCTAATTTAGTCAAATCTAATGCATGTTTGCAAATTATATTTATGAGATGCTGGTTTTAGGACTCAGGGAAAAGCTATTAAAACAAAAAACACAATCCATTAAATTTGGGAATCTGAAATTTAGCTATGTAAGCACAATATGCACATATAGTATTAACAAATAGTCCTTAAATTGTTGATGAATACAATAATTACTACTTAGAAGAGAACATATATAAATTTAACCATTTAACTTTAAAATATTATTACTTTTCAAACAGTTTAATCTCCAAATCTCACACATCCTAACTCAACAACCCTGGACATTTGTGGTCGTCTCTTAGCCTGGGAAACTGGTTATTATTATACCAATTTCCTTGAATGGACTTTCCCAGGGTTATGATGGTAGTTGCTATTACTTATCTCTGAAATACTTCACTCACTGCACAATGAATGGCTTTTTCAC
The DNA here is from genome assembly GCA_023783475.1 of Daubentonia madagascariensis. Classification (NCBI taxonomy): domain Eukaryota; kingdom Metazoa; phylum Chordata; class Mammalia; order Primates; family Daubentoniidae; genus Daubentonia; species Daubentonia madagascariensis. The sequence goes on along the minus strand of JAKFHU010002465.1, from coordinate 524,317 downwards.
TTTCAGATGTATCTGTTGGCAGGACTGTTTGTACTTGTAAGACAAACTCCACAGCTCACTGTTCAAAGACTGGGTTTAAGATGCTTCACAGACCAACAAAAGAGGGTCTCCCAGGTGCCTGGAAAGTTCCACTGAGATTAAAACAGCTTTGGGAATTCCCAACTATCATAGCCAAGAAGCTTAAATATATTTTTTTCCCAAGGAATTTGAGAAAGGAGGGAGCATATCTTAGTCATTACACATCTTAGAGTGTCCTTTTGTACCGGAGAGACAATTTGCTACCGTTTTATCAGAACATGGTGGGTCTGAGGGATTTCTTCCTTTATTGTATGGAAAACAAGCTGGAGTGAAAACATATAAATAGGAGCTATGCTTAGATAAGATCAACTTTTTAGAAATGATTAAGCTATTTAACAAATAAAATAACTTTAAAAGTATTTAATACAAATATGTGCAAACATTGTCAAAATGTAAAATACACAGAACTGTTTCATGTAATTTTGGGGCAAAGACACCAGTTCTTTTCCCCATAGGTTACATAATGAAATTGTGTCTTAATTTGTCTTTCTAAATAGAAAATAAAATATGTTAAGATAACTGGATACATGACATCAGACTATCATTACCTACTTTGTGTTTTTCTCTCAAGAATTTATCAAAAGCGTTTTTCCATGGCAATACAAAAATTGGCCCTTTGAGTTTGCAAAAGCTACTTTATGTTGTATAGTGGGAATGTAATGCAATGTATTAATTATCCCTCTAATGAGTTTTTGGATTTTTTATATTTCCATTTGTACACTTGTGAGTGTACTTCCACCAGAGAGAGAGCTCAAATTAAATTGCTGAGCCAAAGTATATTCATTTTAAATATTGCAGTGCTGTCAAACTTCCTTTCAAAAATGTTAAATAAGTTTATATCCACAAAGGTATAAAGATTTGTCTGTTTTTCTTTCACAATTGCCAATCTTAAATTTTCTAACAAAATTTAGACAAGAAGTATGCATTGTTTTTTCTTTAATCTGCATTGTTATATTGATTATTAATGAGGGTGAGAATCTTTTTTATGAATTTCTGGACATTTGTGCATTTCATTTGCAAATTGTCTAACCAGGTATTGCGAAGCATTCTAACAGATACTTTTAGAGTCAATCCTAACTCAGGTCTACCTTGATATTGTAAAATAGAGACAAGCTAATTATTTTTCAGAAAATATGAGCCCATGTAGAAACTTGGTAGAGGAACATTATTAAATCCAAACATCTAAAATAGTACACCATTCACACTAGTCCTCAAAACCATTTCTTCTCTTGTATCCTTGTCTTGTTTCAATCTCCAGTGTGACAAAATGTTTTGCATCTAAAGTATGGAGAATACTAGATGGTAAAACTCATAGTTATTTATCTTCTTTTCGGGGATCAGTTTTGAGATTTAACTTAAATACTATTAATCTCACCATTTTTAGTGGCACATATTTTATTAATTTTAACAAATATATATACATATCTTCACATAAAACTCTACTAAAATAAAAACGTAGATATTTTAATCACTCCCAAATGTTCTGTGGGCTGCTCTGAAGGAAACCCTTTCCTCCCACTTACTCTAGGCCCTGGGAACCCCTTTTCTGATTTCTGACCCTATAGATTTATCTTTTAAAGAATGCCATAACCATGTAATTATACAGTATATATCTATTTGTGTTTTGATTCATTTACTTAACATTATCCTCTTGAGAGTCATCCCTGTTGTTATAATAAATTCATTGATTTTTACTACCAAGTTGCAGTAGGATCTGTGGCTACACCATGATTTGTTTATCCATGCACTATTTGACACATATATGGGTTGCTTTGAATTTTGGGAATTATGAATGCAGGTCAAATATTGAGGTAACTGATATATATGTGAATATGTTTTTTATTTTTGTTGGTTGAAAACCTATGAGTGGAACTGCTGGATCAAACACAACATTTTGCATTCCCATCATATGAGTGTGAAAGTTGCTCCAAGTTCTTGTGAGACTTTATTTTTTGACACTAGAAGTTGTGTAGGGACATATAAGTTTCATATCATGGTTTTAATTTGAATCTCCTTAATGACTAATGATGTTGAACATATTTTTATATTATGTTTTCCCTCAGTACCTCTTCTTTGGTAAAGAGACTATTAATTTTTTTGCCCATTTTTATGGTGGTTGTTTATTTTCTTATTATTGAATTGTGAGATTATTTTGTATATTCTGGAAACAGGTCTTTTTGCAGATATGTCTTGGGCAAATATTTTGTCACAACCTGTGAATTATCATTTTATTTTCTTAATTGTATCATTCAAAAAGCAAGATGGGTACAGAAATCTGGGTTGACAGTCTGCCCCAAAACAATTTAATACATCATTCCATTGTCTTTTGGCTTTCATATGATTTGTGAAACACTGTTCTAGTTTTTATTTTTTTTTTCTGTATGAAATGTACCATTTTCATCCCTGTGGCTGCCCTCAACATTCTCTTTCCCTTTGGTTTTTTAGAAATTTGAGTATTACATGTGAGGCATGTGTTCGAGTGTGCACATATGTGTGTGTTACAGTTATTCAGTTGGGTATTTTCTAAACTCTTGGCTCTGTCATTTGGTGTATCTCATTAACAACAGAAAATTCTTAACCATTCTCTCTCGCTGTCTCTCAATGTGTGTGCACGTGCATATGTGTGTGTAGGTGTGTATGTTTTTACTCATTCTCTCTTTTCCTTTGGCAATTCCAATTACACGTGCATTAGGCTATTTGATTTTGTGTCATATGTCATGAATCTTGAGTGCTGTATGTTATTTTTATTTTATCTCCTCTCTTCACTCTGTCTTTCTTTCTTAGTTTGAATAATTTTGCTGTATCTATTTTTCAGGTTCAACTATTCTTTCTTTTGCTTTGATGATTCTGTTGATTAACTCATTGAAGTCATTCATCACCTCTGATTACACATTTATACTTATTGTATTAATATATTTTTTCTTAGTATGTCCTTCTTTCTGCTGAAATTACCCATTTGTTTATACTTGTATACCTTTTTGGCTATAGTCTGTACCATATTAATCACGGGTATTTTAAAATTCCCTGACTGATAATTCTAGCATCTGTCTCTTAACTGTGTTTGGTTTTACTGATGGATGTGTCACGTAACGAGGTGTTGTTTATTCATTCCTTCTTTGTACATATCATGATTATTGGTTGAATTTCATAATCTTGTACTGGATAACAGAGACTTAGGTAAACAGTATTTATGCTATAAAATGTTTGTGTCTCATCTTTTGCTTTATTATTAGTGCGGGAGTTTTAGTCAATCTTGTTAAAAGTTGAGCTGGATTTAGATTATGTTGTTGCTATGTTTGCCTTTGCTGTACCACAGTCTTTAAGTTCCCTTAGGGCTACCTTATGTTTAGAGTCAATGTTGGTTTGTCAGAGAGTTTTCTTTACTGTCTGCTCCATCCCTAACTTAAGTCTTCCTTTCATGCCTGGGCCTCAGAGAATGAACTCTTGACTCCTATCCAAAACAATAGATTGCATTTACTTATTAATTGAAACTTGACACCCTGGTGGTAAGAAGGAGAATAGGGAGTTAGAACATTCTCTCTTCTTCTGGTTATCTTCAGTAGGCACTGTGTCTCTAGGTTTTGGGAATTGGGCCCTCTCAGTGGCTTTGGCTCCCCCCATCCCACCTCTAAGAGCCCTTAAGTGGCTTGGATAAGTTAGCATGGGATATCTTTGTGTCCCTTCCCAAAGGTTAGAGGATTTTTAAAAAATATTATTTCCTTTCCCAATTTTCAATATTTCTTTCCTTACCTACTAAAGACAACAGTGGTTCTTGTCATTTTCCCAGCATCTTAAGCTTTGTTTCTTAGGGAACACAGAAGAGAATAATCCAGTTAGAGCTGTGATATTCCAGAGAGGATTTTGTTCCCTTCTAGCTGTGGAAGAACTAGATAATATTTTCATAAGCTGTTCTAAATTTCTCTATAAAATTTTGCCTACAAATATAGGCTGTCTAATAATCTATTCTAACAATAGAATATGAATTTTTAGTGAAGTTTACTCATACAATTTAAGAAGTCATACTTTTCTCCCTTTTATTTAAGGTACTTCTCGAATAGATAACTCTTATGTTGAGAGTCTCTCAAAGACTCTCAATGTAATTATAAATCATGTTTGATATGATTATTTGATTTAGAAAGATACTCTCATCAATTAGAATTGTAGTATACCTACTAGTAAGATGCATAAATCTCTCGCGGAGGGGGCACAGACTTGAATTGAGACAAACCAATGAGTATCTGGTAATACTTGGGAAATTAAATTTCTTGTGCACCCAGTGTCTTGCATCCTTAGTGAATTACTGATTACCTAAATCACAGATTCAACAAATTTGAAATTCCTGGCAGATGGAACATTTGGAGGAAGAACTCTCTTCCACAACCAGACTCTTATGGGAAAAAGAGTCAAGGCTAAGACAAGTTTTGTTTGTTTTTGTTTTGTTTTGTTTTTTTTTTTGTGTGTGTGTGTGTATATATATGTATGTATGTATTTTTTTGGTTTTTTTTGTAAAGTGCAGGAATTACAGCATGAGCCATCATTCCTAGCCAGCTAAGACAAGTTTTTATGCAGCTTTTAGTAGGTTACCCAAGGAAAAATTTGTCTTTTAAGGTTGCTGTACTGTGGAGAACCTCGAACTCCATCAGACCTTGGAGCCATTTCAAGGACAGATTTATTAGTCCTATGTCTGTCCTCTTCCTTATGAAATTAGGCTTGTATACTCACAAAAATTATCAATGACAACAGACAGAAAGAAAATCAAAACTGTTTTTATTGTGAACTAAAATAAAATCCTAAGCCTCCCAGCTGACTGAATGGACCCCCTCTTGACTCTTGACCAAGGAGACCCAGAAAAACCCTAAAGCCAAGTTTCTGGCCATGAGAAGGGAGGTCAGACATGCCTCTTCATGCCACCCTCCCTTCTTGGAGATATCCTTTGTAACAGTACCATGCTAAATCATTAACAGGCCTAAGGCTATACAAGAAGAAGCTTAAATCACACCTGTAGGCCATCAATTTACTCAACAGATCACATGAGTTTGGTAAATGTTTGGTGGCTTGTCTCTGATTAACAGACATCTTTATCTTCAGTTAAAACATTCCAAGCCTTTAGACAAAGCTTCATTTCTTTAACCAATTACAAATCAAAGAATCTTTAAACCTACCTATAACCTCTAAGCCCCCACTTGAGATGTCCTGCCTTTTTGGACCAAACCAATGTACGCCCTCCCCATACTGACTTAGGGTTGTACATGTAATTCTTGTCTCCATGAATGTATAAAACCAAATTGTAACCCACTACCACAGGCACATTTTCTCAGGACCTCTTGAGGCTTCAAGTGCCCTGGGCCAGTCATACACATTTGGCTCAGAATAAACCTCTTTAAATTATTTTATAGAGTTTGTGTTTATTGTTGTTGTCATTAACATTATTAAGAATACAAATGACACATTTTTGCCAAGGGAAAGCTTTCTAATCCAATTGAATATGAGTGTTTCTTGTTAATAATGAATCATAAATAAACTCAGCATTTGGGAGATCAATGAAAAAAAAATTTAGTTTGGATCCAATGTGAGATTTATGCCATGGTGGTTATAGTTACTGAGATCCCTAAGCAGGAGACTCAAAAGTTATGGGTCTTGAACCATGGTGGGAAGGTGAACATAAATTAGATCCATACTTTATCACTTGCACCAAGGGAGAACACATAGTCTTAATAGTGTTTCTGATGAAGATTATCAGGTTGGAATATTTATAGGATTTGGGGTTCTGGCCTCAAGTAGTATAAGATATCTCTTTGAAGGTGGAAACCTTATGGCAATGGATAAAGTTTATGGTATAAGTGGTAAGTGAAGTGAAGGTAGTTTTGATAAGAAAACTGTTATTTGATAAGTGAACTAAGCTGTTTTACCATGTAATTAATCAAGTATTTTCAAATGATTTCCATTTTCTCAGAGAAGCATGCTGATTGCTTGAATAAATTTTTGCAAGAATTTAATGAAATAAATGGTGATTTATTGTTTTATGTCTTTATCTCCCTGTGCAAGAATTTCTCTGCACAAATAAGAAAATTGGCACCAGTAGCTTTTGTTCACAGTCCAGACATAATTCATCTATGAGGATCTAGGTGTTCTCAGTTCTGTTGACCATTTCACAAATAGAAATAGAAGAAATTTTCACATTTAGTGAAGGTAGAGTTGGATGGTGTATGTTGTCTGGTCCAAGTCTGAAATTCTATATAATTTTTAGTTATTCCCAAAGGCCCTGAAGGGTTAAATTTATTGATGAATTCTGCAGTACTATTTCATATGGTCATTGTTCAATTCTGTGTCTCAAGTACAGATGCAGTTATTAATACACAGAGTTGTTCAGTACCTATTTTGAATAAATGGTATATTTTTGGATTTGTAAACATTGATACAACATTTATAATATTTAATGTCCTCTCTGTATTAGGTCTTGATATATTTTATATACCAACAGAAGAATAAAAAATAATAAGAAATATTCTTTTTTCTGGAGGTGATCAATTTATGAATTTGAGTATTCCATCTAAGATATGCTTTCACATTTTAGAAATCATCTGTATGGGAACATCTTCCCCTTGTTTTCTGTCTCTGATTTAACCTACACTTTTCCCAAAGGTCATGGGGCTTCATAACCTTGAGTAGAAAGGAAATTGCTTATTTCATTTTAATCTAATCAACAAATGCAACTTCATAAGATAAGGGGTTACAAATGTAATACATTTTTCAGTATTACCACCTTTGACTAAACAAAAAACAACAACAACAAAACCCATAAAAATGGCAATCTAGTCTTCCTCTTTGGATAATACATCTTTATCTGTGGTACTCTATTTTACATACATCAGTGGCTTTAATTTCACAGTGTTATTACCACACAAACACAGGAAGCCTCAGGTTGAGCATAACTGGTGGAGATAGCTGGTCTACCTAAATTTGCATTTGAGTGCTTGCCATATGATTGCTTCTCCTCCACAGAGGAGAAAAATACTTTGCATCAGAGAGGAGATATTTTACCAATAAAATTCAGACCCACACAAATTGTGACTTTGACGTTGTTTTGCAATGTATTTTGACAGGAGGATATATTAGTCAGGGTTCTCCAGAGGAACAGAAACAATAGGACAGATTTTATATATATATATATATACATATATATATACACACACACACATATATATATATATCTCAAAGAGGAAACTTATTAATATTTATGCTCTGGATCATGAATGACCTTTGAAGCCTAGATTGCTTACATATTAATTGTCTTATGTGGGGGGGGGTTAATAAAATTTCAGTTTCTTCAGGGAAAACAATCATTTTCTGGGTTAATATGAGGAGAAAAATGTGATTTTATATGTAAAAAAGTAAACAATGACAGATACATGAAAGTGCCTTTTAAATCCCCAAGCATGAGATACCATTAGGAGTACCTACTGTTATAGTCACAATATTCCTAGCTGAATTCATTGAATTTTGACCACTCCTGGGAATGTCAATGAATTTGTGGATTTGGCTAACCTAAAAGATCATGTTCATTTTTCATTTGAAACTAAATAACAAGAAAGGTCCCTTGACATACAGGTATGTGTGTGTGTTTGCATAAAGTGAGTAGTGTATGTGTATGTGTGTGAATAAAGTGGGGAATGATAAAAGGAAAGCAGATGTAGTTTATCATTTCAAGTTCTAAGGTAATTTCTACATACATTCAATAGTGTTTCATCTCTGAAACATATGATATGAATTGAACAATAGCAGAGTTCAAAGGGATGCCTGTGAAGCAACAAACTTTGGAGAATTCCCAAGATATATTATATAAAATAGGTGTAATCTCAAAATGTCAATAAAAATTTTTTCGAAAATTGACTTTAGAGTGTTTTGTGATGACACCAACACTTCATGAGTGATTTTCAAGTCACCTGATGCAGAGTAGTATCTAGTACTTGGGCCATTTATGGAGCATTCCTAGAAAGCAATGAAAGGTAGACTTCAAATTAAGACAAGAAGGTGGCTTTCCAGGAGACTACAATTCTCAAGAGAGTGCTGCATGCATAATAAGGAAGCACAAATCAGATCACAGGCATTCTTGATTTTGAACATGGAAGAGAAAGCTTTCCCTGTAGTACTTTAGCAAACACCCTGCCTTGAAATGCCAGGTGAGAGAGAAAACACAGTTTAACTGCTTTTGGAGAAGAACTAAGACCCAAGAGACTTTGGATAAATTAGGGAGTAGAAAAACTCTAGCACATGATACAAAGAATCACAGGAATCTAGGGGATGTTTCTTTCTGTGAAGCTATCCCTAACTTATCTTCCTCAAGAACCTTAGGTATTTGGACAATGGTATTGAACCAAAAAAAAAAAGGAAGTGAGCTTAACATACTCCTGATCTGGAAGAAGGCAGAACTATCCTTGTCTATGGAAACACTGACCATGAAGTTTACCCTCATTTTTGAGCGTGAATAACCTTTGAGACCAAAGAGTATAGATTCTGAAAATGCTTAAAAACCCATAAGTGAGAAAACACATTGAGAAGAAACCTGGAACCAAACCCTTAACACTGGAAGGCACAATGATGTGGACTAAGCAGAAAGTGTTCTTATCAAACAGAGTGAGTTTCCTAGACCCCCTCCCACCTTCTCGGTCTTTAAAACAAAATTCAAGATTAAAAATTGCCAATAAATCTTCTGAGGCTAATGCCAATTTCCTTTTTTTTTAAAGATAATGTGTAGAATTTTAGTTAATCTCTTCTTATTTCTTCTGAAAGTCTCATCCAAATGGATTCTCATTGAGATTTTGAAAAATTTAAAAACATGACAAATGAAAGGAGAAACGAGTAGACAGGATCCTTCATTACTCTTGTTCAGAATCCCAGGCCAAGGCAGAGAGACTTTAAAGAAAGTCTTTTGTTGTTGTTGTTGTTGTTATGGTTTTTATTATCATTATTATTGCCTTTCTCTAAGAATCTTCCTCGCAAACAAAGAGTAGACTAAGGTGGAATTTAAACAGGAGTAGCTGGGAAATATGCAGGCCACCACAACTAGGATCTATATGCCCCATGCAGGGAATACAGGTTTGAAGGTGCTTATCTTCACCAAGGCCAACTAACAATCCCTGGACTGACATTAGTGAGTAAGGATAGGTGCGGAATTGAAAAGCTTAATATATGCAGACATTTGTATGGCTTATTGTTTGTGAGGGTGACTGCATATGGATTTGAAGAGTATATATGTAATATCTATTTAGTTTCATAAATACAGAATGTGGTTGAGGGATGAACTCAGAAAAAAATTGTGTGCTTTGCTATTTGTGGGAAGGATACTCTGTATCCACAGCTGATTTTATCCGGATAAATAAGTTTTGGTAAACATACAGTGCAAAAATTGTTTTATCTCTTATACATAGTACTTTATAATTGATTATTTTATGGGCTTCTTACCTTCTCAATTAAAGCAGCTAACTGTGCTAGGTTAAACTTTTGCTACGATAATAAACAGAGCTTAGAGCCAGGCACATAAAGAAACATGATATTTAATGAATAGTTGGATGAATAAATAACAACACACATTTATTGAATTAAATCAATAAAATTGACATCATATACTTATTAGAAATTGACTACTTGTTAATACAAATATATACATATACAATGTTACAAGTAACTTTGTAAAAGGTCCATAGATCATACTCAAATTAAAAATATTTAGCCCTATAACAAAAAGAGAGCTAATAAACATATTTTTAAAAAGATAAAAAAATCTATTCAATATTTTAGTATTTTTAAATTATGAAGAACAACCTCCTTTTTTATGTACAATTTAAGAAAAATATGTTTACATTCAACAATGAATTATCATGAAATAGTGCTTCATAAACTATGTGGTAAAGGGTCATTAAAAGTTTTCAATCTATCACAAAATAAATTTTTCAAATAAAACAAAAATGGTTTTCTACAAAAATGAAGAATATATCTACATACAATAATAATTGTACATTATACACTAAAAGCTATTCCTATTACATTAAAGAAGCAGAGAAATAGTATATCAAATTAGTATGAAAGTTTCTATATGCTTATTTTCAATTTCTGTACTTGTCTCATGCAGAAAATACAGCATATTAAATGTGTCCATGAAATATATTTTGAATAGCACTGTCTACTAGGGATTGTTATTGACCAAGGCAGTAAGAAATACACTAGTAATGATCTACTACTGTAATTACTATGACAAGTATGAATTTGGATGTATTTTAAAAGAACTTCATTTAAAAGTCATTTAAAGCACTTTATTTATTCTATATTTGATATGATTATATCAATTAAATGACTTAGATAATTTAAATATCAGGACTTTGTTTTTTTCCTTATTTTTCCTTCAATAAGCCACATATCTAAGGAATTTGATTAAGAAAAAATGGTCTTGTTTTCTAGTCTAAAGCCTCAGATGCTATATATTGGGAAAAAACATTCAATTTCATATTAGACACATATCATGAGCAGTTTAAAAGAAAAGATATGATAAGTAGTCAATTAAATGCTCAAATCAAACTTTATCGTCTGTGTCTGAGAAAATGCATTTCATTCTAGGAAAGGTATGCAGCCCTGGCATCATGCTTCCTGACAATAGCACCACCTCATTCTTCTCCACCTTCCTGGTGACAGGCATTCCTGGGCTGGAGGCTGTGCACATCTGGATCTCCATACCCGTCTGTGCCATGTTCCTCATTACCTTGGTGGGTAACGTGACCATCATGACAGTTATCTGGAGAGAGCAGGCCCTCCATGTGCCTATGTACCTCTTCCTGGCCATGCTAGCTGCCTCTGATCTGGGTCTGTCCCTCTTCACCTTCCCTGCAATGCTGAGGATCTTCTGGCTGGATGCTCGAGAGCTGACCTTTTCTGCTTGCTTCACCCAAATGTTCTTCATACACACCTTCCAGGATTTTGAGTCAGCCATCCTACTGGCAATGGCCTTTGACCGCTATGTGGCCATTTCTCGTCCATTGCACTATTCCTCCATCCTCACTGATAGTGTGATCGCCAGAATTGGTTTGGCCATTGTAGTGCGAGCCATGATTGCACAGGTGCCCCTTCCCATCCTCTTGAGGAGGCTGTGCTTCTGTCGCTCCAATGTACTTTCTCATTCCTATTGTCTGCATCCTGACATCTTAAAGCTCTCTTGCTCCAACACTAGGATCAATAGCATCTTTGGACTCTTTATGGTGCTTTCCAACATGGGACTTGATTTTCTCCTTATTCTCCTTTCTTATGTGTTGATTCTGAAAACAGTACTAAGCCTTGCTTCCCATGGTGGCCGCCTGAAGGCTCTAAACACCTGCATTTCTCACCTGTGTGCTGTGGTCCTCTTCTTCACACCCATGATCTGCCTTTCTATACTTCATCGCTCTGGTCGAAATTTTCCCCCAAACCTCTATGTGCTCTTGGCCAACATGCATTTTCTCATTCCTCCTGTGATGAATCCCATTGTGTATGTGGTTAAAACCAAGCAGATAAGAGACAAAATCCTAAAATTCTTCATCAAAAAAGGAACTGAAGAGTCCTGAGTGGCATTTATAACCTAAACCTTGAGAAACTAATGTACAGTGAATGGTTACTGTTCCAGCTCTCACAACTGAAAAGACTTTTCTTTGTCAAAGACAAAGAAATAAAATGTCCTAATATATTTTATTTTCTCAACTTGCACTGACCATAATTTTCTGCTTCATTTATAGTCTTTGCTTAATTTACTAGGCTAATTTTCTTCATATAATTTCCTTTCAGATTGACAATTACTTTTTACCTAACTTTTCAAAGTTCTTTGTAGTTTCTTGTGTTATTCTTCAGTTGTCTAAAAGACATACTTTTTTTCCCATTATACCTTTTCCCACGTTTATTCATCACAATAAATTATTAACAGTTCCATTAAATACATCAGTGTTTACGTTGAAGTTTTCTACATAAGCAAGGTTCTCTCTTCCTTGAATTTTCATTGTTCTGAATGTTAAATGAGCTTGAGACATTTATAATGAAACAACTTTGATTTGTTACATCAGGTAGCAGTAGGTTAGGGTATTCCTAGTCCAGTTAAGTGTCCTGGAGTTGGGGTGGTTAATTGTGATGGGACCACTTAAAAAAAAGTCAAGATAAAACTGAGAACTCAGAGAATTGAAAAGTCTTTTCTAAAGTGCTAATAAACTCAAATAATTTTTTGTAGTCTGAGTCATCTTTTATTACATGATGGTAGTAATAGTAGCATCTTTGACCTGCACTAAAGGGGAGCCCATGTCAAGATGGTAAACCATAAAAATAAATGAAGACTATTCAATTTTTTATGCCCAAACTGACTTCTTTTACTTCAAGACAGAAACCATCCTTTTCTATACTAGATGGCTAATGTGACACTTTAAAGGCATAGATGTATTTGGCTGTATTTAATATAATGATATATTGCTGTGTTTTAAGTATTTGTATTATTCAAATAGTGATCTCCACATTTGATTCATATTCATATATAATAATAGAATAGAAACACTCTTCATCTTCCCATGATTTGATTTCCTTATGTGCCACAGAAAAACCACTATCTTCATTAACATTTGCTTGTATTTATCATAACCATTCTGTTTCTACTTATCAATACTTTCCTTTTCAAGCAAATTTGAGAATATTTTATTTTACAAATATCCTTCTCCACTATTCGTTGGCCATATATGTTATCCATCTACTCTATATACTTCTGGGTAAATAGTCAAGTCTTTTTAGCTCAAACGGAAAAACAAAACAAAACAGAAGAGCACTTCCTGGCTTATATTGTGATATAAGTCACAGACAAACAAAAACTTTGGGTTAAAATCTGGGCAGGATTTTTATTTTCTCATTTAATTATCATCAATCTTATGTTTATAATTATCATCATCATTATTATTTTATTCAGTATCATCACTATCACCGTTGTGTCTGTGATGGTCTGCTTTATCCCCAATAATATCATTATCAGAATAATTTATTTTATATGTTGACCGCCATACAAAATATTTGGAAGAATCACAATAAACAATTGTTAAAAGTTGATTTGTAGAAAAAGATAAAATCATAATCTCATACAGATATAAAAATGAACTTGTGATAAATGTGTGTCTTTAGTGGATTCATACATGAGGAAAATAAGAAGATGTTCAAATGGAATCTCTTTAGGGGTAATGTCAAAATAGCCCTAATTTATATGGAATAAAAAATGTTGAAAGGAATTGGAAATAGAAACATAGCCTGTTTTGTAAAGGAAGACAATTTGAAACTATACAAGACAAGACATAATTACATGTTTATGAGTTACTTATAATTTACAAAAATAAAGTTGTAAAATAGCTTAACGCTTTGAATAGAGCTACAATGTGATAATCTGGATGAGTGTGCTATAGACAATACATTGTTTTCAATACACAAAATATTTTCATATATTTCCCCCCTTTTAATCAAAAATAATTTCAAATTATTCTTATCATATAATAATACTGATCATATTATATTTTGCATAATAATTTGTATAGTTGCAGCAAAAGTGTTAATTTATCATATAGACTTTTTACATTTGATTTGCCATGAGTTGTCATAAGGAATCTCAGATTGAACTTTTAAAAGCCTCTTTTTATTTGCTGTCTTGAGGCTAGGAAACAAGCTAAAAGCTTGTCATTTGATTTTACTTGTAATACACATAAATTTGGGCAAATTCCTCTTTTCTTGAGGTTCCCCCACATAACCCAAGATTCCAGGCCTGTGGAAAAATGACTTTTCTTAACTTATGTGTACATCTAGGAATCCTATAAGCCAAGGACCAGGCCAGTTTTCCCATGATGACTTTGTGAACATTGGTTATCTAAAATCATCCTCAGTTTCTTAAAAGCTTCTGTTCATATCTGATTGAATGAGAATTATCTCAAACACAAGCTCTGTCTGGAAAGTATCCAGCCATGTAATATGAAAAATATAGACATTTACTGAAGAAGATACAAGATACGAGAAACATTGTACATAGGACAGTGACAACAGAACGGTGCCCTTCAAAGTAGGTACCTTAGAACCTCACAGTTCTCCCAGCGTCTCTTCTACTGTTCAAAGTACTCTGAAAAATCCTTTGGAATTGCCATCAGCTGCCTTGTCGTATAGTCCTGAATCTCACTGACAGTCTGAAATCTCTTCCCTTTCAAAGGTGATTTTAGTTTTGGGAAAAGTCAGAAGTCGCAAGTCGCCAAATCTGGGCTGCAGCGGTGCTGAGTCACATGGGTGATTTGATGTTTCGCCAAGCATGAGACGTGATGGATGGGTGGGTGCGTTGTCCTGTTGAAGCTGCCAATCACCGGTTGCCCAGAGCTGTGGCCGTTTTGGTTGTATTGCATCTCCCAATCAATGAAGAACACTGAGGTAGTACTCCCTATTAATTGTTTGGCCTGGAGGAGTGTACTTATGTTGGACAACACCTTCCCGATCAGAAAACACAGTTAACATGGTCTTGAGCTTGCTGCAACTTTGCCTTTGCCTGCACCTTCTTCAGGCATGGAGAACCAGGAGCCTTCCATTGGGACGACTGGGCCTTCGTTTCTGAATCAGTGCCATAGACCCATGATTCATCTCCAGTTATGACCTTCTCAAGGAAATCTGGTTCATTGGTAAGGGTTTGAAGCAAGTCATTAGCAAATGCAGCACAATGTTCCTTCTGCCCTGGTAGCAGAAGCCACAGAATGCATTTTACCACAACATGCTTCATGTCACGATCCTGTGTCAAAATCTTGGACACAGTACCTTTTGGAATCTGCAGATCAGCTTCTAGTTGTCTCACTGTGAGTCGCTGATCTTTGTTGATTGCACCCTGTACACATTCAACATTCTCAGGTGTTCTGGTTGTTGCAGGCCTTCCAGCATGTGGATTGCTTTCAACAGATTCTAGACCATCTTTGAAGTGTTTGTGCCACACTTTTATTTGCGCTGCACTCATTGCATCATCCCTGAAAACCTTCTGAATCATGAGAATAATTTCCACGGAGGAATGTTTAAGCTTAATGCAAAATTTGATGCAGATTCGTTGCTCTACTCTCTCAGTCAGTTTGAATGTGACAGCCCCACACAGTACACAACGACTTCTGTGCCCCACTGACTGGTACAGTGACGTCATCATTGTTCACTCATGTGCATTCCAGTCTACTCTCCTTGGCTGTCAGGTTACATTGATGTCGTGCAAATAATTCTCATTATATTAAAAATGACTTGATACTTTGCAGACAGACCTTGTATGACATTTCAAGTAAGGATATTGTTCCAGAACCAATATGTCCAATTATGTCATGGTAAAAAGCAAACAAACAAAAAACCTCTTACTAATCTATGCAAATAACTATATTGCCATGAAAATAACCAATATTCAATAAGATTTTCTAAAATCTGAGAAAAGGAGACTGGGAAAATAAGATACCATTTACAACTCAGCTTATGAAAGCAGAGTCTACTAAGACCCTGATACTGGTCTTGGGAATGATTTCTTGGATATGACATGACAAGCACAAGCAACAAAAACAGAAATAGAAAAATAGGATGACATCCAACAAAAGAGCTTCACATAACAAAGGAAACAATCAACAGAAGGAAAAGATAACCAACAGAATAGAAAAATATATTTGTAAACCATATATATATAATAAGGGACTAATTCAAAATATATAAGAAAACTCCTACAACCCAATAGCAGAAATGAAAATAACCCAATAAAAATGAAAATTTTGTCTCAGGTACTTTATTTTGTATATACTAGTGCCTTCATATTTTCTTAATATTATTATAAAATTAATACTGAATACTTCAGGTTGGGAAGAACTCAACGTGACAGCTGGTCCACACACATATCAACTCAATTCATATAATTGGTTCTTCTTTATTGAAATATATTCATTGTTTTAGGGAAAACTAATTTACCAATCCAAATTAGGCCTACACAAGTTATAACTTTGATGTTATTTTATAGTGTATTGAATTAGAAGAAGAATAAGTATTTACTATTGGAAGCAGAATGACCATTCAACTTTAGCTTATCTATCTACCAAAATGAACTATCTTATTTGGTGTTAGTAAATTAACTTACCTTTATATCAGTTTATCCAAAGATGAAAGAAGTTAAAACTATTTTGTTTATTCAGCATAGTACTGGAAGTTCTAGCCAAAACAATTACACAAGAGAAATAATTAAAAACATTCAATTTGGAAAGGAAGAAGTTAAATTGTCTCTGTTTGCAGATAGCATGATCTCATATATAGAAACCCTAAAGAATCCACCAAAACTTGTTAGAATTAGTAAACAAATTCAGTAAAGTTCCAAGATATAAAATGAAAATATTAAAACCATTATGTTTCTATACACTAACAACAAACTATCTGAAAAATAAATCAAGAAAATAATCCCATTTACATTAGCTAGACACACACACAAACACTTAAGGAATAAATTTAACCTAGGAGGTAAAATATCTGTACACTGAAAACTGTAAATATTCATGAAAGAAATTGAAATTTAAAAATACACAAATAAATGGAAACATAGCCCATGCTCATCAATTAGAAGATTAGTGTGGTCAAAATGTCAATACTACTCAGTGACCTGCATTCAATGAAATTCCAATCAAAATTCCAATGTCATTTTCCACAGAAATAGGAAAAAAATCCTGAAGTTCATTTGGAAGCAAAATATACCTCAAATATCTCATTGTTATGTAACCAAAATATTTGTACCCATGTAATGAAATGAAAAAAAAATTGGATTTAATAAAAATACCTCAAATAGTGAAAGCAATATTGAGCAAAATTAATAAACAAACAAAACAAAAACAACAAAATAACAAAGCTAAAAGTATCACATTACCTGATTGCAAAATATACTACAAAGCTATAATAAGCAATACAGCATAGAACTGACATAAAAAGAATGGAATAGACCAATGGAATAGAATAGAGAGCCCAGAAGTAAACCCACATATTTACAGTCAATTGATTTTTGGCAAAGGTGTCAAAAATACAATGGGGAAAGTATAATCTCTTCACAAATGATATTGAGAAACTGGATATCTACATGCAGAAGAATGAAATTAGGCCCTCATTTCATACCATATACAAAAATCAACTCACAATGAATTTAATACTTAAACATAAGAACTGAAACTGTAAAATTACTGGAAGGAAAAATAGGGGAAAAGGTCTGGACAATGATTTTTTTTTGGAGATGACCTCAAAAACACGGGCAGCAAAAGCAAAAATGGACAAAGTAGATTACATCAAACTAAAAGCTTCTGCACAGAAAAAGAAACAATCAACAGAATGAAGAGACAACCTGTGGAATGGAAGAAAATATTTGCAAACCAGACATTCTGATTAAGGAGCTAAAATCCAACATATATAGGAAACTCAAATAACTCAATAGTAAAAACAAATAACTCTATTAAAAGATGGGTTAAAAACCCCTTACAGACATTTTTCAAAAGAAGACATGCAGACTGCCAGCAGGTATATGAAAAAATGCTCCGTATCACTAATCACCAGGGAAATACAAGTTCAAATCACAGTGAGATATCACTTCACACCTGTTAGAACGGCTACTATCAAAAAGACAGAGATAACAAGTGCTGGAGGGGGTGTGGAGAAAAGGGAACGCATGTACATTGTTGGTGAAAATGTAAATTACTACTCTACTGCCATTATGGAAAACATGGATTTTCTTTGAAAAATTAAAAATAGAACTACCATGTGATCCAGCAATCCCACTTCTGAGTATATATCCAAAAAAAAATTGAAATCAGTTTATAAAAGAGATATCTGCACGTCCACATTCATTGCAGCATTATCCTCAATAGCCAAGGTATGGAATCAACTCCATTGTCTACCATCAATCAATTAACAGATAAAGAAATGTAGTATATTTAAAAAACAGAATACTATTAAGCCTTAGAAAAAGGAAATCCTGTAATTTGTAACAACATAGATGAACCTGGAGGACATTACGTTAAGTGAAATAAGCCAAGCACAAAAAGACAAATACTACATAATTTTACTTATATGTAGAATCTAAAAAAGTTGAACTCATAGGCGCAGAAGGTAAAGTAGTGATTAGCAGAGGTGCAGGGTGGGGGGATTGGGACGATGTTGGCCAAAGGATATAAAATTTTAGGCAAACAAGAGGAATAGGTTCAAGAGCTCTATTGTACATCATGGTAACTACAGTTAATAACAATATATGTTACATATGAAAATTGCTAAGGATAGTTAAGTGTTCTCACCACAAAAAAATGTGAAGTAGTGTATACATTAATTACCTTGATTTAGCCATTACAGAATGTATACATATATTATGACATCATACGGTATACCATAAATACATTCAATTTTTATTTGTTAATTAAAAAAGAAACTAGTTTGCTTTTATGGTGTGATAAATTCAGTAATATATGTTAAAAAGTAAACAGAAATACAACTTTTTAAGATATCCTAGCTCAACTCTAAAGAGATTCTACTGACATAGTCACATTTTTTGCTACCTTAATTTTTATTGAATTTATTATTGTGATCACTTTAGATATACATGTAGCTGTAAGAATTAACATGGTGAGATATTGTGCACCATTTATCCAGTTTTTCCCAATGGTGACAGTTTGCAAAACTATAGTTCAATTTCATAGCCACAATATTGCCAAAGAGATATCTACTTATTCATATTTTGCCAGTTCTACTTGTACTTTTTTGTGTGCCTATATTTAATTTTATATGAATTTTTCTTTCATTGAATTCTAACCAATACTTTAAATGTCCTTGATTTCAGGTTTATTTCCTAAAATATCATATTCTTATTGCCACTTAAAATTCCATATCAAAAAACTCCACTCACATGCATTTATATGTTTGTGTAAGTGTACTGGAATGGATAAATAATAATGGCAGGAAAGCGGACAGAGCTGATCATTTCTGAACACTAAGGTATTTTCTACATACACTGAATAGTGTTCCACGTCTGAAACATGTCATATAAATTGAAGTGATATTAGAGTTCAATGAGGAGCTTTAGATGAAATAAACTTTTCAGACCCAAATATATTACAGAAAATATGGATGATCCTAAAATGCATATAAGTCATTTTTAAATTGACTTGGAATAGAATTAAATGATACCAACACTTAATTGGTATCTACCATGTGACATTCTAGGCTGGTGGGTTTGATTTTCAACCCATCTGATACAAAAAAAGTACACAGAACTTGGACCATTTTTGTTGCATTCTTAGAAGTATAAAAGGTTAAGGATAGCTCTCAGATCAAGAAGAAAGGGGATCCCAGGAGATTTCTATTCTTAAGGGAGGTCTGCACAAATAATATAGTAACTTAAATCAGGTCACAAGCATATTTGATCTTGAACATGGAAGAGAAATCTTTCCTTGCAGGACTTTAGCAACTGAGCTACCTTGAGATGCCAGGTGAGAGAACAAGACAAAGTTTACCCAAATTGAGTATGGAAACATAAAGATCAAAGAAACTTTGGATAAGTCTGTGCGTGGAGAAACTCTAGCCTAGGATCTAGCCTAGGAGAAACTCTAGTACAAGGATCTCAGGCATCTGGGAACATTTCATTCTGTGAAACCATTTCTGATTTGTTTTTCTCAAAAACATGAGATTTTTGGACAGTGGTACTGAACCACATAGAAGATTATTCCTAAACTGGAAAAGTGGGGTGCTATCCGTGCCTATAGTAACACTGACTTTGAGGTTCAAGTTTATCCCTGAACATGAACATCCCTTGAGAACAGAGTATAGATTCTGAAAATGCAAAAGAACCCATGGTGGGAAAAGGCATTGAGCAGAAACTCGGCTGCAGACACTAAACACCAGGTGGCGCAAAGATTAGACTAGGCAAATGTGCTCTCCTCAAACAGAAAGTGAGTTTTCTAGACTTCTTCCGCCTCCCCTGACCCAGCAAAATTCTAAGTTAAGGGGGAAAAAATGCCCATAAAGCTGCTGGGGCTGATTTAGTTTTTCTCTCTCTCATTCTTTTCTTTTCAATGTAATACGTAGGATATAAGTTGATCACCTTGGTCATTCTATAAGTCTCATCTAAATTGGCCCAGATTGTGCTTCTGACAAATTGAATGTATTCCAAATGAAAGCTGAAAGAAATGGGCAGGATCCTTATGTTTCTTATACTTGATACCAGAGCAAGGAGGGTGAGACTTTGAGGAAGAGTCCTTTATTTTAGCTGTTTTCTCTAGGACTTTTCCTTCATCAAAAGTTAGAGAGTGAAGATAGGTTGGAAATTGGGAAGATTATGATCTGCAAATATTTTAAAGTTTGTTGTCTGTGGAGATGATTACAGATGGTGTGAAGAGTATATATGTAATGCGTGTTTGGTTTCATAAACACAGAAGTGGTGAGGGGTGAACTTAGAGAATACGTGGTTTTGAAATCTGTGGGAAAGAGACACACATGTGTCGGCAACATACTTTGCCCAGAATAAATAAGTTATGGTAAAAAAGGTCATAAAGATGGACTCATCTCTGACATATTGAACATTATAGTTAGGTATTTGCCAGGTGTCTGTCGTTTATAATTACAGTAGTTAATTCTGCTAGCTTTGATCTTTGTTGTAATCTTAAATCCTATTGAAGGTTCAGGCACGTGGACAAAAGTATTTAGAAAATATTTCATTGAATAAAACAAGAGCAAATGACCAATACCAAATCAATCCATATAATAGTGTTAGATGTAAACTAACTACCACAAATATATAGTCACTGTAAAAAATATCTTTATACATTATTAATTAAAAATTTAAAAATTATCTCCATAAAATTAGATAGAGCCTACACACTATTTAAGTGAGTATTAAATGATTTTACAATGATGACTTTTATATTCTGAATGTATAGAAATATACTTTTACTTTCCTATACGTGTAATTAAATAAAAAATATCTTTATGTTCAACAGTGAGTTGTCATGTAACATAGTGCTTTTTAAGTTATGCGAAAGTAAATTTCCACTTGAAAAATAATCCCAATCCATCACAAACTATTTTGTAAATGTTATATAAATTATAAGTAAACATAAATTGTTATAAAATAATAAAATTGCATCCAAAAACAGAGTCAGAAATTTTATTATTAAAGCAAATAAACAGAATTATTATATCAAACATATAAAATTTTCTGAATGATTATTTTCAATTTCTGCACTTATCTCTTTGTAGGAAAAAAAACAGATCAAAACATGCTATGAACAACTGGTATAACATGGTCTAAATGGTCTCACATCATTTTTGACCAAGGTAGAAAGGAATTCATAGAATAATGTACTACTATTACTACAGTATAGGTGGTGAATCTGAATTATTTTATTGAAGATTTCACTTAAAATGACTTATTTTGCATTTTAAAATATTATGATATCAATTTGTGACTTAGAAAAATTAAAAATAAAAATTTTTTTCCATTCAATTAGCTAACACATTTGGAGAATTAGTTCAGTAGAAAAGGTAATATTTTCTAGTTTGGGCTCAGATGTATATTAGGAAACAGCATTTAATCTTATACAGAGAGTCAGGATCAGTTTAAAGGAAATTTTTTCGTGAGGTTCGTAATGATTTATCCTTGAGTATATACACTCACAGTCTAAAAACTATGTCAAATTTTAACATCTGTTTCTGGGATGATGTAAAGTTTCTATATGCTTATTTTAAATTTCTGTATTCATTTCATGAAGAAAATAAAGCATATCAAAATGTGTCCATGAATTACATTTTGAGTAAGACTATCTAATAAGTATTGTTATTGACCAAGGCAGTAAGAAATACCATAGTAATATAATTACTATGGTAATTATAATAACAAGTATGATTGGATGAATTTCTAAAGGAATTTTATTTAAGGATATTATTTATTCTAGATTCTTCCTTGTAAAATATCTTTATATCACTTAAATGACCTAGGTAAATTAAATATCAAGGCTTTGGTTTTTTTTCTTGTGTTTCCTTCAATAAGATACAATTACTAAGGAATCTGATCAAGAAAGGTCTTGTTTTCTAGTCTAAAGTCTCAGATGCTATATATTGGGAAAAAACATTCAATTTCATATTAGACACATATCATGAGCAGTTTAAAAAAAGAGGTATGATAAGTAGTCAATTAAATGCTCAAATCAAACTTTATCATCTGTGTCTGAGAAAATGCATTTCATTCTAGGAAAGGTATGCAGCCCTGGCATCATGCTTCCTGACAATAGCACCACCTCATTCTTCTCCACCTTCCTGGTGACAGGCATTCCTGGGCTGGAGGCTGTGCACATCTGGATCTCCATACCAGTCTGTGCCATGTTCCTCATTACCTTGGTGGGTAACGTGACCATCATGACAGTTATCTGGAGAGAGCAGGCCCTCCATGTGCCTATGTAACTCTTCCTGGCCATGCTAGCTGCCTCTGATCTGGGTCTGTCCCTCTTCACCTTCCCTGCAATGCTGAGGATCTTCTGGCTGGATGCTCGAGAGCTGACCTTTTCTGCTTGCTTCACCCAAATGTTCTTCATACACACCTTCCAGGATTTTGAGTCAGCCATCCTACTGGCAATGGCCTTTGACCGCTGTGTGGCCATTTCTCGTCCACTGCACTATTCTTCCATCCTCACTGATAGTGTGATCGCCAGAATAAGTTTGGCTATTGTTTCACGAACCTTGACTGTACAGGTTCCCCTCCCCATCCTCCTGAGGAGGCTGTGCTTCTGTCGCTCCAATGTACTTTCTCATTCCTACTGCCTGCATCCTGACATTATAAAGCTCTCCTGCTCCAACACCAGGATCAATAGTATCTTTGGATTGTTTGTGGTGCTATCCACTATGGGACTTGATTTTCTTCTCATTATTCTTTCTTATGTGCTGACTTTGAAAACCGTATTTAGCGTTGCTTCCCGTGGTGCCCGGCTCAAAGCCCTCAACACTTGCGTCTCCCACATCTCTGCAGTGATTGTCTTCTTCACACCCATGATCTGCCTTTCTATGCTGCACCGCTTTGGTCCAAGACTTCCCTCACATGTCTATGTGACCATGGCCAACATGCATTTCCTCATGCCTCCTGTGATGAACCCCATTGTGTATGTGGTGAAAACCAGGCAGATCCGAGACAAAATTCTGAAGATCTTCATCAAAAATGACCAGAAGAATCCCAAGTAACACTTATAACATAAATATTGGTAAATGGATATAACACTAAAAGGCCACTAATGCAACTCTTCTATGTGAAATGGTCTTTCATGTCTATTTATGTAGATATGCAGACAAAGAAATAGGTTCCGGCATATTTTATTTTTGCAAATTTCACAGCCTATACTTTTCTCTTTCAGCTGTAGCTATTGTTTAAATTTATCATGTAAATTTTCTTTTTACAATTTCTCTTCAGCTCAAATGATAGTTTTATCTCAGAAATTATTTCACAAAACATGGCTTGTGGTTTACTCTTCTGCTATCTAAAGAACAAATCCTTAATTAGACTTTATACCATGTTTATTCATCATTTACATTCAATAACTGCCCATTCATTACATTAATATTTAAATGAGTTGTGTATATACAAGACAATCTCTTCATTGTCATTTCACAGTTCTTCATACCAAATAAGTTGTGATTTCTTATAGAGCAACACAGACTGGGATAGTTATGGTGAGTAAGGGCTTTCCCAGTTCAGTTGGATAAAATAAAGTTGGGTTCATTAATTCTTGTAAGGTTGCATATAAAAGGCAAGTTTTAAAAAATGGTGAAGTTGTTGGACTGTGAGGATAAGAAAGTCATTTCTCAAGTGCTAAGAAAACAAAATAATTGTCTTCCAATCTTAGTCTTCTTTTACCCATGGATGGGAGTAATAGTGTTATCCTTTACCTGATCTTAGAGAGGGCCTTTAAATTTTGCAATTATGGATGTAACACTACTTGACTCCCATATAATTCAATGAAGGTTGTTGAATTATTTAAACCACAACTTGTCTCTCTTGTCTTGGCAAACATCATGCTGAGGGGAATTTATATCCTATCCTAAGTTAAATGAGTCAGATGACACTGTATAAGGACAGGTATATCAGGCTAAATTCAGTACAATGATATGCTGCTGTATTTAAAATATCTCTATTAATCATAAAGTTCTTAACACCTTTTATCTTCACATATGTCTATATTTATATATCATTTTAAAATATATGCACCTGTACCTTTCCATTTATGATTTTTTATGTGCCGCAGTTAATATCAGTGTCCTCGTTTTAATGGTACTTGTATTTTTATAACCATTCTCTTTCTATTTATCACTGGACCCTTCTGCAAGTTATCTATTAGCCAAATTTTTCTTTGAGACATTCTTATTCAGAAAAATCCCTCCCCTACCATGCATTGGCACCGTATGTTATCCACCTACTATATATATGCACTTGAGAGTAAACAGTCAATGCATTTTTACGGTAATGAAAATAAAAAAGGTTTCTGGCTTACATTGCAATATAGGTCACAGACAAAAGGAAATGCCAGGTGAAACTCTTGGCACAGTTTTCATTTTCCCATTTATCTTTTAACAACTTTACTATCCTTATGATTATCATCATTATCACCGTTTTGTTCTGTGTCACTATCAACAACATTACAACTCATAGTTTCTAATTTATCCCCAATAGCATCTTGCCTAAGTGATTTATTTTCAACGTGCCATATATAAAATATGTGAAACAGCTCCCAAACTATAATAAGTAATTGTGTCATTCAAGATTTTTTATGTTTGAGGTTATTATGAAAGAGATTAGTTGTATAACAAGGGCTATCCAAACAGAGAGAACGCTTTATGAAGCCAAGAAATTGCTGATATAATGTTCCAAAAGACTCTGCTTGACCACTGACTCTTTTGAATTACATGTGATATTAAGTTGGATAAACTTTAAAACTATTTATATTCTATGCTTTAAATAAACATACATTGAAAAACAAAAATTCTTTTGTAAATTAAAATTTTGAAATATTGAAGTAGTCTCATTACTTCTCCATCCAAAGATTCATATATTTTGGTGAGAATAATTTAGAGTCTTGTAGTTCATCTTCTAAAGAATGAACAACATAATTTTTATTATGTATATATGTTTGATAGGATGATGGTTATTTAGTAATTATCTACTTTATCCTTAGCCTTTTGAAGAGTCAGAAATATACTGTGAATTCAACAAAATTCTTTCTCTCAAATGTAGTTTCTTTTCTTGATGATGTTGTTGAAGTAGGGGTTCACAAGAAAGAAACCAATAAACAAACAAATATCTAATATCTGGTAGTGAAAACCATGAAATTTACAAAGTCAACAATCACTACCTAAATTCACTGTATCAACATCCCTATTAGTAGCCAGAATCTGAAAGTCGTCATTCATAAAAGGTATAATCTTCAAATTCATTGTGTCAATCTGTAGCATGAGGTCCTGTCTTTCAAACATGCTTACTCCTTGACTTCACAGCTCCTCGACTTTGGCCTTGAAACGTCTAGTTTCAGTCCTTCAACCCCTCAGCTTCTATAAATCTATGGCAACCATCATTATTTCCTTGCCTTTCATATTCACTTTGGACCACACATACTCCATAAAAAAAAAATTCTTAATATTCATGCCTCCTTATTTTTCATACCTTTGAAGTCTAAACCTAACTTTGGAATCAATTTAAATATCTTTATATTTTCTACTCTTATACTTTTGAGTTCTAATTAAGAATAACACTAGAGTTTTCATACTGGAATGACTCCAAATAAATGATCTCTAACTCATTTAGTCTGTCAGTGCTAGCAACGTATTGCTGTAACGCATGGTGGCTCTCTCTATCCATCATCCACAGCTGTGACATTTCAAACATTGGCCACTCTTCCTAAATCACTTGCATTTCACACCATACCCTCTCTTCAATTTAACATACATAAAGTTATTTATTTCTATTTCTACCATCAACTTGTTCCTTCCGATTTTAAAGAAAGAATTGTAATCTCCTTTATTCAAAGAAGAATAAACTATCTTCACCTTTCAATTAACTCCTCTTGATATATGGGATTGTATAATCCTGCCTCTAACTCATTCTCTCTTTCTCTTTTATTTGCATATTATCATTACTATTATTAGAAAATACTTTAAGCACATAAAATATGCAGGAAACAATAAAACAAACACCATATACTTTTCCAGTTGGTTTTGTTAAATTATAATATTTTGGCACACAGGAGTCAGAATGTTTTAGGTAAAAGAGGTTGCAATAAAAGAAAATATTTCTGTATAAATCACTGAACCATAGACCTTAAACTAAATCCTTAAATGTAACCAAACAAACCTGAGTTTATTGTTTATCTTTCCCTTTCTTGTTTCATTGTGTTTAATGTATGTGTATGTATGTGTATATAATAAGCCTATTTTCTGTCACCTCAATCAAAATTATTCTTAGGCCATGTTAGAATCTAGCCATGTTTCACATATGCTGAATTCTAACACATTTCTAGTGGGGGTATGGCATACTTCTGAAAGTCACAAGAGATGCCTTCAAGTAAAGAATTAGTGCAGCAGTGCCTATCTTTGTAGCCATGTAGATGACCTTTACCAAACTCTGAGAACTAAATTGCTGGAATATTCAAACAGTTTCTGAGTAATGGTGCTATTATCTATGCTCAAAGTATCCCCCCAAGATGAACCAGGTTGATAGCGTGTGTAAAGTAAACATGAAATTTACTGTGTGCACCTGTATGGGGTCTGCACGTGCTGGTCCATGGCAGAGCTCTCTATAAGAACTCTGGACTTTACAACTCAAGAAGGCTTCCATGGATAGAGACATCTCTCATGTGTCTCTGGGGTTCACAGATGGTACAACCATTGCAGAGCCAGAGAAAAATCTTGGAAGACTGCACCTGCTAGACTTTGCCTATATATACCTTTTTACTGGTGATCCTGCATTGTGTTGTTTTCAATATTAAATCTTAGCCATGAGTATACCTTTACATTGAGTAGTGTGACTCCTTCAAGAGAATAACTGAACTAATGCGTGGTCGGGTTCACCTAGATGCCTTCTGTGCCTCGTTCCTAACTTTGTCCCTACGTCAATTCTCCAGGCCATTTCTGCCCAGCTCCACACCTACTGAAACCAGAATGTGTACCTTCTATCACTCTCTTCTCAGCTTCAAAACAAATTCCAGCCCTGTTCATATGCTCCTGAGGAATCATTTTTTTATCTCTCCAATCCCTTAAAATCATTCTTAAGAAAATAAGAAGAACTCACTTTGAGGAGGTTGGAGGGAGGAGAAGGGAGAATAGCAGTGAAAAAGTAAGCTGCATCCTAAGTAAGCTGCATGTTGTTGTAATGAAGACCAACCAGTGAAAATTGAATTTATCCTGGAGAACATCTATTAATATTATCATTCATGGGAACAGTGCTATAGATATTCCATTCCAACCTTTAGCATATTTACAATTTAAGAAAAAACTACTGGATTTTGGAGAGAGGGAATACTTTGTTTGGAGTATATAATGATTATATGTCTTGGAGTTCTGAATGTGATATAAGACGTTTCTTGGCCAGGACAGCCCGGGTTTATAGGTAACTTCTATCTCTGAGTAATGAAAGATGGTCTTAGTCTTGGAACAGAAGAAAGGAATCCTGAAGCAAAACTGGTTGCATGTTCTGAGATTATAACATGTATTATTCTGGAGAGCTAGCAAAGATCCACAATAATTAACAATAGCCAGCTCTGGCTGGCACATGCACATTTAGTGCTGCTCTGATAGCCTATGCCACAGGGATTAGGTGCAGGCTTCCAAGGAGAGCAAGACAGGGATTTATAAACCTGCAGACTTGGCATTATGTTCAAGGCAAGGAGCCTCATGAAGGCCCAAGCTGTACCACTATCCACAGACCTGTGTCTCTGTCCTGAGTTTGGTGAGTGATGGAAACACCTTAGGCTAGGTTTGGCCAAATCATGTCATATATGTACCTGAAATGGGAGTCAAGGGAAGTCATTAGTTATCCAAAATATGGTTTCAAGCTGTGTATAAGGATCTCTGAGATCAAAAGGATACTTATTGGAGGTATACGGTACCTTTCATCCTCTTTTTTTTTTTTTTTTCTTAATTTATTTTTTTAATTTCAGAATATCATGGGGGTACAACACTTTGGCCATACACATTGCCCCTGTTCTGCCCGTGTCAGAGCCACAATCGTGGTCATCTCCCAAACTGTGCTCCCCACATCCATTCAGTGAGAGTTTTTCCCATCCCTTCCACCCCCCTCCCGCCCGCCCCCCCTCAGATGAATGTTATTGCCCTGTGCGATGTAAGTGTTCATCAGTTAGTACCAGTTTGATGGTGAGTACCAGTGGTGCTTGTTTTTCCTCTCCTGTGACACTTCGCTTCGAAGAATGGGTTCTAGCTCCAACCAGGATAATACCAGATGAGTTAATTCACTGTTGTTCCTTATTGCTGAGTAATACTCCATGGTATACATATACCACATTTTATTGATCCACTCGTGTATTGATGGGCACCTGGGTTGTTTCCACAACTTTGCAATTGTGAATTGTGCTGCTATGAACATTCGAGAGCAGATGTCTTTATTATAAAATGTCTTTTTTTCTTTTGGATAAATACCCAGTAGTGGGATTGCTGGGTCAAATGGTAATTCTACTTTTAATTCTTTGAGGTATCTCCATATTCTTTTCGATAGGAACACTCATACACTGCTGGTGGGACTGCAAATTAGTACAACCTTTCATCCTCTTATATGACATATTCTATAATTTTCAGAAACAATCCCCTACCACTCTTTCCTCACCCAATAATCCCGTAATCCTTGCCTTTGGAGTTTAAGATCCACTGCAATTCAAAGAGCATTTATGTATAATACATATTAGATAATTGATAAATCAATGTAAGAAGGAAAAGGAAGGTTATAAAAAAGGAAGGAGGGAGGGAGGGAGAAGAAAAGGAAGAAAAGAAAACTGGGAATATGTTTTCTAATTTTCACACAACATTTTAATAGAGACAACACCAAATAGCTACCAATGAGATCTTCAAGGTAAAGATGTATATGGAGATTTTGCCCTGCAAGGAATAGTTTAAAGGACTTGATAATATTTATCTTAGGCTATAAGATTCATTAAAAAATAATAGTAGATCTCCATTCATTCTCTGAAGAAAGTTATTCAGAGAACTTAGTTTATGTAGTGCTTCTCAAGGCAACACAAGAAACTCCAGCATTCCATCTTTATAGCTTTGGAACCATTAGCAAGTGTGTAACTAAAGAGCCACCTACGATATGGGCAATATAGCAGTTTAAGTCAGAAAGTTGAGCATTATTGTTACTTTTTTTTTTTGAAGATGGGGTCCTGCTATATTTCTCAGGATAGTCTCTAATTACTGGGCTGAAGTAATCCTCACCTTAGCCTCCTGAGTAGCTGGGGCTACAGGCATTTTGCTGAATATTTTTTGAAACAAACAAACTAATAAACACAACCCTAGAATTCATTAGAGTTACACAATCTTTTTCAAATACCAGGCATTGTTCCACAAAATGCCATCCACTCAGAGCTTAAGATAATGAGACATTTAGGAAGGAAACTATGGAGGGATCTAGCAAGGGAGAAGCATGCATCTGGCCTTTGTGTAAAGAGGTTTCCCATCTTCTTTTCCTTGCTAATGCTTGTCATTTTAGCATTTCTGTGTGAACAAACTTGGGCATAATGTGTATCTTTTCTCCATGTGCAGATCAATCTCAAAGTTGTACTATTGCTTCTTACTAAACATTAAATGACTAGACATTAAGCATACAAAGATCCTTTTAAGACTGTGATATTAAAGGAAATATTCAAGTGGCTCATTTAATCAGACAAGAATGCAGGCTAGAATGATTTAATGCAGCTAAAATCTAGATACTCAATTATTAAATGAGGGCTTACAATGCTTCTCTAACATGCACAAATGGCTTTGCAGAAAGGTAGATTTCCTTAAGTACTTAAATATCACAACTGAATAAATGATTTTCTGAGACATGTAATTTTACTTTTTTGTTTAGGGATGTTACAGTGTCAATTTAGCAGTTAGACAAATGACCTTAAAAAAATCAACATTTTCTTTGTGAATTTTTTGTCAAAACTCAAAGAAAGAAGATAGCAATTTCACTGCTCACTTTGTGACTGAAGACATCTTGTCAAAGGTTCATGTGGGAGGAATAATTCCCTCATCTCTTCACATGCAGAAGTGGAAAGCACTGGGAGAAATAGGCAAACACATGCTTCTGACCTCTGCTTCATTGTATCTACTGAGTTCTTAAACACTCAGGACCATGGCTAGGTTTCCTAGGAGTACCTCTGTCTCTTCATAACTGATTTCCACAAATAACACTGGTAAATTCCTGTTATTCTGATAACTATGCTCTATCAGAATTTGGCTGTATATGCACTAATTTTAACAACTCACAACAAAAAGTCAGACCTTTCTATTACTGCTCTTTTCTCAAATCTGATAGACCTGCCTCTACTTCTTGTCTTCTTTATGGGTAGCTATAAGTCTTCTTCTTCTGCCACTTGTCCTATAAGTATTACCAATATTTGTTTGCTGTTCGGTTGACACACTTGTTTGAATGTTGACACTTTTGCTCAACCTTCACATAATTTTGACTTTGGGTTTTCCTTAGACCTGCAGTTAACATGTGGAATGGGGATCATAGACGTTCTTTATGACTTTATGGGGCAGTATTAGAATTGGTTGGTGGAAAACGATTAGAATATGATGAAGATTGTTCTATTGGTCATAGGTGCCACATAATGGACTTCCCAGGAAAATGTTGAGGTTGCCATTTTACAAGAAAATATTTCTAATATATCAAGAAGGGAAATAACCATTTAATATGGAATTTATATATGTGACAAAAATTTCCTTTGAATTCTACATACTCAAATTTCATTCTTTATTCCTTTCCTTAGTAAGGGTCCTTGATGACACCCAGGATCATTCCTTAAAAAAGGTGAGTTGTGCAGAGTAGGATGTAGCTTCATAGTTCGGATCTTTTATCTGTTCAATGGCAAATGTTCTCTTGAACTAGTTCATGTATACATTCCATGTTTTACCAGTGGGACATCAGCCCTTCAGTGGCAGAAGCTATATATTTTCTGTGATTATATTAATAACATTGATACACAGCCAGGAGCTCAGTAAACATGTGGTGCCATTGACAATATGTTTTATTTCCAAATACAAATATTTTCTTCCTCTCACATAGCTATACCTGCTGTCCTAACACTTTTAGAAAGTACCTTGCAGCAAAGATATGGAAGAAATTTAAATCAAGTAAACATACACATCAAGCCCCAACCTCTCCTGATGTCTTCCCATCACAGTTATTACCTGTGATATCCTGGGCCCCTTTCAGAACAAAAAATATATCTGGTAATAGCAGGAGTTCAGAATCAGTATAGTTGCTTATATTTTACACTCTAATTCCCAAGCAGCCATTAAACACAATGCTTGTCTGGGTTTTTTAGAAACTAAAACTAATCTAGCTCATGCACATAGTATTATGTTCTCAACATGAGATTGTCCTTTGTAGTTTTCAAACTTTGAAATATCTTCAAGATGAGGAAGAAATTTTCTTTATTTGAATGGCCCAAATGTGCTACTGAAAACTAGGACAAACCACGAAGAGAGCCAGAAATGTTCCACAGTGGAAAAACCTCTGAAGGAATGGGATCAGCACCGTGAGAAGAGGAAGGGCAATAGTACCCTGCAGGTAAGCACAATGCGTGTTGTATGGGATGAGATGATAAAAACACGCTGTGAAAAAGTAGCTTTTTGCTTGTTTTACAGTTTTTTCTAGGGCAATTCTTCCCCAGAGTTATGGCAATTACTAACAACAATAGTGCCAGCAGCTTCTTCTTCATATTGATGGATCTGCCAGGACTGGAGACTGCTCATTGCTGGACAGCTATTCCTATTTGCTCCATCTATGTTCTTTCTGTGATGGGCAATGTCACCATATTGCACATTGTCAAGTCTGTGTCCAGTCTCCACAAACCCATGTACCTCTTTCTCTCCATGCTTTCAATGGCTGACCTGGGCCTCTCAGCTTCTACACTGCCTTCAATGGTAGCTGTCTTTCTCCTGGGCCAGAGGAGGATAGGAGCTGCAACCTGCTTTATGCAACTCTTCTTCATTCACACTTTTTCAGTCATTGAATCAGGTGTTCTGTTGGCTATGGCTTTTGACCGCTGTGTGGCTATCCGAGAGCCCCTACGCTATGGCACCATCCTCACAACCAGGCGCATCGGGGCCATTGGGCTGGCCATTGTGACCCACAGTGCTGTCCTCCACTTGCCCCTGCCTGTGCTGCTTGGAAGGGTGCAATTCCAGCCCGTGAATGCTCTGTCACATTCTTATTGCGTTCATCCTGATGTTCTAAGGCTGGCTAGTTCCAGCACTCTTGTGAACAGTAGCTTTGGGCTCTTTGTCATGCTGTCCACACTGGGGATGGATGCTGTGCTCATTCTCCTCTCCTATGTACTGATCTTGAAGACGGTATTGAGCATTGCGTCCAACACTGAGCAGCTCAAAGCTTTCAATACCTGCGTTTCCCATATATGTGCAGTACTACTCTTCTATACCCCACTAGTTAGCCTGTCCATGATCCATCGTTTTGGTAAAAGGAAGCTACCAGCTCAGGTATATATGCTTCTCTCCTACCTGCACTTTCTTGTGCCTCCAATGCTTAACCCAATTGTCTACAGTGTCAAAACCAAAGAGATTAGAGTGCACATGCTAAAGATGCTCCACCCTAAAAAGCTCTGAGTCACAGAAATAAAGTATTGGTGGGGTTACCTCAATCCTAGAGAAAGACCTGCTGACTGAACACATCTCAAAGAGGGGGCAGAGTATAGGTTCCATCTGATCTATTAGTCAATTAACTGTTAAAAAACACTGACTGAAGTACAATGTGGTATTTCCCCAGCCATCAGAACCATCCCTTTTCAATCTGAAAAAACACATTTCTCAATCTGTAAAGTCAATCTCAGCATTAAAAGGCTCGGGTTATTATAAGGGGAACTTATGGCTTCTTAAGAGAATATTATTTACATGTAGAAGCAAGCAGATTGTAGGAGAAGAATTCAATAACATCTAAGATCTGTACCAACAAAAAACCTAGAATCCTACAAATTTAAGCTCAAGAAGGCATCATTGGTTGTACTTTCAAAAAATTTAGACAATGTGTGTAATCAAAATGCGTTTTTCTCCTGATTTGCATAATAAATACGGATGTGGATTATACTGGAAAATACAAACCAAATATAAATACTTCAAAATTATAAATGAATTTAAAAAATAAAGATCTTAATTACTGCAATATAGTGCCTCTCAACATGAATATTTTGTAGCTTTGTATTTCAATAAGCTCCATCACATACGAAAGGTGGACAGAGCTTCCAAGGCTCTCCAGCTCCCTGAATGATGTTAATTCACTGCTCCTCACTTCCTAATACACGCATTAAAAATCTGCGCCCTCATCAACTACTAAGATTCTATAATTTTTTAATAAAAGTAAAGACTTCATGTACAATTCAATTTCCCTAGTCCTTTAGGGAAGAAAAAAAAAACAAGCCAACTTGTTTTTTGAAACAAGCCTTTGTTTTGAAAGGCTATGTTATGAGAATTAGCTGACTCTTATGAACCAGAGATAGAGAAATTGATTTCCTTAATCTATCATGGTTTCTTGCTTTCTAGACTAAATTTTCATCTAACTTCTCTGATGAAATTGCTCTATTAATAACATAAAAATAATAGGTCAGGTAAGTCTTTCAGTTAATTGCTAATACTTTGGGTCAAACTATATTGTAAAGTTATTTATAATATTATGAAGGAAAGAAGAAAATAAATATTTCATTTCCCTCCTAAACAGTCATTTGTTGAAAACATATTTATTCACCTACACTATGCCACCTCCTATTCCAAGTATAAAGAAAACAAAATAGAATACTGTTTTCTCAGTGTGAAAAGTTTAAATCATTAGGGAAAATAGGCTTGTAAACATATAATTCTCTAGTGTGTCACAGGTACTTTGGTAGCAGACAGCAAATTTTATGGTGATAACACATAGGAGGTTGGGTTCATTTGTTGGGTGAGATTTTGAAATGGTAAGTTTTAAGTGGAGCTTAAACAGCTGAAATATTTAAGCATGGCAAGTACAACACTCCTTGAACTGACCATATCTCTCAATAGATCTTGCCTTCATTTTTGCATTCCAGAAACACAAAATAGTTGAAGTGTTCCATGAACACACTGCAGTTACTGGCATGTGACCGTTAGTTCATCCTATAACTGCCTGCAGTGCCCAGTGGTCTTCCTCCTCTACCTCCCCCACTTCTCCTAAACACAAATATAAATCTAGTATCAGTGCATTGAAGATACATTTTGTAACCCTCCTACCATACTCTGTTGCCTCAGGTAATCCTCCTTCATGATCTTGTAATGTTTTATGTTTGTCTATTTACTAAGGTTTTATGTTAATTTTCACAACTATTAAGATATAATTGACATATAATAAATTGCACATATTTACAGTATACAATATGGTAAATTTTGCATGTGCATACATCTATGGAATCATTACCACAATTAAGATAATAAACTTATCCATCACCCCCATAACTTCCCTGTTGATTTCTTGTACCCTTTCACTGACACTTTCCCCACCTAACCTGTCTCATGTACTGAGATGATTTTGTTAATACAGGCTAGTTTTCAACTTTCTAGAACTTACAATAAATGTATTTATAAAGTATATGGCCTTTCTTGCTTTTGGTCTTGCTTTTTTCACTCAGCAAGATCATATTAAGATCCATCCATGTGGTTCATATATTATTTCTTTTTATTATTGAATAATATTTCATTTTATGGATATGCCATGATTTGCATGTAAATAAGTTATTAAATGATAAAATTATATTTACTATCACATTTGCCATATATAATACTCTGTGTTCCTCAACGTAGGCCCAAATTTATACCTGGTATCTTTTCTTTTCAGCCTTAGAAGCTTTGTTTGACATTTATTTTTAGTGCAGTTTTGCTCACCTGAAATGTCTTTATTTCTCCTTCAATTATGAAGAAAAAATTTACTAAATTAAAATTATGAATTAAAACTTTTTTTTATATCACTTTAAATATATTACTCCTTATTTTTAATTTTGTCCCTGGCAGTCAGAAATCTGGATCCCACTTTTTACAATTTATTTTCTCATCAGTCCATCTTAGTTTCAAATCTGTTAATCTACACTCCTGTTGGAAGCAAATATACCAACTCAGGTACAATGTACAGTTCTTTTCGTCTTTAAACTTACAGTGCCCAAACACCATTTTCCAGAGTTACTCAGGTCAGTTTCAGATGTCAAGGTGGCACATAATATTGAATTTTATTTTCAGCCTTACATCACATGGTTCTACTCCTGTGGCGTGGCCTCTCTACCACCGAGGAGGTTTCAAGTCAACTTCCAAGGTATTCAAAGAGATCGCTGTACTCTACCTTGTTCGAACTCCAATGCATCTCAGTACTATATGAGCTACAGAACCCTTATTCAATTTATAGCACTTCTTTCCCCCAGTTTTGTTCTTTGGTAAACTCTTTTGAGTCTTGACCTGTGAATTTTCAGTTTGGTATTTAGTGAAAAACTCAAGTAGACACCTAAGCAGATTTCTGGGACTTCTTCCTTCTGCAACCTCTTCTTACCTAGTAGTTGCTCCTAATTTTGATCTATGTTAGCCTATCTGAAATCAGAGCTCTGTTCTCTCCCTCCAGTAAGGAAAAAGCTACTTCCTATTTGCATTCAACTGTCTGAGTTTATAAAGGGCTGTCAGACAGAAAGCCTGGATGAACATGGAGTTGACCTATTGCTTTCTTTATCACAAGTAGTTAACAGTTCTGTACTGTTTGTTTTCCAATGTCTGATGTGCTTCATATATCTTGCTCAGTGTTATGATTATTTATGTGTTAGGATACATTCACTATCCATTACTTATTTAGACATATAATATTGAGGTGGAAAGATTTTGGGGCCTCTCTATTTTATTGCATTCACACTCAGGGAGTTGACAAATGAATATACCCATAACTATAACTGACTTTTCTATTTTGTCTCGTACATACATTGTGAAACAGATAATTTTACAAAACATTATTTTGGGGGGGCATGAACTGTCTGCCTGTGTTAAATGTTATGGCTAATTTTGTGACTTCTATTTAACTAGAAAAATACATCCTCAAAATTAGAAAGTGCCTCATTTTATTGAACTTTTATTATTTATGTTGTAATAATAAAAAGTTTCATTGCACTTGTGTAACAGTAATAACAATAAAATGATTTATTAAATGTTTGATGTATGCTTTTAAGGTACTATAATAAGTGATTTGCATATGTAATTATTTTACATATTCACAATATTATGATGATATAATATAATAATAATATTAAAATAATAGCTAATTATTTAAGTATTGACAAGATTGTTCTAAGATTTTTCATGGAGTATCTCATTTAATCCCCACAACAATTCTATGCCTTAGTTTCTTTCACCATTCCAATTTCACAGATGAGGAAACTGACTCATTCAGATGCTAAATAACATACCCAAATACTCAAGAGCTATTAAGTGACAGAGTTGAGATTCAAAACCACACACTTTAACCCTAGGGCCATTGTTGTTAACCACACATCCATTACCTCCCAAAGATCACATTCTACTACTATATTTTTCATGAAAAAGAGTTTATTCAACTTGTAAGTGGTGGAGACCACCTTCAACTCAGGATTTTATGATGTTGGAGTTTGTACTTTCAGCAGGCCAATTATTTTTAACCACACTATAAGGGGAGTCAGTAAATGAAAAACTCAGACTTGTACAGGACCAAAAGATTCCCAATCACAATGGAGTCTCTTTAGTCCACTGTAAAACTTGTTTAGCAGTGACACGGTTAAAGTCAGTTGCCCCAAAGCCCGTGGTGCCTGTTGTATTCACCAGAGAACGATGTCCTGGCATTGGCTGATTTGCTGTAAAATTATCGTTCATTGTGCATTCCCTGCCATTGGACTCTTGAAAAGCAGGAGAAATGTTCTCAGCTCTTGTCTCCTTGTGGGTGTGTAAATAACACGGGGTTTGGAGTAGAGGGTAAAGCAATCTGCCAAGGTTCTTATTAGTGATCAATAGAATAGTCTTAATATTTTTTGAGTTAAGACCCTGAAAAAGACAGTACACAGAATATTTACAGGAAGAAAAGGAGGTGTTTATCTTCAGGTACCATTTGGGAACTATCAGATGAATTTCCTGAAGAATTCTTCAAATGTGCTGTCATAATAAAGCTAATTAAGTGTGTGATTAGGAGATGGACTAGTACTTCCCAGCAACATACCCTAATGTCTTAAATATATTCTGATATTTATGTACTTGCATCTCTAGGAAGACCGATTCTATGCCCCTCAAGGGAGACAAGCTAAAATGGGGAGAAGTTTGGGGAACAAAATGGCATGGGGAGTTGCTAATTTGTGAAGGCAGTTTGATTTCTTTTTCTTCTCACAAGATGGAAGGTAAAAGAAAGATGATGTAAATCAATAAACGCGGTGATTCAAGATAAATTGCAATTCTTTCTAAATCTTTGAAGAATCATCTTTGAAAAAGCTCTTTTCATTTTGCATGGTGAGTACATTTATCATGGTAATTTTGAATGGTAAATGAGCTTAGGAAAAAATAAATGACAGACAAATATTAACAATTATTATTTACTTTCTGAGCACTTTAAAAAATAACCCCCATCCACTCTCTTATCTTATTGTTAAATAAACCTATGAGATTTATATGCTATAAGAATTAGTACATTTCACCAATTTCCCTTTTTAAATGGTAGAAAAACTGAAGTCACCATGGTATATATGAGTATGAATATAGTATGAAAAGGGAACTATTTGTGAACGTGAAACTTATACTCTTATATTAATATTCTTATCACTATCAGCACAATATTGACTCTTAATGCTGTTGTTCTGAATTCTACTATGGTTATAGAAAGAAAACAGACATTAGTATTGGAAAATCCATCATGCATCCCACTTTGTCTGCCCCCTGATGCCACAGATTTACAGCTGATTGAAAATCTGCTGGCCAGTGCCCCCCCCAAAATATATATATATTTTCCCAAAGCAAGAAGCTCATAGTGTATTTTTAACTTTTTTTGTAGAAATAGCTAATGTTTAAGCCCAAGTTAGGTCCAAATTTTATCCAAGCTTTTTATTTTTTTTTCCAATGTTTTTATGCTGAAGCCAGGACCGTAAACAAATACCCTGACTTTTTAACTATATTCTTCTTGTTATTATTACTAAATTCTTTCACTCAACAAGTATATTTTAAAAATTAAAACAACAAGAAAAAACAACATGCACATGAACACAAAACTTTTCCTTTTCTAAGCAATCATCTGAGTTAGATATATATACAAAAATAATATTCTCCACATATATGACCATCTCAGTGTTATTTTTAGTATGTCCTTTTTAAAAAAAAAAAAACTAAGTGGAATAAAGTCAGGAATTTTGACTCTGCTTACACTAAGGACATTCACTATGCTTGTGCCTCTTCATCTGAGATCTATGGTTGAAGTGAGAAACCTTTCAATTTATTTTTAAAAAGTGTGTGCTTTTCTCTGATTTTAAAGAAATGGTGCAGGAGAATTCATGGACAGAGAGCGTTCAAAGACTTCATTTGAATGTACGGTTCTTTCCAGTCAATTTTCTCAAACATTTCTTCACCTTATTTCACATTTACTCTGTCAGCAACTGGCTAGAAATTTATAAATCTGTTTGTAGAAGAGGTGAAGCAGCTTTCTCTACTTCCTACAGCAGCATAATTCAGCTGCCATGCAGATTACCTTATTGACAATTTGATACTTTTCACAATAAATTATCAGGAAAAACATAGTTTCCTTGTTTATCATAATTGCCATATACTTTTTGTTGTTTAATGATCTGTGGTAAAATCATTTAGGGGATCTCAGTCAAAGAATCTATGTGGAGCGTGTTTGCCGAAACCATCTCAGAGCCTAGCACCGAAGAGTGAAGTTTATTTTTAAGGGTGTCCCTTTTCTCTTAATTCATAACCTTTCTTCTCTCCAACTGCCTTGTTTCAGAGGGCCATCAACAGCATTGTAATAAGCTGTTTACAGAGAAATACCGTACCTAACAATGTATAGAAGTGGTTCTCAGACTTTAAGGTGCATCAGATTACCTTGAGGGATTGTTGAAACACAAAATGCTGAGCCTCATCCCAAGAAATCCTGATTCAGAAGGGTTTAGGTGGTATCTAATAATTTGCATTACATGTTCCTAGGTATTATTTGTGCCACTAGATATATATTCCGCACAGAAGGGAATTGACCCCCCCATGCCAGGTGAAGGAAAGTTTTCTTGTGTGATTGAATTGGCTCTGGTTCTCTGTGTTCTCTTACCTCTCTTATTTCTGTCACAATTCTTGCCGTAGCAGATGTCTGTCTCCTAGTTAACTTGTGTGCTAATAATCTGATGCTTTCTGTTGCATCTCTATGCATTCCCCAGCACACGCACACACAGATCTCTGGCTGTCTTGCTCTTTCTTGCTGCTTTGCTCTTACCCCAAATGTCCCCTCCTCAGAGAGCCATTCCCTAAACTCCCACTCTAGCACTTCCTTCTCTTTCCACATAGTTCTATTTTCTTCACATATTTGAAATAATATTGACTCTGATACTTCTTTTTATTATTGGAACCTTATTACTATTTTTCATAGCTCTAGTTCCTGAATCTAGAACAGTGGTTTGTACAGTTTAATTATTGAATAAAAATGCAGGCATTTAATTTGGAGGTAGTAAGGTAGATTACAAGAGCAAAACCAGAAGTGACCATCATAAAGAAAATAAAAAAAAAAGATTCATGGGAATTTTTAGTTTGCTTTCATTTAAGGGTAAGTTTTGGGAGTATCTGGAGTCTGTTTATTAACAGTTGGTGTTTGTCTTCAGCTACAGGCTACAATATTCAGAGTGTGGAGCATGAAGTCAGCCAGAATTATTTCCAGTACTGGGTCCTCCTTTTATGATCTAAGTGGCTTTGAAAGAGTTATATAGTTGAATTCTTGATGATTAAGTTTCTTAGTCAGGAAACTGATCAGCCAGCTTCTGAGAGTTGAGATGCTTTAAAATGGTACAAGTGAAAATACTTGGTAAAATACTTTGAGTGAAATAGAACTGTAATAAATAACACTCGTACATTTTTATCTGAAGAAGAAAAAAATGACAGAATTCATTGTGTGAACCTACTTTTCAAAGGGAGTGGAATACTGGATTGCCTGTCCTAAGACAAACGAAAAGAAATGTGATAAAATGAAGAGAAAATCAATGCCATTTGAGGAAGAAAAAAAAAAGAAAAAACCCTCTGATCATGTGGTTGAATAAAATCTCTCAAAATTAAGTTGTCCTTGTTGGTTGTTGTTCTGTAGTGTTTTGCATTCCTGGACAACTCCAGAAACCTCTTTCCTTCGTTTATGATTAGGAGGGAAAGGGAGAAGCTTTCATTGTGTTCTCAAAATATGAAACTCATAATGGATTAAATACAGGGAGGTAGCTGAGATAGTAGGAGGCAAAACAGTGACCAAAATTCAAGAGAGAGCACAGGGAAAACAGGAGCTCTATTCCAAGGTTATTGTACATATCTGAAAATTAGTTTATAAATTAATCTAAACCCTGACTCCTTGGTAGGTAAATGCTATTTTCTAGCTTCTATAGTCTTAGTGGTATAATGATGACTAGTTGGAGATAAGTTTTAAGGTATCTGTTCAATAATCTATGAGTAAGAATTATTCTGTTTAAATAATGGCCTACATGCTCATGTCCACTTCGAGAATGAATCATGTGTAGATTAAAAATCTACAATTTTTTCCCCATAGCTTAGTATTTTAAATTGCATGTGAGGTCAGTTTGTATTTATGTGCTCACACAAGTGGGCTGACACATTAAAGGAAATTGTTTTGTTTTGTGTTATTTTAATTATGAAAACAGATGTTTCTGCAAAATTCTCATATTCCACCAATTGAAGAAGTACCTATTGAAAGGCAGTGTGAAGAAAAACTTGACAGGAAGGGAGGACACCTAGATTTTGGTCCCAGATTTGAAACAATAACCATATTGGAAACTAGAGTTCACTTCCTAATATATGTAATGAAGAGTTGGAACCAACGCAGCCACAGTCCCTTTCTGAAGCCATGTTTCAAACTCTGATATTGGAGTACATTTTGTTGTGTGGCTTCTGAACCGGGCTTACTATGCATAAAATATTTCTTATAATAATTACAAAAACTCATGTTTTCTAAAGGGTCTTTTATTTATGAACTAAGAAAAATTCTTCAACAAGTTATAAGGCCAGGGTTACCAGAGAAACATTTTAGGGAGTCTCTGTGAGGTCATGGTATACAGATATTTTGACCCAGCCACCTGTCTGATCGTAGGGCCTGTGATTGCACTTCTGCCTGACCTTCTGCCCCTCGGGTCCTCATGTCAGACTCCAACCACACCAGCACCTCCTTCTTCCTGATGGGCCTCCCAGGCCTCGAAGCTGTGCACGCCTGGCTCTCCATCCCTCTGTGTGCCATGTATGTGGCTTCCCTGGCAGGGAACAGCCTGATCCTGTGGGTGGTGAGAACAGAGCCCTCCCTGCACCAGCCCATGTACTACTTCCTGTCGATGTTGGCAGTGACCGACCTGGGCCTGTCTGCCTCCACGCTGCCCACCATGCTCCCCCTCTACATGCTGGGTTCCAGGGGGGTGGCAGTGGACGTGTGCCTGGCCCAGCTCTTCTTCATCCACACCTTCTCCATCATGGAGTCCTCTGTGCTGCTGACCATGGCCTTTGACCGTTTTGTGGCCATCAGCAACCCCCTGCGCTATGGCACCATCCTCACCAGCCCCCGGATTGCCAGCTTGGGCCTGGCCATCGTGGTGCGCAGTGTCGGTCTCCACGTCCCGGCCCCCATCATGCTGAAAAAGCTGCCTTACTGCCGGAACCACCAGCTCTCCCACTCCTACTGCCTGCACCCGGACGTCATGAAGCTGGCCTGTGCTGACACCCGCGTCAACAGCGCCTATGGTCTCTTTGTGGTTCTCTCCACCCTGGGTATGGACTCAGTTCTCATTGTTCTCTCCTATGGGCTGATCCTCCAAACAGTGCTGTCCATTGCCTCCAGGGCTGAGCGCCTCAAAGCCCTCAACACCTGTGTCTCCCACATCTGTACTGTGCTGCTCTTCTACTCACCTATGATTGGCCTGTCCATGATCCACAGATTTGGGAAACGGGCTTCGCTGTGCAGCTGTGTGCTGCTCTCCTACCTGCACTTTCTTACACCTCCAGTGCTCAATCCAGTTGTTTACACCATCAAGACCAAGCAGATCCGACTGAGGATGCTACGCCTCTTCCGGTCAGGTGAGGCTGGCATCAGACATACCTAGGGTCATTAAATCCCTGGTGGAGAGAGAAAAAGAAATAGAGACTTTAGTCATGCTTGTTGTTTAATGAGCTATGAACACATAGGGAGTTCCATAGTGAAGAGAAGAATGTAAGAAAGAGATGCCATCTGTCTTCATGTGACGTCCACATGATGTTTCATTATGGGAAGAAATGATCCACATTCCACTCCACCTAGCTTTTCACTAAGCAAAGTTTAATTAAGCACCTACTATGTTCAATATACCATTATTGCATCTGGAAATAAAAATATAAACCAAGATACAGATTCCGTTTTGGAAAAGAGGCACATGCTTTTTCTTAGAGCTTAAAGGAAATAATTTTTAGCAAATGGAGTAATGGGCAGGTTTGGAATTCAGTGATATTAGAATTATTTTGAAAAATACTTACTAAAATATAATACCCATGAGGACAGGAATTATTTCTCTCTAGTTCATCATTGCATTCCTTCTTCTGAATATAGCATTTAATATATTAGGTATATGGCTTGTATTTGCTGGATGAAAGAATGAGTGGATGAATGGGTTACACATTTGAGAAAGTTTTCTTGCAAGGATGAAATGTTTATATGAGAATGGATGCATTAATAATTTCAGACATGTGAAAGTCATGGCTGTAAGGACTTTTTAATTTCACTCTTAGAGCATTCCAGGATTTTACTGTTTTCTTCTCTTGCTCAATAGAAGTGTCAAAGATGGCATAGTTATCCAGTTCTTAAACTGATAGTTTCTTTGGTCGAGACAAATATTTCTAAATAATCACAACAATGGAAACAATTTTAAGCAAAATTCTCTTAGCTGTCAGCTTATTAAAAAAAAAAAACTCTTCAGTCTTGAACACAACCAGTTATTCAACTGTACGTGAAAGAGGGTTTGAAAATAAAATTCATGAACATTTTTTTACAGGAGTCCTCATACTGAATGCAGTAGCTCTTTCGTTGTATATACTTCATAAAACTTTCACTTTTGGGCTTCCTCATTTATATGAAATTATGAGGGAAACTTAGATGGGAATATGCATACAAGGTGGGATAGAAGCAGCAAAATGACAGGTAACAGCACAGAAAACAAAATTACAATTTTGAATGTCTAATATGGGTAAAAGAAAGAATTAGCAGAACAGAGACTCTATAGTCCCATATTATTTACTCATTTCCTGAAATGTTAGTAGGCACACTACAGTATGTATATGTTATAATTGGACTTGATAATGATGAAACAAAATCTTAATGAAAAGCCTAATACAGAGATATTCTTTGAGTAAAATATTTAGGAAGACATCTATGTTATATGTGTATTTAAAAAAGTTTTTTAATTAAAGAAATCTACTTGTTTCCCTATATGTAATAGCCATGCTAATAGTGCTAAATCAATGCAGAATCGTTAGATTTGTTGTTGAATATGCTTATTACCACAGTCTGTCCCAATTAGGGGTTTTTTTTCTGATTTTAATGACTGGGTAGATGGCAGCACATTTTACTGTCTCTATAATAAAGATGGATAAGAAGTTCAATTCTGTGCATATTTAATGTGTGATTTCTTCAGGTTATTAAACAACGATGTATGACAATTTACCTAATATATACTGCTGAAATTCAGGAAAGGGGTCAGAGCTTCAAACATAGATTTGTTAATAGATGGTAATTAAAACAATGACATGAATCTTATTGTCTAAAGCTTTTAAGATAGGAAAGGATGAGCAGTAGCCCAAGAATAATACTCTAGGGAGCTTAAGATTAAGAGATAATGAGAAAGCATTTAGTTTCAAATGCACTCAGAGAATCATAAAAAGTAGAGATATTTTTCCTTCAGAAGATTCATACAGATGGTTTAAATAAGGTAAGATATGTTCAGATATTTCAAATACAGAATTATTAAGAATAATAGTCATAGTGGTGGTAAATGTTGCTGTGGGCACTCAACTCTGAAATGTAGAATCCTGTCCAAAGAATTGTCCCTTGCTGTCTTTAGG
Organism: Daubentonia madagascariensis; assembly: GCA_023783475.1. Classification (NCBI taxonomy): domain Eukaryota; kingdom Metazoa; phylum Chordata; class Mammalia; order Primates; family Daubentoniidae; genus Daubentonia; species Daubentonia madagascariensis. Next base: position 479,632 of record JAKFHU010002465.1, on the reverse strand, counting down.
ACTTCCTAACTGATCCAATAGATAAGTGTTCTCCAAATAGCACAGAAAGACCTCCAGAAACTAGTTTTCTACAGCCAAGAAACTGGGCAATGGGAAGACAATGATTCATGGTTCTAATTATTAATAACCGCAAATCATCTAATAGCAAAGTGGACTTCCACGTGACAAACTGATTTTGGGTAATTAGTCATGAGGGAGGCCAAAAATTGGAGGCAGAGAGGTGAGAATCATGCAAGAAATAAAATGATTTCAGGATTTTTTTTTTGTAGTGGACACAATGTGATTCTGCAATTGAGGTCAGAGACTATCAGAAGTAAAATTCCATTTCCAAATTTCTAAAACAAGAACAGCAGATGTGTATGATACAAATATTTATTTAGATTTCCCTCAGACACACTTCTGCAAAATGTTTTCAATAAATTCCTTCCAGGTAGATTAAGGATGAGCATATATTCTCAAGGTTTCTGATGACCACAGGACAAAAGAGGCAAAGAGAACCCAAGACACATAGACAAGAGCTGTGCAGGATAAAAAGGAGGGAGAGAGCTGAGGTTTTCTGAATTTTCCCTTGGGAAAGTATGCTATAGGCCACCCCGTGTGAACATGTGGATAGAAAAAGTAGGAAAAAATCACATGGGACTACTAGACAGAGAATAACATTTTTCTCTTGGTAGCCTGGGACACAACTGGCTATCATAGATATGTTTACTATTTGCTTTGCAAAAATTGTTTCTTTCCCTTTTCTCCAGAAGCCATAGGCACAGAACAAGTCTGAACTTTCTTTTTTGTTTAAGTAATTTACAATTTTTGAAACAGATAATAGACATGAAAGTATAAATTGAAAGTATATACATGAAAGTATAATGTTGCTACAGATAGAAACCTATGTAGATATAGATATGTGTATTAGATTTGTTCAAGAGATAATAAGAGTTTAAGCTTGTCTAGAAAAGCGTTTTTCAAACTTGCATCCTGGACCAACCTGCAGCATCATTTGAGAACTTTTTAGAAGTGCAAATTCATGGGCCTCAGCCCTGATTGTAGACTTAAAACTCTGAAATGGGGTCTCATAATCTGTGTTTTCACAAGCCCTCCAGGATGCTGATGCACAATAAAATTTGAGAACTATTACTTAAGAGCTGAGCTGTCCAATATGATAGCCACAGGCTACATGTTGCTATATTATTTATCTATTTATTTGTTTGTTTATTTATTTTTAGAAAGTATGCTTGCTTTTTTTTAAATTTCAATATATTTAGGGGTACAAGTGGCTTTTTTGTTACATGGATGAGTTGTATAGTGGTGAAGTCAGGGCTTTTAGTCTACCAGTCACTGGAAAGGTGTGCATTGTGTCTGATGGGTAATTTTTCATCCCTCACTCCCTTCCCACCCTCCCTTCTTTTGAGTCTCTAATGTCCATTACACCATTCTGTATGCCTCTATGGGGAAACTGTGACCTTAAGGAAACTTGTGGCCTTCCTGGTCCTTAACTACAGCCTTTTGGACTGAATCCAAATTTTACATAACAAATCCTTTCATTAAAAGGGGTGCAGCAGAGAAAGATGAAGCTTTTCTTGCCGACTTTGGTGCTTGAAAAAGAACGATCTTGAATTCAGAAGGCTGCAGGTTTCCCCACCCCTGACTCCCATTTATAAATGAGAACATATGGTATTTGGTTTTCCATTCCTGAGTTACTTCACTTAGGACAGTGGCCTCCAGTTCTATCCAAGTTGCTGCAAAGGACAAAATTTCATTCTTTTTTATGGCTGAGTAGTATTCCATAGTAAATATATATACCATAGTTTCTTTATCCACTCATCAGTTGACGGCAGTTAGTTTGGTTCCATATCCTTGCAATTGTGGATTGTGCTATGATAAACATACGGGTGCATGTGTCTTTTTAATATAATGACTTCTTTTCCTCAGTAGTGGGATAGCTGGATCAAATGGTGCATCCACTTTTAATTCTTTGAGAAATCTCCATACTATTTTCCATAGAGGCTGTACTAATTTACATTTACACCAACTGTGTATAGGGTTTCCCTTTTCACTGCATCTGTGGCAATATTGCTTGTTTTTTTACTTTTTAATGATGGCCACTCTGAATAAGGTGGTATCTCATTGTGGTTTTAATTTGAATTTCTCTGATTAGTGATGCTGAGCATTTTTTTATGTTTGTTGGTTATTTAAAAAAATTATTATTATTTTTTGAGACAGAGTCTTGCTCTGTTGCCCAGGATATAGTGGTGTCAGCCTAGCTAACAGCAACCTCAAAATCCTGGGCTCAAGCGATCCTCCTGCCTCATTCTCCTGAGTAGCTGGGACTACAGGTGTACACCATCACGCCCTGCTAATTTTTTCTATTTTTAGTAGAGGCGGGTTCTCACTCTTGCTCAGTCTGGTCTCGAACTCTTGAGCTCAAGTGATCCTCCTACCTCGGCCTCCCAGAGTGCTAGGATTACAGGTGTGAGCCACCACACCCAGCCTATTTGAATATTTTCTTTTGAAAAATGTCTGAGCACGTCATTTGTCCACTTTTGAATGGGATTATTTTTTTTCTTGCTGAGTTGTTTGAATTCCTTGTAGATTCTGAATATTAGTCCTTTGTCAGATGTGTTAGTAGATATTTTCTCTCATTCTGTAGATTGTCTATTTACTCTGTTGATTATATCTGTTGCTGTGCAGAAACCTTTTAGTTTGAATAAGTCTCATATATTTAATTTTGTTTTTGTTGCAAATGCTTTTGGGGTCTTAGTCATAAGTTCTTTGCCTAGACCAATATTCAGAATACTTTCTCATAGGTTTTCTTCTTGAATTTTTATGGTTTCAGGTCTTACATGTAAAAGTTTAATCCATCTTGAGTCGATTTTTGTATGTGGTGAGAGACAGGGATCCAGTTTCATTCTTCTCCATGTGGTTGTCCAGTTATCCCAACACTATTTATTAAAAAGGATATCCTTTCTCCAGTGTATGGTTTTCTGTGCTTTGTTGAAGATCAGATATTTAGGTTTATTTCTGAGTTCTCTAGTCTGTTCCATTAGTCTATGTGTCTACTTTTAGCCTTGTAGTATAATTTGAAGTCAGGTAATGTGATACTTCCAGATTTTTTTTTTTGCTTAGGATTGCTTTGTCTATTTAGGCTCTTTTTTGGTTCTATATGAATATTAGAATTGTTTTTTCTAGTTCTGTGAAAAATGATGTTAGTACTTTGATAGAAATTACCCTGAATCTGTAAATGGCTTTGGGCAGTGTGGTCATTTTTACAATATTGGCCTTTACAATCTGTGAGCATGGGATGTTTTTTCATTTGTTTGTGTCATCTTTCTTCAGTGTTTTTTATTTCTCCTGTAGAGATATTTCACCTCTTTGGTTAAGTATATTCCTAGATTTTTAAAAAATTTTTTACTGCTATTATAAATTATATTGAGTTCTTGATTTAATTCTCAGCTTGGTTATTATTAATATACAGCAGTGCTAGTAGGTTGCATACCTTGATTTTATAACCTGAGACTTTACTGAATTCATCTAACAAACCTAGGAGTCTTTTGGAGGAGTCTTTAGGGTTTTCTAGAAAAAATCTGGAGGTGTCACATTACCTGACTTCAAATTATACTACAAGGCTAAAAGAAGACACATAGACTAATGGAACAGAATAGAAAACTCATATCATTTTGATGGCAAACAGAGATAGTTTGACTTCCTCTTTTCCAATTTGAATTCTTTTTATTTCTTTCATACTGAAAGGTTCATAGACATTTTTAGTTCTATGGTTTGTATGTTTGTCTCCTCCAAACCTCAGGTTGAAATTTGACCTCCATTGTGGTGGTGTTAGGTCTAATGGGAGATATTTTTCTCATAGGGGCAGATATCTTACGAATAGATTAATGCCCTTCCTTGGGGGTGAGTTCTTACTCCATTATATCCCATGAGAGCAGGTTGTCAAAAAGAGCCTGACACCTCCTGCCCGCCTCTTCTTTTCTTATCATGTGATCTATGCATAAGTCAGGCCCCTTCACCTTCTGCCATGAGAGGAGGCAGCAGCCTCAGCTCCTCCCCAGATGGCCAAACTTGTGCTTTCCAGCAGTCAGAATCATAAGCCAAATTATCCTTTTTACTTTATAAATTACCTAGCCTCCAGTATTCCTTTATAGCAACACAAAATTAAAGACACTTAGTCATAAAATAGTAAAAGGCTGAGCATAATACCTAGACTATGGAGAAGAAACAGATATACAGCATTTGAAGACACATGTTTGAAGATAAAATAAAAAATATTTTTGAGAAACTACATTTTAAACCTCAAGTAGGAATATTTAAGTGGCTAATTACCCAAACTGTCCTTAAATAGAACCTCATAAACTTTTAAAATTTTAGTTAATTTGATGCAAAAACATAGCTCAGAGAAGAACTATTGAGGGTATAGCCATTGTTTTGTTCCTTGTGCATGGATTGTGACAAGTTATGAACAAATTAATTGTTGATAGGCTAAATTAATGATTGATTAGTATCTTCCTGAAATGCTGTCACATGACATTGATAAAACTCAGGGAGAAAATCATCAATTATTGAGCACTTAAAGATATAACATATGATGAACTAAGTACTTTATATATAGCTCTTATATTATTCCAATGATTTAGAAAATATATAGATGTATTTTATTTTTAGGTGAAAAACTGAAGCTTAGAGATACTTGGTGATTGATTACATAGTTAGAAATTGGCAATACTGGGAATTGCAATAAGATAAATTTGACTTTGAGTTTCATGTTCTTAAAATTACATTGCCCAATTATTCTCAAACTCTTTTAAAAAATCGAAGAGAAAGGGACACTTTCCAATTTATTATAAGATGCCAGAATTACTCTGAAACCAAAGCCAGATAAAGACATTACAAAAAAAATTACCAATATCCTTTATGAATATAGATGCAAAAATCCCCTATAAAATACCAGCAAACTGAATGCAACAATATAGAATTATACCACATGAGTGAATGGGATTTATGCTAGGAATGCAAGGGTAGTTCAACACAAGGAAATTAATCAGTGTAATATAGTATATTAATAAAACAATAAAAAAAATATCGATTAATGTCAAAAAGGCATTTGACAAAATTTAACACGTTTATAATAAAAACACTCAGAAACTTTCTCAACATAATAAAGGGCACCTGTGAAAAATCCACAGCTAACATGACACTCAACGTTGAAAGACTGAAAACTTTTCTCCTAGATTAGTAAAAAGACAAGTATGCCTACTTTCACCACTGCTTTTCAACGTTGTATAGGAAGCTCTAGCTAATGCAATTAGGAAAGAAAAATAAATAAATAAATGGCATCCAAATTGGAAAGCAAATATTTCACTTTCTTACTTAAATTTAATTCTAAATATTTTATTCTGTTAGATGATATTATTTAGGTTATTAAGTATCAAATGTCCAATTTCTTTAAGTACTAAGTTTGACAGTTGATATCTCTGACATTTTACCTTTACACTTCTAGTTTTACTTTTATTGTGAAGGTATATCCTCAGTCTTTCAAATTTTGGCTTGTGATTATCTTTCAAATTTTTTTAGAGCAATTTTTGTGGAACTATGGATAAGTCAAAAACTCATGTCATTTTCGAATATAAGTTCTGTTGTGGAACCAGTGCAGTGCAGACAGCTTGAAATATCAGCGAAGTTTTTGGGAAGGATGTGGCTAATGTACGCACAGTATATGGATGGTTTGAGAAGTTCCATTCTGGTGATTTTAAACTCGAAAATGAGCCACGTTGGCAACCTAAGACCAAGGTGGATAATGATGAGTTGAAGCTGTAGTGGAAGTGAATCCATCTAAACCTATGCGTGAATTAGCACCAAGGTTTGACGTTACTATTCCGACAATATTGGACCATTTGAAACAAATCAGCAAGGTAAAGAAGCTTCATAGATGGGTTCCGCATGGATGAAACAAGCGTCAGAAGAGAAATCGTCTTGAAGCTTGTCTTACCTTTCTTTGCTGTTACGACATAAAGGCGAACTATTTCTACACCGTATTGTTACATGTGATGAAAAATGGATTCTTTTTGACAATCGCAAGCATTCGGCACAATGGTTGGATAAAGATGAAGTGCTGAAAGACAGTCGAAAACCGGCTGAATATTCACCAAAGAAAGCTAATGGTGTCTGTTTGCTAGTCCAGTGCCGGTATTATCCACTACAGCTTCATGAAACCTGGTTAATCAATTACAGCAGATGGACAAAATGATGAGGATGCTTGCAATTAAGCAGCCAAGATTGGTCAATAGAGACAGGCCAATCCTCTTGCAAGGTAACACTTGATCACATGTCACACAAGCAACACTGCTCAAACTACAGCAGCCAGACTTGGAAAATCTCTGTCATCCACCATATTCACCAGACCTTGCACCAACTGACTACCACTTCTTCCAGGCTTTGGACCTCTTCTTGCAAGGAAAAACATTCAAATCTCATCAAGCTGTGGAAAACACCTTTCATCATTTCATTGCCACTGGCTCTCCATGCTTCTTGGCTGCTGGCATAAACAAGCTACCATTAAGATGGCAAATGTCAATAGTTTAGCTGCATACTTTGATTAATCATACTGCTTCTTGTTGAGATATAATAAAGTACACTTTTGATTTGAAATCGGACATTTCATATTTAATGACCTATTTGTATTTCCACCAAGAGTGTACAAGAGTTCCCTTTTATCCACATCTTGGCCAACACTTATTTTTATTTGTCTTTTCCATAGTAGCCATTCTAATAGGTGTGATGTGATATCTCATTGTGATTTAAACATGTATGTTCCTGATACTACAGATATTGAGCATTTTTTCATATTAATGTATTGTGGGCCATTTATATCTCTTCTTTTGGGAAATGTCTGTTCAGATCCTTTGTCCATTTTTTAGATTGGTATATTTGTTTTCTTGTTATTGAGTTGAGGCGCCAGCTTTTTTCCCTCAAGTTTGCTTTGGCTATCTGTAGTCTTTTCTGGTTCTATAAGAATTTTTAGTTCATTTTGTCTATTCCAGTGAAAAGTGACATTGGAAATTTGATGAAAATTGCATTAAATGTCTAGATTGCATTGGGTCATGTGGATATTTTAACCATATTATTAATAATTCTTATAATACATAAACAGGAGATATATTTCCTTTGCTTGTCTCTTCAATTTCTTTCATTAGCTTTTTATAGTTTTCAGTTTATAGATCTTTTACTCCCTTGGTTAAATTTTCTTCTAAGTACTTTTTTTGATACTGTTGTAAGTGGGACTTTTAAATTTTTGTTTTGGATGGTTCATTGTGAGTATATAGAAATGCTTCTGAGTTTTGTATGTTGATTTTGTAGCTTGCAAATCTACTGAATTTTTTTATTAGGTCTAGCAGTTTTTGGTAGAGGCTGTAGGGTTTTCTATATATAAGATCATGTCATCAGATATCAGAGACTATTTAACTTCCTTTTTATATGGATGCTCTCTAATACTTCAGTACTTTCAATACTTTAAATATTTTACTCTACTCTCCTTTTGCTTGTACTGTTTTGGAGAGAATTTTGCTATAATTTTTATACTTTTAGAAGTGCTACCTTCATGGCAATGTCTTCTTTCAAAGTTTGTCTTTGATTTTTTTCTGTTATATAAGATATGATTAAGTGTGATTTTTTGGTATTGTTTCTTACTGAAGTTGGATGGGCTTCCTGGACCTGGGGTTTGGTTTCAGCCATTGTATTTGGAAAGTTCTAGGACAATATCCTTCATATATTTCTTCTACTCTGTTCTCTCTTTCTTCTTGTGGTATTCAAATGGTATACATTATACTCTGTCATATTGTCCCATATTGTTATTGGGTGTTCTGTCCTCTCTCTCTCTCTCTTTCTCTCTTTCACTCTCTTTCTCTCTCCATGTCAGCTTATATTGGAAGTTTATATTGAGCTATCTTCAAGTTTACTTATTCTTTCTCATGCCCCTTTGAGTCTACTGTAGAGCTCGTCATAGGCATTTTCCATTTCTATTATAGTAGTTTTCATTTCTAGCATTTCCTTTTGATTATTTTTTAGAGTCTCTGTCTTTCTGCTTCTAAGAACTATTGGTGTGTTTTTTATGTTTACCATTTCCATTAGAGCCCTTAGTGCATTATTGGTAGATATTTATATTCCCTGTTTGACAATTGCATCATCTATGATGTGTCTACTTCTGTTTATGATGGATTGCTTTGTTTCTTTCGAGTGTGTCTTTTCTTTCCTTTTTTAAATATCTTGCAATTGTTTTGTTAAAAGCCCGGTACCCTTTCTTGGGTAATAGGATGTAGATAAATATGCCTTTAGTATGAAGATTTATTTTAATCTTACTAGAAGTTGAGCTGTGTTTAATGTTTGTTGTAGCTATAGATATGAGAAACTTAAAATTCCTCTAGTGTCCTTGCTCTTTACTCCCCCTTTGACTTTAGGTTTTCCTATGTACTACTCTTTGGAGAAAATCTGTATTTTGCAGCTCGTTTAATAGCAATATACTGTTATTATATTGGACCTGCTGGTTTGGTGGTAAGGTATGATGTGTGGAGGAGAGAAGCACACAATAATCTAATTAAATCTTAGTGGGTCTGGCATTTTGTTGGGGCTGTGTCTCAGAGATGTGACATTCACATGGGTTTCTACAGGGTATTGTTTTTATTTTTCCCATGATCCTTTTTCCTTCCCTGCCTGCAATATTCCCGATCTATTTCTTTAAATCATGACCCCTTTTGACTGTATTTTTCCCCCTTGGGTAAGACAGGAAATCTGAGGTAGCTGGAGTGGGCGGAACTTCCTTTACCTAGCTGAGATAAGATTCTGACAAAGTCATTTCCCTTGAAGAGTTGGTCTGTGTTATAGAGAGGCTTCTGGGTATATTTCACAATGAAGATTCTTCCCTGCTCTTGCCAGAGATCTGAGGTTATCTTCCCTGGGTTCTCACCTTTCATGTGTCTATATTTAAAAGTATGGAGAGGTAATGTGGATGATCTGAATATGAGCTCTACTATTTTAGAATTTTGGTTGCAAGAAATAGAAATTTAGTTCAAACTAAATTAAGCAACACATAGAAAATTATTTTAATTATACTAGGGAAGACCATGAAAGCCACTGCAGGAATACAGACTGCCTTCCTGAATAACAAGATATTGGAGCAAGAAAGAAATCAGAAAGTAAGTCAAACCCCTGCCCACAAACACACACATACATACACACACACACACACACACAGAGACACACACGGAGTATCTTCAGATCTGTAGATACATGGATACTGATTGGTGCCCAGTTGTGATAGAGCATCTCATTTACATTGGAGGAAGTCTGCTTTCAGCAAAAATGTTCTTGTTCATGAGCAGTACTGACTCCCAAGATTACTCTCCCACTTGTTAATTCTTTCATTAGGAAGACAAAAGAAACTTTTATGAAAAATAAATTAATCCAAAATGATAAAAAATCCATTTACTTATTCTCTGACTGTTTCCAAGTCTAGCCATACACACAGTGTCTATGAAATAGAATATAATTTCACTAAACTGAGAAAGATATAAAAAATAGGATAATAGAAGTAGTAAATAGAAAGTCCCTGACTGATGACAAAGAATGATTGGATGAACCACTGAACAAACACCTATAATTGTTTAGGGAATTTTGAGAAAGGCTTCATTAAAGAAATTGCATTTTAGGTGAGTTTTAAAATTTGAAACTTCTTAACATGTCACACAAAGTCCTCCTCTCTCATATGTCTGTAATTCCTGTCTTAGACATTAAATTGCAGAAATGCAAAACATTGGCAGTCTATAGTACCTAATATGCATGTTGTTTCTAGAATTTGTGCTTTTGTTTATCCTGACCCACTACCTGGAGGGCCTTCTCAGTGCCAGACATTTGTTCTATACTCAGATCAGAGGGTTTTGCCTTAGTGTGAGTTCTGTCTAGGTAATCAGTTTTAGAGGCCAGGATGACAGAATTCTTTACAGGATCTTTTCATTTCTTCATGCATATCTTCAGGCTTGCCTCAGACTAGGATGAAGCATTCATAAAGAACTCAGGCATGGACAGGGCCCAAAGAAAGAAGTCTCTCTAAAGACCATTGCAGAACGTGTTTGGTGTGACTTTTCCCAACCCTAGGAGAATATCTTCTGTATTTCCCAAGGGAAGGCTATCCAAGGCATTGGTCAAGACACTGTAAAATTACTGTTTGTTAAAAGCTCCATGACATTGAACTCTTACAGAGGGAAGACATACTCCCAGCTTCAGCATTCTTAAGGGTGAGTCAGTATTGTTGATCTTGGAAAGGTAAAGAGAAACACCCATATGCCTGAGGACAGTACCAGTAAGTTTTGTGCTGAAGTACTGAATATCAGTGTGTTGAATATCTAGACAGACAAAACAGGATTTGCACTCTAAAGTACCATCTAGCAGCTATTGAGATGTATAGTTTCCTTAAGACTTGATCAAATGTTCTTCTACAAGAGAGAATAACAATAGAATGTTTAATCAAGAGAGAGACTGGAACCCACTGGCAAATCTTCTTTTCTAAAATACATGCTGATGTATGTGTACTTGAATCCATGGGTGTGTTGATTCTTTGCCTCTCAAGTAAACCTAAGATTGGGGAAAATCAGAAGAAAATGGCATGGGAAAAGGCTGTGATATGAAGTAAGTTTAAAAAGATAGGGTCTCTTTCCTCTTGCAGAAAAAAAAAGATAAAAAAAGAGGTTCATTCTGAGTCAATAAACTCAAAATTATTGAGATTGAGATCATTTTTTCTAAATAATTGATTTATCAGCCTCAAAAAAAAATCTTGAAGCTTGAAATTGTGTGAATTTGAGGAGTAACTAAAGGATAGTGTAACTTTACAAAATTGCTTGACTCAGCATTGTTATTAAACTTATTTCTTTTTGATGCATACCACCTTGATATGGCTGTCTACATGTAGTGGTAAGAGATTTATTTGGAAAATGAGAATTATTATCTTTAGGCTATCATGTAAGACAACTCTTAATTAGCCTTTGGTGTAAATACTAATTTGGTTGGAGAAAAAATACTTTTTGATTCAGTGCAAAATACAGTACTGCCCTCAAGTTTGCTCTTTCTCTGATGCCATTTTTTAATAGGTATTTTGATATCTAGCTACTAGTAAACAGAAAGAGCTCCTGTAGGCAATTAACTCATAGCCCATGCTTTCAAATTCTGGCAAGGTACTTCTCAATCTTCTCCCTAGCTACAGATAAAAAATGGTTTATTGTCTTCATCAAAAAATAATTATGATGATTTCTTAATATTGGATTATACATTTCACAAAATATATGCACTGAATAATTTCTAGGAGCATTCAGATTACACTATCAGGTAAAAAATATTTGGATTGCTATACTGTAATTTATAAAATTTATAGAGTGAATATGAGGTTTGATCAAATTTATTCAGAGTTGGTGATAAATCTAGGATAAAAAGCCACATTCCTTACCTTTTGTCCTACAACAATTTGGTTCTGTTCGTTAAATTTCTTTTTATAACAAATAGTTATTCATAAACAAACAAACAAACAAAAACCCTGCTCTCTGCCAAGTACTTGGGTAAATATGAGATATATAAAAATAAATAAGATAAGTTCCACATGTCGCTAGGTCCTAAATCCTTGTTTTATAATATTCATTATATTGTCCTGGTTTGGACAATCAAGTAATATTGCTAATTCTGCCCACCCCAAGTGCATGCCCTCTGCTTGTGTTTCCACATCAGAAGTCTCTGAGGGGACCACTGATTATTTAGAAAAACCCTTAAACAGCTCTTACAGGCGTAAAAAATTGTGCAGAGGTGAAGAGTATGCTACGGGAAGTTTACATGTAGATAGCATTCATAATTCTATTTCTAAAGAAGCCTCCTCCGTAGTCGAAGTCCCCAACAACTCCTTCACCTTATTTATATTACTTCTCATACCTTCTCCATCTTGTAGTAAATTGTTAGAAATTCATAAAACCATACATTCAAAGGGAGAAAGAAGTTGTGTAGCTTCTCGCTGCCCAGAAGCTAGCCTAAAATGGTGATCAACTGGTCGTCCATTTGGTCTTCTTTTGAATATATTACATTGATAAAATGATGTCTTTGGTTATTATGATCTCCTCCTCTATTTTATATTTAATGAGTCTGTGAAAACTCATTGGATCATCCCAATATGTGTGCATGCCTGGCATGCTAGTGTGCATGTTTGCTGCCAGCATATCCAAGCTTAGCTTGGGGGAGGGAGTTTTCCTACTTTACCTGAGGACTCTTGGTTGTAAGCCTTGAGTCTTAATTCCTATTTTTAATTAATTTTTTCAGCTTTATTGAAGTATGTTAACAAAAATTGTATAGATTCAAGGTATGCAATGTCATGATTTGATACATATATAGGGTAATGAGTACCACAACCAAATTAATTAACACCTCCATCACCATATATAATTACCATTTTGTGTGTGTGTGTGTGTGTGTGTGGTGAACACACTTAAGGTCTACTCTCCTAGCAAATTTCCATGAGTATTACTATGGTATTATTAACAATAGTCACCATTCAGTACATTAGACACCAAACTTATTCATCTTATCAGTACAAGTTATAAGATGACTAAGAGCTCCCATTTCCCCCACACCCCAGCCCCGAGCAATGACTATTCTACTCTGTTTCTATGAATTCAACTTTTTTTAGATCCCAGAGAAGTGGGATCATATAGTATCTGTCTTTCTGTGTCTGGCTTATTTAACTTAACATAAGGTCTTTCAGTTTCATCCCTCTTCTGGCAAATGGCAGGATTTCCTTCACTGCAGCATTATTCACAATAACCAAGATACAGAAACAACTGAAGTGTCTGTTGATGGAAGAATGGCTAAAGAAAATGTGATATATACATACTGTACAGATGCAGATATATGCAAACAACAGAATTTATTGTCATCTAACTCTTAACCTTTTCCTCTACTCCCTTGCCCATTTTAATTGCCATTTAGAGAGCAATGGTGTATTTTATGGCATGAGGAGTATTTTCTTTGTGGATCAGAATTATGTAGGTAGTAAGCACAGATGGAGACCTCAAGCTTTGAAGATGAACAAATAAATGCCTCTTGGTGCTTGCTTCGGTTCTGGATTCTCTGTGTTCACTAGCTCTCTGGATGGTATCCTCATACAGCTAGAGCAGATTTTTATCTCCCCGCTACCCCCAGCTCTAAAAATTCCAGGTCTTTTTCTTTTCCCAGTGCTTCTATCTCCACCCACCCCATCCTCTGTTCACACACCTGTGCGCACAAACTCACACACACGGCACACGCAATGGGCACATTCACAGTCATTCACAGACATGCGCACTATTTCAAATGGCTGCTTTCTTTCAATTCTGATTGCTTCAACTGTTTCCCCCTTGAGAGTTGTCACCAAAAAACTTTATCCAAAGCATTATGTACAGCCTTTCAGTCAGGACATGTTAGAAGTCCTGACAGCTCTTCTATCCTTCACATTCCTTCACAATATTTATCTCTGGACATTCATTTGTTTGTCATCCTTCACTGTAGTGATAACTTTATCTATCTTGTGGACAGCTATAATGCCAGCACTTATAACAAATGTCCTTGAGAATAACTATTAGTGAAAGAATATTTAAACAAATACTTGGGATTTTAAAACTGTGTGACTACACATAAGGAAACACCTGAAGTAACCATCATATTTTCTTTTAATTAGTCTCTAAAGGGAGCCTTTAGCTTACCCAGATGTGCAGATGGAAGTCATACCAGGTTTCTGATTCTCCAAAGGCTTTCCATTATCACAACAGACAACAGTACTTTTTTTTCCATTTGTGCATTTGTTTTGTTTTATTTTTTACTACAAGCTAAAATAACCAAGAATATTTTCAGAAGGAAAATAACTAAGTCAGCAAGAATTGTGCCCTAATCTTGCATCTACACTTTATTAAATGTGAGGCTTTGGGTGAATTATTTACTTCATTTCTTAGATATTTTATTTCTTTATCTGGAAACCAGGCACAATAAAATCTGACCTCCCCATCTTAGAGTTGAGATGATCTGAGATGACATATGACAAAGTGAATTTATAAGTACTATGAAGTGAAATACAAATATGAAGGATTACACCTGTCTGCGGCTACCTGTAGAAGAGTGACAAGATCCATAATGGGTAAAGTTTTAGAAAGGAGTTGAACACTAGAGTACATATCTCAAGACAAATAAGTTGAAAGTTGTAATGAAAACTAAAGTCAATGCCTAATGGGGAAAAAATCCTGAATATGGGATTTTATAAGACTCTTTAAAATTCAGTTGTTCTTAGTAGCTATTCCTATTCAAATGTTTGATTATTATGGACTTCCAGAAAGTTCCTGGCTTGGTTTGTGTTAAGGAGGAGTTAAGATATACTTTAAAATAGAGTATTGTCCCCTGGGTTCTGGGAAGAAGGAGCCCATAGTGGAAATTATATTGGTTGGCAGCTGAGAGGTAGTCAGGGTTCAAGAGAGAAAAAACATGGAGGAAAGAAAGTAATTCTATTCCCAAACTGGAGTCTACATTGAGATCTGATTTTGTGACAAAATATTGTCATTTTCAGTCACTGGGTCCTCCTCAATATAATGTTGAAGGACATCAAAAGGCCTGTGAGCATCCTTCTAATTCAAACATTCTTGAGTTTCCACTCACACTTTTAGATCTGCATATCAGCATGCATGCATGTCTCCACTCAGAAATTTGGAAATTAAAATATATAAGTAAAAAAATATATAATTTCTTTCTTGTCATTTGATTTCTTAAAAAATATTTTTAAAAATATGTATATATCTACATCTTGATATGTCAGAATAAATTTATGATAATATTTGACAGTGGAGCTTTCTACATTATTTTCATTTTTTACTATATTATGGAAATAATTATTTATTGGCTGACATGATGATGTTATGAAAGGAGAATATGACAGGAATTAAGGATATATGAATTCAGCCCCCAAATCTAACACAACAAATACTTAAGGGTCTGGGTTTCATTTTCAGAATATGAATAAGAGTTGGATCCAAGAGAGAGTCAGTCCCTTTCCTGGCTGTGCTTTAAACTTCATCTCTTTGAGGGATTCATTTCCATGGTGCCTTCATCGGGGCCTTGCTGGAGAATCCCTCTCTGTCACTTCAACTTATTCTCCCCTTTGGGTCATTTCCATTTAAGGTGAAGTACTTGGGTTGTGAGTGTTCAGGAGAGTATTATGAAGGAAGTCTTTGCAAGATCTTACTCTGTGCTCCATGTTCTGAGCCAGCCACCTGTCTGACTGTAGGGCCTGTGATTGCACTTCTGCCTGACCTTCTGCCCCTCGGGTCCTCATGTCAGACTCCAACCACACCAGCACCTCCTTCTTCCTGATGGGCCTCCCAGGCCTCGAAGCTGTGCACGCCTGGCTCTCCATCCCTCTGTGTGCCATGTATGTGGCTTCCCTGGCAGGGAACAGCCTGATCCTGTGGGTGGTGAGAACAGAGCCCTCCCTGCACCAGCCCATGTACTACTTCCTGTCGATGTTGGCAGTGACCGACCTGGGCCTGTCTGCCTCCACGCTGCCCACCATGCTCCCCCTCTACATGCTGGGTTCCAGGGGGGTGGCAGTGGACGTGTGCCTGGCCCAGCTCTTCTTCATCCACACCTTCTCCATCATGGAGTCCTCTGTGCTGCTGACCATGGCCTTTGACCGTTTTGTGGCCATCAGCAACCCCCTGCGCTATGGCACCATCCTCACCAGCCCCCGGATTGCCAGCTTGGGCCTGGCCATCGTGGTGCGCAGTGTCGGTCTCCACGTCCCGGCCCCCATCATGCTGAAGAAGCTGCCTTACTGTCGGAACCACCAGCTCTCCCACTCCTACTGCCTGCACCCGGACGTCATGAAGCTGGCCTGTGCTGACACCCGCGTCAACAGCGCCTATGGTCTCTTTGTGGTTCTCTCCACCCTGGGTATGGACTCAGTTCTCATTGTTCTCTCCTATGGGCTGATCCTCCAAACAGTGCTGTCCATTGCCTCCAGGGCTGAGCGCCTCAAAGCCCTCAACACCTGTGTCTCCCACATCTGTGCTGTGCTGCTCTTCTACTCACCTATGATTGGCCTGTCCATGATCCACAGATTTGGGAAGTGGGCTTCACTGTGCAGCCGTGTGCTGCCCTCCTACCTGCACTATCTCACACCTCCGGTGCTCAGCCCCATTGTCTACACCATCAAGACCAAGCAGACCCGAATGAAGATGCTGCGTCTCTTCAAGTGGAGTGGAACTAGCAATAGGGATAAGGAACGTAATTAAAATCTTTGCCTGATAGAATAAATACAACGGGGACACTGTAGCCACAGTTGTAATTTAATCGGTTATTTCATACTGAGCAGGTTATGTGAAGAACTAGTCAAAATGGAGGCATTATTCCCAGTCTCATGAATTTCACTCTCTGTTGGGAAGATATACTCCATACTTTCATCTGTGCATTCATTCATTAAACACATACTTGGTGAGCTTCCACAATATACTCTGAATTCTGCTAAGATCTGGAAATAAAAAGACAATTAAATGCTGTGTCTGTTTGGAAGGTGAATTTCAACATTTTTGATATTCACATAGGAGACTACTGTTATGATTAAAGAACAAAAGTGCTAAGGAAAATGTTACCAGTTTAAAAAATCCTACCTGGTGGTGAGATTACCTGGTGGTAATCTAACTTGGTGGTGAGAGGGGAAGGGGAGGCTGGCACTGCACGCTGTTCAGTCAGAGATGAGACAGTTTGTAAAGTTTGCATTCCCAGTTAAATGTAATCTGCGTGAGGACAGAAATTAGTGTTTCCATGTTAGCCACCGCAGCACCTGGGTATGATATTTTGCATATAATAGATTCTTAGTGAGCATTTACTAAATAAATGAAAAATTAATAATTCAGTTAAGACTTTGAGAAACAATTTTCAGCAAGTTTACAAATGTTCATGAGGTGAGGGTATGCAAAATATAAAAGTATCAAGGTCTTATTTTCAAAATATCCATTGATAGCCATTCAGTACACCCAATTGTTTTGATGTTCCTCTATCTTAGAAAGAAAGAGAAAGAAAAATAGAAAGGAAGGAAGGAAGGGATGAGCGATGGAGGAAGAATTTTTCTGTTGTTTGTATGTCTAAACTTTGGCCAAAGTCACCAAGTAAAGAAAAATCACAGGAGTGAACTAAATTTTCATGTTAATGCATTATTAGTTGAAGGCCAAAATTCTAACTTCTCCTTCCTGATTACACCCCAGTACTCAAAAGTGAATAAAATAATTATTTTGAGAATAAAACATGTACTTTTCTTTCTAGTATTGACCTCATTTCAAGAATAATAGCAATTTGTTCAAAATTCTGGGAACATGCTTTTTGGCTTCCTTAATTATTGCCAATTACAAACAATGGCTTAGCCTATTATAGGGGAAAACATGGGCTAAAACATTTCTCTGATTCCTCTGATAATATCCATGGAAGGAAGAAACACAATAATATATTTTAAAATAAAAAAATAAAAATGAAACTGTCAAATGCCCAAATAGTCCCGTACTCTTTGATAGACTCTTAAAATATTACTGAAACACTGAAATATATTGTACAAGAAAATTCCTAACATTCCCCAAGTCTTCATGGGAAGTATCAATTTAAAGTCATGTATTTGTGTAATATATTGCAGAAGATATTCATGCTGAAAATTTAATATAAATAAATAAACATATTTAGTACTAAAAGTAGCTATTTTTATTCAATAACAGTAAATCATTCTAACAGTGCCAGATCAATAAACCACCATTGTATTTAGTTTTTGAATATGCCTATTTCATCTTTATCTTCACCAGGCTTTCTTTATCGAAGTAATAGCAATGCCACCCCATTGTCTTTCCATGTTTTCTGCTTTTCTGTTTACATTGAAGAGGACGTCATCAATAGTTCACTCTAGGCAAGATATCTCAAAAACTGTCATAAAGTAGAGTGAAAGTCACAAGAAGGGACATTTTCATCCCTGCTTTATGAATCCCAGAAAGTCATTCATTCATGCCTTCCAACAACAACTTTACTCAATTCTGGAAATATGGAATTAAATATTAATAAAGGGGGACATCCAAGACAGATATGCCCCAACCTCCTGAACATTGCTTATGGGACAAAACAGGTTTTAAAAATCAGTTACAATAAAGTGGGCTGCTGATCTTGAAAAGAGGAGTTGAAGGTTCAAGTTTAGCCCAACTGCAATAGTGATGCATGACAAATTATAACTTCACCAAAAAGAGGGGTGGAAAAGACTTTCTAGTGAAGAAAAAAGCAATGAGAAGGGGTTGATCCAATGGCAGCTGTAGGAATTGAATTATTAATAACTTATTAGCATTTAAAATGGCTAGAGTTGAGAGTGCAAAGATATACACAGATTGGAGAGAAATGAACACTGAAGAGATGGTGGAAGTGCTGAGCTTGGAAACCGTGATAGAGTGGGTAGACACTATCCTAGAACAAAAGTTAAACTTTGAAGAATGTTGTGAAGTAAACTCTACCCAAAGTTTGCTCATGCCTATTCCCAGTCAATCTTCTTCACCCTTACAGAGGCAAACACTGGTCTGATTTCTATTTACCTACATTAATTTTGCCTGTTGTAGAAATTCACATAAATGGAATTATAGAGTGTGTTCTCTTCTGTGCCTGACGTCTTTCATTCTGCATGTTTGTGAGATTTCTTCATGTCATTGTTTTAATCAAAATTCGTTAGGTTTTATTGCTAAGTAGAATTCTACTGTATGAATAAATTATAATATATTTATCATTTTTATTCTGGAAGGATATTCAGGTTGTTTTCAGTTAGGGAATAACTGGAATAAAGCTAATAAGAGCATTCTTGGCCAGGCATGGTGGTGCATGCCTGTAGTCCCAGTTACTCAGGAGGCTGAGGCAGGTGGATTGCTTGAGCCCAGGAGTTCAAGGCTGTGGTGAGCTATGATTGCAGCACTGCACTCGAGCACTCCCGCCTAGATGAGCAAGCGAGACCCTGTCTCCAAAAAAAAAAAAGGAATATATTTGTATTTTTGTGCATGTCTTTGTGTATAAATACATACATTTCTTTCTGTAGGTTAAATATCTAGAAATGGATTTGTTAAGCATCTAACTAAAATATATTTAATTTTGTAATTAAATTTTCAATTAAAATATATTTTTTTAATTTATTTTTTTTAATTTCAGAATATCATGGGGGTACAACACTTTGGCCATACACATTGCCCCTGTTCTGCCTGTGTCAGAGCCACAATCGTGGTCATCCCCCAAACTGTGCTCCCCACATCCATTCAGTGAGAGTTTTTCCCATCCCTTCCACCCCCCTCCCGCCCGCCCGCCCTCAGATGAATGTTATTGCCCTGTGTGATGTAAGTGTTCATCAGTTAGTGCCAGTTTGATGATCTTTGACAAATTCCAGAAAAACGTACACTGGGGAAAAGATTCCCTACTCAACAAATGGTGCTGGGAAAACTGGATGGCCATATGTAGAAGACTGAAAGTGGACCCACACCTCTCACCTCTCACAAAAATCAATTCACAATGGATAACAGATCTAAACCTAAGACATGAAACCATAAGAATTCTCGAAGAAAACGTTGGAAAAACTCTTATGGACATTGGCCTAGGCAAAGAATTTATGAAGAAGACCCCCAAAGCAATCACAGCAGCAACAAAAATAAATACATGGGACCTGATCAAATTGAAAAGCTTCTGCACAGCCAAGGAAACTATCACTAGAGTGAACAGACGATCTACAGAATGGGAGAAAATATTTGCATGCTACACCTCTGTCTGATAAAGGGCTGATAACCAGAATCTATACAGAACTTAGGAAAATCAACAAGAAAAAATCAAACAACCCTATTAAAAAATGGGCAAAGGACATGATCAATTAAAATATTTTGATAAGAAAAAACAGCCAAAGAAATGTCCAACATGACAGACCATTTTATACTCCTAGTCAAAAAAAATAACAGTTCCCATTTCTTCATATCTTTGACAACATTTGATATTTTGGTTTTTACTTTTTTCTATTTTTAGCCAAACCAGATTGTGTACAACGAAATCTCATTTTTGCTTTACTTTATATTTCCTTAAAGACCAATGACGCTAAGCATTTTTTTTTTTCTATTTGGATATTTTCTTTTGTTAAGAGTCTTCAGGTCTCTTCCATATCCTATTTGGCATTTTTCAAAATTGGTTATTAGGACATCTTTATACATTCTACTATGAGACCTTTCTTGGAATATTGTGAATATTTTCTAATAGATTGTGTCTTGCTTTCATTTTCTTAGGGGTGTCATCTGATAATCAGAATTTTTTAAAATTTAGATGAAGACAAATTTATTTTACTTTTCTCACGACTAGTGAACTCAGAGTCCTAGCTTCTAAAAAAAGCCTATTTTAGGGTTATGAGAACACTCTCCTGTGTTTCCTTATATAAGCTTTAGCTTTCATATTTAGGTCTAGGTTCCATCTCAAATTAATTTTTGTTTATTATGTAGGTAGGAGTCAAAATTCACTTTGTTTTTATATTATTATTCAGTTGTTCCAATATTATTTGTTGCAAATATTTTCCTTTCCCATTCAATTAGTTTGACAAAAGTTAATTAATCATATGCATGTGGATACTGGAGATTCCCTTGCATTGACGGATTGTTCACTCTCTCCCTGTACTCATACCGTACTGTCTTAATTACTGTAGCATTATAATACGTCTTGCAATCCTGCAGTGTGAGTCCTCCAACTTTTTAATACTGTTTAGAATTTGATTCTTCAATCTTCTAATTACTTTTTTTCATATAAATTTTAGAATTAATGTGTAAATTTCTAAAAAGAACCTGCTGAGATTTGTATTGGTATTGCATTAAATCTATAGATAAATTTTAGAAAGAAATAATATATTAGAAATAATAATTGATGTAAGTAGATAGTAGATTTTGTTGGAGTTTAGTGGTTCTTTACTCTTCCTTGGTTGTCTTCTGATATTGACAGCAAGGCAATCTATCTTCTGGGGAAAGGAAAGATTTAATTTTGAGGAAAGTAAATATATTTTAATACAAATTGCATGGAAAATATCCTAAAGTTAAAAATAGAAACAAAAGAACACATAGTAAGTTAGCTTGAAATGTTGAATTTAGAGACTCTTGTATGTCATGGGATTTTTATACTATAGTATGTAGGTATCTAGATATACATAGAGAAGGTGTTTATTTGAATTTATACAACACTAAGGTTTTGGGGGTGGGTATTGTAAGACCTGGCAGACAAATATGTTTTGGAAAATACTACTGTAATTTGTTTACTAATTTTGGATTCTTTTCATATTACTTGTCTGTGGATAAACTATACTGATATTCTTTTTGGGTTCTTGTATTAACTAACTTTTATTAGGTCATTAAATATGAAATGTCCTATTTTGAATCAAAGTTTAGTTTATTATATCTCAAACAAGAAGCAGTACAATTAATCAAAGTATGTGCTTAAACTATTGACACAGTTTTGCCATCTTAATGGTATCTTGCTTATGCCAGCAGCAAAGAAGCCCGGAGAGCGAGTGGCGATGAAATCGTGAAAGGCGTTTTCCACATCTTGTTGAGAGTTGAATATTTTCCCTTGCAAGAAATGGTTCAAAGCCTGGAAGAAGTGGTAGTCAGTTGGTGCAAGGTCTGGTGAATATTGTGGATGACAGAGAGTTTCCAAGTCCAGCTGCTGTAGTTTGAGCAGCATTGTTTTTTTGTGACATGTGCTCTTCCAAGAAGATTGGCCTGTCTCTGTTGACCAATCTTGGCTGCTTAATCTCAAGCATCCTCATCATTTCATCCAATTGGTTGCAGTAGACATCTGCTGTAATCTGTTGACCAGGTTTCATGAAGCTGTAGTGGATAATACCAGTGCTGGACCACCAAACAGACACCGTTGGCTTTTTTGATGAATATTCGGTTTTGGACTGTGTTTTGGCACTTCATCTTTATCCAACCATTGTGCTGAAAGCTTGCAATTGTCAAAAAGAATCCATTTTTCATCACATGTAACAATACAGTGTAGAAATACTTCACCTTTATGTTGTAACAGCAAAGAAAGGCAAGCTTCTGGACAATTTTTCCTCTGATGTTTGTTTAATTCATGTGGAACCCATCTATCCAGCTTCTTTACCTTGCTGATTTGTTTCAAATGGTCTAATATTGTTGGAATAGTAACATCAAACCTTGCCACTCATTCACACGTTGGTTGATATGGATTCGCTTCCACTGTAGCTTTCAGCTCATTATTATCCACCTTGGTCTTAGGTCACCCACATGGCTCATTTTCAAGATTAAAATCACCAGAATGGAACTTCTCAAACCATTGACATACTGTGTGTTCATTAGCCACATCCTGACCAAACACTTGGTTGATATTTCCATCTGTCTGTGCTGCACTGGTTCCACGATGGAGCTCATATTCATAAATAACACGAATTTTTGACTTATGGTCACAAAATGGTTTAACAAAAATTGCTCTAAAAAAAATGTGAAAGATAATCACAAGCCAAAAAGTGTGCTTGAAAGACTGAGGATGTACCTTCAAAATAATAATAAAATAGTAAGTGTCAAAGTGAAATGTCAGAAATATCAACTGTCAAACTTAGTACTTAAGGAAATTAGACATTTCATACTTAATAAGCTAATATATTAGGTTTTTATGTTGTGCATATTATTATGAATAATGGAAATGGAGACAAAAATTAAATAAAACAGTTTTTATAGCATCTTAAATACAAAGTACAATATGTTTCTATTATGCAAGGTGATAAGCTTTGTAAAGAAGGATGAAATATCCAAAATTAAAAATTATGACATGTTTATATTCAATATTTCTAGGCCCAGTGTTGAGAGTAATAAGTCACTATTTGATTAATAATTCCACAATGCATGACTAGAAGTTGCCAAAATAATCAGGATAAGATAGAACAATTAGAACAAAAAAGAAAACAGACTTGATGATGATTGGGATGATAATGTAACAATCACTTATTTGTTATCGTACGGATAAAAATTTAGTACTTGAGCACATCTATTATGAGACTTTTCAACAGCAGTAAATTTCAATCCTTGTTGCTTTCTGGTTTCTCTGGCTTGGAAAATTATCATCCCCAGATCTACATCTTCTTCTGTGCTTTATCCCTAATTGCCATTATGGGCAATAGCACCATATTGGTAGTAACATAGGTGGAACAGTCACTTCATGAACGCTTGTACCTCTTTCTTTCCCTGCTGGCCGTCAGTGACCTCGCCTATAGTGCTTAAGAGTTTCTGGTTCAATCTCATGAAATTCACTTTGATGCACGCCTCACCAGATGTACTTTATTCACATTTCTTCATGATGGAGTTGGATACCCTACTGTCTGCTGGGGTTTTGACCACTTTATAGCCATATCCAATCCTCTCAGTACACTGTTATCCTAAAGAGTGCTACCTTTGTGAAATTTTCTGTGGGGTTTGTGTTGTGGGCTGTCACTTTCCTCTTCACAGCCAAAACTTGTAAGGTCAATGTACTCTTCCATTCTTGCTGTCTACACTCTGATAGCATCAAGATTTTCTGCTCTGACCAACATATTAATTAACAGGCTTTTATGTCTCATTGCCATTATTGTCATGTTTTGGGTAGATTCTATTCTCTTGTTGCTTTGCTATTTGACTATAGTTCTCAGTATTGCTTCTGAAGAAGAATGAGTCAAAATTTTCAATACCTATTTTTTCCCACATCTGCACTATGCTTCTGGTCTACATCTCCATGTTAGACGTGGCCTTTGTTCACCACTTTGGAAAGTGTACCTCACCTGTAGTTCATGTCATCATGTTGGTGCCTCCTATGTTCAACTTAGTTGTTTACTGCTTCAAGACCTACAAGACATACACTCACATTCTTGAGATTTTCAAGGAAATATCAAACAATGGATATAATTAGAATTTAGATTCATCCATTATTGATTTTGAGACTTGCCTCTAATGTACAATATTTCTACTAAACAACAAAAAATGATATTGAGGCCAAAAGAAAGTATATTCATCTGTTAATTTTTAATATAAATTATCTTCCTTCCTTCCCCAAAAAAGGGGATGATAAAAAATTGTGGTAGAAAAGGGTAACATCTAATGCTATGTACTTTGTGCTGTAGAATTAGTAATCTAAGAAGTTGTATTCTATCAGAACTCTTTTTGTACTAACAAGTAAGTTTCTAAAAAAGCCACCCCTAACTGACTCAATTGTACTCTGATTCTTTATGAATGATTGTTAAACTATTTTCTTAATTGTATTATGATTATGATGTTTAAACTTACTTGTCATATGTATTTTCTCAGATATGCAATTTTATCTCTGAAATTGACTGCAAGAGCTCCAAAGGCAGAAGAAACTAAGTCATTATCCTGTTAATTTAAATATTAGGTAAATTACTAGCATTCATTAAACAAATATTCTTGAACTTCTAAATGCTGAGGACAGAATGATATGTATAATGTAGGTCAAAATCACTGCCTTTGTGGAAACTACATTAAAGTGAATTAGAAAAATGTCTTGAAATTAAACTTCAATAGCAAATGGACCTTTTCCTTTTATTCTGCCATTAACACACATATTTTAAAATTCTATTCACTTACTGAGGGTCATGGCCCTGGATGAACATGGTATCTGTGATCATGTGAGGAAAAAAGGTACCTCTGCTGTGTTTTGTGGGTAAGGCCAAATTGTGCACTATTCCCAGGGTCAAATCGTAGATATTTTGGAGTCATCTAGATCTCTTGGAGAGTATTAAACCCATACTCTTCCCATACTAGAAATAGCTCAGCCTTCTACTGTCTTCACTCAACAGACTAGATTACATTATGTTACCTAACTCCAAGGATTAATAAGACCACGTCTGAGAACCATGACTTGCTAGAATATAAAGGAGAGTAAGAAAACAAAGTCATAATTAATATTTTGTTAAGTACTTACTATGTATCTGCATACTTTGCTAAGTGCTTCACATTCATCAGCTTGTTTAAATAAGGCCATAAAGTAGGTACAGTTTATTGTAACCAGTTTATCAAAGAGGAAATTAAGTTTCAGAGGGCTGTAAGTTCTTAGGCATAGAGATCTGATGATAATAATTGTCTTTTCCATTCTAAAGTTTAGTCTTTTTATAGATCAGCTTGCTAAAATAAGCTGAAACTAGTAATGAAACTTTTATTAAATTGTGATAAGTTGAAGTCAGTGCTCAAACCAGATAGGTGCAGTTTGTCCTTTCCCACATGTCTACTTACAAATTAATCCCTCAAACACTATTTTTAAAAGAAAAATAAGTTATAAATGCTATTACAAACTACTTAGAGTTTAAGTGAATTGAAGATCGCATATTGAAGTATGTGGCTCACTCTTAAAATATTAACTCTGAATCAGGGCCATTAAGTGTTTTAAACCTTATTTAAAAGAGAGAATAAAAGTCCATTACTAAGATTATCAAAATGTTACATTTTGGACAAAGAACAGGCAAAAAAAGGCAGGAAAAAGTAGGTAGAAACAAAATAATTTCAGAAAAGAGTGATTTAGAAATCGTATAATGCAGAATTAGTTAATACTTCTAAAAGTATGTTTTTTATATCATTAGTACATTACACATATTCCCATATGACATGTGATGAAACCATTTTTGCAAACCCTAAAATATAAGCTCTATGAATGGGAAGGTTTGACTTTTTAAAAATTTTTAAATATTATAGGTACCTAACAGTTATATGTATTTATGTGGTACATGTGATGTTTTGATACAGGCATAGAATATGTAATAATCAAAAAAGGGTAATTGGGGTATCCATCACTTCAATCATTTATCATTTCTTTGTGTTAGGAACATTCTAATTTCACTCTTTTAGTTATTTAAGTATACCCTAAGTTCTTGTTGATGATAGTCACGTTGTTGTACTATCAAATATTGTCATTCTATACATATGTGTGTATGTGTGTGTGTGTGTGTGTGTATATATATATATAACTATCCCACTATATTTTTGCACCCATTAATCATCCCTACTTTATCCCCTCCTCCCCACTACCCTTCTCATCATCTGGTAAACATCATTCCACTCTCTGTCTCCCTGAGATCAATTATTTTAATATTTAGCTCCCACATATGAGTGAGTACATGTGAGATTTGTCTTTCTGTGCTTGGCTTATTTCACTTAATATAATGTTCCCAATTCACCCATGTTGTTACAAATGACAGGATCCCATTGTGTGTATGTACCACATTTTCTGTGTCCATTCATCCATTGATGAACACTTAAGTTGATTCTAAATCTTGACTATTGTGATTAGTTCTGCCGACTGTTTTATATACCCATGTATCTTCAATGTTTAAAAGAATGCCTAGTATGCACATATGCTTAATAAATAAACATAAATAAATGAGAGAAGGGACCCATAGCCATCAATTGAGGTTGGGATAAGAGAAAGTCCTTGATAAAGTGGTTAGGGTAATGAACTAATCAGTGCTGAAACTTAAACCCTAAAAATAATATTTTATTTCTTTATTTCTATTGTGTTAGTTACTGCAATTTCGTTGTTGTTGAAGTCACTTTTCATTTTGCATTCTCTATCCATAGCTAAAACTGACAGAATTTGCATAAAATAATTTTTTCTAAAAATCCAAAGAACTACATCTAATCAAACCCTCTCATCAAAATAAATATAAATATATACACATTATAAAAACATTAGTCATAGTAATTATGGGAAATCATCAATAATACTTTTAAAATGTAAACAACTAATTGAAATTAATAAAAATAATATAATCCAGCAGATGAATGGGGAAATGTGACAATTACTGATAATTTTAAGAACAACACATGTATATCACTCTTGTAATATGAAAATATTCAGCACTTCCACATTACAAACAAGTTAGATCATTTTATTTATTAAATTGGAAAAACTTAAAAAAATTTAACCCTTAATACTACTGAGTTACTGGTGATATTTACTCACTTACAGGATATTTATTCACCTAAACTTTCTGGAAATTAATTTGGTGGAATTTATCAAGTGCCTTAATGGAAATCCATATCCTTTATATCATCTAAAATTAGGTTCACTTGCATATAACTAAACAAAGTAAACATGCAAAATAAAAAATATTGACTAAAATTAGTTTTATTAACTATATATTTTTATTCCAATGTCCATTATTATCTAAGCCTCAATACCCAAACCTATTCCTTAAATATTCATAGACCTATTCAGAAACAGATAATCTTATCTATACTTGATAAATTATCTAAATTCCATAAATATTTTATGTAAGGAGTTGTCTTAGTCTGTTTGAGATACTATAACAAAAAATCTTGGACTGGGTAGCTTATAAACAAGAGAAATTTATTTCTCATAGTTCTGGAGGCTGAGAAGTTCGAGATCAAAGCACCTACAGATTCAGTGTCTAGTGTGGGCCCATTTTCTGGCTCATGGTACGTTTTTGCTGTGTTCTTACATCATGGAAGGGGTGAGGGATCTCTCTAGGGCATTAATTCCATTTATGAGGCTCTGCCCTCATGGCCTAATCACTTCCCAATGATCCCATCTTCTAACCTAATCTCATTGGTGATTAGGTTTTAACATACGAATTTGAGGGCACATAAACATTCAGATCATACTAGGAGTATTTCTTGTTAAGTATAAATTATTCAAAAAAAGTCTGTAGAAAGTGAGGAATATAAATAGATTCTATAATCTATAGAATAGATTAGAATACACAGAATATCTATATATTACATCTGATATATAGTATTATATATGATATGATTAAAGTTTTGTCTCTCAGTATTAATGCACTATGCAAAATAATATTGAACACAGAGTACTAATGCATTTCATATATTTCTGTGATACATTGCCTCAGATAATTTTTCTCTCATTTTCACTGAAAAACATTAACTCTTAGCATATACCAGAAGAAGTAAAAAAGGGGGGGTCAATCTGCAAATAATAATAATAGTAATAATACTAATAACAAAAATCTGTTTCCACACATTATAATTACCATATAGGATGTTCACTGCACTGTAAATTTCAAGTGCACGGTGTCATTTTTAGATCCAGC
The DNA here is from genome assembly GCA_023783475.1 of Daubentonia madagascariensis. Classification (NCBI taxonomy): domain Eukaryota; kingdom Metazoa; phylum Chordata; class Mammalia; order Primates; family Daubentoniidae; genus Daubentonia; species Daubentonia madagascariensis. The sequence goes on along the minus strand of JAKFHU010002465.1, from coordinate 451,446 downwards.
CTTTTCTTGTCATTTTTAACCATAGCTACTTTCCTTTGGGACCTTCTACCAATTTTAATGATTCAGCCCCTTTTCAGACAACAGGTTCAATTAGTAGACTTCACAAATATACTTTTTTTTTAATTTCACAAATTATTTCTTGTACCCCCTAGTCCCCTTCTGGATCCAGGCTAACTGTTTTTCTAAATTTCCAGTTGAATTACAATTCAACCAAAGTGAACTTCCAGTTTATAAGTCTGAAAGCTTGTATTTGGGGTCTATAGAGAAACAAAAGCAATAGAATATACGTTATTTTATGATCTATATTAGAGAGAATCATTATAAGAAATTGGCTCATGTGACTATGAAGGCTGGGAAGTCCCAAGATCTGCAGTTGGTAAGCTGGAGACCCAAGGACTGCTGATGATGTAGTTCCAGTCCATGTCCAAAGGCCTGAGACCTAGGGGAGCTGGTGGCACGAGACCCAGGAGAACTGATGGTGTAATTTCCAATCCAAAAGTCCACAGCTATGAAATCAAGAAGAGCAGGTTTTTCATATTGAGCCTGAAGGCAGGAAAAGATCTATGTTTTAGATCAAGCAGTCAAGGAGAAGAGTTCCCTCTCACTCAAACTTTTGTTCTACTCAGTTCTTCTACTGATTGGATGAGGCCCATTTAATTAAAGAGTGTGATCTACTTTACTCAGTCTACCAATTCAAATGTTAATTTCACCCAGAAATATCCTCACAAACATACAGAAGAATGTTTGATCAAATAGCTGGGAACCAGCTGGCCCAGTCAAGTTGACATAAAATTAACCACCACGAAGCTGAATTGCTTTTAATTCTCAGGGAACAGATATTACTATTTTCAGGATCTTAAGAAACTATCTCCAGGGCCAAGAAAACTAGATATTTCTGAGAATAGACTCTCTTGTAGGCTTGAAAAATTAATTCTGTCAAGGGGACATAATGACATAAAATGTACCCCTTAAGGGAGTAATCTCCACCATTAGTATCACGATTACCAAGACTTTCTTTGGCTGTGATTCTGGGCCAATAAGGAACATCATGATTATTGATTAAGTTTTTTAGGTACCTTCTTCAAGAAAATTTATTTTTCTGGAAATCAAAAATATATATTTTGGTCGTCAAAAATGTAGCATTTCCCATTATATATAATAGACTGTCATTTTGTTCTACAAATATAATATGAGATTACATATTGAGCATGAGTTTTCTTGACTCTATTTTAGGCCTGGATTTAGACCTATAAATTAAAGTGATATATTCTAAACTGTACTGATCTAAGCAAAGAAATGGTGAAGTGCCTGTCATGGGTGGATGTAATGGTATAAAACTCATGAGGTGCTCACGGCATGGGGGAGAAAGATTTCTCATGCAGAGATCACAGAGATTATGATATATAAAAGTAAAAGGTTTATTTTACTTTCTTAAAAGGAGAGAGATTGACAGAGAGAGAGAAGGGAAAAAGAGGGAGAAAGAGAGGAAAGATGGCACTGCACCCAAAGAAAGAGAACAGAGGTGCACATGCAGAGGCCAAGAGGCTTGCTGTTTTTATGGGGACTAAGAGAAAGAAAAAAAAATAGTGATTGTTGTCGGTTGATAACACTCGTCAGAAGTGGCTGACGAGTAATTAGCAGAAGACAGCTGCAAGATGGCAGGCTGTCTGCCTCTCCTGTTTTTCTGTTCCTGGAGACTTGGTTACCACTGGAATGTAGTCAAGTTGGTCTAGGGAGGCAGGCTTATCACTGGGGGTGTGATCTTATGGCGATTTCACCCTTGAGATATGTTTTTGGACAGGAACTGAGGCCTGAAGCTTGCACCCCCCTACTGTCTGCTCAGGAGCTTTGAAAGGCTGTAAAAAGCAAATTCTATAAGGCAGTTTTTAGTCAATAGGTCTGCTTGGCTCTTTTTAGATGTTGTGAAAACAGGGTGCCCGTTAGTGAGAGGGAGAGAGAGAAAGCAAGCTCATATGATTGATTTTATAATGGCTAAAATCCAAAACATTGACGACAGTAAATGAACTCTCATTCATTGATGATAAGAATGCAAAATGGCAAAGCCACTTATTAATACAGATTGTCAGTTTCTTACAAAACTAAACATACCCTTATCATACAAACCAGCAATCATGATCCTCTGTATTTTCCAAATGAGTTGAAACTTATTTTCATTCAAAAATCTGCACATGGATGTTTACAACAGCTTTATTTAAAATTGCCAAAACTTGGAAGAAACCAAGAGGTCCTTTAATAGCTGAATGAACAAACAGTGGTACATCCATACAAAGAAAAATTATTCAGCAGTTAAAATAAATGAGCTTATCAAACCACAAAAAGGAGGCTTAAATGCATATTGTTAAGTGAACAAAGCCAATCTGAAAGGGCTACAATACTGTATGATTTTAAGTACATGATATTATAAAAAAAAGTAAAACTATGGAAACAGTGAAAAGATCAGCATTTCCCGGGGGTTATAGGGAGGGATGAATAGGTGGAGCACAGGGTATTTTTAGGGCAGTGAAGCTATCGTGTATGATTACTGTGATGGTTGCTACATGTCCTTATACATATGACACTGTAATGGTTGCTACACATCATAAGATATTCTATGGGTTTTGATAAATGTATAATGTGATGTAGCAACCATTACAGTGTCATACACAATAGTTTCACTAATGAAAGATGTTAATACTAGGGGAAACTGGGTGGATGAAGTAAGGAAATAGATGTATTTAATTTTTCTGTAAATCCAAAACTGCTCTATGATATAAAATGTATTAATAAAAAAAGATGCATTTGAAAAGTGGGAGTTATTCAAGTATCCCATCATACTTTTCTCTCAGTAACCTCAAAATATCACACTAAAAGATATCTGGTACTTATTAAAATATATTAAAATTTTCTCAAGAATTTGGCCTTGTCATAAAAGATGTCCATGGTCCAGAAGAGTTATGAAATAGAGAATCTTCTTATTTTTAACACTATTCTGTAAGGACTAAGTACTGAGCCGGCAAAAATGTGTAGATATGTTGTTCAGAGACTTGGTCTGGGATGGAAAATTATCAAATGTAGTTCAAAATTGGAAAATATTTCATAAGTGTGAAAGACATCATTTAATGAGCTAATCCAAATGCTGACTGTGGGGTCTCAGGTGTAAAAGCAGTTACTCAGCATAAAAATACCCAAAACACTTCTCATCCAGAGCTTATTCCCTGGGTTGTTCTTCTAGCTATCCATGTACAACACAGATAAATATATATACATCTCCTCTGAGTTCTTACAAGCTGGGCATGACTGTTTTGCCTAAGATCTAAGAATATCAATACAGGAGGTACAAAGAGGAAATTCAAGATCTGCCTTTTTATGTTCCCAATGATTTAGAAAAATCATGCTTCTAAAAGGTAAATTTAGAATAATTTAGTGGCAAAAATTATAGGTTCTGCAATAGGATCCCTGGATTTGAAAAGAGATTTTACATACTCATTAGTAATATGACCTTGGGAAAGTTAATCCTTTAGTGCCTGAGTTTCCTCTCCTGTAAAATTGGTAGAATAGCAATAGCTACCTCATATAGTATGTGTGACCCTTCAATTGGATAATACATGTAAAATGCTTAGAAAAGTTTTTAGGAAAATATTTAGTTCACTGTAAGCATTGATAAATATTTTCAGTTGTTGTTATTATTTGCTATTATTGCTGTATTGCCAATATTTGTGCTGATATATGATATGACTCCTATGTAAATATTCTGATATTTGCTATGTGGTTGTTATACAGCAAAGTCAGGCACTCCTGGGAGACAACTAAGCAAATGAAGCAAGGCCTCAGTCTTAAGTGGCTAATAAAATTATGGGTGCACCTGCCTATTTTTAACAAAATAACGATTGAAATAAATCTCTGTCTTGTAGGTTTCAAAAGCCATTTCATCTATTTTATGTGTTTGCCTTTGGACCAGAAATTTGGTATTTTCTTCCTCATCTGAATTGAGAGACACAGAGAGAGAGAGAGAGAGAGAGAACAGTGGAACAGTGTGAGGGAGAATAAGAGAAATATGTGTTTATAATGTGAAGGTGTGCCCTACTTCCTTGTTAAAAGGTTGGGATAATCTGAAAGGAAGATTTCAATTAACATAAGGGGTGATTGATAGATGTCTTGAAATACAGGGTAGTTTTCTATCTACTTGGTGTTATGATAGCCCAGATGAAAGTTGGAGCCTGTGGAGATTTCAGATTTTGGTAGTTCTTTTAAAACTGAATAACATTTATTATTCATAACTTCAAAACTTCTAAGAGTTGCAGTCAAAAAGTGCTGATAAATATATATAGTGCTTTTGCTAAAATTACTACTTTTAATTACCATCTTGACCAACTGAATTAATGTGTTTTAGTAATGAAAAATGAGTAATTTTATAATTTAAGGAATCTTTTTAGAGAAAAGCTATTTTTATTTTAAACTGTTATTTAATGTGCTAAAAATAAAAATACCTGTTATTTTTTAAAAAGTTGCTATAATTTGATCTCGTTCTTTTGGTGGTAGATATGAAAATGTCAGTCACACCACTAAGCCGAAGACTCTCAAGTATTAAGTAATTATGGGCCTTGATATTTTTCAGTGATTTTCTTGTTCTAAAAGAGAATGTACTGCACACTGAATTTTTACTTGTCTTCTTTGACTCTATGCCATGATCCTTGTAAATTAGTGCTTATTAGAGTATGAATAATATAACAACTTCCACATAGCACTTTAAATTTCATGCTAATTCAATGATTATCTTCAAGGGTATGGATGAGAGGCAGATGAGTGAATTTTTTTTTCTTTGTGAAAGAAAAATCAGACCAAAGGAATGTATTTCACACTTTTAGGATGGAAAACAAGAACTGGAATCTTTGTGCTGCCTCCAGTTATGTATTAGTTTGTAGTCCAACCTGACTCTGCCCATTCAATTTCTGTCCACAGAAAAATGGAATATTCTCTCCAGTCTTCTTTTCAGTATTGTGGAGAGAAAAGAGAGAGGAAAGTATTTTTTTTTGTATTTAGAAATTAATTATCAATTTAACAAGGCAAAAGCTATATACACAGAACAATCAAAAGTTCAAAAAACATGCACATAAATTATGTGGTTAGAACAACTGGCATTATGAAAGGATTCAACTCTTCATTTTTCTGATTCACAATTTTTTTCCTAAGAAAACAATGTGTCCTATAAATGGGGAGTGAGTTTCCCCACATCATTCCCAAAATCATAAGTTATTTATAACTTAACTCAGACCATTTTATTCCTGGTCCTTGTTCCTTCCACTTCATCATGTCAAAATTAATGGTTAGTTAGGACTTAACTAAGATGAAGGGATAAATACTCATTTTCTACTATCAAGTATTCTAGCTATCTCTCTGTTTTCCATTTAATAGATTTTGGCCACCTCTCTGCAACAGCATCCAATTCTACGTCTACTCACCTCACTGCCTTTCTGCTGATGGGTGTCCCAGGATTAGAAGACTTCCAAATTTGGATTTCCATTCCTTTTGGCTTCATGTACCTCTTGGCTGTGATAGGCAATGGCTTGGTTATGGCAGTGGTGGCCTGGGACAGGAACCTGCATAAACCCATGTACCTTTTCCTGGCCATGCTGGCACTCAACGATGTCCTCCTTTGTACTGTCACAGTCCCCAAAATGCTTCTCATCTTCTGGCAAGGCCCTTCTCTGTCAACATTTCCTGCCTGCCTCACACAAATGTTTTTTGTTCATGCTCTGTTCCTTTCTGAATCTGCTATTCTACTGGCCATGGCTTTTGATCGTTATGTGGCTATCTGTGCACCACTTCATTACACTACCCTACTTACAGGCTCTCTCATTGGCAAGATGGGCCTGGCTCTGGTGGCTCGGAGTGTGGCTGTAGTCACCCCTGGTGTCCTCCTCATTCTCCGGCTGCACTTCTGCAGGAGCAACATCATCCGCCATACCTACTGTGAGAACATGGGCATTGCCAAGTTGGCCTGTAATAGCATTGCCCTTAACAGCATTTATGGGCTCACTGCTGCTCTTCTCACCACAGGGCTGGACTTTGTCCTGATCTCTCTCTCCTACTGGCTAATCTTGAGAACAGTCTTCCAACTACCTTCTAGGAAGGCACAGACGAAAGCCTTTGGAACCTGTGGAGCTCATATATGTGTCATCTTGGTATTTTATATCCTGGCCTTCTTTTCTTTCTTTACTCATCGCTTTGGGCACCATGTGTCTAGGCAAACCCTTATCCTTCTGGCGAACCTCTACTTACTGGTGCCACCTACCATGAACCCCATTGTTTATGGGGTAAAGACCAAAGAGATAAGGATGCAAGTACTACGGCTCTGTAGCCATCCAAAATGATCCAAAAGTAATAAAGCAACAAGATACAGGGCAATCCAGGGTTGGATTAACAGGCTTAAATATCAAGTCCTAATCAATCTGGGCAGATCTACCCCAGAACATCTAATGTTGGAATAGAGCTTAAAATATTCTTATTTCCAAGTGCTCTCTTCCCAACATGGTGTAAACAGGAAGTTAGGCACTATCAAGGAGTGTTTCAACATATTAAGGTAATAATCAGTGGAATGTCATTGTAACAATGTAGGTAATTTAAATACCTTTTTTGTAACACAGGATGTCTCTTCTATGTCAATTTTCTATGGACAGAACAAAATGTAAACTGTTTGATGTCAGGGATTACTTCTGATCCTAGTCTCACCATTAAATCCACAGGAACCAGAATATACAAGTAATTTAACAAATACTTAAATTAATTAAATAATAAATGTTAATTATGTATGTAATAAACTCCCTGATACTGTTAACTTATAATCATTTTATGTAGGTATTCATATAGTTTGCAAATAATAATAATTATATGAGAAAAAGAAAAGTAGTCCCCAACATCCAGTAGCTGGCCGGGTACTATCAGCAAGGCCTTGGTGTTCTCCCATTAAATGTTTTTTGCTTTTTTTTAAAATTTATTTATTTATTTCAGAGTATTACAGGGGTACAGACATTTAGGTTACATGTATTGCATTTACTCTGCCTGAATCAGAGCCTCAAGTGTATCTATCTCCCAGAGAGTGCACTCTGCACCCCTTAGGTGTGAATTTACCCATCCCTTCCTCCCCCCTCCCATCTGCCCAACACCCAATGAATGTTACTTCCATATGTGCACATAAAAGTTGATCAATTAATGTGTTACTTCCATATGTGCACATATAAGTTGATCAATTAGTATCAACTTGATCGTGAGTGCATTTGGTGCTTGTTTCTCCATTCTTGAGATACTTGGCTTAGAAGAATGAGCTCCAGTTCCATCCAGGATAATACAAGAGGTGTTAGTTCACTGTTGTTTTTTGTGGTTGAGTACTACTCCCTGGTATACATATACCACATTTTTTTAATCCACTCATGTATTGATGGGCACTTGGGTTGTTTCCACATCTTTGCAATTGTGAAATATGCTGCTATAAACGTTCGAGTGCAGATGTCTTTATTACAAGATGTCTTTTTTTCTTTGGATAAATACCCAGTAGTGGGATAACTGAATTGAATGGTAGTTCTACTTTTAGTTATTTGAGGTATCTCCAGACTCCTTTCCATAGAGGTTGTACTAGTTTGCAGTCCCACCACCAATGTAAAATGTTTCTATCTCTCTGCATCCCTGCCAATATTTGTTGTTTGGGGACTTTGTGATATAAGCTATTCTCACTGGACTTAAGTGGTATCTCATCGTGGTTTTGATTTGCATTTCCCTGATGATTAGAGATGTTGAGCATTTTTTCATATATTTCTTAGCCATTAGTCTATCTTCTTTTGCAAAATTTCTATTCATGTCTTTACTCATTTTTTAATGGGGTTGTTTGATTTTTTTCTTGCTGATTTTCCTTAGTTCTATATAGATTCTAGTTATTAGTCCTTTGTCAGATGTATAGCATGCAAAAATTTTCTCCCATTCTATAGGTTGTCTTTCCACTCTAGCAATAGCTTCTTTGGCTGTACAGAAGCTTCTTAACTTGATCAGGTCCCAATTGTTTAATTAGCTGTTGCTGAGATTGCTTTTGGGGTTTTCTTCATAAATTCTTTGCCTAGGCCAATGTCTATAAGAGTTTTCCCAACATTTTCTTCTAGAATTCTTATGGTTTCATGTCTTAGGTTTAAGTCTGTTATCCATTGTGAGTTGATTTTTGTGAGAGGTGAGAGGTGAGGATCCTGTTTCAGTCTTCTACATGTGGCTATCCAATTTTCCCAGCACCATTTATTGAATAGGTATTCTTTTCCCCAGTGTATGTTTTGGTCTGATTTGTCAAAAATAAGATGGCTATATGAGGATTGTTCTATGTCTGGGTTCTCAGTCCTGTTCCATTGATCTATGTCTCTGTTCTTGTACCAGTACCATGCTGTTTTGGTTACTATAGCCTTGTAGTATAGCTTGAAGTTTGGTAGATTGATGCCTCCCAGTTTGTTCTTTTTGCTTAAGGTTGCTTTAGCTATATGAGGTCTTCTCTGGTTCCATACAAAGCGTAGAATTATTTTTTCAACTTCTGTGAAAAATGCTGTTGGTATTTTAATAGGGATTGCATTGACTCTGTAAATCACTTTGAGTAGTATAGACATTTTAACAATGTTGATTCTGCTGATCGATGAGCATGGAATAGTTTTCTACCTGTTTGCATCCTCTGCTATTTCCTTCTTCAGTGTTTCATAGTTCTCCCTGTGGAGATCCTTCACCTCCTTAGTTAAATATATTCCTAAGTATTTTATTTTCTTTCTTGCTATTGTGAAAGGTATCAAGTCTTTGATTTGGTTCTCAGTTTGAGTGTTGTTGGTGTATATGAATGCTACTGATTTGTGTACTTTGAGTTTTTATCCAGAGACTTTGCTGAACTTATTTATCAGTTCCATTAATCTCATGGCAGAGTCTTTGGGGTTTTCTAGATATAAGATCATATCATCTGCAAAGAGTGATATTTTGACCTCTTCTGGTCCCATTTGGATGCCCTTGATTTCCTTTTCTTGTCTGATTGCTCTGGCTAGGACTTCCAGGACTACATTGAACAGAAGCAGTGATAAAGGGCATCCTTGTCTGGTGCCAGTTCTAAGTGGGAATGCTTTCAATTTTTCCCCATTCAGTAGGATGTTGGCTGTGGGTTTGTCATATATGGCTTTTATCATTTTGAGGTAAGTCTATGCCTATTTTGTTAAGCATTCTTATCATAAAAGGGTGCTGAATTTTGTCAAATGCTTTTTCTGCATCTATTGAGAGGATCATATGGTTTTTGTTTTTGCTTTTGTTTATGTGATGGATTACATTTATAGATTTGTGTATGTTGAACCATCCCTGCATCTCTGGGATGAACCCCACTTGGTTGTGATGGATTACTTTTTGATGAGCTGCTGAATTCGATTTGCTAGTATTTCATTGAGAATTTTTGCATATACGTTCATAAGGGATATTGGTCTGTAGTTTTCTTTTCTTGTTGGGTCCTTACCTGGCTTTTGTATCAGGATGATGTTGGCTTCATAAAATATATTGGGGAGGATTCCTTCCTTCTCGATGTTGTGGAATAGTTTTTGCAGGATAGGCACCAGATCTTCTTCATAGGTCTGGTAGAATTCTGGTGTGAAACCATCTGGTCCAGGACTTTTTTTTTTAGGAAGGTTTTTTTATTACTGCTTCAATTTCAGTACTTGTTATTGGTCTGCTCAGAAAATCTACATCTTCCGGTTGAGCTTAGGGAGGCTGTGTGTTTCTAAGAATTTGTCCATTTCCTCCATGTTTTCAAGTTTGTGTGCATAGAGATTTTTATAGTATTCAGAGATAATATTTTGTATTTCTGTGGTATCAGTTGTAATTTCTTCTTATTCATTTCTAATAGAGCTTAATAGAGTTCTTTTTTTCCTGCTTCTGGTTAATCCAGCTAGAGGTGTGTCAATTTTGTTTGTCTTTCAAAGAACCAACTTTTTGTTTTATTAATCTTCTGTATAAATCTTTTGTTATCAATTTCATTTAGTTCTGCTCTGATCTTGGTTATTTCTTTTCTTCTGCTGGGTTTGGGACTGGTTTGCTCATCCTTTTCCAAGTCTTTGAGATGATTCATTAGATTGTTGATTTGTGATCTTTCCATCTTTCGGATGTAGGTATTTATGGCTATGAACTTTCCTCTCAGGACTGCTTTAGCTGTGTCCTACAAATTTTGGTAACTTGAGTCCCCATTATCGTTTACTTCAAAGAATCTTTTGATTTCCATCTTAATTTCCTGCTTGACCTCAATGTCATTCAGCAGTAATTTATTTAGTTTCCATGACTTTGTGTAGACATGAATGCTTCTGTTGGAGTTGATTTCTAATTTTATTCCACTGTGGTCTGAGAAGATGCATGGTATAATTTATATTTTTTAAAATTTTTTGAGACATATTTTGTGCCCTAGGATGTGATCAATCTTAGAGAATGTCCCATGGGCTGATGAGAAGAAAGTATATTTGGTGGTTTTGGGGTAGAATGTTCTGTAAATGTCTGTTAGGCCCATGTGTCTAGAGTTCTATTTAAGTCCCTTGTTTCTTTATTTATTTTCTGTTTGGTGGATCTGTCCCATTCTGTCAGCAGGGTGTTGAAGTCCCCAGCTATTATGGTGCTGCTGTCTATTCTTTTGTTTAGATCACAAAGGCTTTGCTTTATGAATCTGGGTGCTCCTGTGTTAGGTGCATAAATATTTAAGATTGTTATGTCATCTTGTTTAATTGTTCCCTTTACCATTATATAATGACCATCTTTGTCTTTCATTACTTTTGTTAATTTGAAGATTAAGTTATCTGCTATGAGAACTGCTACTCCTGCTTTCTTTTGGTTTCCATTAGCATGGAAAATTGTTTTCCAGCCCTTCACCTTTAGTCTGTATGCATCCTTGTGTGTTAGATGCATTTCCTGAAGACAGCAGATACTTGGCTTGTGTATATTTATCCATTTAGCCAGCCTGTGCCTCTTCAGTAGGCAGTTCAAGCCATTCACATTTATTGAGAGAATTGATAAGTGGCTTGGAGTTTTGCTCATCCTGTTAAGTTGAACTTTGTTGTTTTGTTTTAGCTCTTGATCCATTGTGGTATCTGGCCATCAATCTTTGGCTTTTGGGTAAGTTTACCTTGGTAAGTGTTTCTTATGATGCTTTGTGAATAACAGAGTTCTGAGAACTTCTTGTAGGGCAGGTCTTGTCTTGACGAATTCCCTTAGTGTTTGCTTTTCTGGGAAAGACTTAATTTCCCCTTCATATATGAAACTCAGTTTTGCAGGATAAAAAATTCTAGGCTGGGCATTATTCTGTTTGAAAAGACTTACGATCAGACCCCAATCCCTTCTGGCTTGGAGGGTCTAAGTTGAGAAGTTTGCTGTTAGTCTGATGGGTTTTCCTTTGTAGGTTACCTGTTGCTTTCGCCTCACAGATCATAAGAGCACCTCTTTTGTATTTATTTTGGCTAGTCTGATGACTGTGTGTCGTGGTGTATTCCTCTTTATGTTGCATCTTCCAGGAGTCCTGTGAGCTTATGGTACCTGGATATCTAAATTTCTAGCAAGGCCAGGGAAATTTTCCTCAATTATTCCCTCAAATAGATTATCTAACCCTTGTGTAGTTTCTTCTTCACCCTCAGGAATGCCTATAATTCTTATGTTAGGCCTTTTTACATAATCTGACATTTCTTGTAGGCTTTGCCTATTCTTCTTGCTTCTCTACTCTATCTCTGTGACTGACTTGTTTAATTGGAGGGTGTTGTCTTCAAGCTCTGTGATTCTTTATTCTACCTGACTTAACCTGCTCTTGAGGCTTTCCACTGTGTTTTGTAATTCCTTGAAAGAATCTTTCACTCCCAGAAGTTCTGTTTGATTTTTCTTTAATGCTTCAATTTCTTTAGTGAATTTTTCATTCATTTCCTGTATTATTTTTGTGGTTTCTTTGTGTTGGATTTCTATTTTGTCATGTATTTCATTAAGTTTCCTTACAATACATGCCCGAAATTCTCCATCTGTCATTTCTATATTTTGCTTTTGCTTGGTATCCAATGCTAGAGAACTGGTGTTCCCATTTGGGAGTGACCTTTCGCTCTGATTCTTCATATTTCCAGAGTTCTTCCACTGGTTCCTCCTCATCTGGAATAGGTGTTGTTTCTTGCTTTTTTATTTTCTTTTGTTTAGATATTGACATGCCCTGTTTAAACTTTGAACCAGTAGGTGGTGTTTGTGGGTGAGAACCGACCACACTCTATGTGATCTGTCAGTAGATGCAGAAAAAGGGCATGCAATTTGACCTCCCTGCCAGTAGGTGGCACTTGCCAGAAGGAGCAAGCTGCAGCGTTGTTTTTGGGTCCTGTGATCAGCCCTAGTTCCTCAGGAGGGAGGACTCTGATGCCTCTGGTGGTGGATGGAGCCCTGGGATTTCCAGCTGAGTCCTTTATTCACCACCACAACAGAGGCGGGTGGGGGAATGAGGCTGGGCAGGGTTAGGTTGGGTGAGCCTGCTCTCAGGCTCCTCAGATGTTGTTAAGGGATATGCAGGGGTTAAAGGTCAGTTCTCCATCTCTGGGCTTAGTTGCCTGGGAAGGGTTGATGTGGTCCCCCTCAACCAGAGTGTCTGCTTTCTATCCCCAGAAAACTCTGCCAGGGGACTTTACCCCTGGGGGGATATTGGCTGCTCAAAAAACTCTTGGAGCAAGCTGACCTCCCTTTTAAAGTGAGTGGTGGTGGGGGCAGCTGCTCTGATTCAGCCTCTGGCACCAGAGGCATTGGTTGCTATGGGAACCAATACTTATGCAAATTGAGTCTCCCAGGTTCATCAGACTGGAGTCTGGTGTTTCTCTGAGGGAGGGGCTGATTCATCAAAAACTTCAATATGCGGTTCTCAGGGGAGGGACTAGTTCAGCAAACTTTGGTATGGCGGTTCTCCAAGGGGAGGTCGCACCCGCAGACCCCTACTCTCCCGTGCACCTCCAAGACCCCCTTATGGACCCTCGCCCACCCGACCCTGAACCCCTGACCTCTCCCCAATGTCTCCAAGCCCCACTATCTGTGCCTTCCACAGGGGGCTCACTGAGTGCTGCTGTGCCATTTCAGGGCAGAGACGCGCACCCTGCACCCCCTGCACTGAAAGGCAGCCCCTCAGCACAGAGATCTCCAGCAGCTGCCATGATGGTGGAGGGAGGGGGCCACAGTCCTCTGGACTGCGCTGCTCTTCTCCTCAGCCGCCCACTTAGAGGCAGGCTCGCCAGGTGTGCATTCCCAGCGGGAAAGGGGCCCAGACCCTCTCAGGCTTGGCCAAGAGTGCTCTGTCTTTTGCTGCACGGCCCAGTCACTCCACCAGGGGTTGGGGGAGGGCACTTCCTGTGCCCAGTCACTCTGCAGGGGCAGGAAGGGAGTGAGCTCCCTACCGCCAGACAGTCACACAACCCGTCTTGGCTGTTGCTATGGGGCGCATGTGGCCATAGGTTTTCCAGAAGTTTGAGCCAACATTACTTTCTTGGGTGCAGAGGATGGATCGTCCAGATGCAGGGATGCAATTCTCTGGTTCCTCATGGCACTCCCCCCGTATGAGAGCCCTGTGTTCCACTGCAGGCCCGAGGCACCCTGGTGGGGGTAGGGAAAAAAAATCCCTTACCCTTTCCCTGGTCTCTGGCACTCCCTTGATTTGGTTCGGTTCCCGCAGACTTTTCTCCTCTATCCTCCTGTCTCTCAACTGTTCAGGTCCTGCTGGTGGTATCCTGGACTCCGCTGGTGTCAGACCCCGTGATCCACTCCCGATCAGCAGTCCTCCTCCACTCCCCTCAGTCCGATCCTCAATTTCTCCACCCGGAAGGTCCGACAGGCCCTGACTCTAGTCGACCATCTTGCCTCCTTCATCTCTAATAATACATTTTAACAGCTAGTATAATAGATGATGATTTGCAAACTCAAAAATTTGGTAATTAATGTAAATATTAACTTGAAATAATTTTACTGGAATATAAATTAAAAATCTAGGAGTCAATATTTTAAACATATTTATATTAACAAAAAATTTAATAAAAACTTTCATTTTTTGGAGCACAGTCACTACGAAAGCTATGTTAAACATCCGTATGTTAAAAATATATTCTGCATTTGAAGGTCTTATTTTAAAGGTGATTATAAACAGTTAAATGTCACTTGTACAATCTACATATAATGGTAATGTTAATATTCTCAACATTTTTCCTATCAATTTTAATTATTTATTATACCAAGAGGATTGTCTTATTTTGATTTTTATATTTCTTGCATTATTTTTAGTTGATCTCTCTTTGATCAAGTTGAATATGCTAAAGGAAAGGGGTAATAAGTAGAATCAAGAAATAGAATAAAGAATGGTGGGAATAGACACAGTTGAATTCAAATCAGGGATCAGACAGAAGTTTATGTGTTTTCCAAGTGTACCCCATGTGCCTGAAATTTGAAATCCTAATTATAAGTTAGTAAGATGTCTTTTATTGTATGAAGTGTGGACTCATGCCAGTTGCAGGATTTTTAAAAATATATATACAAACTAACCATTCTTTATTCAATTATTGATTCATTTCTTTATCATTTATACATTCAGTAATTATTGAGTGCCTCATTTTCACCAAGGATAGTGCTAATTTTTTGCATTTTCTGTTCAATAGTAGTTAGAATAAGATATAAGAAAATACACTACCTATTATTAAGACCTATACAAATACTGAGAGCTATAAAGTACTCTTAAAGTATTATTTTCCCCTTGTTTTTTTTCCTTTGAACAAGTGTAGATGTGAACTAAGAAAATTCATAAAATTTGCAATTTTATTACACAACTCTGTGTACAGTCACATACTAGATAATTTCGGAGATACAAAGATAATTTTGTATATTGAAAAGAGTTCTAGATGAAAATTAAAGAGAAGTCCTGTATTATATGATTCTACTACCACAAATTTGTGAGTATCTATACCTTAGTGAGCTGTATTTTTTATATTTAAATGAATAGTATACTCTAAATTATTATTAAGATACATGTAAACCAATGGGTTAAAATCACTGACTTCACATGATAATGTCTGAGGTCCTTTAAAAATTACTAGGTCCGAACTTTCTATAAGGTTAAAATTATTTCCAAAAATTAAGTAAAAGAAAAAGTACAGAGGTTTCTGTTCCTAAGGATATTAAACCTCCTCAGATACAGCAGAACATGTACATAAACATTTAAAAGGTGATGCAGATGGCCCATGAGGGTTGATAACTTCTGCTTTGAGGCATAATATGCTTTTATATCAATACGAGATTTTATCATCTTTAAGAAAGATAGTATAAGTAGAATTCCAAACACAGCAACTATACAATAAAAAGGTAGTATAAAACTCTATGGCAAATATAGAATATCAAGAAGCAAAAAAAAATATATATATGCATTTGGAAAACTTGGTGGATAAGTGACCTTGAATAAAGTCTGGGATTATAAACAGGAGAGAATAGATAAAATTGATTTCCATACACTGTTCTCTGATGTATTCATAGTTAAAAAGGATTCATAAAACACATGTTAAGTTAGGCTGTTTAGTCCCAGTGGACATCAACTCGTTCCTTTAGAACCTCTTCATGATTTTCTGTTGGCTCTATTTCTGCTCTTTAAGTAGTCTTTTGTTGGCAACTCTGGTTCCAACGTATCCAGAGCAGATGAATCACTGTGAGTTTACATCCTTAGTACTGATGCCATCATTGTTTTCAGGATGTGCCTACATCACTGTAGAACTGATTTTTTGGGGGATTAACCAGTGAAGTATTCTTTGGCGGATCTGCTTGGTCTTCACACTATAGATGATTGGGTTGAGCATTGGTGGAACCAATAAGTAAATATGAGCCATAAAGATGTGGATGAGGGGGGAGGAATGTCTGGCAAAACGATGGATAATAGATAGCCCTATCATAGGCACATACAAAATGAGTACCGCACAGATATGGGATGCACAGGTATTGAGGGCCTTAAGCCTCCCCTCATGGGATGCAATTCTTAACACTGAGTGGAGGATAAAAATATAAGATACAAAAATACCCAGACAGTCCATACCCCACAGCACAGTGATCAGAACCAGCCCATATACAACATTAAATTTGGTGTCAGCACAGGCAAGGCGGATCATGTCCTGATGCAGGCAGTAAGAATGAGAAAGGATGTGGGAGTGGCAGAAGGGAAAAAAGGCCAGACGGGCCAGAAGTGGAATCATTGCAATAGCACTCCTAAGCAGGGCTGCAATTCCAATCTTGGCGATAAACTTTGGGGCAAGAATGGTAGCATATCGCAGAGGATGGCAGATAGCCACATACCGGTCAAGGGCCATGGCTAAGAGAACAGATGATTCAGTGAAGGAGAAAGTATGAATGAAAAACATTTGGACCACACAGATACTGAACTGGATCTCCCTGGAAATGGACCACAGCACCCTGAAAAGTGATATCATCGTGGGCAGGGACATTCCCATATCAGTGAGGGAAAGCATGGCCAGGAAGTAGTACATGGGCTCATGGAGCCTGGGGTCTGTTCGGACTATATGCAAGATGGTGCAGTTGCCCATTATTCCAACAAGGTAGAGGAGACAAAATGGGATGGAAATCCAGTGTTGAAATTCTTCATAGCCAGGGATACCTGTGAGATAGAACGTGGAGGACAGGGTATTGCTGGAGTTTGAAGTTGCCATAGGGTTGACTGTTAAGCCACAATCCAATTCTGCAATAACACTCCAACAGGGAAGGCAACAATAACACCAGGATCTACATGAGGAAAATGGAAAAGAAAGAAAGAAAATAAAACAAAACTTCAGTGTTTACCTATAACTCCCCTTTAACCCATTTCCACATCCTGCTTTGTCTTTTTTCATTTCACCACTAGGTATTGTTGGTTAAGTAAAATATCCACTTTATAAACTCAAAAATCTTTTTTTGCCTCCCAGATGCGGAAAAGCATTCAAAATCCTCTCTAAACATGGATAATCTTCTTCCAAAGACACCACCCAGACAGAGCATCACATATACAAATTCTAGACTACATTTTTCTTTTTATAATTTTCTTTAGGAACTTTCTTGGCCAGG
The DNA here is from genome assembly GCA_023783475.1 of Daubentonia madagascariensis. Lineage (NCBI taxonomy): Eukaryota > Metazoa > Chordata > Mammalia > Primates > Daubentoniidae > Daubentonia > Daubentonia madagascariensis. Next base: position 434,331 of record JAKFHU010002465.1, on the reverse strand, counting down.
GTCATTAGTTTTACTTTAGCCCTTTTTTTTTTTTAATGACTTCTGCAGTGATTTACATTAAATTCCTTTATTTGTCTAAGCTTGATAGTTTCTTCCACAATGATTAAAATACCATGCAAGTTACCTTTACAGAATTGAGACAAGTATTGGCCAACATGGCTGTTGCTTTTACTAACTTACCCCCAATTATACAATTGACATCACAAGCCTGCTTTCTTCAGACAATCAACTCTAGTATCAGTTTGGTTTTGGTCTATCATCCCTAAGAGATAAATACAGATTAAGATAAGCTTAATTGAAATAATATATAAATTTTTAAAGGAAAATCTTATAATGATAATATATGTCATTTAAGGAGGATAGAATTGACTCTGGTTCTGATTTTTTAAATTCAGAATATATAAATAATATAATTGCCAGGATAAGCCTATAGGCATCAGACCTTGCCACTATACGATTTGTACTCAGAACAAGTGAGAAAATATTTTTCCCCACTTCTGTGGTCAAGAAAAACATCTTTTAAGTAAGAAGATAAGTTGCCTGTTAAAATCCCACTTGTACATCATTTGCCAAGCATCCATGTTCACCAAAATGCTGATATGAGAATTTATGATTCATGGAACAGATGGCTTCTCATTGCAAGTAAATAAATTGGCATATTTCTGTCTTGCAAAGTCTATTTTGGCACTTAGAGACACTCAGATCCCCTCCATTCTCTTCTAGTCTCATGTAGGTAAACCCTAAATGCAGGAGATATTTGCCTGGGATGTTTAATAATGGCAATGTTCTAGAAAATGGAAGACCCATAAATAAGAAATCAAACAAGCAAATTTCAGAGATAAATTCAGTCTTTCTGACTGTTTATATTATAATTAAAATCTACCTACATATTGTATAAACTGATACTTACAGCCCTGCTGTATTCCTCACTGTGTCTGTCTTACAACTACCCCAAAGCCTGCTTCTCTGACTTTGGGTTTGTCTACCTCATCTTTCCTTCTGTGCTTGCACTTATTAGCACCTCGAATGCCCAGATTTCCAGATCCTATCCTTTCTTTTTGTTAATTCCTTTCCAATTTCTCATCCATAATTAGAACTTGGAAAACTGCTCTTTTTTGTACTTCTCTGCTTAGTCAGTTCAGACCACTTCTCTGACCTCATAACCACTGTCTCCATTGCCGAGAGGGATAAACACGAAGTTTAATTGAAAGCTGGCAGATATCTGATCTGGAGGCCAGTCTGAAGCACACTTCATTACCTCAATGACTTTTTTGAGACTTTAAGGAGACAACTGTCTACCAGGTCCCTTACTAACCTTCTGCTTCTCTGGTTCTGCAGTCGCATCAGCCTGGGATATCCTGGTTCCAAGGCTTGCTCGCTTTGTAATTGTGGGCAAATTATTTGTTTTTTCTGTCTGCACCAAAGTTGCCTCCTCTGTAAACCAAAATTAGTAACAATTTAATAACATTGTGCTGAGGCTTAAAGGAGATGTTTTGGGTAAAATACTTACAATAGATCCTTGTACATAGTTACACAAAATGATGATGACAGTGAAGACTACAACCACCACCGTAACAACAATAAGTCTTTGAGATGTGACGGGAGGGTGAAAGAAAAGAGGAGACTCTCAAGTATCCTCTCACAGAGAAAAACATCATAAATGGTAATTTCACAAAAGTAATCTAGGAAAGCTACGTGGTAGGAATGGGATGATGTCAGTTTTTCCTCCATTTCATCCAGTGAAGACTCAGCAAAGCCAGAGATAAGAATTTCCTCCTAATAGTTTTCTCTACCTTGAAATTGCACTGATAATTATCATGGCTTTACCCATGTGCTTTTCATTCCATTCAGTGACAATTTAAAGAATCCAGGGTATAATTGGAAGTTTTATGAAGAAAAAAGATGAGATCATTGGGACTTCAGTAAGCTACAAATCTCAGCTGTCACATTAGTATTCTGCAGTTACCACAACATATATATATATACACACTATATATATGGAATATATATTCACTATATTCCATATATTCATTAGTGTCTGGTCCTCCTATTGTTCCACAATCCTTTAGATTGTAGTATTTTTACAGGCTAAATCCTGTCGCTCCTAACCACATAATTTCAAACCCATCCACATGGCCATGTGATCTATTCCACCATTCCGTAGAAAAGGAGGGAGTTTGTGGAATTAGTTTATAAGCTTAAAAGTCTAAAGGACTTATAAAGTGGGGTTGAGACCTCTGAGCTATAATTAAAGTCATGTTTAAAATCACTGGTACTTGGGGTTTGAAGGAACCTTGAGGTTATCTAGTGAAATCCCAATCTTATTCTGAATTTCCTTCTCTGTTATGTCTGAAAATAGTCCTTCATACTGTGTAAACACCATGTCTGTGGACAGAGACCACCTGCCATAAAGGTCAAGAGCATCTTAAGTAAGCCCTGTCTATCTGAAAAGTCTGAGTCTGACTAGAATGCTAGGAGAATGAGCATGAGGAATAAAAATATTTTGGTGAAAATGATGTCTTGTGCTGACCTGAGAACCTCTCCCTTCCTGAATCAGTCCCTGGGTCCTCCTTCTCACACTTTGGATGTTTGCCCACCCTCTTTTGCCTCTCAAGTTCCCTTCTGTATTTTCTTATTGCCTCTCACTTTTATTTTTCTCAAGCCTCCCATACGTGGTAGAATAGTTCGTTCCTCTTACCAGGAGTGACTGTTCCAATTCTCAGAGCAAGAAGGAAGAGTTAATAAGTCTTCCTCTATTCCTAAGAGATATGAAGCCCCAGGATAATGCAGGACAGTGGCTGTAACCCTGTCAGTGCCAACATTTCAGTTCTGGCCCTTCCCAAGATCCTCTCTCTCCCCACCACTTCCAGATTGCAGCAGGATGTTTCAGTTTAGGAGTATAAGGGAAAGAATGTTATGGAGATTCTCAAACATTTATTGCTTTAATGTCTGGAACAAATTATGTAATGCCACATGAGATGAGATACTAATTTGAATCTGGAATATGATAAGACAGTAAAGAATTCTAGATATTGTTTAGCCAATGAGAGGGACTTACTTAGGACTTAAATTCTGTATGGGAGGGACACAGAGTATATGAACTGGAAGTGACTCAAGTTCAGTTCTACATAATAATAATGAAAAAAATGAGACTCAGTTATTTGACTTGCCTTCCACAAAATCATACATGCAGCAATAAAGTCAATGTAAAATCTTCTTATTCTCCAGTGTGGTACTTTTTTATTTGTCCCATAGAGTTCTTCATAATGAAACAGATTAGGAAATTTTATCTGACTATAAATAGAAGCTTTTGCTCAATTAATAAAACCTCCTATATGTTTGTCAACAATATTGATTCCTTAATGCCTGTTTGTTGATTGAGCCATGAAACAGAGTTGGCATACAAACTACTAAATGATGATTTTTTAAAAATTTCTAATTAGTGGTAGAAGGTCCAATTGAAATGCCAGAAATCTCAGTCCTGTTTAGCACTAGAACTAGTGAAAAAAAGAAAGAGAAAGACAGAAAGACGAAAGAAAGACAGACAGACAGACTTGTCTAAGCTTACTCATCTTCAGGCACCATCATATTTAATACATTCAGTGGCTAACTGGCTTTTTTTGGAATTGATGACCTCAATAGAAGTAATAGTTCTCATAAAGAAAATTTAGTTAATTGCTAAAGAAATGTTTCATCCACTGATAGTCTATAAAAATGAGAGCTTATTTATACCTTATCCTTAGAAAAACCCTCTAATCTCCATCTTTACACCTCCCCTTGTGAAACTACCGGAAAAGTAATTTGTCCTTACTGCCCTCACTGGCACTGGATGTCCTCACAATTCGTTTTGTATTTTAATCACGTTAATATTAATTTAAATCACTTTGACATCGTCTAATCAAATTTATATCAAAATATCATCAAGGATGACAAACTTAAAGGATCGTCATTAGTCAATGCAACTATACTTCTTTGCTACGTGGTATATATATTTATCAGGTGTACAGTGGAAAGAAATAACAAAGTAATTGTGACCTCCACTGGAAAATAAGACCACCTAGGCAGAATTTTTAAAATAATGCCTTTGTCATGTATAAATCTTAACTTCATTTAAAAAAAAGGAGTATTCATCCACTGGAGGCTGAATTACCACCACATCAATTTCTTTACATATTAAAGCTGTAAGCTTTCTTTGTATATTCATTTTTAAAAACCTAAACTGAACTCCAAAATGTTTTTATAGTCTGGGGGGGGGGACAGGCTTATCAGAGGAGATAATACACTTGACATCCAGAAAGAAATAGGAAAGTGGAGCTTATAGTCATAAGTTAGACATATAATAAAAAGACTTTTTCATAGATTTTTCAAAATGTCATGGAATCTACTCATTAAACAATTAGGATCTTCATGGGGTCAAATATTGCCGAAATTTTAATTTTTAATTAGCTATTTATTTTAAGCGTGTATTATGGAAAATAACATATATAAACAGAGAGAGAATATTATAACACATCCCCATGTGCCCATCCCCTGGGTTCAGCAATTATCAACTGATGCACAGTTTTTTTTTTGTTTTGTTTATTCCTTGTCCATGTCCATTATTCTTACACATATCACACATTATATAATTTAATACACAAAAACTTTAATATGCTAAATACAGAATATATTTAGGTCACATGTTTTCCCCTCAGAAATCCTTATATAGGATATAAACAAATTTTTAATGGAGAACTCTGAGATTCTGAAACTTTGATTTCATATATTTTCTTTTAGTTGACTTTAAAATGTTAGCATACATTTATATTATTCTTTCATTATTTGTGGTCTTTAGTAATTTCGCCAACATATGCCTAGGTGAGAATCATTTTTCATTCTGGAAAAATGTTTCTTATCATTTCTATTCTATTTGCTCTGTTCTCTACTATAAAGATAAACATTATTTGGATTGTGAATCTCTATGGTCTGTCTTACATATCAATTATTATCTTTCTCATTGTTTTGTTTTTTTTTTTAACATTTCCCCTCTGTTCCTTTTACATCTCTTATTTTGTTTCCTGAAATGTTTATTATATTGTGCCAATTATTTCAATGTGTCTAATTATTCTTTTTGGTATTCTATAGCATTCGCTGGCCCCCTTTTCTCTAAAACCTGTTCTCTTATTTCATCTTTAAAGTATATTTTCACACAGTTTTTGCTCTTTTAAATCCATTTGGATTTGCAAAATTTGTTGTCTACTTTACTGTTGTTTCCTGAGATTTTACTTCCTGAATGATATTTTTAAACCATAGCTCTGTATAGTTTTCATTTTCTTTCATTTTTTCTATATTCCTTCTTCTTTACAGGTTATTCTAGCTATAATATTATATAAAATCTGTTTGTGTTTTTTGGCTTTCTATTACTTAACCAAGTTTTATTCGGGTCATTTGCAAAAAAATAAATAAATAACTTGTTTAGGTTCTTCTTAAAACCTCTTTCTACTTGCCTCAGCTTCATTTCTGTTCTCCCATTACAATGTGCACTTTTGGCTTGAGTGTTATAAACTAATTTATTTGTTTAGTTTCTTTTCCTCTTATTTCCTTGGGAATTGAGTGAGACACAGAGGTCTTGGACAGTTACAGGTGATGGTGATTTGGTGGGCATCTTTCTCACTGTATTTTTGTTTAAAGTTTTGCGTGTTAAGCATTCTGCCACTAGGGAGTGCATGTAACCAAGAGATTTTGATACATTTTATTTCCCCACTTCATGATGGGAATACAGCCACTTTTGTGTGAATTCTTGATTAGTCTTGTGAGTTTTCCCCTTTGGAAAAAACCCCATGAATTTATTGCCCAAGTTTTTTCTGACATCCATTTCAATAGAAGCAAAGGAAACAAAGAAATTCTTTTTTTTTTTCCCATTTATTTCATCTTTAGGTTCAAACATCCATTTGACTATGATTTGGTTCAAAATCTGTCTGGAGAGTGAGGTCTACTTTGCCTCAATGAAAAAAGAATTCAGTACCAATGCCAACTCTACTGCATGTTATCTCTGTTACCTTTGCACAGCTAGTTAACATCTCTAAGTCTTGGTTTTTAACATGCAAGATTGGACTACTTGTCCAGCCTGAATGGAAAAGTAGCTGCATAAATTATTTGAATGAAATAAATTCCCTCTTACTAAGTCTCCTGGTGTCAGGATTCTAAGATGTTTTAAAAGTAAGAAATGATATACACAATTTTAATACTTTTCTCGAAGTGATGAAGAGTCTATGAAAGGAATGATTATACACCAAATGTGACTAAGAAGTTCTAAACAGGAAATCTTCAGGATGAAGATAGTGGATGCAAAGATCAAAATAATAGGGAATCATATGCCTTCTAAGTATGAGTAAGGCCAACCCTTTTGGGTGATAATATCTTTAGGAAACCTTGGCGTATCTGCTTTGTCTTGATGCTATAAATAATTGGGTTGAGGACTGGTGGGACTAACAGATAAATATTGGCCATGGTTATGTGACAAATGGGGGAGGAGTGTTTTGCAAAGCGATGCACTAAGGACAGTCCTATCATTGGCACATACAGAATGAGCACAGCACAAATGTGGGAAGCACATGTATTGAGGGCTTTGAGCTTTCCTTGCTGTGATGCAATGCCTAGCACAGAATGGAGGATAAAAGAATAAGATAGAAATATTCCCAGAGAATCTATACCCCAATAAAATGCTACAACAAAAAAGCCATACAAAATGTTGAAAGAGATATCAGAACAGGCCAGCCGCATGACATCTTGATGCAAACAGTAAGAGTGGGAGAGAACATGGGAGTGACAGAAGGAAAATGTGGGAATACGAACAACAGCAACAGGGACGACAATGGAGCATCTGATTACAATAAAGACCCCTATGTAGATAATGCGTTGTGGGGTAAGTTTGCTGGAATATCTTAAAGGATCACATATGGCAACATACCGGTCAAAGGCCATGACTAGGAGCACAGCTGACTCCATCAGAGAAAATGTGTGAATAAAATACATCTGGACTACACAAGCATTCACCTCAATCTCCCTAGTGTCAAACCAGAAGACTTTCAGTACTGTGGGCAGGGTGGAGATGGACATGCCCATGTCGGTGAGAGAAAGCATGGCCAGGAAGTAGTACATGGGCTTGTGGAGACTCTTGTTCGTGCGGATAATGTGAAGGATTAAGCAGTTGCCCACTATTCCTATCAGGTAGAGAATGCAAAAGGGGATAGAGATAAAGTGATGAAAGTTCTCGTAACCAGGAATTCCAGTGAGGTAGAATGAAGCGGACTGTCCAATGCTGGAATTAGAATCTGCCACAGAGTTGTCCCAAGTAACCATTTTTCTACTATAAAACTGTGAACTCCTAGAAGGAAGAATAACACACAACACACAGAAGACAGCAACTTATGTTTCTTTACTGGATCCTTTTTCTTAACTCATTGATTTGCAGGGATACTCTATACATAGTTTGGAAAATGAAGTTTTGTCAAATGTTTGAGAAGTTTATCCCAATCACCACTTCCTTTTAATATACCACTCTTGAATCCTTAAAACAGTTTATAATTATTATATAGTCATCTGTCAATATTTTACCCTATTGATTTTGGATTCTGAGTCATTCATAGGCTGTTCTTTCCTCCCCTAAGTTTGTAATATGTCCCTGTATGTTTTCTAGCAATATTTGATAGGTTGATTTGTTTTTATTTGCTTTTTTAGTTATCTTTTATTTGCCACTGAATTTTGTATATGATGGTAAGTAAAGATATTTTCTAAAACCTTGACCCTTTTATATTAGGCATTTATAGTTCTCTGTCAAGAGCACCTGGTGGAAAAATTTTAGATACAATATCATAAAATATAACTGGATACTTCAAAACATTGTATATAAAGTGGATGTGGTTACCAAATAAAGAGGTAGATAAATCAGCTTTGAAACTCATTTAAATGGGAACCATTGGTTCACAAGGATCCAAGGGTAAGTATTAATAGCATTTACCTCATTACTCATTCTTGGGTATTTGGGCTTTAGATTCTCTTTCATATTCTCTACCAAAGTTCATTTATGTGTTCCTACACTGCAACAAGTCCAGAGTTTTACTTAGTGAGTTGTTAACATTTGTTTCATGTACATAAGTGATTTATGAGCCATATAAGCCTTGATAATTCTGGAGCCTTCCTTTTGTTGCCACTGGAACTAATGACTGCTTTTCTAATGCTCCCATCTTTTGACATGACTTTGGACTACCACTGACAGATGCAGGAAAAATATCAGGAATCACAGACCCATCATTTCTAGAGTATTAGAATGAAGTTACCCCATCCCAGACTGTGATCCACTGGCATATTATAATTGCAGCACTCTGGTTCCATTCTCTTGCTTGTCTTGTTCTTGCTCTCTTGTTCATTAAGTTTTAGTATTTCAATTGCAAAGAGAATAAACCCTATTTCACAATATTGTACAGATAATTAAATTAAATAATGTATGGAAATGTTTACCACAGTCAATTTTCAATTTTAATAAGTTATATTTTAATTATCATATGTGTACTGTAAAGTATCTCTATGAAATCAATAAAAGGGCATGTTATAGATAAATAGGCTGAGGCTTGGGGACTTGAATGGTTTGCCCAAGGCCATATAACTGCAATAATAGCTTTACTACATTTCAATTTCAGTTCTCTGTTCATGGAGATGGAAATTTCCCACAATAATGATTGTCTTGCCTAGCAGGCTGCTGCAACCACATGAATAACTTTGTCAGTGATTGAAGCTACAGACATAATATGACCATCATATATAGTCCTTAATGTCACAACAATGTTAAACAACAAAATCAAGTCCTTCAGTCACTTAACAACATCATAGTTTTTCTTACCTATTATTTTATGGCAACATTTTTTTTTCTGTCTCATAGCCATATAGCTCCTTTGGTCTGTTACTAAAGCCCCTGCCATTTAACAACCTATGCCTTACACCTCATGACTCAATAATTGTTTCATGAGAATTGCTTGGCTCTTAATGGAGATGTCTACATAGTTAAAGTAAAATGGAACCTATTTCCCAGTTCTTTTGACTTAACTCATGAATTATAACCATATTCTAATATCTAAGGACACTTTTAGACTTCTGAAGATTATTTGTATATTTATTATCATATGTGAGCCATACCATATCTGTATGAGATCAACCAAGGCCGTGTTACAAATGAGTAGTCAGAGGTATAGAAATGTCACTGAGCAAACTAAAGAAAAGTTATGATTAGGGTCTGAGCCCCTGCTTCTGAAGCTTCTGTATCTTCCACAGAAACACTTTAACTCTATGTTCAGGAACTAGCCTCAGGTCTGTACTGTGATGGCCCTTGGTCACACGCTTGGAATTAGAGTAGTGAATGTAATTGATTAGGAGGCCCTCCCTCTCAGCCTGCACAGCAGTTTTGACTGGCTTCCCTGAATAATCCCCTTGACCTCTCTTGCTAATTCCTCCAAGTTTTGCCTAAACATCTGCTGTTTTCTCACTTTTCTTTTGTATTTGAGCAAAAAAGTAGCCTAGAGGAAAAATGAAGGGGGCAGGTCCTGAAAAGAAAAGTTTTTGCTAGGCAGAGAAAGGAGTGAAGGGGGAGACTTGTGAGAATATCTGCAACAGGAATGCTGCCTTGTTGGGACCCACAAAGTATTAGAGAGGAGAAGGAAGATAACCAGCTGCATTTTGTGATTATATTTCACTCGTAGGGATAGTCCTCTAACTTTATGGCAGCTATCAATTACATTGGCAGATTGAGATATTCCTGCAAAGAGGAAGTGAACCCCAAATAAAGGGAAAGTGGAAAGTAAACTTTCCAAGTCCCAGACACTTAGCCTAGGGCTTTACAAAACAGTGAAACACAGGTGGGCCTTCCCACGGTAAGAGTTGAAAGCCTAGGTCTTGGAATGAGGAATGTGTACATATTTCTAGTAACAAGAACGGAAAGTAGGTGAATGAACGATAACATCCCTCAAGGGTTATAGATCAACTGGAACTGTATACAAATACAAGAAAAAGAACTGTGAGAGTATAATGGGATGTATAATCTGTCTTCTCCTCACCTCCCCTCATCTCTCCTCAATCCAGATTCCTATATGACACACCGCTGAAGCCGGAACAGTTCTAGTCAAGTAAATTGATGATCTCTCGTCACCAAACCCAACAAATGCTCCTGCACTCGTCCTACCAAAACTCTTAGCAGCATGTGGCACCGTTGACAATTCTCTCATTTAAAAATGCTTTTCTCCATGTATATATTTTGAAACCACACTTGCTTTTGTTTTTTCTTGACACCTTACTAGATGATCTTCTATTTATCTATTTTTTTCTGTTTGTTGCATCCTATTCCACAGCCTGAATTTCTAAATATTTTCATGAATACCTGAGGTCTTATTTCTACTTTTATTTCTCTTATATAAATACACGCTTTCCCTAAGAGATAGTATTCAGTAATGCGGCTTTCAAAACTATCTATACATTGACAACACCACTGTACATCTCCATCCTTGACCTCTCTAAAGATCTGCAGAGCAGTACGCCCAGAAGCCTCGTGGCTATTCCTGCTTGTATGTCTCAAAAGCATGGCAAACATCACATGGCCAAGAAAGAATTCTTGAAAAGTACATCAATATTTTCATCTTGGTAAATGTAGCTCATGCTGTACAGTTCAAATGTAAAAAAACTAGGCATTGTACTCAACTATTCAAATCCTTTTACCCCTGTGAAATCCATCAACAAGCCCTCTTGTTTCTGTGTCCAGAGTATTTGCTTGTACTCTTTACCACTGTCATGACTTCTCTTCTCCAATATTTTATCAGCCTCAACTCTTCCTCCCACCCTTGTGCCATTCTCCTCAAATTAATGTGCCTGATAGAAGGTGGTGAATTCTTAAAAACGTAGGCAAGTCATGTCATTCCTGTGCCTGCGCTCAAAATGTGTTAATTGCTTCCTTTTGCCCTCAAAACAAAGGAAAGTCATTGTCATTACTTACGAGATCCTTCTTCCTCAGGCATGAAAAAGGGGGATGAAGGTATACATCAGGCATGAAAAAGGGGGATGAAGGTATACATCTTTTCTTGCCCCCACTATCTTCCCTGCTCACCTTTGTGCTGTCTGCCTCAAATCCCCCAGATTGCCTCTCTGACACCTTTACTATTTCTGATCTCAAAGTATCATCTTTGCCACCCTTGTTTGCCAAACTATAAGCATTCTTTCCTTCTTTCTGTAACAGTCCAAGCCTTTTTCTCACCACTCCATTCAAGTACTTTTTTTCCACTTGCCTAAAATAGCCAAGCACATCTCATCTCACATCATTGTATCAGATCATATATTTTTGTCCTACAAGATTTACTCTTTTTTCTCCTCACTCAAATCCCCTATGTTCAACTACCTAAAGTCAATCTCTTTCCTCTGGCTCGCTTTTTCTTCCTTCCTTTCCTTTTTACAAATTGTTGCTTTCTGTCTTACTTTTGCCCTCTTCTCCTGTATCAGACTTACTCAGGATGTAGGCCACCTGTGTTTACCCATCACTTCTATAACTTACTGCTTTTCTCTCTTACTCCTGGTTAGAATGCTCAAGTTGGAGACAGTACTGCCTAAGAAATCTGGAAGGTTGCCAGCTTATATATCTGTGATGAAAGGAACTTCTCATTTGTCATGATTATACAGAGGACTTAGAAGCCTGAGGGAACCATAGCCACTTATACCATATAAGGAGTAGTAGGGACCTGTGGGCCTAAGGGATACAGGTTGCTCAGGTTGAGGTAGAGGGAATTTCCACAGGAACGTATAATGCCTAAGGGAGGTTAAGGTGGGACAAAATCAAGGAAATCCTGACTCTGTCTCTGGTGGTTGACTGAGTTATATGTGCAAAGGAGGGTCAGAAAAATGTCAAACCCTTCCTGGCTAGTGCTGTCTGGTGTTCACATTTCAAAGGGGGAAAAGGAATAAAAAATGTTAACCTTGCAGCTGAGACAGGGCCTGGATATCAAGTCACTTTGGAAGAATTTTTTAATGTCTCCTAAGTGTCATATGGGAAAAGGATTATGTGGAAGAGCAGGTTTTCAAAGTTATTGAGATGGCTTATTGTACAAAGACTTTGGCAAATGAACCTATATGATATAAATGGCCTCCAAAGTCCCTGGCTTTAAATCATTCAAAATGCATGTGAATAATTACCTTTAAGAACCATATATTTTAAAAGGTGTATTTAAGAAGAAACAAACATAAAAAACGTTATGTATTAATCAATTAACAAAAATGTTGTGACCAAGGGCTCACAGGAGCCTAACCTTGTGTTTCCCCTAGCAGCAATGGTTCCATATTTGCTAATCCAGTTTTAATGGTGACTTTATAGAATGTGACTACTGCAAATAACTAGAATTGACTGTACGTGTGTGCGTATGTGTGTGTGTGCATATATATATATGTATGTACACACACAACCTCAGACAGAATTAATAGTCCCATCTTCTGAGCTGCAGGATACTCTTTTGTTAGGGCACTTAACATATTGCAGTATATTTATGTTTCCTTTTTCTTATTACCAACTTTATCTTGAGATACAATTCATATACAATACAATTCACTCTTCTAAAGAGTACAATTCAGTTGTTTTTAGCGTATTCACAAAGCTGTACAATAATCACCACTATCTAATGCCAGAATACTTTCACCATGCCAAAAAGAAGTGCTGTACCCATTAACAATCACTCCCCACTCTCTCTGCCCCAGCCTCTGGCAACCACTGATCTGGTTTCTGTCTCTATATATTTACCTATTCTGAACCCTTTGTATATATGGAATTATATAATGTGTTTCTTTTTGTGCCTGGCCTCTTTCACTTAGCATAATGCTTACAATAGGCATCTACGTTGTAGCGTGCATCGGTACTTTATTCCTTATTATGGTGGAATAATATTCCATTGTGTGAGATACACCACATTTTGTCTATACATTCATCAGTTGATGGACATTCAGGTTATTTCTACTTTTTGTCTGTTATGAATATGCCACTATGAATATTTGTGTACTAGATTTGGTGTGGATATATGTTTTCAATTATTTTGTGTACACAACTAGGAGTGGAATTCCTGGGTCATATAGTGACCCTACCTGCAATATTTTGAGTGACTGCCAGACTATTTGACAAAATGGCTGCATCGTTTTACAGTCTCACCGGCAACGTATGAGGATTCTCATTTCTCTAAATTCTCATCAACATTTTCTGTTGTCTCTTTGATTATAGCTATCCTAGTGGATTTCAAGTGATATCTCACTGTAGATTTTATTCAATTGCCCATAATAACTAATGATTTTCCATATCTTTTCATGTGTTCATTGGCCACTTATGTATCTTCTTTGGAGAAATGTCTATTGGAATCCTTTGGCCACTAAAAAAATGGGTTTTTTTAATTGTTTTGTCAAAGAAGCCATTTATATATTATTATCTAATGTATAATTTGTAAATATTTTCCTTATTATGTGGATTGTATTTTCACTTTCTTAGTAGTGCCGTTTGACATACAAAACTTTTAATTTTTTATGAATTTTTATTTATCTATTTTTTCTTTTGGTGTTGGTGTTTTAGGAGTCATATCTTTAAAAATTATTTTCTCATCCCAGGTCGGAGAGAAAATAAAAGCCACTAGGTAGGAACAGCAAATTTTCATTAGAAAACCTTCATATTAATTGTATCATTTTGACACAATTCCTTCTTTTCTCTTCAAGAAAATAACCTTTTCTGTTGAAATATAATTGTTGAAACTTTCCTATTTTATTCTTGAATATTGCACTCTGTGTTCTTAGCTTTCACCTCTGTTCAATATCTCCATCACATAATCTTACATCTGATCTTTTCACCCCATACTTCTTTGCCACAGAGATGTCTACACTTTTGTCTACCTCCTTATATCCCAGTCTTCACATTCCAGTAGCTGTATTTTCATTTGTGAAACAATTATTTATAAGTAAAGGCCATGTTCCAGGCACAATTTTAGATCCTGGGAACTCAGTAACGAACACAAAAGGCAAATTATTTGCACTCATCATCTCAATGTTACCAGGTAAAAAATAAACAAATACATGATGTAATATCAGATAGTGATAAGTGCAAACCATTACCAAAAGCATAAGCTGTGAAATATGCTTAGTATTATACATACAGTCTTATGTACCTATATTTGAGATTGACATTATAATCACCATGCTATATTAATAGAAATTAAATACCCTCAATATGCTCAGTCATGAACTAGGAAGTTTCCAGGAAGTAGGTTATCTTGGTTTGAAAGCTGAGATTGATTCTATATAAGGCATCCAGAGACAAAGAATGTTAGTCTGCTGCACTCCCTCAGCTGATGATTTTTTGAAGGGAAATCTGAGCAGTGAACTTCCTTGGCTGCATGGTCCCTACTGCCATAAAATAGATGTTGATAAGATTATATGTGAACACAATATTGGCAATGAAATAATCCTATTTTTTTAATCTTCTTTGAACTACATCTCCCAGAATTTTTCAGTACAAATGGCTTCATTATTTTTGAAAAAATACAAAAATCTTCTCTGGGTTACCTTCCAACAGGCCCAAATCCTACATTCTTGTCTTGTGCAAATAGGCATATTTTCATGCAGCTTACTGAAAAGTGGAAATCTAGAGAAAGAACAAGATTGTAGAGACTGGAGTTCAAGAATTCTGCTTTAAATGTATTAAATTTGAGATTTTTATTATTAATAGATACCCAGAGGGAGATGTCAAGTTGTTGTATGGGTAGAGAAGGTATATTTCAGCACATAGGGCATAGATAAAGATACGAACTTGGAAATTGCCAGCATGTAGATTCTATTTGTAGCCATAGAAATAGATGTGGCTATTGAAGAAAACTCTATAAGTGTGCATAAGATAAAGCTAGAACCAGAAATAAGAGGTCCTGGTAAGAAGGAGAAACTGAAAAACTATACAAGGAAGTAGATGGAACAAACTACCTTCACTGATTCCTTCTTTTTCCTCATCCTCTACATCCAGTCCAACACCAAGGTTTTTTTCACTCTACCATTAATAAGTTTCAAATCTCATAATTGACTTGATCTCCACACCCATCATCTGAATCCAAAGCACTATTAATTTTCCTCTGTCATAGTCCAATAGCCAATCATCCATTTACTTTCACTCCAAACCTATTATTATATTCATCCTTGATTCTTTCTGAAAATTTATAATCATTTTATCAAATTTAACTACAAAAATATATGCAAAATTGATTTATATTTCTTTACTTAAGTCTTAGGAAGCCTGACCTAATCATAACCTTGTTATTAAAAATAGTCTCAGAATTTCTTCGTTTTCAATTTTGACATTCTATGTCAATTCTCTACAGAGGAAATCAAGTTACAAATTGCCAAAAATAATGGTTTCCTATTGCATGTAGATTGAATTTTGGCATTTTTTCCTTGGTCTATACCGCCCTAACTGACCTGTCCTGTGCCTTTCTAACCTTCTCAGATGCCAGTGTTTCCCTTTGATTATCAAGCTCCAACTATCCCACCCTTTTTCTCTTCCTCAATACTTATCGAGGATTTTCTCCCAGTGCATTTGTATATAATATTTCTGGTATTTTATTCTTCAAACGCTCTTGCTCAGTTCTTTGAATAGCCAATTAATTTTATTGTTCAGGTCTCAATTCAAACACCATATCCTCAGAGAGATCTTTCCTGACCATCCTTTCTAAGTTCTTCCTACATCTAGCCGATCTCCATCAGATCACCCTATCACATTCCATCAAAGAGCATTTTTATTTCCTGAAGTGTTATGTTTTAAGTTTTTATTGTTTATTTCTCCAACTACAACAAATATTCCTAATATCAGAGACATTGTCTTCTTTGTTTATTATATTCCCATTCAATAGAATATTACCTATTACCTAGTACATAGAAAAGAGTCAATTTATATGTTTATTAAATAAATAAATGCAGCGTTCTTAAAGTATTCCATTACTTGCTTGTGTAGTAAGTGATCATAAAATCTATTTGTAGAGTAATATTCAGAGGAGTAGTTTTCTCCCCCTATATTTCAATTATGTTCCTATCATATTTTCACAAATAATTGATCTTCAATTTTTTTTCCTAATAGGTAGAACAATGAAAATAATGTATATATCTGGGAACTGGAGAAGGGTTAAATAAGTTACTAATATATTTTATGAAATTGGAATATATATAATTATAAAAAATGTAGCAGTAGGAGAGAGGTATTTATTGCATTACATTTTTACACAGAAATATTAATTTTGTGTACTCAACCAAGTTAAAAATTATTATGTGAAGCCAATGTGATCATAAATTTGACAAAAAAGTAGTGCAATAAGCATATTTATGAACTAAATATATTTGACCAGTTAATATGTATGAAATGAAAAGAGTTTTATACTGTGACAGATTTGGTTGAAGAAATTATCTGTTTCCCTCCTCTGGTGGGAGGATAACTCTGAGGACTCGATGACATCTTCTGCTGAAAGTCCCTTCTCTGGTATTTGTTGGGCTCCACCAGGAATCCATGTACACCTGGGTCACTTTTTTGGCCCCAAGAGGCTGTGATTCTAGAACTATTAATGTGGTTGATGTTAGCTGAAAAAACAATAGGTTATAATAAAGACGGAGCTGGAACTTCTGGTGATACAGTCAGGTGGGGTCAAATACGATACAACCATCTCAATATCTCCCTTTGTCACAAAGAAAGACAGAGCTGGATGTCCGGGGAACTTCATCAAGGCCAGAGAAATCATAACATAGAATAACATTGCAGAACTAAAATGAAACGTCTAGGGTCACAGGGGGTGAGAAGATGATGAGGTGATGATTAGCATCTTCTATAAAGGAACTTCTTTTTCAAATTTACAAGATGCTATTTCCTCATTTCTGTCAATTCAGGGTCTGAATCATCAGTCGTGTTTCCTGAACCAGCATCTATCACTTTTCTTAAGATTTTCCTTTTCCCCAGAATCTTTACAGTTTTCGCATCTGATCCTGACTCTAGGAAAGGCATGTCATCCATTTGAGGGTTTCCAAGGAAAACTAATGCCAGTGGAGGGGAAAAACACATAAAAGTTAGAGTTCCTTGACTGCCTTTTTGGTCAGACCCTTGGGCAAAGTACACACAACAGCATTTAGTATGCATGAAAGACTCAAGGGTAAGCCAAGTTATATAGGGTATTCATCAAGGAGCTGAAAGGGAAGAATTCTAGGCTGTGATGAAGAGAGAAGCACCTGGGTGGAGAGAGAGCATGACTGTGTGAGTTTACTCTGGTTTCCAATTCTGCATGCCCAGGAAAGCTACAGGCACAGATCATCTCTGAAGCATATATCATTATTGCTGAGGTGAGAAGCAGGAGTCCTTTGTTCTGCCCAGAAGAGTCAGTTTCTATAGCAGCAATGGGATAAAAAGCAAGAAATTCCATGCAAATATTGTGTCCGTGTGGCTTTTAGAGTAATAGACTAAATGAATGTATCTCATAGGATTCTGGGTGTCTGCCTCCTTTACTTTATTATAACCTACTGTAAAAAAGCTCTGATGCCATTAGGTTTCTAATCATACCTTAGTCATAAAGTCACCAGAAAAAAGTGAAGACCAAAAACAGATTAGTCCAATGGTTGAAATGTGGAAAGAAAATCTCTATATCAAAGAATGTTCTCTTGGCTGAAAAGATTAGGGGCCTACCATACAGGCCAAGTAATTTCCTAATGTGAAATGCATGTGAAATTTCACAAGTAAATATATTGTTAGTTGATTTCCATTCCTAAATTTGCTTAATTTATCTCTACAGTTTTTCTTAATCCCACTAGAATTGTGTCAGGTTTGGCCCTCTTTCAAATGCATGCTTTTTTTTTTTTACTGTAGTCCTGGATGTTACTGTTGTTGCTATTTTCCTGTCTTCAATATTATTTTTCTCCTATTTTTCTACAAATTATTGTTTTTTAAATTTCTTAATTAAAAGTTTATTTATTTTCCTTTTGACATAATAGAAAACAATGTAGCCTATACATTTATTAGAAAGCTTGTGACTGGAATTATGTCATGCGGATGTCATATGTTGTCTTATTTTACAAATTTGTAAGGGATTGTAATTTAGAACTTGATTTACTCTTTAATTGAATTGCTGTTCTGAAGAACAAATATAACTGCAAAATAATGGGTGTGCTTTATTACAGTTTATGTACTAATATCTAAGCTTTTGTTTTATTTGCTTCAGTAAAGCCATTATTCAAAAGAAATCTTAAACTGTATATACTGAGCCAATTCCCAATGTCATTACAAAATAATATTAAATTTTCCTTTTCATCATTTCTCTTATTCATTTTTAAATAAGAAAAATCTGCCCATGCTAAGTGGTTGCCAACTCCAAAACTAAGTGATAAGTTTATTTCTCCTCCCATGTCAACCCCTAGGCTTTAGGACCATTACCTCTTTTAAATTCTTTGATCTACACCTCAATTAGGTATTGAGGAGCACAGCTCTTAGAAGTTATAAATCTTCTGTATAACTACTGAAGGATGTGGACTTTTCTACTCAATCACTTCTTTGGTCATACTAGAATATTAGTAATAGACTCTGTAGTTCTTATTTTTTCAAGCTCTCTACTTTCTCTTCACAGCTGTTTTTTCTTATTTGGCTTAATATCTCTCAAAGGGTTCAATGTGCCACCATTGTTGTTCTTGCATATCTGGTCTAGAAACTACCCTCAGAGTCAACGCTGGGTCTTCAGAGCATGGCAGAACTTAGCTATATATTGCTAATTTTCTAATGTCTACTATAAACTTTGGAACATTGTAGTCTAAACTTTTTGTTGTCTGAGATAGATGGAAAGTGGATCCGTTTTGAGGTGAGAGAAGATGACTATCACCTGGTTCAAAAAAAGTTACCTGCTATAAGAATGGCTCCAGATTTTTTGATTAGCTTGAAGAAACAGATGAAAATAGTAACTTGTTTTAGAAATTTTTGCTTTTACTTTTATAGCTCTCATTGTTTTGGAAAAAGAGTTTAGATCATGTGCAATTCAAATTATATCAAAACATGCCATTTGTGGCAAAATAGACATTCAAGTAGAATTTAGGAAACAAATAAATTCTTGAAAATTGTTAAAAGCAGATTTTTAGTGTTCTCATTGCACACAAAAAATGATAAGCGTGTGAGGTAATGCATTAGCAATTATTTTATCTTCTCAGTGAGCCACTGATGTCTTCTGATTGTGAATTTTTAAAAATGTATATTTTTCTCTTTATTTTGAAGGTCCAGAATGCTTCAGAACCAAGAATAAGTATCTTGTCTATGACCCTTTGACGTACACAAATAGAATACATTTCTCCATCTATTGGGTCATATGAACTTCTTGTTCATGTAATGTTTACTGCAATAATCATATGAGACTTTAATTACAGTATGCACAAGTTTCTCCTCTATTGGAATGTTAATATCTAAAGTTAGAGATAGAGCTCTATTTACCATTTATCCTTATGGTAAAAACCATTGTCAAGTATTTTACACAAATTAATTAATACAGACATCAGTATATGAATGAACAGAAGAATATCAAAGAATCTACACCATTCCACAGCTGAACACGGCCACTAGCTTTCATCATGTCGTTGTCAAATAACACCAATTTTCATCCCGGCACCTTTCTTCTCCTTGGCATTCCAGGAATGGAAGCCATCCACACCTGGATATCAATGCCCTTCTGCCTGGTTTACCTCAGTGCTCTTCTGGGAAATTTCTCTATTCTGTTTATTATCAGAACGGATCCCAACCTACATGAGCCCATGTACTTCTTCCTCTGCATGCTCTCTGTGGCTGACCTGATCATCTCCACTACCGCTATGCCCAAAATCCTCAGCATTTTTTGGTTCCAGGACAGGGAGATCTATTTTGAAGCCTGCCTTGTACAAGTATTTCTCATTCACTCACTATGCAGCATGGCTTCAGGGTTCATCTTGGCCATGGCCTTTGACCGCTACGTGGCGATCTGCAATCCTCTGAGACATTCCAATATCCTGACACACAGAGTCATCAAGAACTTGGGACTAGCGATTGTTTTCCGTGGGGCTTTGCTTTTCAGTCCTCAGCCATTCATGCTTCGGTGGCTTCCCTACTGCAAAACTAATATCATCCCTCACACTTACTGTGAATTTATGGCTCTGATCAAGCTTGCTTGTGCAGAGACCAGGATCTGTAGGATATACAGCCTAACTGCTGCCTTCCTCACTGGGGGTTTAGATTTCATACTAATCATATGCTCCTATGGTGTCATCCTTTACACTGTCTTCCACCTTCCATCCAAGGCTGCTCGGCTCAAGACCTTGGGCACCTGCGGATCCCACGTGTGTGTGATCTTAGTGGCCTATACTCCAGCCTTTTTCTCCTTCCTTACCCACAGGTTTGGACACAATGTGGCTCCTCATATTCACATCTTTGTGGCTAACATATACCTCCTTGTTCCACCCATGGTGAACCCAATGATCTATGGTATAAGAACCAAGAGAATCAGGGAACGGTTTCTCCAAATTTTGACTTCTCACAAATTCTAAAATAGCCAACTCTTCTAACAAGCTTCCCTGACCTATGTAAACAAAACAAAACAAACAAGCAAATGAACAAAGACACATAAGCCCTTCTTCAGGTAGCCTGTATCCCCACAACTTTTATTTGTAATATTTAAAGTATTAATTATCATTGATTAGGTTTTGTTTTCCTCAGGAAACTTGCTTAGAAGATATCTGACTTAGCTGATTTTTTCTTGAAACGTTTACCTCATAAAACAATGTCTCCACTATTATGTGATCTCATTTGCTGGTATGTTTGCTCCCACAGAACTATCTTCTTGTTCAGTCTTATCATCTTTATCAGGGATATCATTACTGACTTACTATCTCTGAGTTTCACTATGATGCCGTACATAGATATGTAGGTTCTGATTGACAGGATATATCCTAAACAATAAAACTGAAAGACTTTAAAATCTGTAAACCTGGAAATTGGGATAGTGCTAGTAAAATAAATATGTCCTGAACAGGCGGATGATGAAACCCTCATGATATACCTTCCAGAGTCTTTCTTGTATTTTTTGTACATATTCTTATTTACTCCGTCTAGCTAGAATTATTTTAAAGTTTCTAAATAACATCTATTCCCACAAGCACTTCTCCAAAAGACTTAACAATATCCAAAATTGTTTTACCACTTTTTCTGTTTCTGTTTCCTCAATGTGCTTCAAGTTGATTCTTTGAGAATATCAATCTCCCACTTCCCATTCTTTAATGATCCTTTCATATTCTATTCCAAACTATATTACAGAATAGAGAAACATTCTGTTTCTAGCATTTCCTTATAATTCATTATTCTAGCTAGTCTTACTTTAATATTGCCCTTTCCTCTTCCTTTTTTGAAGTTCAATAACTCACATTTGCATGGCAAATTTTGTAGGATAAGTCATTATGAGTATGTGATATAATGATTATATTTTCTTTAAGATCTACACTGTTCCTGATGATAACCAAAATAGTTTTGTCATTAGGCCATAGTATCGTATTTTACCAATATTTTCTCTAACTAGAGTACTTCTCTCAATGTATAGTTATAGAGTATCATGTCACTTTTTCCCTTGAATTTTGTATTTCTTCTTCTGAACAAGTTAAGACCTATGTGGGTTTTCGGGTGTCAGGTACTACATGACTCCATTGCACTGACTGCCATATAATTTTATACCTTTTCCCTAAAAAGGAAAGTGTTTACTCTATGCTCATATTTATGAATGTCTAAACTTATTTTATCATACTCTATTTGACATTGTCTTGGTCCGCATGGTACATATTTGCACATCTACGATTAAAAAAGAGTCAATAAAAGTGGTGTTCAAGACTACTGGCTCTCAAGCTATACTGCTCAGTTTTGGATCTGCAAACAAAAAATACTAGCTGTGTTGGTATTTACGAAGGCACTTCTCCGTGCCTCAGATTCCTGAATAGTAAAATGGACATAGTGATAGCAGCTATTTCAGAAAGCAATCTTGACACTTTCTAAAAAATTTCTTTGTGTGGTTTTGCTCCCTTAAAGTTAATTTATCATGATCTTGAAAAGATAATGCCTGACTTTAAGGAAAAAAATCCACTAGTAACGTTAAATTGTAATCCAGAGGAATAAACTGCAAATTATCTGATCATTTAGGGGACTATTCTCATTAATTCTGATGACAAATGATGAAGATGTGTCAGTGAACATAGAAAAGAGAAAAATTTAAGAAAGAGGAAAAGAATCCAGTAAAAAAAAGTTGGGCTGATTGGTTCTCATAATCGTCTTCATAGTTGTGTTTATACTGAGGTTACATAAATCTACGTAAGAGGAAAGTGATGCCTTTGGCTCATGGTCCAACTTTCATAGGTAATTTGTGTGTGTGTGTATGTGTGAATTTACTTAATATTGAAGTGGTATCTTCAATTATTTCTAAATCAATAACAACACATATTCTGGAATAGTCACAAACCTAGTGATTTCCTTTCTTGGAAATCTAAACAGGATTGCATCACTCAAGCTGAAGAGGATAGGGATTTAGAGATTTCATCCTTCAGCTGCTGAATTTTCTTCTGCCCTCTTGCTCTAAAGCATTCTAGAAAATTCGTGGTAGCCAAAGGCAGGCAAAGAGAGTACAGGGACCATCCCTTCAAGTTCTCAATTGAAATGTGGAAAGATGTATCTCACCTATGCTCTTAGAATGTAAGCTAGATATAGTCCTCCAGGTTTTCCAGGGATTGCTACACTCTAGAATAATAACAATGTTTGCATAGAAATACTTCAAGAGGATTCAATTCACTGTAGGTGGGTCAGAGAGAAAATACACTCATGTGTCATGGAAGGAATCTCCATTGTCTGAATGAGCTTCTTGAAATTGAAATATTTACCTAAAAATTAGGATTCTTCAATTTAAAATATATAAATGCCTACACACAAAGTGGTGTGTGTAACTGTGTATAAAAATATCTGATTGTGCTAATATTGTTTGTATCATTTTTTAATTAACATTATATCTTGAACATTTTCTAATTTTACCAGAAATTTTGAATGCATATCTTTATTTGTTACTTCATATACTGTTATAAGAGGTTCCAAAGTTTGATTATTCCACTGCAATAAAACATTTAATTATTGTGAAAGCTCATTATCTAGTATTCTGGTAAACCATAGTGTTTTCCATGTTCCAGATACTATGTTAGAGTATCAGAATAATGTATGCTGCAAGATAACTATAGTAACTTCACTGATAGAGTTACAATCTAGCAAAAAATAATTTTATAGAATATATTCCTAGACATTAAAATTTCTAAACTAATGTGTGCTTATTGTCTGCCCTAATACAATATTACCCATTCTTTAGTAATAGAATACATGATTTTTATATGATCCTCTGGATACCTTAATTACTTTTGATGTTTGCTGGACACCTTAGAGAATATGTTTATGATTGTAATATATCCTTCCTCTGGCCCTTATTCCTTCCCTCTTGTTGAATACATACATGACTATATTAGCTTATTAACCATTGCAAGTCATGAGGCAACAGGCAAAAGATGGCAGAAATGAAAAGTTGAAGGAATCAGGTTCTTGAAAAACATGGGAAATATAATCACCTTGGACTGTTTTATTTTTGTCTGCTCATTTGTTTTTGGTTTTGTTTCACAAGTCTTGATTTCTACCTCTTGTAAGTCGTTATTTTTGTTTTGTTTATTTATTTAATTGTTATTTTTATATGCAGCTGAACTTAATTTTAGTGAATATAAAGGATACAGCCTTCCACTAACACATTTGATACATTTATTAAGCCAAATCATTTTCCAGAAAGGTTGTACTAATCAATATTCTGAAAGGTAATATATATGTGAGTGAACATCAGCAATATACTCATTAATATTAATGATTACTCTTTTAAGATGCTTAGGTGTTTTGATAACCAAAAGATTATATCTTATTAATATTGTAATTGGATTTTAAACATGGAAATACAGAATATTTTCATGTTAAATGAATAATATGTAGTTCTTCTTCCTGAAATTATCAGTCAATATCACATTTATCATTTATGTAGTATAATGAAAATTATTCTTAACAAATTAAATGACTTCTTTCAATTTTAAAATACTATATATTCCTAACATTGTTGAGACAAATAGTTTCCAATTTATTTAAATTTATTTTGGCTACAGTATTTTAGCCATATGTAGGTTCTTGGAATTTTTTTTAAATGTAGTGAACTGTCAGTAATTATGCCTTTGCCTATGAGTAGAAAATGAGAAATGAAAAGTGTCTTCAACAATGACAGAATCGCAGTAACTGACCTTATGGATGTACAGAGGTAGATAGTTTCAGGGTTTGCTAACTCATTGTTATAACAACTTTATCAAGGACCTTCTGTTATCCTATCATCAATTTGATGGCTATTAGTCCCCCTCTGATTAATTAAAGTCTATCTGTTAAGCATCTACAACATGCTGTGCACTTTTTGGTGTATTTTTTATTGCTGTAAAATATATGTAACACAAAAAATTAACCATTTAACCACTTTTAGGTATAAAATTCAGTGGCATAAACTACATTCACAATGTTGTGCAACCATCAGCACTATTAATTTCCATTTTTTGTATTAATCCGAACAAATTCAGTAATCATTAAGCAATAACTCCCTATTCCCTCTCTTCCACACCCTGGTAACCTCTAATCTACTTTCAATCTCTATGAATTTGCCTATTCTAGTTACTTCATATAAGTGAAATCAGACAATATTTGTTCTTTTGTGTCTGGCTTATTTCACTTAGTATAACTTCTTCAAGATTCATGCATGTTACAGCACGTATCAGAACTTTATTCCTTGAAATGGCTGAATAAATTTTCATTGTACGTGTGTACCAATTTTCTTTATCTGTTAATCTGTTTATGGACTTGGGTTGTTTTCACCTTTAGTTATTGTGGATAATGCTGAAATGAATATTGGCATATAAGTATCTGTTCTAATCCCTGTTTTCAATTCCTTTGACTACATACCCAGAAGTGGAATTGCTAGAACATATGGTTATTCTATTTTCAAATTTTTGAACAACTGCCATGCTTTTTGCCTTATCAGCTGCACTTCACTTTTCCACCAGCATGAACAAGGGTTCCAATTTATCCATATCTTGACCAACATTTACTTTTATTTTTTATAGTAGCTATCTAATGGATATGAAGTGGTATCTCACTTTGGTTTTTATTTTCATTTCCATAATGACCAGAGTTGTTGAGCATCTTTTCATGTGGTTATTGTCCTTTTGTATATCTTCTGTGGAGAAATATCTTTACAAGTCACTGGGTTATTTTTTAATTGCCAAATTTCTGTTGTTGCTATTGTTGAGTTGTAGTAGTTAATAAAATATTCTGGATATTAATCCCTTGTAAGTTATATGCTTTGCAAATATTTTCTTTGATTCCGTGTGTTATCATTTCACTCTTTTGAGTGTCATTTGAAGCACAAACATTTTAATTTTGATCAAATTCAATTGATTCATTTTTTTGTAGTGTTTCTGGTATTATATCCAACTATATATTATTTTAAGCACCAAAGATATAGAAGTAAAGAGAACAGCCAGAGCATTATGAAGTTACATTTTTGGGATTTTAAAAATGGTTGCACTGTTAGCCATATATTGATATGCCTAATATATTGATGATCTCAAAAAACTGCTTTTAGATTTATTTATCAATTCTACATTATCAGATATCTAAGTTTCTATTTTATAAAGTTATTTTAATTATTTTATTCCATCTACTTTTATCTGGCTTTGTTTTTTCTTTTCATAACAAGTGACATCTTGAAAATTTGGTTATTGTATTTTCATTTCCTCTTTCAAAAAATTTTAAGGCATTTAAGGCCACGATTCTGACTGGGGATGATATGTATTTGACTGAGAACCATACATCTTCCTATGTGAATTTCAATTTCATTAAACATTTATTGAACGTTGAGCTTTCATATATTTTAATAAACATTTTCTGAGGAATTGTATTTTTAACTAGACATGTAGAAGAAAGTACATTGCACCTAGCTTGGACACTGACTTAAACTAGTCCAGTATAGTAAAAATTTAAGTATTAGTTTCACTGTAGCCTGCTGAGCTGTAAAGAGAATAAACTTTGCAATGAACTAACAACTATAGTAATTATAGCTCTGCACCTAAAAATGATAGTTCTTTGAGACAATTTCCTCTTCCCTAGGAAGATGACATGATGTGATAAGCCATATCTATTTTGAGGCCATACTTATACAAAATGACAAATGCAGAGCACTCAGCAAAATGTACTTACTTCAGAGTAAGCACACTTAGGAAAATGCAACTTTGTATTTTCCAACTCTCCTTTATATCCTAGCAAGCCTTATTTCTTGATGCTAGGTAATCTTCTGTAAAGTAGGTATTTAGTAAGTAAGGGCAGATGTAGACTGTGTAAAAGGGAAATGGCCCATTATAAGAAGAGATCCTAACTAAAATATCTGGAAGAACTTCACACATCACAGGTTTAACCCTAGTAACTATGCACATTTGGCCTTGACCACAAACCAACTCAGAGGAACGTGGTTCTGAGGTGATCCTAGATACCATATTCATTCACAACAATGACTCTCAGCAAGTGTCCGGAATTTTTAAATCTGTGTGTTATTGGCAGGGCAGAAGGACAAGGATACTTATTGTTGATTGATACTTATTCCTTTATACTTATTCCAAGATTTTTTTTCTCATTCAATTTAACATAACATTAACGAAGGCAGTGATTTTTCTATCTTATACACATGATCTATTCCTGAGTTTTTACTGTGTCTGGGAGATAACAGGAGATGAATAAATGTTTGTTGAATGGATGCTAGTCATTTACCTAATACTAAATTTATTGAATAATTACTTAGTTTCTCCTGTCTTTGGAGATCTTGCAGTCAAGTTCAGAGAGAACATTTCACGTCTGAAAAAAGACACGTTACAAGTTAGTTCAAATTTAAGGAAATTAAGGAAGAGTTTTAACCATTGTTAATGGAGAATCAGAGTAGAATTTGATCAGCTGTGGGTATCTTTGTTTAGAAACAGATTGTTACCACAGAACGGGTTCTGTGAGACTATCGACTTTTAAAATTATTGATTTTACAGCACAAGTTATATATTAACCTTTTTAGCAAAACTTTTAACTTTTTTTTAACTTTCCTAGGTTTTTTGAATCATTTGTTTGCAGAATTAACAGATAAATATACTTTTTCTTGACTTGAGTATCACTTTTTTGTCATAAAATATTTAAATCCTAATAATATACATTTTTTGATATTTTCTTGAAAATACACAAAAGGTGGCTGCGTATCTCTTTGGTCTTGATGCAATAGACAACTGGGTTGAGCGTAGGAGGAACCAACAAGTAGACATAGCCCATGATAACATGAATCACAGGTGGGGCATGCTTCCCAAAGCGGTGAATGATGGACACTCCCAACATGGGGATGTAGACAAGCAGCACAGCACAGATGTGGGAAACACAGGTGTTGAGAGCCTTGACTTGTTCTTTCTGGGAGGCAATACCCAGAACTGTCATAAGGATCTTCAGATAAGAGAGCAGGATGAGCACAAAATCAAGCCCAAATGTGATGATAATGACAATGAGACCTAAGAAGCTGTTGATACGGTGGTCAGAGCAGGAAAGTTTAATAATATCTGGGTGCAGACAGTAGGAGTGGGAAAGCGCATTGGCTTCACAAAATTTGAGTTGCTTAATGAGGACTGGGGCTGGAATGAGGACAATGACAGCCCTCAACATAAATCCTATAGAAATTTTCACAACAGTAGCACTGTTCAAAATAGCAGTGTATCTGAGAGGATTGGATATAGCTATGTAGCGGTCAAAAGCCATGGACAGTAAGATACCCGACTCCATCATAGAGAAGATGTGGATAAAGTACATCTGGGCAAGGCATGCATCGAAGTGTATTTCACGAACATTGAACCAGAATATCTTAAGCAGTGTAGGCAAGGTGGTGGCACAGAGGCCCAGGTCACTGACTGCCAGCAGGGAAAGAAAGAGGTACATGGGTTCATGAAGTGATTGTTCCACCCATATTGCTACCAATATGGTGCTGTTGCCCAAAATGGCAATTAGGTATAAAGCACAGAAGAAGATGGAGATCTGAGGATGATAATTTTCCAAACCAGAGAAACCAGAAAGCAGTAAAGGTTGGAAATTACTGCTGTTGAAAAACCTCATAATAGATGAGTTGAAGTACTAAATTTTTATCCCTAAAATAACAAACAATAGATTGTTACATCATCATAATAATCAAAAACTTTATCTTATTTTTCTATAGTTGTTCTATCTACCTTATCTTGCTTATTTATAATCACATTTTATAATCAACTTATATATTATCTATAGTTGTTTACTGAGTCAGGCATTGGTTCTAGAAACATTGAGTAAAATACAAATAACAATTTTCATTTTTGGATATGTGATCTTTCTTAATAAACTTATCTTGCATAATAGACATATATCAGCCTACGTACTGAAGATACTGACAAAGAAACATTATTTGATTTATTCTTTTCTATATTTCTGTTGAATTATACATGAAGAAAAAAAACACTAATAAAAAGTCACTTAGCACAAACTCCAAAACAATATTGCTGAAATTCATCAATAAACAGAGAATATTAAAAAAAAAATCAGTGAACAAACTGCAGCCATACTTTCAAATACATAGTTTTTCTAATTGTATATTTAAAATATATTGTTCCTAGAAGATGGAAAACTAATCAATGTGGAGAAAAATAATTTAGAAGAAATATAAACAATTATATCATTTTATTGCATATATTTATCTATGTATAAAATCTTATTTCTTTGACAATATGAGCAAATTCTAAGTCATCAAATATGTTGTAAATATCCTATGATATTCATCATGACGGTACCATGACTAAATAATCTAATATTTTTATTTGTGGATAAAAATACATAAGGAAGAATACAATAAGAAATGGCCATATCTCCTTAGGGACACAAAATTACTTTTGAAAATTAAGAAAAATATATTTAAATTAATGGAAGAATATCACAATTCTGGAAGTTATGTTCATGTTCATGGATTGAAATGACTTTCTTTTTTAATTTTTTTTCCATATTCTAAACCACCTGATCAATTTTTTTGTTTTGTTTTATTTTGTATGTATGTTTGTCTCACTTACGTGAAAAATCTTAACCTTGCATGAAACTAAATATCCACCTTCTCCATATATATCTGCTGCACACTATGGCAAAGAAATCTCATTACCCGGAAAATTCATCAAACTCAGTCCTCAAAGCAAACCCACTGTTTTTAGTTTAGTTTAGTTTTTTTAATTTCGTGAAAATACTAATAAAAATTCTTACTTACCCTTAAAATTCTACCTTCATCCTTCTCTTATCTCTTGCTGATTGCTTTGGGGCCGACTTCAAAGAGCTAATAGAGGGAAAGAAAACGAACTACAACTTTAGTCCATCAATTCTACTGCCCACTCAAATCACTCAAACCAGTTTTTCTTCTCTGCTGGTGTATAAATGGCTAACTGAACAACTCCTAAACATAATTAAAAATTGATAGCATGACTGGGTAAATCTAAAATTCAATCTAAAATTATAAAAAATATTGCTGTATAATTTTGAAAAAAAAAGCTTAATGTAGGAGAACTATCTTTTCAATGTTAATTCATAATATAATACTTGAATAATAAGACAGCAGAATCTTGGACCAAAAATAAACAGAACAGATGGAACAAATTATTTATTCCTGAATCCAGCTGTAGTTGGAAATTGTAGAATAAGCTCATACATACTACAGTGAACATCAAAACCCAAATAAAGTAGAGAATAAGTGACAGCAGAAAATTTACCTAATATATGAATAAAATTCTTACAGTTTACACAGTTGGTCAAATGATTTTCAGATAAGGAGCTAAATTAAATATCAAATATAAATAATTAAAATATACTTGGAATACAACAACGAAAAACCATAAAAAATCATACAGAGGTATCTGACATAAAAAATAAAGAATCCACTGATAGAAATTTTATAGGTGGTTATTTCAGTTTAAGATGGGAAGAGATTAGTCATGTCGTAATCACCCTAGCCAATTTATAAATTTAATACAATAAAAACAAAAGAAGAAACAAATTTCTGCAGCATTTAAGAAGAATTTACTTTATCAATGATTTTTTTAAAAAAGATAAAACACTGTTACATTTTGACAGTGATAATTGTAAGTATAAACTCAAGGAGTGTACTCCAGTAACAATGACCATATAATCTGACACTAAATTGTTTTAAATTTTATGGGCCTAGTTAGTTTAAGGGGGTCTTTAGAGAAATGTAAAAGTACCTTAAGCAGTGTAATTTTCCATGTTTGTCTGAGGGCAATGAAAAGAACAGTGATGTTATGAGGAGGTCACTCTCTCAAATCATCTTTTAAGTAACGCTTAGCGGCAAGGGTCCTATGTGTTAGTATGTATTTATGACGGGTGTGTGTGTGTATGTGTGTGTTAGAGAGAGAGGGAGTTTATGCATCATTTAGTCAACAAAGTCTTTAAACAATCTCTCAGGGCCTGAATGTCACAAAGGAACCATGCCAAATGACTGAGGATTTATATAAATGTGATCCCCAATCCTCTGTTTCAAGTAATAATATGAAATAAATTTCCCAAGTGGGAAAGGTTATAATTGTTCTTTTGGAATGAGAGCTGCTCAAATTTTTCAAATTCCTAGAGTCTATATGTATATCAATACAGCAATTAAGATTGGTGTGCAGTATATTTTTATTACTGACTTGGAGATATAGAAGTTAATTTTAATATTGAACAGAAGAGCTAAATGGACATCTTTCTGAAATAAGTAATACCCAACTGACCCTTTCTCTCGTTTTAGGTAATTTATTCTGTCCTTAAAAAAAAGCAGTGACAATAAAAACAGCAACTCTCCTTTCAGTCTTTTTTTTCTATATCCCAGTGCCATCTTCAATTTCCGAGGAAAGAATCTAAATAGGCTTTGCCTTTTTTACGAGGAATTTTTGTCTCAACTCTGCCATCCAAACCATTCAAAGACCCTGCCTTCCTAAAGCCATGTAAAATGTTCTCCCAAACAAAAAATAGGAATCACCAATTTAGTAACACAAAGAACTTGCAAAAATAAATAAATTTAATTTTTCTAATTTTTTGTAAGTGACTTTTAAAATCCTACCTCAGATTCTTAGATTAAACCTCAACCTGTTTTAATTTTCAAAGAATTAATATAAAAGAATAGAATTATTGAATTAATAGAGAGAAACACAGAATGCTAAAATATGATAAATATAGAACAATTCAAAAAGAACAGAAAAATAAACATAGAACACAAAATGGTAGAAACAAATGCAAACACATGAACTGTTACTTTGAATGTAAAAGGCTACAATTATAAGTCTGCTTTTAAAAAATAACCATATACAGTTTACAAGATGCACAGGAATAGAAATGGCCAACATGTACTTGAAAATGTGCTCAACATCATTAACCATCAGGGAAACTCAAATCAAAACCACTATTAGTATCACCTCATACTTGTTAGCATAGCTATTATAGAAATGACAAGAGATAAGTACTGGTAAGAGTGTGGAGAAAAGCGAACACTTTTGGTGGAAATGTATATTGGTGCAGACATTATGGAAAACAGCACGGAGGCTCCTAAAGAAATTAAAAATAGAACTACCATATGATCCAGCAATTCCTCTTCTAGGTATATACTGAAAGGAAATAAAATCACAACTTTGTAAAGATCTGCACTCACATATTCTTTGCAGTATTACTCACAATAGCCAAGATATGAAAACAACCTAGGTGTCTACCAATGGTTGAATGGATAAAGAAACTGTAGTATATATGTACAATGGAATATTATTTAGCCTTAAAAAGGGAGGAGATCCTACCATCTGCCACAACATAGATGGATGTGAAGGACATTATGCTAAGAGAAATAAGCCAGACACAGAAAGAAAAATATTACATGATCTTATTCACATCTGGAATCTTACAAAAAGTCAAATATGTATATAGAGAAAATAAACCAGTGGTACCTGGGTTTGGGTAGAAAGGAAAAAATGAGATGTAGCTTAAAGGATAAAAAGTAGTGAATATGTAGGATGAACAAGTTGAAAGATCTAATGTACAGCATGAGGTATCCAAATTGCCCTTGCAGGCTATGCACTTCCAGAAAAAAAAAAAAAAATATTGCTGTTACCCGTGCTACTCTTGCTTTGGCTCTGCCGGTTTCCTGGGAACCAGGGAGGAATTAACAATTTACTTCACCAAAAGCTAAAATTAAATAAATAAGAAATACATATATACATACATGCATATATATGTTCAAAAATAAGAACACTGTAGCAACTTCAGAATAAATACTTTCTAAATGGACCTGCAATTGTTTAGAAAATCGATCACATGATTTGAAGTACATTCTCTGATATAATGCAGTTAAACTAGTTGTCAATGATGATATGATAGAATATTTGGAAATTAAACAACATATTCCTAAGTGATGCATGGCTCAAAGAAACACTGTCAGGAAGATGAGCGTGGGCTGGTGCAGGCTGTGTTCTGCAGAGGTGATGATCAGTAAAATTGTATTTCCCAGAAGAGCCACCAAGTGCACTACAAAGAAGGAAAGCTGAATCCAAAACTGCATAAGCTCTAGTCCAGGGATGCCAATTAGCATCACTGTTCTGGGGTCCAGATATGACACTGGTGCCATGGACAAGTTAGTGATGTTTTTCTTACCACTAATTCTCATACTCACAGAAAGAGAACGAGAATGTAAAATGAAAAGGACAAATATCACTTTCGCTCAGGCATATCGAGCATTGCAGAAGCAGGTTCGGTGCTTTGGATGCCTGTTTGACCAGATTGTCCAGAGGTTCTAGGCTATATGCCAGGATAGCAGTAAAAAACAACCACATAAAATCATTGCTAGAGCCATATACGACAGTGAGAAACAGGAAAGTTTCAGGATTTGTGACTATTGTGGAAATGGAAGTTCTGACTCTGAGCACACTGATCTTTGTACCATCCATGAGCCCTAGGCTGGGCTGTCTGAAAAACCATCATTAGGCTTTTCTTCTGTATTTACTTCTAGATGCCAGCCCAGTTTTTCTACAAATGCAAATTCCCCCGAGACCCTGGAGACACAGAAAAGATCCTGTTTCTGTTGTCCCATGTGAATTAGCACATAGTCCTAGGAGAGCCTTTCTCTCAAGCACGCTGCTCCTACTCCCAGGCAGCAGGTTATTTATCCCTGAGTCTTCAGCACTGATTCTCAAATGAGGTTTGGTAGGAGAGAATTTAGCTTTCTTGTCTTCACTCATTCCATCATCAAAATTTTGAATAAATCACTATCGACAGGACACTAAGTGTGGCCCTTAGAAGAGATTTGAAGAGGGTGGTCTGCCTTCAGAGGCAACCACGGATGGTTAGTTCTCTAAAGTTGCCATAATCAAACACCCTTTCAAGATTAAAAACAAAAACAAAAAGAAAAACTCAACAAAGTAGGAATAGAAGGAAACTTTCTTAAATGGAAACAGAGAATATATGAAAAAAAACACAGCTAATAACATACTTAATGATGAAAGACTAAAATGATTCTCCCTAAGATTATAAAGAAGACAAGGATGTCCTCTCTCATAGCTTCTATTCAAAATTTTAATGGTGGTTTCATCCAGCGAAATTAGGCAAGAAAAATAAATAAAGGGCATTAAGATTGCAAAGGAAGAAGAAAACTATATCTATTTGTAGACAGCATAATCTTTTGTGCAGAAAATCCTAATGAATCCACAAAAAATATCCACTACCACTAATGACAAATTCATTAAAATGTTAGGATACAAGACTAACACACAAAAATAAATTGTATTTCTATAGGCTAGGAATGAGGAATTTGAAATTAAATTAAGAAAAAAATTTCACGTATAATAGCATCAAAATATACAATCAGTAGGAAAAACTACTAAAATAAGTACAAGATTTGTACATTAAAATATATAAAATTTTATTAGAAGAAATTTAAAAAGACCTAAATAATTGGAAAGACATTCATGTTTATGGATTAGAAGAGCTAATATTGTTAAAATAGCAATAATCCCCAAATTTATCTACAGATACAAGGTAATCTCTACCAATATCCCAGATGTTTGATTTTTCTTTCCCAGAAAGTAACACGTGAATTTTAAAATTCATTTGGAAATACAAGAGACTCAGAATAACTCATACAATTTTAAAAAATAAAAACAATGTTGGGGGACTTACATTTCCTGATTTCAAAACTTACTACAAAGCTGCAATAATCAAGATAATGTGGTACTGGCATAAGGGTAGACACACAAATCAATGGAATATAAATAAGAGCCACTAAATAACAACTACATCCATGGTAATATAATTTTTTTTTTTATTTTCACTGATTAATTAATTAATTAATTCATAAAAACATAATGATTGTAAGTATTTCTGGGGAACATGCAAGATTTTGATACAGGCATACAACGTGTTATAAGCAAATCCAGATAATAAGGATATCCATCACCTCTCAAACATGGGATGGTGCTGCCCACTTGCTAGATGCCTGTGGACCATCACGTGATGCCCCCAAAATGCTGAAGGATCTAGAAGCCTTGTTAGTAAAAAGCCACATGACTCACTGTGGTGAGAAAGGTTGATAAGCAGGGACAACAGGGAGTGTGCTGCTGTTACAGGCTATGAAATTGGCCATGGAAGCACAGATAGCGGCTGAGGTAAATGTGGAAGAGTTGGAGGAAGAATTACAGTTAGAAAGGAATATGTGTTAGTGTCTGGTTTGGTGGATAAGTTTAAAACTCAAGAGGCTCAGTTGGAAACCTTAGCTTGCCATTTCCTACAGCCATGAAAGAGAACGCTGCGCCAGCTGAAAGTGTGGGCTGTCCTTGCCAAACCAGACTGGGATGCAAATACCGGGAATGACCTGGTGAATCAGATGACCACATAGAGCTTATTTCAGAGGAGGAGGATAATTAGCCTTCCCTTTTGAAAGCAAAACTGTTCATGTAGCAGAAAGCAAAAGCCCAACGCATGCAGACATCAGCAGAATTATTGTACACAGCAAAATCTTTTGATCGCCTGCCAAGAGAAAGCTTAGCCACGTGGATGATGCAGGCTATGGACACTAGTGGGGATAGCATCTCCCTAGCAGGGAGTGAAGCTGAAAAATGGAGGCAAAGGGTCCCCCAGGAGTGTCATAGACCTCGCATATCCCTCTGAGCCCCCTTGTGGGAAAAGATGTATATGATAGGAGGGAACCTGATCTTGGAAAACCTAAAAAGGAAAGAGACAGCGTCCAATTGGTTATTTTAAAAAAATGGGATAAAGAGAAAATAAAAGACTCCTAGGAAAAAAAAAAGGTCAAAGGGCCCAGTTAGGATCATAGAAAAAAAATGTGGTATAACCTGATTTCAGGAGGGATAAACAAAAAGAGACTAGGGATGAGGCCAAAGTCCCCTCCACTTGAGAGCAGTAAGGGGCGACCAGACACTCCAGGTGGAAGTCAATATTTAATATTATGCTAACCTCTGAAGATTTGTTATTGCTACAGCAACACCTCGATGCTTTGTGCAACCTTCTCCAATCCAGATGTGCCATCAACCCACAAGAGCTACAAGGCCCAGAACCAGCTGTAAAGTTCCTAGGGATCACTTGGTGAGGTAAGACATGCCTTATTTCAGGTGCAGCCATTGAAAAAATACAATTTTCCATGCCTAAAACAGTTACAAAGTTTCCTAGGTCTTTGGGGATATTAGTGGGCTTTTATTCCACATTTAGCTCAATGTTTGAGTCCCCTATACCCACTAGTAAAGAAGGCATCTAAGTTGGTGCTGGAATAAAAAACAAGAGGAAGCATTTAAAAAGGCTAAAATATTAATGGCTGAGGCACAAGCCTTATGTTCTCCCCTTCCAGAGATACCGATATCTTTAGATATGACCATAAGCCCTGAGGGGACCAGTTGGGCCCTCTGTTAAGTCCCACATGGAAAACCAGTTCCCCTAGGATTTTGTTCACAACTATGGAAGGGTGCTGAAACCTGCTACTCCCCACTTGAACAACAGGTCCTGAGGGTGTACAAGGCCTTGCAACCAGCTGAACTCATAACAGCTGCTTTGCTGGTGACAGTGAGAACAGTTCTCCTTATCAAGGGCTAGATGGGAGGGTTGTTCTTCAGGCCTGCCTCAGCTGTTGCCCAGGCCTCTGCTTTACAAAGGTGGCACGCATACCTGCAACAACATAATTCCCTCTCCACGAGTCCCTTGGGGAATGAACTGCATGCTATTTTAGCACCAGTACTCTATGAGACCAATGCTGCCCCTATTATGGAGCCCCCACAGGGGATGCCTCCAATGGTACATAAAGACACAACCCCCATTCCTGAAAATGCCTGGTACAAAAACGTGTTGAGCCGAGGTAACCCTTATGTATGCACAGCAGTAGCTGTACAACCACAGACAGATATCATCTGTTTTGAGATGGGGATGTAGCAAAGCAGTCAATAGGCAGAACTCTGAGCTGCCTAGTTGGTTTGTATCCATGAGCCATGGCCTATAGTTCTATGTACAGATAGTTGGGCAGAATTTAAAAGTCTTACAACTTGGTTTTCTCAGTGGGCCCAAGATAACTGACATATGCTTAAGGATCCTCATGGACAGCTGCCATGTGGAAAGACATTTAGGAGAGGCTACAAGAACCCACTGTGAGCCTCATTGTGTATCATGTTTCAAGTTGCCTGTCAGATCCATACTCTGGCAATATGGAGGCTGACACCCTAGCAAAAATTAGAACACTAGTTCATTTGCAATCAACTGAGCTAGCTGATTGGGTACCTAAACATAATGGGCATTACAGTGCACAAATGGGCTGGCAAATAGCAAAGGAAACAGGATTGTCTCTCCACTATGCAGATTTAGTGTCAGCAGTAACAAACTGTTTAGTTTGTTCCCACCTGTGCCCCCACCATATACCACATACACAGGGACACATACATAAGACAGCTACTCCTGTGAGAGACTTACAAGTAGACTGTGTTGGACCCCTGCCAATAAACTTGGGACAAAAATACACACTAACATGTGTGGATACTGCCATGGGATTGTTGTAGGCTTTTTGCAAAAGGGCGAAGCAAACAGCCACCATTAAGGGCTTAAAACGACTCAGTGTTATGTATGGGTACCCTCGACACATTGATAGTGACTAAAGCATGCATTTCACTAGACATGATGTCCACAACTGGACATTCTCATCAACTAATCTAATGTCCATGTCCACTAGTGACTACTTATCACTTTATGGTGTTTTACTTTTTCTTGTGTTTTACCTGTATGATCTTTCCATTTTTTTATTCACAGTTCCTAAAACATGATTTGCTATAGAGTAACTGCTCAGTAAATATTTGTTGAATGGAGTAAAAGTATGCCTATGGACAGAATCTCCTACTGAAAATTAATAGATAAGTGACTTATGGGTCCCTGTGATACTATGAGATGACATAAGAATCATCTTGTGGTATTTCTAATTACAATAATTTGGTAAGTTGTAACTAATTTTATGATTCTGTTCCTAGTGAAATTAAATACTCCAAATTGTTTTTAACAACAGGTAATTAAAGGTCCTTCTGAAAAAATCACCATACTTTTTGGCATCTGGTTGTGATCATATTGCCGTAGCAACTTTATTTTCAGAAGAACTGACAGAAAGCAAAGGGATAAAAAAATGCCTCTTATCAATACTTCTCGCCCCTTCCCTGTCACCTTCTTGCTACTGGGAATCCCAGGACTAGAGCACCTGCACGCCTGGATTGGGATCCCCTTCTGCTGCATGTACATGGTGGCCATGGTGGGGAATGTGACCATCCTGGTCATGGTGAGGGCAGAGCGAAGCCTCCAGGAGCCTATGTTCCTGTTTCTGTGCATACTCTCGGTCACCGACCTGGTCCTCTCCACATCTACACTGCCCCGCATGCTCTGCCTCTTCTGGCTCGGAGCCCGTGACATCACCTTTGGTGCTTACCTAACCCAAATGTTCTTCATCCACATCTTTAGTGCCATGGAGGCAGTTTCTTCCTGGCCATGGCCATTGACCATTATGTGGCCATCTATGACCCACTGTGCCATCCCACTGTGCCGTACCACTGTTCTCACCCACAGTCGCATCACCATAATGGATATCATTGTGGTGTGCTGGGGGGTAGGGTTTTTTTCTCCACATCCCATCCTGCTCAAACAGCTGCCCTACTGTAGAACATGAATCATTGCCCACGCCTACTGTGAGTTCATGGCTGTGGTGAAGCTGGTATGTGTGGACACAGAAGCCACCATGCGTTACAGCCTCAGTGTGGCTTCTGTCATTGGTTAATGTGATGCTGTTCTCATTGCTGTAACATATGCCTTCATCCTATGCTCTGTATTCCACCTGCCATCCCAAGAAGCTAGCTTTAAGACTTTGGGCACATGCAGCTCCCATGTCTGTGTCATACTAGTCTTCTATTTCACAGCTGGCTTTTCCATTTTCACTTGGAAAAAACATGACAGCACATGTTCATATTTTTATTGCAAATATTTACCTTTTGCTTCCTTCTTTTCTAAATCCCATTGTGTATGGAGTAAAAACCAAGAAAATACAGGAGTATGTTTTGAAGATGCTAAAGGTGAAAGCTGCTTGATTTTGGTTGGAAAAATTGAAGAGATGTCTCATGATAAATAGAAATACAAAAATATTTGAGGAAAAATAACTAACTGTTCTCACTCCAACATGCTAAATTGCATTACCGCTTGAAAATTCTGTTTCTTACCAGATATCTAAAACATATATGAATTCTAAATCAACAAATTATTCTAGCTTTTTCTTTTAGTCAATGTTGGTGAACGAGTTGTTAATCTCCCTGTAACTATGTATCTTTTGGAGTTGGTTATAATTAGGAATGAGCTATAAGTGAAAGAAAGAAAAATCTAAGTAGATACTTTAGAAAAAAAGGGCTCTGTGGAGAATTATATGCTGTATAATATAGAATAGGAAGTTTGAAAGAGTTTTTATTGTTGTATGTGTATGTGATTTTATAGAACAAGTAATAAATCTTGTACTTTTCCTCTAATTGAATCAAATTAAAAACTCCAGATAATGTGTAGCACTAATAATATATAATGATTAAAATTACAAATAAGAACTGCATTTTTGTCCACAAATTGTGGACTAGAAGCAGCCCATGAGCACATTGCTCTCAAGGAAAGGAGCGTAAACTGTAGGCAGATGCCTATCTACAGTTAGCTTTTCTAAGAAAGAGCATTATGAAATCACAGAGAAACGATGCAGGAAACTCAGATTGAAGGAGGTGACCAGGTTATACATTTTACAAGACTGTAGGGATCTGTGGGGAGGCTACACACAGGGAAGATTAAGAGGATAGAGTGCTGGGATGCCGTGTTCACCCCACAGGCCCTGTGGCCGAGTTGTGAGAGGGCTCCCTCCACCACCATAGGCCTCTGACTGGGTGGACCAGGGAGCTGCCTATAGTCTGTAAAAAGTCCTTGCAACAGAGAACTAGTGCAGTAAGGATCTGATGGCAGCCAATCCCAGGATTCTGAAGTTAACGCCATCCTGTGCTCTCAGGTGCACAGCGCCAGGTCTGCACCAGACTGAGCTTTGTAGCAGTAGCCATCACATCACTTGTTCTGGGTTGGGGAGGAAGCGGACTAAGGAGAGGCTACTCTGAGCTGTACCATGTGACTGGAAGCCAAGTGCTCCTCCCCTCCAGCATGGTGGGATATGAGGAGAGAAATTGCCTTGAGCACTATAGGCCCTGACCTGGGAAGCTCTGGGTGAGTGCCTCAGCAGGACCTGGAGTGGTGGGGAGAACTCCATGATTCCTGGGACACTGAAATCGACCCTGCCCATGTGATTGGCAACCACAGTCCTGAGCCTGTGGAATAGCCTGCCACCTGTGCAGATCTGTCTCCATCCCCCAGATTGGAACAGCCAGCCACCTCTGTAGCCCTGTTGCTGTGCCCCAGGTAGAAACAGCCAGCTGCCTGTGCAGCCTTGCCCACATGGCCCTGCTTCTGGATCTAAGGCCCTGCTTCTGGCTCTTTCCCAGTCCTGGTTCTAAGTCTCTTGTGCTAGAGCCCAAGCCTCTACCCCCGTGGCCCCTGTGATTCAAGCACTGAATCTGGACCCTAACACCCACCCCTGAGCCTCCACCACTGCTGCAGGGCCAGCAGAACTACCCCAAGGTCCATTGCCCTGCCAGGGACACCCAGCCTTGAGCCACCATTACAACTGGACCTGGTTTGAGCAAGTGCCCACAGCCTGGGAACCCATAACTACTGCCTATATTTCTTAACCCAGCTGCCACTGTCACCTTTGCAAGGAGACTCTAGGCAGAGCAATACCCACAATGCCAGCCTCCATGGAGAGGGTCTCACCCAGCCCCCAACTCAAACTTCCTACAATGATTTGGGGAACAACCCAATACCCAGCACAAAAATCATTCAGCACAGGCTTGTACTATGGCAATCACAGGTGAACAGGACAAATAAGAACAGCTGCACTACAGGCTTTTAGTGCACATGACCCTTGTCATGTCAACATTTCAAAATAGGAAAAAAGCACCATCTAGGGACCCCCCATTCTTCTAATTAAGTAGGAGCATTACCAGCAAAGAACAGGTGCCCCTCAAACCTATTAGCCCTGACACAAGGGAGATGAGACCAGCAAAAGAACCCTTGAAACATGAAAAAACAGAACAGTTTAACAATCCCAAGGGATCACAATGGCGCTATACCAGTGGACTCCAACCACAAGGAAATTTCCAAAATGACAGAAATAGAATTCACAATATGGATGACCAGAATTGAAAAGAAAGTTGAAAACCAACAAAAAGAAGATAAAAAATTCAGAAAATTAATGAAAAAGTCACTAAAGAGAGGATATAAGAAAGGATGTAATAGAACTTAAAAAAATGTAAGAGTCATTTAGGGAATTTCAAGACATAGCAGAAAGCTTCAGCAACAGACTAAACCAAGGAGAGAAAAGAATCTCAGGGATTGAAGACAAGGCCCTTGAGATAACCCAGTCATTCAAAGAGGCAGAGAAGGGAATAAAAAAGGCTGAGCAATCACATAGAGATATGGGACTATACAAAGCAGACTAACATACAAATTGTAGGTATCCCCAAGGGAGAAGAAGAAAGAGCTAAAAGCGTGGAAAATCTATTCAAGGGAATTATTGAGGAAAACTTCCCTGGTATTATCAGAGGTCCAGATGTCCAGATACAAGATGGTGATCGAATACTAGGAAGATTCATAGCAAATAGGATGTCTCAAAGACACATAGTAATCAACCTGGCCAAAGTCAAAATGAAGGACAAAATTCTACAAGCTGCAAGATGTAACCTACAAAGGAAAACCCAGCAGGCTAACTGAAAACTTCTCAGCAGAAACCATAAAAGCCAGAAGGGAGTGGGGCCCCATCTTCAATCTTCTTAAACAGAACAACTGCTAGCCTAGAATTTTGTACCCTGCAAAACTAAGTTTCACATTGACAGAGAAATTAAGTCTTTTTCAGAGAAGTATACACTGAGGGAATTTGTCATGACCATACCTGCCCTGCAAAAAATATTCAGAACTACATTATACATGAATCAAGATAATAGATATCCAACAGTGTAAAATCACCCAAAAAAGACAAAGTTGACAACTCCTATAAAACAATAGCACAAGAGGGAAAACAAAGCAGTAAATTAATACCCAACATGATGAACAGAACAGCATCCCACTTGTCAATTCTATCACTCAATATGAATGATTTAAATGCTCCACACAAAAGACATAGGCTGGCTGAATGCATGAAAAAATAAAACCCAACTATCTGTTGTCTCCAGAAAACATATATAACCCACAAGGACACAAACAGTCTCAAAGTGAAAGGATGGAAAAAAAGATACTCCGTGCAAGCAGAAACCAAAATAGAACAGGAGTAGACATTCTTGTGTCAGATAAAATTGACTTTAAATCAACAATGGTAAACAAAGACAAAGATGGTCATTACATAATGGTAAAGGGAGCAATTCACCAAGACGACATAACAATCCTAAATATATATACACCTAACATAGGATCTCCCAGATAAATAAAGCAAGTTCTACTGGAGCTAAGCAAGGAAATACATAGTAGCATTGTAATTACTGGGGACTTCAACACCCCACTGTCAGAGCTGGACAAATCTTCAAAGAAGAAAATCAATAAAGAAACACTGGACTAAAATGGGACTTTAAAAAAATGGACCTAACAGATATTTACAGAACATTCTACCCAAAAACTACTAAATATACATTTAGTATATTCTCATTAGCATATGAGGCATGGACATTCTCTAAGGTTGATCATATCTTAGGCCACTAAACATGTCTCAACAAATTCAAAAAAAATGAAATCATACCTTCTCAGACCACAGTGGAATAAAATTAGAAATCAATTCCAAGACAACCACTCAAACCTACACACAGTCATGGAAATTAAGCAACCTCCTGTTGAACAATTATTGGGTCAATAATGAAATTAAGATGGAAATCAAAAGATTTCTTGAACTGAATGACAAGCGTGACACAAGCTATCCAAATCTATGGGATGCAGCAAAAGAATTCCTCATGGGAAAATTCAGTCT
Organism: Daubentonia madagascariensis; assembly: GCA_023783475.1. Taxonomy (NCBI): domain Eukaryota; kingdom Metazoa; phylum Chordata; class Mammalia; order Primates; family Daubentoniidae; genus Daubentonia; species Daubentonia madagascariensis. Next base: position 391,480 of record JAKFHU010002465.1, on the reverse strand, counting down.
TAAACGCCCACATCAAAAAGACAGAAAGATCACAAATTAACAACCTAATGTCACATCCCAAGGAAATAGAAAAGGAAGAGCAAATCAAACCCAAAGCAGGCAGAAGAAAACAATAACAGAACTAAATGAAATGGAAAATGAAAAAATAATACAAAAGATCAATGAAACAAAAAAGTTGGTTCTTTGAAAAAATAAACAAAATCAATAGCTCTCTTGCTAGATTAACCAGGAATAGAAGAGAAATGACCCAAATAAGCTCAATCAGACATGAAAAAGGAGATATTACGACTGACAGCACAGAAACACAAAACATAATTCATGAATACTATAAAAATCTCTACACACATAAACTAGAAAACAAAGAGGAAATGGACAAATTCCTGGAAACACACAGTCTCTCAAGACTCAATTAGGAAGAAATAAAAATCCTGAACAGACCAATAATAAGCAGCAAGATTGAAGCAATAATAAAAATCTCCCAACAACAACAACAACAAAAAGCCCTGGACCAGATGGATTCACAGCCAAATTCTACCAGACCTACAAAGAAGAGCTGGTATGCATACTACACAAAGTATTACATAACATCGACGAGGAGGGAATCCTCCCCAACTCATTCAATGAAGCCAGTATCACTTTGATACCAAAGCCAGGAAAGGACACAACAAAAAAAGAAAAATACAGACCAATATCTTTTATGAATATAGATGCAAAAATCCTCAATGAAATACTAGCAAACTGAATCCAGCAACACATCAAAAAAATGATTTACCATGATTAAGTGGACTTCAGCCCAGGGATACAAGGATGGTTCAACAACACACATAAACCAATAAATGTGATTCACCACACAAACAAAAGCAAAATAAAGAGCATATGATCATCTCAATAAATTCAGAAAAAGCATTCAACAAAATCCAGCACCCTTTCATGATAAATACCTGCAACAAACTAGGTATAAAAGAAACATTCCCAAAAATTATAAAAGGCATATATGACAAACCCACAGCCAACATCATACTGAATGGGTAAAAGTTGTAAGCATTCCCCCTAAGAACTGGAAGAAGACAAGGGTGCCTCACTGTCACCACTTCTATTCAACATAGTACTGGAAGTCCTAGCCAGAGCAATCAGGCGAGAGAAAGAAATAAAGGGTATACAGATCAGGAAATAGGACATTCAAGTATCGCTTTTTGCTGTAAATATGATCTTGTATCTAGAAAATCCCAAAGACTCCACCAAGAGACTTCTGTATGAGATAAATAAATTCAGCAAAGTCTCAGGTTATAAAATCAATGTACACAAATCAGCAGCATTTCTATATACCAATAACAGTTAAGCTAAGAATTAAATTCAAGAGTCAATACCATTCAAAATAGCTACAAAGAAAATAAAATACTTAGGAATATATACATCCAAGAAGATGAAAGATCTCTACAATCAGAATTACAAAACACTAAGAAATCACAGATGACCCAAACAAATGAAAAAACATATCATGCTCATGGATCAGTGGAGTAAATATTGTTAAAATGTCCATACTGCCCAAAGTGATATACAGATCCAATGCAATCTCCATCAAAATACCAACATCATATTTCCCAGATCTAGAAAAATAATTATATGCTTTGTTTGGAACCAGAAAAGAGCCTGAATAGCCAAAGAAATCTTAAGCAAAAAGAACAAATCTGGAGGCATCACATTACCAGACTTCAGACTATAAGGCTATACTAATCAAAAAAGCATGGTACTGCCACAAAAACAGAGACATAGACCAAAGGAACTGAACAGAAAACGCAGATATAAAACCGTTTACCTACAACTAACTATTCTTCGACAAAGCAGATAACCACCTATAAGGGGCGAAAGAAGCCCTTTTTAATAAATGGTGCTGGGAAAATTGGATAGCCACATGCAGAAGAATGAAACATGACCCCAACCCCTATTTCTCACCACTTACACAAAATTAATTAAGATTGGTAAAAGACTTACATGTAAGGCACAAAACCATAAAAATTCTAGGAGAAAATGTAGGAAAAACACTCCTAGATGTCGGCTCATGCAAAGAATTTATGATTAAGACCACAAAGGCAATTACAGCAACAACAAAAATAAATAAATGGGACTTAAATAAATTAAAAATCTTCTGCACATCAAAGGAGGTAATAAACAGAGCAAATAGAAAACCTACAGAATGGGAGAAAATATTCACAAACTATACATCTGATAAATGGCTAATGTCCAGAATCTACAAAGAACTCAAGCAAATCAGCAAGAAAAAATCAAACAATTGCATTAAAAAGGAGGCAAAAGATATGAACAGAAGCTTTTTAAAAGAAGATAGACAAATGACCAACAAACATGAAAAAATGCTCAACATCACTAATAGTCAGGGAAATACAAATTAAAACTACAATGATATATCACCTTACCCAGTTAGAATGGCTTTTATTAAAAAGTCCAGAAACAATAGATGCTGGCAGGCATGGATGCAGAGAGAAAGGAACATTTATACACGGTTGGTGGGACTGCAAATTAGTACAACCTCTGTGGAAAATAGTACGGAGATTCCTCAAAGAACTAAAAGTAAACCTACCACTTGATCCAGCAATCCTACTACTGGGTATTTACCCAAAGAAAAATAAGTCATTTTGTCAAAATGACACCTGCACTTGAATGTTTATTGCAGCACAATTCACAATTGCAAAGATGTGGAATCAACCTAAGTGCCCATCAATTTATGAGTGGATTAACAAATTGTGGTATATGTATACCATGGAGTACTACTCAGCCATAAAAAGGAAAAATTAATGCCTTTTGCAACAATTTGGATGGGACTGGAGATCATTATCCTATGTGAAGTATCTCGAGGATGAATAAACAAACACCACATATACTCTCTTATTATTTTGGAACTAACCGATGGGTGCACATTTGCATAGAGGGAAGTAAAACTCATTGGAAAACAAGCAGAGGAGAGGGGAAAAGAGGCGAGGGGTAAAAACCTACCTAATCTGTACAATGAACATGCTTTCTTACACCTCCAGCTAAGAAACAAAACAAAAAAAAATCACGCTAGACTCAAGAACTTGAATAGATGGAGACTTTTCAGATGAACATTGGGTTAATATTTACTTAAAATATATATTTAATATATGAAATGGAGTAAACATTAACAAAATATGTACTATTTTGTGAGAGACTTTGTTATTTTTTAGTTCAGTAGTACTCTCTTATTCACAGTTTCACTTACTGTGGTTTCAGTTACCTACAATCAACCACAATTTGAAAATTGGAGAGTATAGTACTCTGAGATATTTTGAGAGAAAGAGAGAGAGACACATCCACATAACTTTTATTACAGTACATTTTTATAATTGTTTTATTTTATTATCAATTATTACTGCTAACCTCTTAATGTGCCTAATTTATAAATTAAACTTTATCAATGGTATGCATATATAAAAATATCATACTATATATAGGGTTTGGTATTATCTGTGGTTTCAGGCATCCACTGGGGGCCTTGGGACATATTCCCTGTAGATTAGGGGGGACTACTGTACAGGGTCATTTTTTAATTTGTATATGTCCTGTGCTAATAATGGGGTTCAAGGCACATCAGCAACTTAAGTAATTTTTCATAATTAAAGCTCAGCCATCCCACTATTTTCTGGCACAGACACATATCTCTTGACCTTCAATGACTGGTTCACAGGTATTAGCCTGACTTCATGGAAATGCAGCATTTGTTGTTTTTTTGTAGCAGTTAATCATATAGGAACTTAAGGTAGAATAACCAGTGGCACAGTATGTACCTGAAAATCACGGTATCTTTTCATTATAAAGAAATTGGAGACATAATTGAGGCTTAGCTTATCTCATAGTCTTTGTTTTTATTTATTTTAAAGAGAAATGATTTGTTCAACTAATGTAGAGATTTTATATGTCAGTGTGTATCACAACTAGAACTTAGGAGATATAAATATTTTGCCTCAGTAACAATTTACCCCTTGGATATTTAGAATATATATATTTGGATATATAAATTATTTTAATTTGGGAAAAATTATAAAATGAAGGAAAAGGAGCAGAGAAAGAAAATTATGGTGGTTAGCTAAAAATCTACATACCAATTTTCCATTCTATTAGAATATTCTTTTTAAAGTAAGCATTAAAACTACAGCTATTGTCTTAATTTAAGGACACTAGTCTTTAATTAAAACTATTTAAAACTGGTATCTTAAGTTTGAAGGGAAATGTTACATGTCAAATTTTATTGGCCTTATACAATATAGATTATTTTAAAAATATTATCTTCACAATAATGGTGCCTATAGTTTTCTAGTTATATAATACATATTTTAAAAAATTATATAATACATATTTTAAAAATACATTTTAAAAATTATATAACACATATTTTAAAAATACATTTTAAAAAATCAGATAAATTAGAAAGAAGAAATTCAAAACTCTCTTCTATCAAAACACATGTGCAAACACACATAATGGGTATTTTGATAGTGTTCTTTTAAAGACTTTAAGGACCTTTCTCCAAATCCCAGTGTCGCTTCTATCTCTAAAGAAAAGACAATAAATTATATTTATCCTTAACTCTGCCATCTAAACTAGTCTAAAGCCCTCTCATTGTAAGATGATTTAAAGTGTTCATCAAACAAAAGGGAGGAAACTAACTTTAGTAATATAAATAACTTGCAGAAATAAATTCTTATTTTTCATGAATTACTTCTGCAGTCTTAATTTAAACTTGGTTGGTCATCAAAATGTTTTTATTTTAAGGGAAACCACTAACAAATATTAGATAATATAATGACTAAATGAATAAAGGCAAACCTAGAATGATAAAAATAATAAATCTAGAATATACCAAAAGAAACCCCCAAAAAGTAACATATAATTCACAACTCAAAATAAAGTAGTGGAAGGACATCCAAGCCTATGAATAATTACTTTGAGTGTAAAAGACTATAGTTATAAATCTGGTTAAAAAGAGCATATAGAGATGTAGGAAGTAAAAAACGGAAAGAAACTAATACTATACCAATTTTATTCAAAGAAAAATCTTGCATAGCTTCATTAGTAACAGACAAAATACTATTTAAGTTGATAGTATTACAAGAGAAGCAATGGTTTTTCAAGCAAGAAAAAGTCATAAAATGTTTTAACTAGTATGAAACTGATAATCACCTCAAAACATTAAAAAATTATGCAGATGTGGGTCACCTAAATGAGAACAAAAGAAACTATTTATTCAGAGCTTGCACTAGCAGGGTATTGGCCACTATCATTTGCCCTTGTCATACACTCACAGGCTGCCAGAGTAGTGGGGAAGCGTTATAGAGAATAAACCGGGAAGGCTTCAGGTATTCTCTGAGTGGAGGTTATTGACATGAGGAAGCTGGAAATAGGCTAACTATAAGTGGGAAAGCTGGCGAGTATTGACCAGGTTCTGTCTATTTTGGATTAATTGCTCTAGACAATATCATGTTGTGAGGAATTTCCCCCTTTTCACACTCTGCATGCAATCTTGCCAAAACATCACCCAAATAAAGCTTGTGTGTGCTACTGCTACCTCATAGTCATATATTTTTACTTCCTCAGCCTTCAAAACCTTCAGACCCTCTACAGTGTCATAATGAAAATTAAATCTGTAGCTATTTGTCTATTAAATTTCTCTGATAAGAGAGCATAAAAAATTTTCTTTGTTATCATCTCAAACATTACAGTCAAGAATAGGTCACTACGTTAAGCCCCCAAGATGGCAAGAAGAATAGAGCTACATTTGTCTGATGTATTTACATTTTAAAGAAGAATGATAAGGCCCAAGAACTTAAAGCCATCCCCAGGTTTTAAAAGTCAAGAGACTTGATGCTATATGACTCCTGAAGAGATTGCATTTATATTCCAAAAGGTTAGAAGGAGACCTTTCTGGTGGGGCACAGGTGGGGGTGTGACTTCTTCCTTTCCCTTGGTAAACAGAGAAAAATCATTTTTTCACATCCCTTGCCTATGGGCTGTCTAGCTGCTTGTGTAAAACAGTTGACTTGGCTCTCACATCACTTGGTGTAAAGACTAGGGTAAAGGGGAGCTAATGCACTTATTATTTACTGTGAGGTATTTAATAAAAATCTATCCTTCATATGTCTCTGTTCCAGAACACCTGGTATGCACATTTGAAGTAAAATTAATAAAGTTGATCTTACCCAAAAGAGTATGTTCACATGATCTCATACCCAAGAGGGTATAATCAGATGAGAGAGAAAAGGGAATTTAGGCCCCATGTAAGAATCTGGACTTGTATTTGATGCCTGCTAAAGCAGAGAGTGATGACTTGAAGACAAGGAATAGCAACGAACTTTTGAAGATGCAGTATCGGAAGGAATAAGTTGGAAAGTTATGAGATAGTAGATGGAGAATGTATGACCTAAACTTGATGTTATGGAAGGGTTTAAGTTATGACCAATGATAACATTTAGGGCACAGAATGGGAAATACGACCAGCAGCAGGATAGGGGATAGGCTCTTTCGAGGAGAGAAGTTCAAGGAATTGAAAAAACAGGTAAGAATAATATTGAAGGAAGATAAAATGAGCCAGCAACTAACATCCACAAGGAATATGTGATGCTTAATAACTCAGATCTGGGAGATTAGCAGGTGTAAAATCATGAAAATAATGGTACCTTCTTTATAGGTCTTGAGGCAGTGGCATGCCATCTGTAACCTTAAAATCAGCAGAAAATTGAGAAGGTATGGGCAAGAAGGATGGCAATAGCATTAGAAGCAGAAGCATAAACATGAAACAATCTTAAATAAGCAGTAAAAATATCCAGAATGGTTGAGACTCATGGAAACACAAAGATAAGCTATACAGCAGAAAATGATGCCAGAGGGGGTGTGGGGACCAGATTATAAAGGTACTTGTTGATCATTTTGGATATTGTTCATTATAATCCATGGAATTAAGCATTCTGTAAAGAAAGAGTATAGACTTCAATTCTGCATACATCATTTTTGAATCTTAATGATATAGTGGTTAAGTAAATGAAATATGGAGCCAGAAATATCTGGATTCAGATGCTGACATCATCTTTTATTAGCTGTAAAATTTTGTGTCAATTTTTCAGTTTATCAGTCTTTCTGTTTTCTCATCTGCTTAGTGGTAATTTTTTTTCCAAAGGCTGTTTTGAAGATCAAATGAGAGAGGGGATTTTAAGCACTAAACCTAGGGCCTAGCAAATGAAGGTCTATTGCTGCATAAATATTATCCTTTTCCTTTGTTCTATGGTTTTATAATATTTTCCTGATATATTCAGCAAATATATTAATATTTCATACCAAAGCACCCAGCAGACCTTTGTAAAAACATCTTTGTTTATTACGTTATGGAATAGTTCATAATAATTACTCCACCTATAGGTCTTTAGTTTGGGAAAAGTCCTCTTCTTTGAAAAGACCAGTGATTCTCTTGCCACCTACAACTTTTAATCAAGTGGAATTTGGAGTCGTTTGTAAGTCCAGCTCATGTTCACCCAGCACACTTCTTTGTATCTGCTCCTTACGGAGGGTGGCTCTCTGATGACTGTCCACTTTAAATTTCGGTGAGTTAAGGTAGAGATACAGGACAGGAAAAGAAAGGAGAGGGCTACATTCAAACATCTGCATTTATAGAATTATGACAACCTCAAAAAGGTAATTTTCATCTCTTTTAATGTGAATAATGAACATTGAGATCATGGATATATACTAAGAAGGAGATATGCACTCTTTCTCTCATAACTGATGTAATTTTAGTGACCTATTGCTTAGCTAAAGTATAAGGAACAAAGGGTCAAAAATACTCCAAATTAGAATTAAAATAACATTAAAGCTGCTTGACTAGAACAGGCCATGGGGCCAGAGACAGCTATGAGCAAAGAACAAATTTTTTTTTCATTCAGCATTAGAGGTTGATCAGTCATTACTTTTGTGGGAGGAAAAATATTTATGAGTAAGGTAAAAATGTGTGCCTACTTGTTGAATTGGTCAAGTGGGCAAGAACGAGTCATAGCCAACCTTTTCTCTCTACTTCTTTCCTTTTCAAAACAACCCAGCTCAATACATTCTCTTAGTGACATCAACTATTATTATTTTTGGCTTAATCTTCAAACTAGCTAATCTGTAGAGATAAGAAGAAGTAGAAAGTATGAAAAGACTATTAAACTGAAACTTTTCTGACATATAGATTTCTCTTGAATGGATTTTCTGAAAGAAGAGTGTTTATATCTCCCCATCTATCACTTCCACACCCATAGCTTGATTTCTGGCCTGAAGTGTAGAAAGACTAACAATTTGGAGGAAAAAATCAGGGTGTGTTTTAATAGGTATAACAGAGTATTTTGCTTATGTTCTTAAATCTAAGCTTATTTAAATGTATCTGTGGATATTGAATGCACGTATTTGAACATCGATGTGGTATGCCTGAAGAAGCCTTTACATAGTATTAGAAGAAATTAAAAAGTCCCTGTGTGCTGGGATATCTGGATATACTATACCACAATTTAAGAAATTATGCATGTGAGAAAACTTCAGATATGCGTAGGTCTTCTCTGAAAGAATATGTTAATTTAAAGAAAAAAAGTTCTGGGAGCCACAAAGAAGTGTGAATGACTTTATGTTTTTCTGGGAATGGAGATCTGGGTAATCAAGATCTTCAAACCCTTAGAAAACATAGTAATTGACTTAGAATCAGCCTTCCATGAGCTGCTCTATCTCCCATTCTTACTGGCCTGTCTTACAATCATGACAAAGCAAAGGAGTGGTAAAGATCTGCCAAAGAGTGGAAATCCTTTTATTTCACTATAGGAAGAGGTTGCAGGGGCACTTCTCTTGTCTTAACTCTGATATCTATGCATCTTGTGTGAACCTAAATAAATACTAGAAATAGCATTGCATTTACAAAGGTGTTTAGAAGCATCACAGAACAGTAGTTCAGAACTTGGCTTTAGAGTCACACGGCCTTGCAGCTAATTGCATTTTCCATAGTTTCTACAATGAGGAAAATTTATTCTTATGAATGAGACAGATGTCACAGAAATATATTGGTGAATATAATGTTTCACAATTTGATAAGTCTATCAAAAGAAATGTAAAAAAAAATCTAATGAGAGACCAGAAAATAAGCTGCAAATTTCTGCCTGAAGTAATCCAGCAACGAGTCCTAGAGGAGATTACTTTTGACCTAGACACCGCAAAATAAGCAGTATTTTTCAAAAGGGAAATTAAAAAAGAAAAAAGGCTGGCAGTTGGGGGGGAACTAAAATGAGAAGGACATGTGAAAATGTCACAATTTTACAAAGAAAGAAGCATGGTGCATTCAGGGAATAGTCAGAAGTTTGGTGTGATCTTGTGATGGGGATAAAAAAAACCCAGCTGGTGAGAAGGCTGGAAGGAATGGTGTATTTCGTTATCTAAAATGAAAGTCTGACTATAGCACGCATTTGCTTAGACACTTTACTAGATCCACATTACCTACAGAATGACCAAATTCCAATACTTGATTTACTAAACTCTTGCTCTGTGTAAGGTAATCCTCCAAGTTGTTAACATGTTTTAATTAACTTAGTCCTCTCGGCAACCTTTTGTTTCTCCCACTTTACAGTCTAAAAACCAGAGGAATGAGATCTAGTTAGTATGTATAGGGCAAGTTAATCCTTATTATGGACATAAATGCATTTAATAAAAGAACATAAGAAGAGACTATGATGGGAAAGGGAGGAAAAAACAAAAAACAGGTAATAGCATTACTGGTGATAACTGATAAATTTTAAGGCATATTGAACTTGATTTGTTCTGAGCCAAATGTAACAAGTGAAAATATTATTTACATAATCATATTATAAAGTTGAGGTCAGACTGGGAAAATTTCCAAATAACTGTGGGAGTAGTTCTAATCAAATGTCTAATCAGTTTAATTCACCCCAAAATACTTAAAAAATGTAAGTCATATCAGTCTAATGGGACACTTGGCCAGACTTTCTAAATTACAGTGGAGTACACAGGGTTTATTATTTTCAATTTCACTATTATTAAATTCAACATATCTGTTACCAGTTAATGAAGAGTATACAGAGTATGTTGTTAAAGGGATAAACCAAATTTTCCAGGAGCATGAAAAGGAGCCCGTTGATTTCAAAATTATATTTCAATTGCTTTGATGTAGATGTAGAATATATATCTATAAAATCAGCAGACAATACTGATTAAATTCAAGATATGAACAGTGATAAATGCTTAATAATGAAAACACATGATAATGATTATTTTAAAGTATTTTCTAAAATAATACAGTATCACTTAACAAGTTAAGATGCAGTCTATGTAAGCATTTGCTTAAAATCATCTTGAGAAAGCTGACTTTAAAAATTAAGCAAAATATTGGTACATTATAGCTGACTATACACTTACCACATGTAACAAAAATTATGAGTTTGGCAAAATGAAAACAGCTGAATATTGCAGTCATGAAGAGTTATGATAGAATTTTTTGCATCTCAGCCACATTTCCTATAATGCCATTGCATTGTCTATAACACTCTAGGTTTCTATTTCCTAATTGGTAAAATTGGGAAAACAATACTTAGCTTGGATTGCTTTTCCAGCTAAATATTAATATATACATAGCCTCTAGGACAATATCTTTTTCATGTTAGGAGCAACAAAGTATTATTTTTCTTTCTTACTTCACATAAAAAAATGATAGTGGCCGGGCATAGTGGCTCACGTCTGTAATCGTAGCACTTTGGGAGGCCGAGGCAGGAGGGCCACTTGAGGTCAGGAGTTTGAGATCAGCCTGAGCAAGAGCGAGACCCCGTTTCTACAAAAAATAGAAAAATAAGGCAGGCATGGTGGCACACACCTATAATCCCAGCTACTCAGGAAGCTAAGGATTGGGTAAGCCCAGGAGTTTGAAGTTGCAGTGAGCTATGATGACGCCACTTCACTCTAGCCCAGGAGACAAAATGAGACTGTCTGAAAAAGAAAAAGAAAAAAGAAATATATATATATATATAAACTGAATTCACACTTATAGAAGAAATGAATAACTATATCTGCAAGTACTCAGACATCAGCTAGAGAATTGTATTTCAGGATGACCTTAAGAGGGAAATTGGGATAGATGAATTCTAAGATTTCTTTCATTTATAAAGTGTGATGTTTCTATCAAAAGCTAATTGGGTTTATGACTAAAACAAATTGTAAATTCAAAAGTAGAATTATATTTTTATTGTGCATAGATGGCCAAGCAATATTTTAAAACAATTTTATGAGATTCATGACTTAATTTGCAATTAGTACTTTGTATATGATAATATAGTTTTTGCCTTGTGTCTCTAGCATTTTTCACTTTAAATTACATCCTTGAAAGTGTTCTAATTTGATGTTTTGAGAACTTCCAGATTCGTTTTCTGTTTGTTTTCAGATTTGGCTCTAATGATCTTGGTGGAAAACTTTGGCCCTAGAAAGGAAAAAAAAATCCATCCACAAAAGACAGAGGGCAGTAGCACTATGGGACCAGCCAATAAGTCTCAATTATCTTCAAACACATTCTTGCTGCTGGGCATCCCAGGACTAGAGCACCTGCACGCCTGGATTGGGATCCCCTTCTGCTCCATGTACGTGGTGGCTGTGGTGGGGAATGTGACCATCCTGGCCGTGGTGAGGGCAGAGCGAAGCCTTCATGAGCCTATGTTCCTGTTTCTGTGCATGCTCTCGGTCACCGACCTGGGCCTCTCCACATCTACACTGCCCCGCATGCTCTGCCTCTTCTGGCTCAGAGCCCATGACATTGCCTTTGAAGCTTGCCTGGCCCAAATGTTCTTCATCCACAGCTTTACTGCCATGGAGTCGGGTTTCTTCCTGGCCATGGCCATTGACCGTTATGTGGCCATCTGTGACCCACTGCGTCATGCCACCATTCTCACCCACACCCGCATTGCCAAAATGGGTGCTGCTGTGGTACTCAGGGGAGTGGCCTTCTTTTCTCCACATCCCATCTTGCTCAAGCAGCTGCCCTACTGCAGAACTCGAGTCATTGTCCACACCTACTGTGAGTTCATGGCTGTGGTGAAGCTGGCATGTGTGGACACAGGAGCCACTAAGCGCTACAGCCTCAGTGTGGCCTCTGTCATTGGTTCCTGTGATGGATTTTTCATTGCTGTCTCTTATGTCCTAATCCTCCGTGCAGTCTTTCGTCTTCCATCACGGGAAGCAAGTCTTAAGGCTCTAGGCACATGTGGCTCCCATGTCTGTGTTATCCTCCTTTTCTACTCCACAGCTGTCTTTACCTTCCTGACCCACCGCTTTGGCCACAATGTGGCTCCCCAAATTCATATCTTCATTGCCATTATGTATCTTCTGGTACCACCCTTTCTTAACCCCATTGTTTATGGTATTAGGACCAAGAAAATTCGAGACCATGTCATTAATTCTCTAAGGGTGAAAGTTGCCTGATTATGCTGATATTGTTTGCAGAGATGGTAACAGAATCAGAAGGGAACAGAGCAAATGACTGATCCCTTTCTCATTACTGACATTATTTTTTCTCCCACAGAAATCAAATATTTTATCAAATTTTCACAGGGAAGAATGACCATATGATTTCTCAACTCTAGTGGAACTAGTAGGTGCAATATATTTTGTGTGCACCTTGGCTTTAGGGAGCTTACTCAGAACTTGAAGAATGGGAAAAGAATTTCCTTCTGCTCCTTCCTGCTACAGACCCTTGGTATAACTGGGAATAGTATTTTACTTTCAAATAAGAAGTGATTTAAAAGGAGAAGAAATCCATGAAAATCTCAAAAAAAATCCCATGAAGAATTTGCTACTAAAAAATTAATAATTACTGTTAATGATCACTGCCACAGAAGAGGCAATATAACTGGCTTAATCTCCTCTGAATACATCAAATAATCTTGTGTGCATTCGCAAGAATTGACACGCAGGACAAGGTGTCAAATAGCAAATGTAGAATAGTTCAACATTCAAAAACCAAGTCAATACATCTTTAAATACCCTATTGTTCGTAGAATATTCTCTCTCCACCAAAAGTAACTTGTGCCTGTTATTGGTTTGTTACCTAAACTAGTATAGGACCTCTTTAAACCTTCATCACTGAGTCTCCTGAAAGCAAGAATAACTTTATACTTGATACTACATACTTGGGAGTTTGTTCAGAGTTTATTCAGGGCTCTGGGCTTGATTCAAATATATGGTCTAGCAGGAGGATCGCTTGAGCCCAGTTCAATATGGGGGTGAGGGGAAACTTCCCTTTTCCCCAAAAATTTTGCTGAAAAATCAACTTACAATTCAAGAAGATTAATAAAAGGAAGAGGTTTATTTACTGTGCACAAGGGGAGAATCACTGAGTGATTACCCAATATCCCAATGGGATTCAGATATTTTTATACCTGTCTTTTAGAGGGGAAAGGGAGATGAGGAGTATAGGTAATTCTGCTTAGGGGCAATAAATGGTTGCTGGGAGGATGAATAGGTACTTGGGAGAATGAATAGTGGTGGGGGAAGCAGATTGATGTGCAAATTAACCTGGGAGACAGGTATTACCTTTAAAATGATTTGAGCCAAGTCTGGGTACGCTCTTGATTTCTTTCCTGCAATATATTGAGATAATAGGAAAGAAAAGGGAAATCCATTGTTCTTTTGATAGATCTGTCTGGATATGAAGAGAGAGGGTAAGCCCCTTTCAAGGGCCTGCTAATTTAAGGGCCTTTAATTCAAAATACTCTTTACACCAAAAAGTCATATTTTGGAGTGAAATTGTTGGGTAGATAGCTAGGGACCTCCAGCCCCTCCTGGGGACAAGTGGGCAACTGCCACACCCTGGGGAGGAAATAACACCCCATGAATCTGCCAATCAGATCTTAGCCCACCAACTGCAAAAGAATGCAGAGGGTTGTCTAGCCCATGAGCCAAGCAGCATAGGTATAATAGAGTTTGCAAAGTGACCTAGAACAACCAGCTTTCAGAAGGGCTCACAGGAAATCCACATGCGTGGTAAGACTCAGCTCATATAACTCCCAACTGTCCATCAGAGTGGTTCCATGATGGCATCTGAACCATGGGGAAGTGCCTATCTAGACCCTATAAAACAAGACCCACACTATAACCAAGCTCTCTTTTGCTACGACAATGGATCTGGGTCTGGTCATCATCTGCATCATATGTAGCTTGCTCTATAAACCTATATCTTGCTCTTTCTCTATAATCCTATCTTCCTCTCCTCAATAAACCTCATTTTCATGCTTACCTTGTTTTCAGTGTGTCTGGTCATTCTTTGGCCAAGAGCATGCCAAGAACCGACATTTCAGACTGCACCCCAACAAAATTTCCTGAGCTCCTTCAGATACTGCAGTGAACTTTATGATCCTGCCACTGCATTCCAGCCTGGAGGGCAGAGCAAGACCTCATCTCTTAAAAAAAGAAATGCTGGTCTTCAAGTATTACATGCTATCACCTTTTGTTAAAGGAGAAAGTCTATTATTACAAATAATTTAAATTTTGGAGTGATTAAGCTACTAGCAATACTAAAAATAAAATTGTTAAAGAGAATATAAATGTTTTTACTGACTGGAAAAATATGAACATTTGCACCTTAAAAATGTGACTCCTTCCTTTGTAACAGAGGGAATAGCATGGAAAAAAAAAAAACAAAAAAAAAGTTCTCTCTGAAACTCCCCCCACTCTTTTTGGGAACTAGAGCCTGCATCCCTGCTTCAGGCCAGTGGTTGGGTTCAGGGGAACCATCCTGGCAGAGGTCCAAGGTGGCAGAAGTCCCGGGAAGTCCTAGCAGGTGTCCTGGCCGGTGGGAGGCTCCAGCAGATTCTGGAGATGAAAGGATCAGAACCATCAACTGTAGTTGAACAGCAATTGCCTGAAGCTGAATGGCCTCCCTTTAAAAACTCTGTATTCTTGCTTATTATTGGGACAATGGCATTTTTCAGACAATAGTCTCTATCCTCCTCTTTTGCCAGAAAATTAATAAACTTTGCTTTCCTTCTCCTCAAACCACTTGTTCTCATTCTTCTGATGCCACCTCAAAGACAAGTGCCAAGTTTTTGGTAACATCTTCAATTCTTGCTTCACACAAAGTGGGAATTATTCCAGAGCTACTCAGTAAATACAGTTGAAATTTCATTGAATTGATGTTTTCTTTTTACTGATATACAATTTGTAAAATATTTTCACCTTCTTTCTTTTCTCACTATTTGCTATTTTAATCTAGAGGCTTCTTAAAGGTAAATATGTGAGCTTCCTTTCTATGTACAGGGGTCTTAAAAGTTGCCATACATAGGGAAAATGGGAAATTGTAGCTAAATGTACCTTTATTGATAAAATATTCATTACAAAATTTTACAAAATTTTTCCTTTGTATGGATACTTTTGGGACATCCTGTATATCCCTCTCTCCTAAACTTTATTATAGCTCAAAATTACCATTGTTGAAGTTTTTATCATTTCCCACAAGGTCTACTCAACTGTTTCCACTGAAGTTTTCAAGGCATTAGCTTTTAAATACACTATTGCTCATAGAATATTTTATGTCTACCAAGGGTAAATTGTGCTTACTATTTTTTATTACTACCAGTGCATCCCTTACATTAAGATGATAATTATCTTCCTAAAAATTAAAAAAAAAACATATAAAACAAAAACTAAAATCCTTGATGTATCAGACCCATGCAGGATACAGGAGGGCAAAGCAAAGCTTTATGAGTTATCTTTTCTTGTTTCTCTTAATGTTTCTCTTCCACATCCCTTGCACTCTTTGTCCTATCCATTAAGACTTATATCTGCATTCAAATAATAGATTTCTTCAAATCTTCATGACTTAGCTTAAAGTTTTCTTTCTGTCCCGTACTCTTTCTTACCTGGAAAGAACTAGTTACACTTCAAGATACAACTCTTATTTAAATTCCCCCACCTTGTTTGAAAGATTACTTCCTCAAGAAATACTAATAAAATCTCTTCTTATTACAGTTGTAAAAAATGGAATGATAAATTTTACCTTAATATTATTCCTATTTTTGCCAATTAAACTATTAGTATAGTGAGAGGTTAAGTGAATAAGCCCCAAAGACAGAGTGCCTGGGTTCATTATTCATCTTTGTCACTTACTATCTGCATATTCATAGGCAAGTTGCTGAAACTTTCTGGGCCTTGCTGTCACAGTTAATAAAATAAAGAGCATAAAATTTCCTTCCCCTAGAATTTTAAGTATTAAATAAGTAAAAGCACATAAGACACTTACAACAATGCCACACTGTAAGCCTTTAATAAGTAAACATTAGTTAAGAATATGATTATCATAACAAATATAATTTTGCATATTTATTATATACCAGACATTGTGATTGATATATATATTAATATATATGCAATTTAAATTATATAATTATCACAGTGATCAGCACAGTAGGTGTTAGTCTCTGAATTTACAGCTGAGGAATTTGGACTCAGAGAGATTAAATAATTTACCCACGGTCACATATTAATTAAGTGGTACAGTCTGGATTTAAACAAAAATGAAAATACTTATTTCCATATTTTGGGACCACCTTTATTTATATTTTATCCCTAACATCTCTCAGTGTTCAATGCAAGCATGTATTCAGGTAATGCTTTATGAAGGAATGAATGAAGCCGTAAGATGTTTAGAGTCACTCGTCATATATTTTAGAACCCCCAATCAGGTGATAGTTGTAATTAAGATGTGTGAATTAAACCATAAGAATATTTTAGAATAATTTTTCTTAATATAATGGAGAAATGACAATGACAGTAGGGACAGATATCTTCCAGGCTAAAGTGAAAAGAATCCCCTAGGGAAACATAGAACTTTCAGACTTATGCCATTATGTTGGATGTTTCCTGAAGATGAATGGCAAACCATGGACCCTTAGGTTATATATTTTTTATTATTTGGAGATAACATTAATCATGGAGTTTAATTATATTTCCTGACATGTATCAAGGTTGTTTATATATTAGGTTTGGAAATATGAACTATGGAGTTAGCACTTACACATTATCTACCAATGGATATCAAATTGGAAATGTTCAACAATAACAACAAAACTAAATTCTCAGAAATCTTTCATAAAATTCTAGCTAAGAGGAAGATATGCAGCTTTTTCATACAACAAATATTTGTTTATTGAGTGACTAAAATGTGCCATATTGTGCTAGACTCTGAGGAAACCTGAGCAAAAGAGAAGTCCATGCCTCAGAGAGCTTACCTTCATGTAGAGATGACCTAGTATAATCAAGTGATATTCAAATGTGTAATTACACTGAATATCACCCACTATCAATGAGAAATGTGAGTTTCCATAGGTGCACATAATAACACGGGCTTGTGATGTATTCTGGGGGAATCAAGAAAATCTTCCTTTAAAATGATATTTAATTGAGTGGTAAATGAGAGTTAACTAGCTGAGTAAAGAAAGAGAGGTCATGAAAATGGGGTGGTGATGTTACAGGGAGAGAGAACAGGATGTATGAATACCCGTGAGTCTCAAGATAGGATGGGGTTTCAAACCTCAAAGAACAGAAGGAAGTCTACTTTGTGGGCTGGAGTACAGAGAGTGGACTGAAGATGGCCTGAATAAGGCTGTAAAAGTAGCATGCAGGGGTGGAAGGACATGCTAAGGGTTCTCGATTTCATTCTAGTAATAAGAGAAAGACAATGGAAGCTTTATGCACAAGGATGATATGACCAGGTTGTGTTTTAAAAAGATATTAATCATCCTTAAAAAAGAAGGAGATCCTGTCTTTTGTGAAAACATGTATGAACCTGAAGAACATTATGCTAAGTCAAATAAAGCAGACACAGAAAAAAAATACTGATGTGATCTTACTTATATATGGAATCTAAAAAAAATTTGAATACACTGCAACAGAGAGTAGATAGGTAGTTACCAGGGGTGGGGACAGGAGGAATAGGGAGATATAGGACAAAGGGTACAAGATTGCAGGTGTGTAGGATAAGTAAGTCTAGAGATCTCATATACAGCTTGAGGACTATACAGGCAGTCACCAGGTTAGGAAAAAGATACATTCCTGAGAATGTCTGTAGGTCAGATTTATAGGTAACTGGGATCCCTGATGAACAGCGTACATTCAGTAATAACAATACTACAGTGTTTCATGTGTGGTAATAATAATACAGTATAATACAATAATAATAATAATACCCTTCACTGTAACAATAAATTACAGAAACTATTGTTATTTTAATTCCTAGGCCAATAGGATTGTTATGCTTATTTTCATCTTTTAACCAAATCAATAATAATTTTTCCATTTCAATAATTAATCCACTACACTGCTTAGTAATAATTGAAGCTCTCATTGGAGCACTTCCTTTCACGTGTTCCATTGTTCTCACTTTATCCTTTATAATTGTTCTGATATTTCAGTGACTGAAGCCCAGTGTTTTCCCATTGAAGGATGGTGTCTGGCCTTTCTTCAAACACTTAATTATCTTTACTTTCATTTCCATTGTAATCAACTTTCTCTCGGCTGCAGACTCACTTGGACTTGCAGTGGACTTTCAGTTTGGGAACATGGTCATAAGGGGGAACACAGATTCGCAAAATCGAATAAAAAGTAAAGGTGAAAGTGATGCTGTGCTTAAGCAACCGTAGAAACAATGAGACCAGCCACTGGCGTGAAGATGCTGCGCCAATAAGCTGCTCGTGCCATGCAGGTTTGTTTACATGCACAGAAGAAACTATTTTCCAAATTACTAATTAAATGTTTTAATTATAAATTACCCTTATGATCCTTTGGAGCCTGTTTGTAAGTACAGAACACTGTAAGTAGGGTGGTCTGTAGCCCCGGGACTGCCTGCAGTTAATAATATGATACTATGTAATGGAAATTTGCTAAGACAGTAGATTTTAGGTGCTCTTACCACAAATAAAAAAATGTGAGCTAATGGATATGTTAATTTGCTTGAATGTAGTAAGTATTTCACTGTGTATATCGAAACATCACGTTGTACACCTTAACTATACACAATAAAAATATGTGGCCTATCCATAAAAAATAGATTATCGTAGCTGCAATGTGCTTAATGGGATTGAGACAAAGAATGGAAGGAGTGAGCGCCGTAGACCTTGTAAAAAGCTATGAAAGTTTAATGGGTCGATAGGATGATAACTTGATTCAGGTTGGCAGCAGTCACGATGGGAAGAATTAAACTGATTTGAGTGCCCTGAATGTACTTGAGGGTGTGGGGCTTGATGAAGACTTTGATAAACTCACAGGTTCCATGTCTGTCACCTGTTCTTAGAGTCCAGAGTGGATGAGTGATGAAAAATCACATGTGCTCGCATGTGTATGTGAGTGTGTGTATCTGGGCACGTTTAATCATACATAAATATTTGAGGGCCTACAGTTTTCAAGGCACTGGGTAAACAATGGTGAACAAACAGAGCCCCAATCACTATCTTCAGCATATTTACATTTCACCATTTTCTCTAACAGAAGAGTTCTCAACATTTTCCGCCCCTCCTTTATGTCTACTCTTAAGTCTAGCTTATTTCTGCTGAGTCTTTCTGAAACTCACTGTCTCCTCAACCTAGTATTGCACAATAATTTTTTTGTAGAACTCCTTTTTTACTCTTATTTCCATTTCCCTCTCTGTTCCTTTTTATATATCTTATTTACCAAACGATGGTCTTAATTTAGTCCATTGATATTTTATTTAGTACATATGTTTTCCAGCTTTTTGTAGATCCTCATCCTGTCTGAGAAATCAAGACTCTAATATCAGTATAGATTTTACTTATGGAACCTGCAAGGATACCAGAAATGGAAAAAAAATATTGATTTTGAAGCAAACTACAGAAATCTGTATGTAATTGTAGCCACATGCAACTCCACCTTGACTGTAATCTCTCCTTTACTCCAGACTTTCTTTAATATCCATCCTAAATTATTTCTTAGGCCCTACTCCTTTCTCTAGGGTTGCTAAACCATCCCATTCCACCTCCTGCAACACACCAACCACCAACAGTTTCACAATGCTCCTCCTAAACGTCTGCTCTATCCGCATGTGTTACCCTCAATGATTGACTCTAGGATTTGTTCCCCAGACTATTCAAGCTAAGAAAAACACGTTAGCTGACAGAGAGGCTACTAAGGACCCAGGAGGGCTGGGGAAACCAGCATAAATCTGCCTCAAGCTCACACACTCCAACTTACTTTGGAGATAAACAGATCTTCCTTATATCTCAAGTGGACTTTGCTAGTCCCAGGGCCGTTGTGACCAGATTCACATCTGTTTGAAGGTACTACTCCTGGAAAAGGGAAAAAAGAGGGAGGGGGAAAAGACTAGAAAATTCTGAGATGCAAAAAGTCATGTAGGAAAAAGAGATTCTCAAATATTTTCAACAAAATACCATAATCACTGACCCTTATAAGGCAACAGTTGGATTCTGCAATTTTTAGAATGACCAATGACATTCTTTAGCAAATAATGAATTTCTAATTTTTATGCCTGGATTGATGTTGCCTTTACTTATAGCTTATGTTTATGTAGTTGTTGCTGGCAATTGTTCCTGATACCTCAGACAAAACTTTACCATGTTGCTTAAAGTTCCAATAATTTCCTAATGTTATCACCACATAGAGAATTTTTATCTACAGTATTCCTAATAGATGATCATTCAGTTTCTACCTGAAAATTTCTACCTATAGTGAGCTTCTTGTTTCACAGGGCTGTCTTTTCTGTTTGGAAGCAGTTCTTTACGATAGGATCTTTTCCTCTAGTGAACTAAAATATATATTTTAAAATTTTTGGCTAACCTTTATTTGGCTAGGTACCTACCTCTGTTGACACTAAATATTTTTTCCCTTTGACACGTAATGAATGTAAAAATATTTGAGGACAAAATTACCAGCAACATCAAATATTCCTTCTTATGGTATGTAATTTAAGGCTTTTTGTTTTCCTAGTCACAGATCTTTCCAAGAAACAAACAAAACAAAATGAACATTATTTTTTGCATTTCTCACTGGAACTTTGTCCTTTATAGAAAAGTAAGAAAATGTGCATTTCTAAAGTGCCAAAACATTCAAAAGAATTATGTTAAGAGTATGTATGTATTCTACAATACCGGAATTTAATGATAGATTTAGTCCTCACTACAAACTTTGCAAGATACGCCCCATTTCCTTTTTTGAGAGGCTCAAGGCTTAAATAACTTGGTCAAAGTCGCATAGAATAAGTGGCAGGGCTGAGGCTGTGTCCCAGACATGTGTTATCCCAAAGACCCTACTATTTTCACTGCACCAAGTTACCCTCCAGGAGACCTGCCCATTATTCGTCTGTGGTGTGCCTTTTACCAAATGCAGTAGAGATATGAAATACTTATATCTGAATAACTCAATTGATGATATATAAATGCTACAGAAGTATTTTATCATATATGACACCCTATTTTGGGTTCTTAACATGTTTAGAGTAAGGTAATTAAAAAACTCCATTCACAGTTTATATAATCTAAGCCTAATTCTGTTTTTATTTTTGTTTTAAAGGTTAAGATTATAGCTGAAATAAAAACATATAATTACTTAGAAGGAATTTAAAAATAGTGCATTGGTATTAAAAATAAACTGTCTGGGGGATGTTCATGATTGTAGCTCTGACTTGGGCAGTGCATAGGCAATATATGTAACCAAAGTGTTTGTACCCCCATAATATTCTGAAATAAAAAGAAAATTAAAAAAAACTGTGACCATATTAAATTAGGATTTGGGATTAAATTGATACAGATATAAGTTAAAAGACAAATAATTATAGTTCATCAACTAAACAAACTGATAGACAATATTAATATTACAATACTTTTATTTTTAAGCAACTTTGTAGTACACTTTTTCATCCTTTAAGCTTTTATTGAAATTTCCTTCTTTCTGTGATAGTTTTTTATAAATAGAGAGTTGGAATGTTTCTAACAAAATCTGGAGTCTAAACCTTCCACATGCCCAAGGTGCAACTGTTTTGAAATTTAATTACAATTGTATTATTAACAAAAGATAATAGTTCCATGGACTTAATTTTGTATTTATGATATATGTGTTTGGCTTATGATTTTAATATGCTGAGTAAGTATATTCTTTAATCTGTGATTTTCATCAAATAATTTGCAAATTTGTAAATATGTATTTCTATTCAGAATAGTTATAATAAATATTATAAAGTCTTATTTCTATAGAAATACATGTTACCATTAACTCCCAAACTATCTCCCCATAAAAAACACACAAATACACATATGTACAGAAAACCATTTATTTACTTTTAACCATATCCACTCCCCAACCAGGCTCTATTGAGTAATCTGGGAACTTAATGCTAAATTATTACCTATTGAGGCATTTTGGATTCCACTTTTGTCATCCAAAACATCTGTTATTGCTACAGAATACCATCATGCTTTTCAGGTATAAGATCAGCAGATTTCCCAAATCCTTTATCAAAATCATGAATTTGTAGCTAAGCATTCCAAGGAAGAATCCCAAAGTACCAAGACCAATACCACAAACTGAGGACCCTGGTATAGTTAAATTTAGCTTCTTTATCTGGAGTGAAAACTGCCTTCTGGCTTGTTCATACTCCCAACCTCTTCCTGTAATGTTGAAAACATTGTCCTGCCATGTTCTAGTGTCTAGGAAAAAAAATTCTAGAGAATTGCAAAATTGAATATTAAACAGGATCAGAGCCACAGGAGAATCTAATGGAGTTGATATGTCTTTACTGAGAATTTAACCTTGAGACTGCTTCTCTCTCTTGCAGAGGAAATAGTTTAGCATCATCTCCCTCCCCACCCCAAGTAGCTGAAGCATTCATTTGATCATTAGTTTACATAATATAATCCTGATTATTACCTTAAACTACTGTAATGACCAGCTTTCTGTAGGTTGTAAATGATGCAGTGATTTCAACATGTCCCTTGTTCTTTTTCCCTAGGAATCAAACCTTGAAGATCTGAGGTTAGGGATGTCCTCTTGCAACAATTCCATCCCTCAGCCCTTGGTATTTGTCCTGGCTGGAATTCCTGGCCTGGAATCTTTCCACAGCTGGTTCGCTGTGCCTTTTTTCATGGTATTTGTCATTACAGTCATTTGCAATGTCACCATCTTATGTATTATCCAGCTGGAGAAGAGTCTTCATGAACCCATGTTTCTCTTCCTTGCCATGCTATCAGTCATTGACCTGTGCCTGGTCAGTGTTACTGTGCCCCGTATGCTGGGTATCTTCTGGATGAATGCCAAGGAAATCAGCTTCAATGCCTGCCTCACACAGATGTTTTTCATCCCTTCCTTTTATGTCATGGAGTCTGGGATTCTCCTGGCCATGGCTTTTGACAGATTTGTGGCTATCTGGTACCCTCTGAGATATACAACCATCCTTTCCAATAACATGCTTATGAAGATGGCACTGGCTATCCTGGCAAGGACAGTGGCAGTGCTGACTCCAGCACCCATCCTGGCACAAAGACTGGAAAGCTTCCAAACCCACGTAATTGCTTACTCCTATTGTGCGTACATGGCTGTGGTACTCACAGCCTGTGGCGACATCTCTGACCACATTGTCTATGGAGTCATGGTTATTGTAGCATCTGTGGGATTTGATTTGTTTTTTATCATTCTGTCATATGGATTTATCCTCCATGCTGTCTTTCAGATACCATCTTGGGATGCACGGGGCAAAGCTCTCAGCACATGTGGCTCTCATCTTTGTGTCATTGGTCTCTTTTATTCTCCTGTTGTCTTCTCTGTTCTGGCCCAGATTATAGGTTACTATATGGCTCCCCATCTGCAGATCATAATTGACAATCTTTACTTCCTGGTGCCTCCCATGGTCAACCCCTTAATTTATGGGGCCCGGACCAAGCAAATGCGGGAGTGGGTGCTGCGGCTCCTCCACTGTCATGGGGACTGAGGTAGATACCTTCGATGGACAGGACACTTGGGCATGTGGAAGTCAAGTTAGTGTGGAGTTAGAGATAATTTCTGCCAGGTTCAGGGCTTCATGGGGAAAGGAATAACCAAGGCAAAAGAAGAACTCAGTCAGTGTGGGAATGTAACTGGGAAATGTTCTTTCAATCAGGGGGCAACTGTTTTGAAACCCTCATAACCCTCCCCAAATGCTTACACAAGTAATAAAATAGCAAAATATTTTATTGTTAATTTCATTATTTTTCAAATTAAATCACATCATGTAAATTGGAAGCACATTTTCAAATGAGGTAAAAATGCAATTTAGGCATATATATTCAAGACGTATGGGCAAGAATAATTGTACAAAAATTTGTGATGATTTAATTTTATCTCTTCCATACTTACATTTTAGCTATTTTGCTGGGACAGAAAATATATTATAGAGAATAATCCTAACAGATATAAATATACATAAATATCCATGAACATATAAACAAGTTATGAGCTTCCTTTATTTGTCTAAAGAGTTTTAAAAGGAAAAAAAATCATCTTTATCAATGTATAATAGATTGGACCTGTGAGGTAGGTGTTTTACAAATGTAAAAAAAAATCTAAAAAAGCTGTTTTTTTCTCTACCTTCACTTTTTCCTTTTCACCTATTCTGACTTAAAAGCACGTTAGTTAAAAAAATTTTTTTGTTAAACATCAACTCTTGAAAAAAGGGACATAGATATGTGAATCACACCCATCTTTCCATCTCTAATGCTTGTAGTTTAGATATCCCCAGATCTACCTACAACAAATATACACACAGGTGATATCTATCCACACAAACGTATACAAATACAAACACTTCTCCTTTCATATAAATAAAAAGTATATACCTACTCCCATTTATTTACCTATAAACAGCTTGTTTGTTCTGTCTCTCTGTCCATCTCTCTGTCTCATGCTATCACATTTATATTTATACTCTCCTCACCTGAGATATGCATACATTCACAAGAATGTGTATATGTACATATATAGGATGTATGTTCAATTACATTAATAAATATGCAAAACCACTATTAACCTCCTCACGCTCTACTTGCACCAGTTTTCAGAGACATAAATTTGCTCTAATAAATTGACAACCCATCTCAGAATGCTGCTTCCACATGCTCTTATTCAATTTTTAGGACTTGTCTTACACAACACTTCCTTCTGCCAGCCTTCCTTGACCTCACCCTCTTCTTTTCCTCCCCTTTATGTTGGTTTCCTTTTCACTGGTCTCCAGTGCCACCCATTCCTTCCACAGTCGTGACACATATCGCACAATGTGATCATTGCCTCTTTGCATAATCATTTTCTGCACTAAAATTAATGTTTTATCTAGTCTAGTTTTCATAAAATCTAGAATTTCCACAGTGTATGAATTTAATAAATATTTGTAAAATAGGTAAGTCCCATTTAAAATAGCTTCCCTGATGAAACAACAGGATCATAAAACAATGCAACAGACTTAAGCATTCAGCCCATCCACTAAAATAAAAGAATCAGAAAAATGAAAGGAGGGAGGGAAAAAAGGGACAGAAATAGGGAGGGAGAAAGGAAGGGGTGGGGTAGGGAGGGAGGAAGGAAAGAAGCATTTTCTTTTCCCAGCTGACATTCCTCTCCATTGAGAATCCTTTCATAATGAAATCTCTTCAACGTTTTTGTGAATATTATTTAGAACATGTTCTTTCACCTTCAGTGGACCAATATGTTCCCTAAAGTATGATTCCCCTTCTCAATTATTATGTTTATTTTTTGCTGAATTACAGACAATCCCAGAATTTAGAGTTTGGAGCTGACTGTGATCTGCTTAATGTTCTCACTTGAAGTCCCTCACATGGTTGCATGACAAAAGGGGCTGGGGCTGGAATCCTCTGAGGGTTCCGCAAGGATGGATATTCAGTATGGCTTCTTCACTGACAAGCCTGGTGTGTTAGTGCTGCTCCCCCTGGGCTCTCTCTCCACTCAATTAGCCTGGTTTTCTTACATGGTGTTTCAGTTCTCCAAGAGGTAAAAAGCAGAAGCTGCTAGGCCAGATATGGTCTATACCCCAAACTTACACAGCATCACTTCCACAATATTCTATTGCTCAAGGAAGTCAAAAGATTTGATCAAATTCAAGGGTTGGGAAATAAATTTACTTCCTTAAGATACATTGCAGAAGAGCATATAGTTTGGAAGATACTGTTATGGTCATCTTTGAGAAATCCAATCTACCATAGTTTCCTCTCAGCCACACCAATTCATATGTATTTTATGTGCAACATACAATCACACCTCCTTCAAACTTCCAGGTCATCCCATTTTTACATTTGTCTAGAATTTCATCATCTAAATTAATCCAGATGTACGTGAGGCTTCATGGGTGTGGTCTCTTGGGTATAGTTCCTGGAGTATGGTTCTTCTTTCTCTGAACATCTAGTTAACTAAATAAATAAATAATCTGCCCCTGACACTGCCGACATGCAATATTAATACAGTGATAGTATAAATGCACAAACTCCCCCATTCCAAAAGAGGGAGAAAGATAGAATATGATAATTACTGGTTCATAGCATACTAAAATATAGATAGGCACATGTTGTCAGCTTTCTGATTAGGGCCATCTTCTGCTCCATGAGAAAATTCTCAATTTCCTGTGGTTCTTGGCTTTACCCCATGGGAGCCATTACACAATCTATAATCTTAGCCATCATTTATTTTTAAAAGAAGTGACCCAAGTTTTCAGCTCATAGTTCAAAGCCTGTAGGTTGAGGACTTCAAGGATTTTTTTTTAAAATAAATAATATTAAATTAGTTTTATTAATTGGTTCATTATTAAATTTATGTGCATGTCAAGATAAACATCTTGTTTGATCCTAACATAGAAGAATAAGTGGCAAATTTATGCACCCATCTTTTACTGTTTATATTTATATTGTTGTAAATTTTCTTACATTAGGTATTATGACAAAAAAACCTATATACTCCTCATTTATATTGGCAAAAGGTCTTTATTAAACATATAATTAAACATTGAAAATGGAAGTGTAAACAGATTGAAGAATGAGGAATAGAATCGCTATTTTTGCTGCATGTAAAAATATGTAATAAAATTTAATCTGTATCCACACAAAAGCAAACAATATTGTTAACAACTTTATTGAGATACGATTAACATATATACAGAAATCTTTACATATTTAATGCATACAGCTTAATGAATTTGGAGATAAGTAGATATCAGTGTAATCACCACCAAAATCTATGCCACAAGCACATTTATCCTGCAAAAGTTTCCTCCCACCTACTTTATTTATTATTATTATGTGATAAGAAGACAATATAAAAAGCTTCTGCACAGCTAAGGAAACAACCAACCAAATGAAAAGTAAATCTATGGAATGGGAGAAAATATTTGCAAACTATCTGTCTGATACAGGGTTAATATCCAAAATATATAAAGACCTTCTATAACACAATAGCAAAAAAAAAAAAAACAAAGCAAAACCAAAAAAAAACCAAAAAACAACAACAAAAACCAAATAACCTGCCTAAAAATGGGCAAAGGAACTAAACAGACACTTCTCCAAAGAAGACACAAAGTATATGAAAAGGTGATAAACGTCACTAATTTAAGGACAATGCAAATAAAAAGTTAGAATGGCTATTATCAAAATGTGAAAGCTAAGTTGTTGTCAAGGATGTGGAGAAAAGAGAACTCTTATACGTTGTTGATAGGAAAGTAATTGGTGTAGCCATTATAAAAAACATTATGGAGGTTCCTCAAAACATTAAAAATAACACTACCCTATGACCCAGCAATCTCTCTTCTCGGTGTATCTCCAAAGGAAATAAAATCATTTGCTTAACAGATCACTTGAGTCTGAGTATATGTCCTGTGACTTGTCTCTGATTAACAGACTGTCTTATCTTAACTTAAAACATTTCAAGCCTTTAGACAAAGATTCATTTCTTTAACCAATTACAAATCAAAGAATCTTTAAACCCACCTATAACCTGCAAGCCCCCACTTCAAGATGTCCCACCTTTTCAAGCCAAACCAATGTACACCTTCCATTTATTGATTTATGACTTTACATGTAATTCCTGTTTCCCTGAAATGTATAAAACCAAACTGTAACCCAACCACGGCAAGGCCACTTGCTCAAGGCTTCTTGGGCATGGCTCCAGGCCATGGTCCTCATACTTGGCTCAGAACAAACCTCTTCAAATTATTTCACAGAGTTTAAGTTCTTTTCCGTTGACACATGAAAGATAGAGTTATATCCATGCTTGGAAAACACAATGGGACACTCTCTACTTTCTTTCCCTTCCATTATAAATAATTCTTCAGTTTTTACCTCCTCTTTGAGGCTCTACATCATGGCTCCAGACCATCTCTAGCACTGCTCACCAATGAATATTTTTCTGTGTTTCCCATATTGGCTGTCATACATTTGGTCTACCGTCAATTTTGGAAATTAAGGTTTTATTTCTGTAGAAATTCCAAGGTAACCAAAACACTTTGGCTTATAGAGAGTGATTTATAGGGATTCATGAGAGGCAGCACACACCAGCACACATCTCTTACTTCCTAAAACAACTTAGTTCAAAAGATTTGCTTTTCTTCTGGCCCGTGCTCTACCGTGAAAAGACTCTCAATCCGCTCCAGGTGCTCTTCCTGGAGGATGGGTTTAGACACAGGTATGGAATGATAAGTCATGTAGAGGAAAGACATACTCTTTACTCAGATATTTTCACTGATTAAATACTCCGACAACCATTCAGTTATCAGTTTACAGTCCCACCTACCGGGAATAATGATAGCCAGAGTTGGCATCTTCATTCCTAATAACATTCTTTATAATGTGATGTCTTTCTACTCTATATTTTATGAGTGGGTAATATCTTTACTTAGAATTAATGAGACTAAATCTTTGCTGTCAAATGTTCTGATAGCTCCGACTTAACACAGCCAATAGTATGTAAAGCTGCTATGATATTCTTCTAATGCTACATGCCACATGAAAGATTTCCTTCCTTTTGGAGAGTTAATCACTCACTTTTTAAAAATCTCCACTGATAGAGAGCTGTCTATATTATTCACACAAATATATTTTTGTTTTGGAGTTTGTTTGTTTCCATAAAGTTCATAGCAATAATGAGATAAAATGTCTTCTTTTTATCATCTGCTCCCCAAATATATAAAATCTGTTGACCAGAAAAGAAGTATATTTTCTCTAACACATTCTTCTTATATTTGAAGAGAACATTCTCAGAACCTTTAAATTATCTTGAAAATAATGGTGTGAATTAGTGTGAATTCTGAACTGATAATCTTAGTTACTTTCAATTTAGGAAACAAACAAAAACATATTTAGATGACTCACAAAATTTTCCATCCCATAGTGAAGGAAGAACATTGGCATTTTGTTAACGCTAAATATGTAGAAGGCTGAATTAAAACATTTAATTCTCATGTCAATCTTGCAAGTTTTGTATTATCCCCTTTTTGTCAGATGAGAAAATTAAAGCATAAAGAATAAAATAACTTGTCCAAGGTCACATATAATAATTGGTAGAGCTCTCATTGTACTCCAGATATGCAAGACTTCAAAGCCTTTGCTTGTTAGGTTACATGAACTGACCTTTCTACATGAATTATTATTTATGTTTTGTACCAAGTACAACTGACATGTAAAATGCCTTCATCAGACTAATGTCATCAATCAAGCCCAAATCTATTAATCCTTAAACGTCTGAACCACAAACTTTGACTCTCACACAGTTTGAAATATACTAGACAAAAAATTTCAAAATATGTATAACATAATACAATTTTTATTATTTTAAAAAATAAAGACAGGTTATTGGCTGAATGAAAAACATATAATTCCCTGAGAAAATTATTATTTTTATTCTGCATTTTAATTTAAAATGTAATAGCAAATAGCAAGACAATGTAGAATTAAATTAACTCTGCTGTTGGCCTGGAGGGAGGAGCTTGGGCCTGGTTAGATACAGGGATTTTCTTTCAAATTGGTCTTACTTGGGCATTCATATTATATGTGAACAACTACCTTTTAACACATGATGTCCTATGATTGTAAAGGCATGGACATTCCTTGGAAGTTTCTACAGAATTTATCTTCAACCTTTCCTTAAAATTAATTTTAACTAGGAGGAATATATAGTGTCCATGTATTGAATACTTTATTTTATGATTTTTAAACTTACATTACTTTTTAAAAGATGTATTCTTATGTCAATTCCTAGTAAGCTGTGTATCAAGAGGACTGGAAAAAAATAACAATATTAATATGGCAAGATCTTCTACAAAAGACTAAACTTTTAACAATGGAACAAATGAAAAACATACAGCTAATGCTTCCCTACTTCTAGGGAAACATTAACTCCTTCTGTTTATTCTTACCCCAGGTAGCTATCATAACAATTACTCTATTGCATTTTATGTTACAATTTTTATGCCTGTCCTCATTATTATTTTTAACTATTTTAAACATTTCACTATGGTAGGCTATGATTAAAATACATTTTTTATTTTTTTAAGTTTACTTGACGTATAATTGATACACAAAAAATTGCACACATTTAATGTATACATTTTGATGAGTTTACTCAAGGGGGTGGGCAACCTGCGTCCTCCTGATTTCAAGATTCTTCTTTCTCAAGTACCAAAGGAGTCAGGAAAAGTTTCATCTTTTCCACTGCACCCCTTTTAATAAAAGGATTTATTCTGGAAAATTTGGATTCCGTCAAAAGGCTGCACTTAAGGATGTAGAAGGCCACATGTGAACTTAAGGCTGCAGGTTCCCCACCCCTTGAGGTAATTGTTATTATCTCTATTTTAAACATGGGGAAAATTGGATTTAGGTAATTTAAATATTTTGTTATCTTTTTATAACACAGAGGTAATATTTGAGTCAAAAGTCAAGCCTAGATCTGTCTATCACAATATTCATGTTTTTAATCTTTTCACAATACTCTTTCCTTTGATAGAATTACTTAAGAGCAGGGACTGCATGAACATCATTTTGATCTTTAAGAGCCTTCCACTGTACGTGGTACAATATAGGTGGTCATATATAGTACAAGAAGTTTCTATCTTAAACTCAGGTTTAAATAGGTAAATATATATTTTTTTCTTTGACATAATATTTGCTGGATCATTGCTGCATGTCAGGCTCCAGAAAGAAAATATGAGCAACCCGTCTGCGGATCTCCTTGGTCTTCATGCCATAGACAATGGGATTAAGGGCAGGGGGCACAAGCAGGTAGAAGGTAGACAAGAGGATGTGGGCATAGGGTGGTACATGGCCAAAACGATGGCTAAAGAAGGAAAAAAAGGCAAGGATATAAAACTCCAGGAAGACAATAATATGAGCGGTACAAGTGCTGAATGCTTTGATTCGTGCCTCTTTCTGGGGAAGACAAAAAACAGTCTGAAAAATCAGAACATAGGAGATAAAGACAAAGATCATGTCAAAACCTAGAATTGCAAAAGCCACAAAGAGCCCAAATGACTTGTTTATATGGACATCTTCTGCAGCCAGCTTGACGACAGCCATGTGCTCACAGTAAGAATGGACAATAACTACAGAGTGGAAAAGGTGCAGTCGTTTGAGCAGAAAGGGTAAAATCCCAACAAGCACTGTTGCCCGGATTGCCACCATTAGCACCACCCGAGCTAGAAAGAATGGTGTGAGGATGGATGTGTGCCTCAAAGGCTCACAGATGGCAACATAGCGGTCAAAGGCCATGGCCAACAGGATGCCAGATTCCATGCCCTGCAAGGCATGAATGAAGAAGAGTTGGGTGAGGCAGGCATCAAAAGCCATCAAGCAAGAGCCAAACCAGAAGACGGCCAACATCTTAGGAGCAATGGCTACACAGAGACCTAGGTCAGTGGCTGCCAATACTGCCAAGAAGATGTACATGGGCTGGTGTAGATTATGTTCTGTGGAGATAATGATCAGCAAGAAGATGTTCCCCAGCAGGGCCAGCAGGCACACGCCAAGGAAAGGAAACCCAATCCAAAACTGCACGTGCTCTAGTCCAGGGATCCCAATCAGGATCACTGTCTTTGGGTTCACATACGAAATGTTGGTGGATCCCATGAGGTTGGTAAATCCTTTACTCATCATTGGTTCTGATACCTATTCAGAAAAAAATCATGCATGAGAAGGGAGAAGGACACGTTCCTCATATTTCCTCTCAGAGCATGAAAAACATGGTGGAAATGTGACCATGTGACTGAATCTTTGGGCGTCAATTTAGGTCAGCATCAGAATAGGGCTTTGGGAGATCTTTTCCTAAAGCCAATGCTGGTATTTGTGGATGAGGAATATGAGCCAGTATTTATCACCTATAAATTGTAGAAATGGAAATTACGAATCAAAGTGCATTGATTCTGCTAGTCTTCAGTCTTCTCAAATTGTGTCAGAGATTAACATTTTTTTGGTCAAATCCATCTCCAAACTCCAGACACATTTCAGATTAGGCAAAATTCCCCTGTGACACTTGAAGTCAGACTATAGATCCTTAATCCTATGACCCTCTCCAATTAGTTGAAATCTCAGAATCTTCAGGTAGTGGCAGTCTCTCCAGGTCTTTCCATTTTCTCTGGTTTAGGGAGTAAAATACTTCCCCTTATATCTTAGAAATTGACTTTCAGGTGGGGAAGTGAGGAGGTTTGTTCTTTCAAAAAATATTGGTTGATCTGCAGGCTAATTATTCAGGTTCTCGGAGACAATATATGAGGGAGTTACTCTTTTATCGGTAGTGGCTAAGTGTGTTTGATTCACTAAGTTAACTCTGGTCTGTGAGTTTTCAGAGTGCATGGGTAAGCAGAATGGGGTATAAAGTGATGTAAGTACTCACAGATCTTAGAGGATACAGAAAGTTGGGAAGATAGGTATCAACTGAATTATAAGGAGCCACAAATTAGGATAGGAAGCAGGCCACAAAACCTGGCCTACTGGATAACCCCTGTAGCTTAAAAGTTTTGATAATGTTAATGTGCCTCAGATGCAAAAGGACAGAGCTCTGCTGTTTATAGTAGAGTTCAATCTACACTAGGGTCCTTTTTAAATTTTATTATTACCGGTTATCAATGAAAATAATTCCTGACACCTTTGAGTATACTGTCCAACTTCACACCTACCCCAGACTTCTTATCCTTTTTATAATTTGCCTATTCTATTTCTTTGGAAAACCACTAAATAAAGCTTAAAGGAAATTTATATACTTTCTCGTTTTTTTCTCTTTTTTCATTAATCATTCTACAAGCTTAATCATTTATGAAGCTACAAAAGTTTTATTCCATCTTCCTTATAATTGTGTCATAGCCAAATGCATTGACTGAATAGGGCACAACACTCTGAATGGGATTTTATTTTTTATTTTTTTGAAAGGAAACTAAAGGGATTACTTCTGTAAAATAACATAAAAATATAATGATTCACAGTCAGTAGGAATACATATGTGGATATAACTAGAAAGTCCTCAATATAAAATATAAAATGTTTTAATAGTTGATGGAGAGTAGGAGATCTTGTTATGTGAACTTCTGTAGCCACACACATCAGTAGGCTATGGCCAAGTAAATGAAGAGATATAGATTAAAACAATTAGAGATTTTATAAAAAGAAATTTCTTTTAATGCCCATATGAAATGAGGTCAGTGGAGGAAGTGGTAGAATCTCTAAATGTGATTTCTGATGAATATAAATATGTCTTGTTATGGCGGAATGAGCTGTTAAGGCAGAGCTTAAAGGAGCCGCAAAAGACAATGCATCTTAGATAATTATTTGTAAAATGCCTGGTGATCTAAAGATAAAAGTATAAAAGTGAAACTTAGCTCTGGTCCCATCATAATAGGCAATAATGCATTAATCACATTAATTTTCTTCTATATAGTGTGGTATATAAAATCATGGGATATGAATCTAGAAATATAAAATAATATCTAATGCTGGTTCTACTTTTTACCTCACTATAAATGGGGGCAATAATATCAATTAACTTATTGGATTGTTGGGAGAACTAAATAAGTTTATATGTGAAAGTCTCAGTACCAAGCATGGAAAAGAGTATGCACTCAATGTCTGGTATCTAGTGCTTGCCTGTGTAGTGCTCTGGCCTGTAGTGAACTTCTGTGAGTACTGAGACACACCACTGGCTTCTTAAGAAAATGCAAAACAAAATACAGAAATTAAGAAATTGTCTGAAGAAAGAATTGATAAAAACTCCATAAGACAAATTTTCTGGAGCTGAATGGGTTTCCTCAGTCAAGTCTCAGAGATCAGACATTCATGTAAAAGAACAAAGGATCACTGCCACAATAGAAAATTGGCATCCCATTCTTGTGCAGACATTGGTGGATTCAATAAATTCCACTTATCTAAATTAATTTGGCCATTTCATGTGACAAATAATCATAACCTCCTTTAAAGTTTTAGTAGGTAGATGGAAAAATGTATATGAACACCAATTTTTTTAAAACATGAGTTTATGTTAAAAATTACCTGTGTGACAGCAAAGACATGCATTTTATGCAATTTAGCTTTCAATGATAATCAGATCAGAAAATGTTCATTCCTGATCTCTGCATGGAAGAGAAGGAAAAGAAATAAAAGTATTTCTTAAACAGAGGTAGGGCAAAGTGTAGGACAAGAGATTAAAATACAAGGTGTTAATGTTCCTGAGAGAGAGAAGACTGGGTTTCAGGAGATGGGATATGAACTGAGGTCACTGTGGCAGTAGGGCCAGATAACAAAGGCCCTAAAGACAATAGGATGCTCCCATCTCTTGCCTTCTTTACATATATCCAATCCCTCCTGCTAAAACTACACAGATGCAGACACACACACACACACACAGATACACACACACACATACACACTTTCCAAACTACAAACTATCTCTTTTTATTTTTAAATTTGTAATAAACCAAGCAATGTTAGAATTACAATTAGAAGAGAATTCTGGAAACCTTATTCTCACCCTGCTCTTGCTAGTAATTAACTGGATTTTGTCCACTGTGTTTTCTTCACATACAATTAAAAAGATAGTACTAAATTACTTTTGCATCTCTTCCATCTCTAAATAACACAAATCTAGTCCATCTCTCATATTGTTGGTAAAAAATGAACAAATAGTAAACAAACAAAAAACAAACAACAACAACAACAACAAAAACTGGGATCCAGAGAAAGAAAATGGCCACACCAAAGGAAAGTTTGTTACTGAGAGATACAGGATTAAGAAAATCTTGATTCAATATCCTTCCCACTTTCTCTTAAAATTTGCTGCAATTGGAAACCCTTAACCATGTACAAGTTCCAGCACATGGAGAAGAACTCACCCAGATAAACACAAAGCTAGCTGGAACATAAGGGCAATAGATGAGACAATCTTTTCTGCCAGATTTTCTATTTGAAAAGGTATTAATAGATAAGTGTCTTTCATCATCTACCCTTAGCTGTTTCTTTTTTTTTTTTTTTTTTTTTTGGCTTTTCTTAAGGTCTGAGTTGATCCCAGGGCGATGCTACAGAGCTGGCCCCTAGAGAAGTCATTACCTTTCTGAGACTCATCCCTATTTTGCAGGAGAAAAATATTTATTATTTGAAAGTACATAGCCAGAAAGCATTTGGTTACTCATGAGAAGTTATTTCTAAGGAATGAAAATCAGGAAATATCAAATCACAGATTTCTTTCAGAGAATGATGGATCTGAGATAATTTAGAGTGTGGGAAAAGAAAATCTGAGAAATGGAGAATTTGTAGACTAGAAAGACAGAAGACAGTCATTTGGTCAACTTTTTGGATTATGACCAGGCTTATAGAGTAAGGAAACAAAACAGTACCTTTTATCTTTGCAAATATAATGTTACCACGGCTGCAACTCATATAGCTACCATAACTACTGCTATTACTATTAGTACCACTAAAATTCTTTTATTATAGCACTTTGCATATTCCAAAACAAAGAGTAACATTTTGGTTCCTTAGTGGCAAGATACTGCAGACTGTTCCTGTTGTTTAGGCCAGTTTGAGAAAGCATTATTCTCTGCTTTTTTCCACTTTGCACCCCTCATCAGCAATATTTATGGAATTTGGCAGTGACTACTTGTGCAACTCTACTGTCAGAGTATTCTACTCAAGATCTCTAGGTGATGAGTTTCATTCAATCTTGGGGAATACTTTAAATAATGATGTTGGTATTCTAACCACAAAGTTATTGTAATACATTCCTTTGCCAATGGATGCCACTAATTGCATGCAATATTATGTTGGATTACTTATTTTTCTTCTTTACTCCCAGATGCAGGGCCTGGTGCATAATATGATATTATATAATATGGGGTTGATTACACTTAGCTTTAACTAGATGTGAACCAACTTCCTAACCCCAAGAATCAGGTAATGTTTCATTCATTAGTTCTGTGATTAAACTTCTAGGACTTTGTGAGAAATCTATGATGATGTGTCCCACAAAAATATATATCATACACATGCAATATTCACTATAATTAAAAGGGATAGATAAAGTATCCACATATATTTTCCTTCTTTACTTTTTTATGCTTTTTCCCTACTAGATCTAGGTCCTAGAATTGATCATGTTTGTTTTCTTTTCTATCTACCTTTTTAAGCCTAATTTGCAAATATCTGAACTTCTTCATTTTGTCCCTCTGTGATATATTGCTCTTCTTAAACATTATTTCTTTTTCTCTTTTTACCAATTACTTCATGACCAGTTCCCATCAATTTTCTTTTATCCTGTATCTTCAAGTATCCCCTCTCTGTCTGTCCCTTCCCTAAACAGTTAAGCATGTTTAGTCTTATACAAAAATAGCATCTACTGAAACTAAAAGAACTCTAGAGAACTACCTCATTCTTTTCTCTGAAGCAAAGGTTTTGAAATAGGCTATCCTTAATCTCCTCTTTGCCTTACCTTCCTTTACGCATCTTTACATCCTAATATTATATTGTTTCCTTTCTCTCTATTAAATCTATTCTTTCTCACCTTATTGAGGTCACCCATGTTTTTAATTAGCAACCTAAGTGAGCACTTTCTTGTCTACAGGGAAGTTAGATGTTCATAACTTGTTATAAAATTAACACCTAACTTTGAAATTATTCACTACATTTATTTTATGCCAACATTCTCAAATACTTCATTTTTTAACTTTCTCACTATTCCTTCCTGAATGAGTTAATTTAAAAATTAAAATTTTTAAAAATATAATTATAATTATAAAATATGATTTTAAAATGTATTTTACATTTCCCTGGTGATGAGGGTTAAAACTATAGAAACAACTCTCCCCCCATATGCATATGTGGATATGAATATTGATATACATGTGTACATATTTATGTATATACATGCGTGTATATGTTTGTATACAAATATTTTATATATATAACCATCTGTGGATGAGACAGAGGGATTAGAGAGGAGGTGAGTTGCAATAATGTGTTCCAAAGTAGGGTATGAGCCTCATGCCTCATAGATATCTGGGGGAAGGTTTTGAACATAATGAAAACAGAAAATGCAAAGACATTGAAGTTGAACATAACACGCATGTTTGAATAACTGTAACAAGGCTTGGGTAACTTGAGTAACTTGCAGGGAAATTCATTTGTTACAGATGAATTTTGAATGATAACAAGGGTTCAGAGGGTGTGTGCCCTTGTAGCAATTGTAAGAACTAGGCTTTCACTTTAAATAAAATGAGAACTTTCGTTAGTTTACTAGTAGAGGAATGCCATGGTCTGAACTATATTTGAAGAAGAGAAGTCTGGCTATTATTTTAATAATTGACCTAAGAGGAAAATTGTTGAGGCAGGGAACCATGTATAATCTGCATCAATCAATATTGACTAAATAATGTTGCAGTAAAATAAATTCCCTAAATCTTGGGGAATCTTATAATAACAAAGGTATATTTCTCATTCATGTTTCAGCATTGATCTGGGACTTAGGCTGCTATGTGAATTACTGCTATTATCATATCACTGGGAAAACAGAGACTATGAAATTATACGGTGAGTTTTAAGTTGTTAGTTCAAAACTGACACGATCAATTTTATTTACGTTTCATTGGCCAAAGAGAGTTATGTCATGGAGACTAATGTCACTAATGTGGAAAAAATTATACACATTGAGAGGCTTCATGTAGCTAACTCTGTTAGAAAGGTTTAATAATATTTGGAACTGATAATACAATCTACTACATTGTTCCTTCAAGTATCTCAAAGAAAATTAATGGTTTATGGCAGGAAATTAGTAGATAAGGTGGCAAAAAGTACTTGTTCTGGATATTATAATAAGAAAGTGAATAAGATTTGCTGATTGTTGGATGTAGTATAGAAGAGAAAGAGGAGTAGAGGAAGATTTCAAAATCTTTAGCCAGATTGACTAAAAGAATAGAGTTGTCATTAATGACATGGCCAAAACTAG
This sequence comes from Daubentonia madagascariensis, assembly GCA_023783475.1. Lineage (NCBI taxonomy): Eukaryota > Metazoa > Chordata > Mammalia > Primates > Daubentoniidae > Daubentonia > Daubentonia madagascariensis. Next base: position 352,939 of record JAKFHU010002465.1, on the reverse strand, counting down.
AAAAAGAGTAGGTTTTTGGGAGTAGATTTGAAGCTCAGTTTGGACATGTTAATTTAAGATGAATATCAATATCTTAAGGCCCATATCTGGTAGACAGTTTAAATGTGAATCTGAAGTTAAATATGCCTGAAGTCAAATGGTCTGTATCCAGTAGGCACTGCAATGTGAGTCTGAGAGTAGAGGTCCGGGACAGGTGAGGAGGCTGGAGGGAACTGTGGGGGGGGGGAGCTGCAGGGGGCTAGGAAGGAAAGGAGAGGGTGTGAGGAGCCATCTAGGTCATACTAAGGGCAGTAGGTTTTCATTGCATGGCATGAAAAATGATTGGATGGTTTTGTGCAAGGTTATGGCAGTATCTGAAGATTACTCTAGCTGCCATAGTGAGAATGAATTGAAATTTGTGAGTTGAAGAAGATTAAAACAGATGACTAGTTAGGAGGATATTGAAGTAATTCAGAATAGAGATGGTGATGGTTTAGATAAGGTTGGTAGAAATGTTTTTACAAGATTCAATGAATTCTGGATAAATTTTGAAGACAGAAGTAATAATCTATGAACAGATAAGGTATGGAATATTATGAAATGTCAGGATTAAGGGTAATGATTTAAATAAAACAATGCAGACATATTCCTAGACTGATGTCTCAGACTTATATCATTTTTCATTATGACTCTATGGAAATTAGCACCATTTTGCAATCTGAACATATCTTAGATAATATGCAAACTGCTTTTAAAGCTGTACACCTGCAGAAGAATCCACATATAGCTTTCCTTGATACTACTGTTGTTTTGGCTAAGGTGCATTCCTGGAAACTAGAGAGAAACTAACATTATAGTTGGCAAAATAAAGTTTAAAAATAAACAGTAGATAAATAGATGATAGATAATTAAATATTAATAAGGACGTTACAATAACTTCAGAAAAAACATTTTTAAGTAGACGTGAAAATATTAACAGAATTATCATGTGATTCAAAGTATGTTCTCTGGCTATAATGTGATTAAACTAGACAGAAATAAGAGAATGGTATCTAGAAAAAGTCCCAATATTTGGAAATTGAACCATAAACTTCAAATAATCCAATGTATCAAGTATGAAGTAACCAGAAAAACTAGAAAATATTTTGAATGTAATTAAAATGAAAATATAACATATTAAAATTTATAGGAGGTAGGTTAAGCAGTGCTTAGTGGGAAATGTATGTTAATTGCTTATTTTAGAAATTAAGAAAGGTATCAGCTAAATAATTTATTTTTCTATCATAAGAGTAGAAAAGGACAACCAAAACAACCAAAAGCAAACAAAAAGTGGAAAATACTAAAAATAAAAACAGAAATAAAAACAGGAAAACATAGGGAAAAATCAGTTAGACCAAAAGGTGGTTATTTGATGAACTGAGAGAGACACAGAGACAGAGAATGTAAATTACCAGTATCAGAAATTAAAGAAAGCATATCACTACTGCACTACTGACCTCACAGGTAGGCAAATGAAAATAATAGAATACTACAAATAATTATATATGAATACACTGGAAAATTTAGATAAAACAGAACAATTTATTAAAAGACCAAATTAACAAAACATAATAAATAACCTGATTATTCTTACACCTATTTTATAGGTTAATTCTACCAAAATTTTAAGGAAGAAGTAATACTAATTTCTCGTAAAGTCATCTAGAACACACAGGAGAAGGTGACACTGATAAACTCATTTCATAAGGCCAGCATTTAACTCATAATGACAAACAAAGACATACAAGAAGAGAAGCAAGAGACTGAGATTCTTCATGAATATAAACATAAAAATTCTCAAACTACATTAAAAATTATAGCTAGCAAAATAAAGAATAATACATCACAAAAATGTCAGATTTATTCCAGGAATGCAAGGCTTACTCAACAATTTAAATTTCATCGGTGTATCCCAACACATTAAAAGATTTAACAAGAGAAGGACACACACACACACACACACACACACATGCGCATATACATATGATCATATCAACAGATGAAGAAAAAGCATTTGAAAAAATTCTATATTTAGTTTTGATGAAAAATATCCAGTGATAAACAAAATAGGAGAAAAATACTTACTGCAAATTATAAAGGGAGTGTAAGAAAAACCTACAGTTAGCATCATACTTACTGGTGAGAGACTAAATGTTTTTTCTCTATTATTCAGAACAATGTGAGGATGTTCATTCTCACCACTCCAATTCAATATCATAATTTAAGTTCTAGGATATGCAACAAAGTTGGAAAATAAGTGAAAGTCAATTATTTTGAATGGAAGAACTAAAACCATCTCTATTTGCAGATAATATGATTATCTACACAGAAAATATCAGGAACCTATAAAAATCCTCCTGAAACTAATGATTGAGTTTATCAATATATAAGGATAAAATATCAATGTACAGAAATCAATTATATTTCAATATATTATCAATGAAAGATTAAAAATAAAAATTCTGAAGTGTATTTTCAATAGCTAAAATATAAATATATATTAATCTGCAAACTATCTGTAGAATCTACATGTTCAAAACCACAAAACACTAAAAAAGACCTAAGTACTTGGAGAGATTCACCAAGTCCATAGATTTAAGACACAATATATTTACAATGTATATTTTCTCCAAATTGATCTATAGATTCATTGTAATTTAATGTGTCTGTATTCTATCACCTGTATTCTATTTATATCTATGTTCTAATGTCTAATTACATATATATAAAATGCATATCTTTTCCTTTTACTTAGTGTTTTTAGATAAACAGAAATTCTTAATTTTAATAAAGTCCAACTTATTAATGTTTTTCCCAAAGTTTATATTTTTGTATCCTATTTAAGAATCCTTTGTTTATTCCAAAAGTACAAAGATATACCCCCATTTTCACTTAGAGCTTTATTGTTTTGCCTTTCACATTTAGATCTAAATCTAGAATTGACTTCTAACTTCAGTGGTATGAGACTAGAGTCAAGGCTTATTTTCCTCCATATTTTATTTATTCAGCACTATATTTTGAAAAGACTAAAAGTATCATTCTCTACTGCATTATGTGGCATCTTTGCCATATTCAGATGGCTGTTTGTGTATGATCTACATTTGGCATTAGTCAGATATTTTTATCTGTTTTATAACTATGTTATAATAATAAACATAACTTCATGTGTGAGACTTACTGTAGCTTACTAGGTGTAGTACTAGAAACATTATTGTGATTAGTCATCTAAGGACCCAGAGTTATGTTCCAGTGAAGGTATGCAGCTACATATAATGCAAATATTCTATACTGAGAATACAGAACACTGGCTTAGATAAATACTTCATAAGAGAGTAGAAAAAATTTCAATAGTGTTCATGTTGTTGCTAGCTGATACAAGTTACTTAGAATTTTTATGGGCATCCTCTGTGTAACTTCTTTTTGAGAAGTTCAGTTCATATAATGTATGGACAAGATTATAAATGAAACATTTATTTTTTATTTTAGAGCCCCCTCCCCCAGAATTCTGGGTAATCTGACTCTCTTCCATATGCAACCATTTGTTGTGTGGAAATATTGCATTTTAAACAGGTATTTGTAAATGAAATAATAACCTACCACTCTTGGAGCATTTAGCAGAATGATGAATTGATCTGGTAATGTGGCTGACTTAGTCAAAGAGATCAGACGAACCAGTTCAGGGTAAGAAAATTCCAAGACTGCTAGAAGGGTAAAACACTGGTCCAAAGTTTAAGGTTTTATTGTAACAATATAAGAAAAAAAAATGACGTGACCATTTGTTGAAGTAACTGGCTATCTGGGTATGGCAGTATTGACAGCTTTATTGTTTGTGAGTCAGGAATACCGCATTACTGTCATAGAATAGTACTACGTACCATCATATAAAATAACTTCAGATATCCAGTCAAACAATTGACTAACTTGGTGAAATGGAAAAGATGTTACAGACATAATTCCCCTCACTATGACTTAGTTATTACTCACACCTAAGGATCCAAGTCTAGAGGAAGAATTAATGAAAGAAGTGTGTGCTGAAAGAAAGACTTATTTTCTCTATTACAGACCATGAAATGACCTTGTCCATAAAGACAGACATAGCTGGGCTGATGTGAAAGATAATACTATTGAGGCAGGTAATAGTCACAGGCCAAGCCAAGCCATGATATTTAACTGAAGGTGGGAAAATGCGCCTGCAAGCCCATAGACCAACAGGCTTTGGGTCTCATCCATGCTGGGAAGTGCCTGAGAGTCCCCTTCGTGAGATAGGTAAATCAGATACACTGGTAAATACAAGACAACAGAGCTAGGGGAGATGTAAGAGAGGAAGCTGGGAAGTCAGTCCTGCACATCAGATATATTTATAAATAGTTTAGGAGTCTGGAGATGCTGAGTTCACTCTTATTCCACCAGAGCATCAGCTAATGGAGGATCACCTGAGGAAGGATTTCTGTGTGCCCACCTGTGTGCCCACCTGGCTTAGAGTTTCTGTAAGCAGCTAGATTTCAATAGCAGCTGCAATAACTATAGTAGGAGTTCAACTTAGGCAATGTTCTAGGGGTTACAAGGGTGATATTGGTGGCATATGCAGAAACAATATGGTAGCATCCATGAACCTGCATAAAATCTCCTCTGGCTGTGACTCTTGTGTGACTATACTCTACTTTAGAATCTAACCAATGTTCTCTCCTAGCATGCTACCGTATATTAAGAGATATTGAGAATGCAGACATACAAAACTCTCAAAATGAAAGACCTTTACTTGCTGTTTTAAAAGTTCAATCCGGAAGGATATAAATATTTTATTATTTTGCGACTAGATGATTGTGTTGTAAGACTTGATAAAACCCCAACTTTAATATTGACATCAGTACATTTACCATTTTTCTAAAATTGATAAACGTTATATTGTTCTGTGGTTTGATGCATTAATCTTTTTGTAAATGATATCCATTGACAACTTGCTTATGATACCCAATATCAAAAGGGATTGAAGGCCTAGAAAAATTAATTGGCCAAATAATCTGATTGATCAGGTTATGAAGAGGATATCAACAACCTATTAGATGATACAAATGTTTGTGATCATAGACATTATCTTTTTTTTAAAAAAAATTTAAGATATTAATCAAAGGTCACAAGGTGGGGGCCAGGTGGCTATAATCCCAGTGCCTAGGGAGGCTGAGGCAGGAGGATCTCTTGAGGCCAGGAGTTCAGGGTCATCCTGGCTACTTGGTGGCTGAGGTGGGAGGATGGCTTGAGCCCAGGAATTTGAGGTTACAGTGAGCTATGGTTGAGCCACTGCCCCCCATCCTGGGTGACAGAGCAAGATCTTGTCTCTACCAAAAAAAGTCATGAGGTGGAAGAAATGAAAATAAAAGAGAACAAACCTTTTTCTGTTTCCAAAAGAAAAATCTGTAAAAGGATAGCTTCGTAGTCTATTCTCCTAAAGACATATACAGATGGACCCTTAGCCCCATAACTGTGGTACCAGGCGTCATTTCTTATTGTAAGAAAAATAATCTGATTGGTAAATTGCGTCTGGATTGGAACTTCTATGAAGGAGTTATGAATACTATGTGGTAAGCCATGACTTTGGGCCTCCACAGTTTGCTTTCTCTACTAATTGACCTTTATCCTTCTTGTGGAGCCCTGAAACTATTCTCATGGGACATGCCAAGATCTACACTGGCTCTTGAGGGTTATAGAGTAACCAAACCATGCTGATTCCACATCTACCATGTAATTCTCACTTATTTACATCTAAGATGTGACCAAGAAGACCTTAAAGATCTCTTCAGCTTGACCAAAGCATAGATCATCTTCCTTCCAACACTAGGCCCCTGATTTCCTTTTCTTAGAATATTCTCTTAGAAAATTTGTAATTGTATATTCTTTGTCAGTCCATTTGAGATATAAATCTTTTGAAAGCCTCTTGAGAGCTTTACAATACAGGACTCTTTCTCAAGTAGGGCCTTGAGAAAGGCCTTGGGGGCCATCGCTGTGAAACCTAATCATCAAGGAGGACAGTGTCCCTGTCTCCCAGTCTCTGTGCCAGGCAGGGTAGAAGCCTAACTTTGGTGGGTACCTTGCTCCAAGTTGTAAAACAGCCTCTTGTCATGAATATAAAAGAAAGTTCACTTTTCTTTGGGATAAGGCAATTAGTAAATCCAGATGGCCTACAGTCCTCAAACCCCAACTCTTAAAAACTCTCCCTCCCTTGGTTTAAGTGAAACTGCATATTTAAACTTGGTCTGTATTTTCTCTCCTATTGCTAGCAATAGTAGAAGAATAAAGTCAACTTCTGCTTGCTCATCTTGTACTATGGAATGTTTTTTAAACAGATATCCGTTAAAGCACTAAAGAAAATTGTGTGTGTGTGTGTGTGTTTGTCTGTTTTGTCATCTATGTAGGATGAGGACTGCTATGAGTACTGCATTCACTGAAGATAAATGTCTAACACGATCCTGCTTGCTTGCTGTGTTTCAGATGCATTTACCAACAACTCTATTATTTGCCATGCAAAGTGTTCTGGGTAATGATTGATTATCGCTCAGCCCCAAATTCACTTCTTTTGCTTTCTCTGCCAAAAAGCATTATGGCCCTCTATTTTATTTGTTACCAGCTGGTACAATGACAAGCTTTTGTAATAGTGGGCAATGAATTTTGCTTCCTGGTTCCTATGTGCTTGTTCCCCAGACTAGCAGTCCATGTGCCTTCTCTGCTCTCCAGCAGGCTTCTGCAGCTCTTGCAACTTCCCCAGTGCCATACTTCTTCAGAGCACAAAGCACACAGTACCCAGTGGCCAGCAGCTTTCTTTGAAAAGCATGGGCTGCAGTTGCTGGCAGTCAAGAGGGCAGATTTCTTGCAAATTCCACTGGAACTGCATCACAGCCACTTTTCTGTCTTTCAATGACCCAAGTCTGTGTCTTCTCTAATGAAATCTGGATTTCAGACCAGGAGAGGGGGACTTCGTTCCAGGGTACTCTATCTCACCCCTAGGGGTAGTGCCTATTTCATGTATCTGATATTCCTATATCTTTTAGAGTTCTCTTCATTTCTTGTTAGCCAATTCCTCATTATTACAATCTCCCATTAAAGTCAATAATTGTTTAAATTAAGCTTTCTTTGTCCAAAGTGTGGTTTCTCTCTTTTCCTTGGATTCAGAATGATACACAAATAAATTGTGTTGTAGGAAAAGATGGTAGTCATTATGTGTGGACCTTTAATGGATATTTTGAAATATTTACAAAATAATATTGAAATGTATGACAGATGAATTCAGTTCAGTTACTTCTACTTGGTGTTTGTAATAAAAGAAATATTTTAAATTTGCAAATTCCTCATGTTTGAACTATCACCACACTATATTTCATAGAGTGATTTTGACTAGGACAGTATGATGTTATCTTTCTAAATTGACTTCTGGGATGTTTAAGTTTTTAAAATGAAATGTTCAGTATACTTTGTGCTCATTGTCTATAGCATTAACCTATATTTATTATGCCATTTGTGATTGTTAACTCCTGTGTGTCAACTTGACTGGGCTAAGGGATGCCCAGATAGCTGGTAAACATAATCTCTTGGTGTGTCTATGAGAATGTCTCTGTGAAAGATTAGCATTTGAATCAATAAATTGTCTAAAGAAGATCACGCTCACCAATGTAGGTGGGCATAATAAAATCCACTGAGGGCCTGAAAAGAACAAAATGGTGGAGGAAGGGCAAATTCACTCTTTCTGCTTGAACTAAGACATCCATTTCTTCCTTCCCTCAGACATTGGCACTCCTGGTTCTTGGGCTTTTGAACTCAGACCCAGACTTACACCATTGGTCCACTGATTTTCAGGACTTCAAACTCAGTCTGAATTATACCACCAGATTATGAGACTTCCCAGCCTCCATAATCACATGAAGCAATTCCTATAATAAATCTCTCTCTATATATATATTCTTTTATATATATACACACCCATATATATACACACATGCATAAATGCACATGTATATACAGATATCTGTATACATATATCTATGTATATAAATATCTATATACATAGATATCTATATCGATTTATATAATAGATCTATCTCCTTTACATTCTGCTTCTCTGGAGAACCCTGAGACATTATTTCATTGCTGACTTAAAATTTAAAACATTTTATAAACAATTATGGATCACTTTTTAGAATTAGGTTACTTTTCAAAATTTAATTACGTGTTTTGCTTAAAAACTCACCAATAGTTTTAATCATATAGCACAAAGAGTTTCAGCATTGAATGCTTTATGAAATCTAGTAATAACTTCCTCCAGCTGGTTTGGGATAGATGGTTCTATGGGGGAATTTGATTATCATTAAAATGATTATAGGGATATAGCTTTTGGTATCCAAGAAAAACAGCAGAAAACAAGAGTTGAGAAGCTAAAGACATGAGCAGAGATTTCAGCATCCAATCTTTGCTAGGAAGATAGTTTGTGTATATCAAACCCTGACAATATAGGGGGGCTTTCTTTTGAGATTCCAGCAGAACCACGCTCAGCATTGCAATCCTGAGAAATGCTTACTCTTCAAGTGAGAGTCACATTCTATTAATAGAAGTAAGGGCTACCTCACAGTAAGGGGGAAAATTTAAAGACATGATCTAACGAAGCCTGAAAGCATATATTGATGTCATCAACATGATCTGTTGATTCTCTATATTCCTACCAAAGAAAATTTAACCATTTTAGGAGAAAAATAATTTCATCCAGGGCATTTATAACTTCTCATTAATAAATTTCAGTATATGATAAAATTATACCACATATATATATATGATCTTATTTATTACTAATTCATTTATCAGTGATAACACATTTTTAAAAAATTAATAGTGATTTCTAATTTATGAACAATGTTAATTGCAAATGGAAATAGTTTTATTTCTTCTTTCCATTTTCCCTATTTGCCTTATTGTCTTGTCTTATTGTGCTGGATAATACATCAAACACAATATATGATGGAAGTGGTGGAAACAGACATCATTGAATTATTCCTGGATTTAGGGAAAAGTGTTTAATATTTCACCATTAACTGTGAAGTCACCATAGATTATTCATGAATGATGTTCATGAAAGCTGTTCTGAATTTTATTAAGCCTTGTTGACTTTGCTAATTCTTTGTAATACACTGGGATGGTAATATGGTTTTTCTTCTAAATCTTTTTGAATTTGGTTAACATTGTTAAATGCAAAATGTCAAAGTAATCTTTCACTCCTACATACAGTGCATTTGATGACTTATTATCATGTCATTTTTATCAGCATGTGATTTGCCAACATTTTCATAGGCAATTTTATGTCTATTTTCATGACAGATATGGGCTTGGCTATGCAAGCTTCATGATATGAACTGGGAGCTATTATTCCCCCTGCATTTTCTTAAAAAAGTTTTTTTGAGATCAATATTATTTTCTGCTTAAATGTTTTATGTACTTCTCAAGTGAAAGTGTCTTGGATTTATGCGAACATTTTTATATAAAAGATTCAGTTGTTTTAGAGTAATAGGGGTATTCAGATTTTACATTTCTTCTTTTTCAATTTTTGAAATTTGTCTTTCAAGAATTGTTCTTATTTTATTTACATTGTTTAATTCATTGGTATAGATTTATTCACAATATTCCATTATTGATGTTTTAATGCATTTATTATGTAGTGATTTACATTCTTTCTTACATGTCAGTGATTTGTGTTCTCTCTCTCTCTCTCCAGCTTTGTAATTTTCCCTATCATTTGTTTATATTTAATAAATTTCTGTTCTATCATTATCATTTTCATCTGTCAATTTATTTATGTTTAATTTTCTCTTTCTTTCTTTACTTCTTGAGATAGAAACAGACCATTGATTTGTTAACATACATAAAAAGCAACAGAACAAACCACTAATGGACATTTATTTCAAGGGCTCACAAAATAAACATTATAGTGGGCCAAAAAATGAATCTTAATACATTTTAAGTATTTAAAATTTCAAAAAGTATTCCCTGATGCAATGAAATTAAATTAGAATTCAATAGTTTATCAAGAATCCTTAAATATATGGAAATCAAGCAGTACATATCTCAATATATCATGAATTAACATAGGAGTCACAGTGAATATTGGTCTCATTTTAATTGAATAAGAATGAAAATACAGAATGTCAAAACATATAGAATGCAGAAAAATTAAGATGAGAATGCATATATTCCAAAAGAAAAAGTTTGAAAATCAATAACCAAAGCTTCCTTATCAATAAAAGCAAAAAAGAGAAGAAAAGAAATGAAATGATAAAGATTAAATTAGAAGCCAAACACATTAGCAGTAGAGAGATAATATTAGTCTTAACCTGAATACTTTTTAAACCTAGATGTAATTTTGAAAATAAATGACTTTAAGATCCAGGATGATGATGTGAAACACCACAGATGAGCACACATGGTCCAAACTGTCTCCATCTCTAGGAAATAAAAGCATTCTCTACACAGCCATCATTTGCTAAATCACTGCTGAGATCCATGATTCAGAAGAAAAATCTTTGCCACACGGTTACAAATCACCTTATTTTTTACACCATAGACAATAGGATTGAGTGCAGGTGGCACAAGGAGATAGATGGTAGACAAAAGAATGTGGGTAGAGGGGGCAACGTGTCCAACACGGTGGCTGAAAAAAGAGAAAAAGGCAAGAATATAAAACTCAAGGAAGACGAAAATATGAGCTGTGCATGTGTTAAATGCTTTAAGGCGTGCCTCCTTTTGGTGTAGACAAAAAACAGCTTGGAAAATCAGAACATAGGATATGAGGGTAAAAATCATGTCAAATCCAAGAATGGTAAAGCCCACAAAAAGACCACATGTCTTATTGACCAGAATGTCTTCTGCAGCCAGCTTGACAACAGCCATGTGCTCACAGTAAGAGTGGGCAATAAGAATGGAATGAAAAACATGCAGTCTTTTGATTAGAATGGGTAATAGACCAACCAGCACTATAGCTCGAATTGCCACCACCACTATCATGCGACCCACAATGGATGGGGTGAGGATGGATGTGTGCCTCAAAGGATCACAGATGGCAATGTAGCGGTCAAAAGCCATGGCCAACAGAATGCCAGACTCCATGCACTGCAAGGTATGGATGAAAAACAGCTGGGCTAGGCAGGCATCAAAGGCCATGGAGCAAGATCTGAACCAAAAGATGGCCAACATCTTAGGAACAATGGCTGCGCAGAGTCCTATGTCAGTGGCTGCCAGCACAGCCAGAAAGATGTACATGGGCTGGTGCAAACTACGTTCTGCTGGGATGATGATTAGTAAAATGATATTTCCCAAAAGAGCCACTAGGCACACGGCAAAAAAAGGAAACCCAATCCAAAACTGCACATGCTCTAGTCCAGGAATGCCAATCAAGGTTACAGTTCTGGGGTTCAAATATGACATGTTGATGGATGCCATGGAGGTTGGTATTCTGCTGTCTTACCAGTGATTCTGATACCTGAAGAAGAAAACTTGGATGGAAAGTGAAAACGTTTCAGTCCGTACCAACATCCTACCATACTGTGCATTGAGCAAATAAATTCAATTCTTTGAATGGCAGTTTGTCCAGATTATTCTGAGGTTCTACAATACATATCAACATAGAATAAGGAAAGCTTTTATGTAAAAGCTTTACTAGAGCCATGTAGGAGATAAAAAATGTGGAAGTTTCAGGATTTCTTACTTAACTCTTGTGGAAATGGAAACTTGACACTAAGAGCACTGATCTTTTGCATCTTCCATGACCTCTACACTAGTTTGCCTGAAAAGCCAACATTACTTGTCTCTTCTTTATATAACTCCAGAAAATAGACAATTTCAACAGACTTAGAAGTTCTCCTGGGAGCCTTGGGGTCCCACGGGAAATCCTGTTTCTGTTGCCCCGTGTGCATCAGTGAGTGATGTTATGAGAGCCTTCACTATCAGCCATGCTGCTCCTGGTTCCAAGAAATGAGAGATTTATTCCTGAGTCATTTTCATTTGTTCTCAAATGGGGTTATTTAAAGGAGAGTTTTAGTTGTCTTCTATTAACTCATTCCTTCATCAAAATATTGAATAATCCATTATTTTTCAGGGCACTAAGCATGGTCCTTAGAGGAGATTTGAAGAAGAGAGTCTTCTTTCAGAAACAGATGAGGAAGCTGGTTTCTAAGTGGATTGAGGGCCATTTATGTTTAGGTAGATTTGTTGAGTAGAATAGGAAATGTGGAATACAGAGGCTGTTTTTTTACCAGGGCTTGGAATATTAAAAAAAAGAAGAAGAAGAATATAAAGTTATCAAATTCAAGAAAAGTGAATAATTTAAAAACAGCATATAGTCAAAAGCAGAACCTGGCTAGGTTAGATATACCCTGAAGTTGGATTAGTGTAAGTGTGTGTGTTTGTGTGTTTTTGCAGAGGTTAAAGGTCAGCATATTACCAGACTCCTTGGGCTCTGGGTAAGATTTCATACCCTGCTTTGTAAAATGGACTCCCTACTTTCTCTTTTTAATGACTTTACACACTATACCATGAGTAATTACCTGTGGTTTGAATCCTGAAGATCCATTGAATATAACGCCCACCTCTTAATCCCTCCTTAGTTCTACAATCTTTCCAGATTTTGATTTATGTTCCCTTTAGGGAGAATCAAATCCATTTAGCAAAACCTTGTTTTCCCTATTAGTCTTAGTTTTATTTACCACTCTATAATATTTGAACCATTTCTAATTTTGCTCCGAGCTGCCCATACCTAAACACTGATCCTGATCTTTCCCATAAAGAGATGTTTTCTATCTGGTCACATCCAAACACCCTGAAAAAGGAATCCCTTTATGGATATCACTGGAAATCTCTGTTTCTGTTTCTCTCTCGATGGCAATTTCTGGAAAAATGTCAGACAAGCAACTGTTTCATTTTCACATGGAATAAATGTGTGAGAGTATAGAAAGGATTTGTGGTACAATAATTTTTATATTAAAGAAGAAAAAATTGACACTGAGATCTCTTTGCTTATGATCCTGCAACAATAGTACTGAGTGGACTGTAGTCAGAATATCCATAAATATGGGTTAATGCAATAAAAACTGTGAAAAAGAATGTCCTTTGATGCTTACATGCAATATTGAAATATATGATAGCAGAAATGGTGAAGTATATGGACAATGTTTCTATTTCTTAATATGAGTTGCCAGAAATTATAAACACTGAAAGAGAAAGAGATCTCATAAGCTAAAGCTATCAGTATTTCCTTAATCATTCAATAATTGTTAATAATCTAAAGGCAAAATAAATATTATAATTACATCCATCCACTTGATGATAATTCTTTTATCAGATTACTTGCCTAGTATTCAGCAAGTGGTTAAAAATCAAGGGCTTGAAAATCAGAAAGATGACCTGGCTACTGGTCCTGGATCCCTCACTTACCATTTATGGCATCTTGCCCAAGTACCTTACCCACTGTTTGCTCATCTGCAAATTAAGGACACTAACCTCACTTACCTCAGTGTTAAATGAGATGCTATCTAGAACAGATCCGTTTCTGGAAAAATTCAAGTACGTTTATTGTAGCCTATGAAAAACCTGATATTTTGTCAAGGCAGAAGCAGGCTGCAGAATACCGGTGAGAGATAAAACAAAAATACAGAGAAGTGAAACTTCTTGATGTTAGAAATGAAGAAATCTCCATAAGAAGAGGAAAGTTCTAGAGTCAAAGAATTTTCCTCCACCATCGTATATTAATATACAAGATTAATCATTCTTCCAAGCAGTCATCAAATTATCAGAGTTGAAATAAGAAAATTACACCCTGTTGACATGTTTTTTGTGGTTAAAAATGGCATATGATTACTCCTCGTTTACAGGCTTCCTGAGTATGTAATAATTTCACGGGGGAAATACATGCATCTAAATTTCCTTAAACCCAGTTTCTCTAAGAGACAACAGGGTATGAGCTGGATGACCCTTTGCTTTTGAAAATAGTCTAACTGCTGTCATGTAGGGGTCTTCTCATTCCTGCTGACTGGGTGGAAGCATTTGAAGAAAAGGGGTGATGATAGATGATCTCCAGTGAAGGCAAAAGGGCGACAAGGAGGTCGGAGTGTCCTCTGTCTGACAGAAAGAAGACTGAGCTGCTGGGTAAATACATCAGATACTAAAGCTTTTGAAGGCATGTGATTCTCCTGTCCGTATCCCACTTTTTACATTACTCCCCCACCTGCCACACTTCTACAGAGACCAATGGCAGTGTCCTGTAAATTACTCTTTTTCATTTTCAATAAATCAGGGAACATTAGAATTAATTGGGATTGAATTGGCTAGAATCTGGAAAGCTTGCTTACCATCTTGCTTATGTCATTAATTACTCAGGGACCAGAAGCACAGGAAGATATTACCTAATTTCCTGGGAAAATATTTAACTCCAAATTACATTAATCTAGCCCTTCATTCTTTTTTTAATGAAAAATTATAAACACAGAGAAAACATGGACAAAGCAATCATTGAGTGAAGCAAGATTTAGAAACCCCTGTTCTATCAATTTTTCCTAAAATAAACTGTCATCGCAGCCTTATCTCTCAGTTCCCAAGTTCTAGAGTGAGAAACTTACCCGGATAGAGCTGAGGACTGGCCTGGCATGTTAATGGGCTGGTTTTATCAACTTGTTGCCGCCAAATTTCCAGCACCGGTAGATATTAACGGAAGAGTCACTGGGCTTTCCTTAAACCTGGACTGATCACAGAGCATCACTATCCTTCTGATATCCCTGGAGTGTCATTATCCTTCTCAACCCCAGGCTTTCTTATCAGGAGCAAGTTGGTCTCAAAGCTGGCACGCAGAGTCAGAAAGTTCTCTGATTTTTAAAAGAAAAGAGTCTCCCAGGAATAAGAGCTAGGAAGTATCTAGTCAGGCTTACATTCAGAGCAAGTTGATTCTGAGATTTAGTGAATGTGAGAGATGGAGACTTCTAAAGATGTAGAAATGGAGAATAATTGTCTTTTCTACACTCTGTCCACTGGCAAGGCCTGTAACTGAAGTAGAAGAGTAGAGCTATTCTGCTTACAGATACAATACTGCTATTATTACTTCTACAACTACTTAATGAATGTTACTCCTGTTGCCCAATATTTTATAGTCACTTTCAATTTTGAATGAAATTTAAATACAATTTTTTTAGAGGCAAGATTTTCCAAGTTTCCTCTGTTGATTGAGACATCAGATAATTCATCACTATCTCCTCGCTTGATACAGATTGAGACTAACTTCAGTAACGTCAGCGGTCTGCTCAAAATCGCCAGATAGCAAGTTTTATTGAATACATCCATAATGTGTTTTCCCTCCCAGCAATCCATGGATATGTTAAATGTAGGCTGTTCTTCAAACTTCAGAGTTTGAACAGTTCACTCATTTTCCGTATAAGAACAGTGATTCACGGATTGCAACGTGAGCCTGACAAACGACCCTTCTCTAGCAGGCTCCCAGGTAACAGTATTTTCCATTATAATGACCAAAATGCAGGCATAGTTTGCATATAGATTTTTTTATCTTTCTCACAGTGTGGCTTAACTGCCTGATGCTCACTTTCCAGCCTCATGTGAGAACATGTCTGGTTGGCTTACGTTGTTTTTCAGCCTTCTTAATTTGTCTGTAGTTGTCCAGGTTCAGAATCACTTGTCAAGTCTCATTATACATACAAAATTGACTTGATATGTAGAGGAGAGGAGAAAATATTTTCAGGTACTAACAGTTGCCGTCTGTCTGTTTTTTCTTATTCTCATCTCAGTATCTTCAGGGTCTATTTTTCTTCTGTCTTCCTCCTCCTCCTCCTTCTCCTCTTCTTCCTCCTCCTAGTTCTTCTCTGTTTCACTCAGTTCCTTGAGGTCAAGTCTCATCAATCTTCCACACTTTAATGTACACGGATACATTTAACTAATCCCTTCTTACTTTTCCTAGATGCATATATGCATATTAAATTGTCATTAAAATAATATAATCTTTCTTTTGCCCGGAAATGTTCCAGAGACTTTTCCCATTATGCATGATATCTGTGTTCTTGAGATGATAGTTTTTATTCATGTTTTCTTTCTCTCATACCATATTAATATGGTTTAATTTTTTTCCTCTCTGCTGAAAGCTTCCATGCACAAAAAAACACATATCTATTTTACGACCTAGCAATTCCACTATTTGGTATTTACTCAAGAGAAACAAGCACATAAGTCCACAAGCAGATTTGTATAGCAATTTTTATAGCAGGTTCTATATACTAGCACTAAAACAGAACAATCCAAATGTTCATCAAAAGTATAATGGGTCTTAAGCATTAAGTTTGAGAAACTTAACACATGTATACTATGGTGCAACCATCTACCCAAAATAAGATACTGAAAACTTTCCACTACCCCCCAAAAATCCCTCATGCCCCATTCCAGCCTAGATAACTTGATTTTTTTCTTGATTTTCTCAAAAATTACTTTTGCCTTTTTATAGAATTTATTTAATTTGAACTTTAAAATATAACTTGGAGTAGATATAGTAAAAAATGTAACAAATAATTTCAAGAAGGGTTGCATTAACAAAGGAAGGAGTCATAAAACAAAATTTTAGAGATCTATATCCATTTAAATGTTATTACAGTTCAAGTACAATATGGAATATTGTGGGAAATACATTCCGAGAAGCAGGTTGGTGTCAGTGAAATTGTATATTCAACATTATTCTTTATACAAGAAAAAACCTTTGAACAGATTGTTGACTGTTAACAGGGGGACAATATAGTCATATTTACAACTGCATTTTAGAAAAGTCAGTTTGAAAACTGTTTGATTATGAATTTGAAGAGGAAAATATAACAAAGAAATAGATTTAAAAGTGGTCACAATCATTTAAGCAAGGGATAATGTACACATTTACTTAGCTCAAAGGAGGCATCACATCTTCCCTCTATTTCCTTCTGTCTCTTTGGGAATTTTGTCTTCTTACTGTTATATTTATATACCATACATATAGTCTGCTTAGAGATCTCCAAAATTCTGTGTCTATAGATGAAGTGATGCATTGATTTACTCACAGCCATTACCTGTGTCAGAGGTGATGTTACTTTAAACATGAACTTCCTTTACATAGTGCAGGGAGGTATAAGTCATACTTACCCAGGTGCACAACAGGTGCTTCGTGACATTACATTTGTTCCAAGTTGTCAGACCTACATTCTGAAAAGAACTTTCATTTAAGCATCCTCCCTAATATATGCGCACTCTGTCATGGGTCAGGCATTTAAAACTCTATTAGTTTCATTTATTTTCCCTACATATTTGGAAAGGGCCTGTTGCAAACATGGTAGTCAAAACTTATTTTTAATCTCTTTCTTTCTATTCCTCACATATACACATGCTTGTGCACACTCTCCCTCTTGTTCTCACCCTCACTGACTATTTCTCTTCAACTCCAATATATGCCATGATGTAAATTATCTCTCTCTGCTTTTCTCAATGGGAGTAAAATGCATACTCATTAAAAATTAGACATTGAGGAAAATTAACAGCAAGAATGTGGGGAAATGAAGAATGAAACCATATAAGCATAAAAACAAGTGAATTGGCAACTTTGACAGATATCTTTCTGAAAATGAAGATGACAAGTCTCCATTCCAGAATCCATGACTACTTCTGTTACTAGTTACTAGAAAATAGCTCAGTTTCTCATTTTATATGTGGGAAGAAATCTCTAAAGAAACACAAAAGGATGCAAGAACTATGTTGTAGAACACATAATGCCTTTTGTACCAGAGGAATTTTGTCAAATTGTAGGGTTCCAAAACTTTTAAAATTTTATCACCACTATCCAATCATTATTCAGGGTCATCTATTCCCACATGATAGGTTTCTTGCTTTAGCCAGATATCATGAAATATTAGGAAAATTTGCAATCTGCATTAGAAATAATAGTCTTGGATTTAGAAGTAAGGATTTGGATAAAGGTAGTTTGTTTGAAAGGCAATCTCAGGCAGCATTGTGAAGAAGTTGAGCATGCAACAGAAAAGAGAAGAAAGCCAATAAAAAGTTCATTAGTGTGATAAAAATATTCTGAAATTTAATTTTGGTGGTGGTTGCAAAACTCTGTAAATGTAAGTAAAAACTATAGCAAAACACTGAAAATATGAATTGTATGGTATGTAAATTACATTTCAATAAATATATATATATATTTTTTTAATTTATTTTTTAAATTTCAGAATATCATGGGGGTACAACACTTTGGCCATACACATTGCCCCTGTTCTGCCCGTGTCAGAGCCACAATCGTGGTCGTCTCCCAAACTGTGCTCCCCACATCCATTCAGTGAGAGTTTTTCCCATCCCTTCCACCCCCCTCCCGCCCGCCCGCCCTCAGGTGAATGTTATTGCCCTGTGTGATGTAAGTGTTCATCAGTTAGTACCAGTTTGATGGTGAGTACCAGTGGTGCTTGTTTTTACAATCCTGTGACACTTCGCTTTGAAGAATGGGTTCTAGCTCCAACCAGGATAATACCAGATGTGTTAATTCACTATTGTTCCTTATTGCTGAGTAATACTCCATGGTATACATATACCACATTTTATTGATACACTCGTGTATTGATGGGCACCTGGGTTGTTTCCACAACTTTGCAATTGTGAATTGTGCTGCTATGAACATTCGAGAGCAGATGTCTTTATTATAAAATGTCTTTTTTTCTTTTGGATAAATACCCAGTAGTGGGATTGCTGGGTCAAATGGTAATTCTACTTTTAATTCTTTGAGGTACCTCCATATTCTTTTCCATAGAGGTTGTACTAATTTGCAGTCCCACCAGCAGTGTATGAGTGTTCCTATCTGTCCACATCCCCGCCAACATTTGTTATTTGGGGATTTTTTGATATGAGCCAATCTCACTGGAGTTAAGTGATATCTCATTGTGGTTTTGATTTGCATTTCCCTGATGATTAGAGAAGTTGAGCACTTTTTATATGTTTGCTGGCCATCATTCTGTCTTCTTTGGAAAAGTTTTTGTTCATGTCCTTTGCCCATTTTTTAATAGGGTTGTTTGATTTTTTCTTGTTGATTTTCCTAAGTTCTGTATAGATTCTGGTTATCAGCCCTTTATCAGAGGTGTAGCATGCAAATATTTTCTCCCATTCTGTAGGTTGTCTGTTCACTCTAGTGATAGTTTCCTTGGCTGTGCAGAAGCTTTTCAATTTGATCAGGTCCCATGTATTTATTTTTGTTGCTGCTGTGATTGCTTTGGGGGTCTTCTTCATAAATTCTTTGCCTAGGCCAATGTCCATAAGAGTTTTTCCAACGTTTTCTTCGAGAATTCTTATGGTTTCAAGTCTTAGGTTTAGATCTGTTATCCATTGTGAATTGATTTTTGTGAGAGGTGAGAGGTGTGGGTCCACTTTCAGTCTTCTACATATGGCCATCCAATTTTCCCAGCACCATTTGTTGAATAGGGATTCTTTTCCCCAGTGTACGTTTTTCTGGAATTTGTCAAAGATCAGGTGACTGTATGAGGTTGGTTTTATATTTGGGTTCTCAGCCCTGTTCCATTGGTCTACGTGTCTGTTCTTGTGCCAATACCATGCAGTTTTGGTTACTATAGCCTTGTAGTATAGTTTGAAGTCTGGTAGACAGATGCCTCCCAATTTGTTCTTTTTGCTTAAGATTGCTTTGGCTAGACGGGGTCTTCTCTGGTTCCACACGAAGCATAGAATTATTTTTTCTAGATCGGCAAAAAATGATGTTGGTATTTTGATAGGGATTGCATTGATTCTGTAAATTAATTTAGGTAACAAAGCCATTTTTACTATGTTGACTCTGCCTATCCAAGAGCATGGTAGGGCTTTCCATCTATTTACATCCTCTGCAATTTCCTTTCTCAGTGTTTCATAATTCTCTCTATATAGGTCTTTGACCTCCTTAGTTAGATATATTCCTAAATATTTAATTTTCTTTGTTGCTATTGCAAAAGGTATAGCATCTTTAATTTGTTTCTCGGCTTGATTGTTATTAGCATATATGAAGGCTATGGATTTGTGTGTATTAATTTTGTATCCTGAGACTTTGCTGAATTCGTTTATCAATTCCAGTAATCTCTTGGTTCAATCTTTGGGGTTTCCTATGTATAATATCATATCGTCTGCGAATAGTGAAAGTTTGACCTCTTCTGCCCCTATCTGGACGCCCCTGATTCCTCTGTCTTGTCTAGTTGCTGTGGCCAGGACTTCCAGCACTATGTTGAAAAGAAGTGGAGATAGTGGACACCCTTGTCTGGTGCCAGTTTTAAGGGGGAATGCCTTCAATTTTTCCCCATTCAGTATGATATTGGCTGTGGGTTTATCGTATATGGCTTTAATAGTTTCTAGGAATGAGCCATCTATGCCTATATTGTTAAGAGTTCTTATCATAAAAGGGTGCTGGATTTTGTCAAAAGCCTTTTCTGCATCTATTGAAAGGATCATATAATCTTTGTTCTTGCTTTTATTTATATGGTGAATTACATTTATAGATTTGCGTATGTTGAACCATCCCTGCATCTCGGGAATGAAGCCCACCTGATCATGATGGATTATTTTTTTGATGTACATTTGAATTCGGTTTGCAAGGATTTTATTGAGAATTTTTGCATCTATATTCATAAGGGATATTGGTCTGTAGTTTTCTTTTTTTGTTGTGTCCTTTCCTGGCTTTGGTATCAAGGTGATATTGGCTTCATAGAATGAGTTTGGGAGGATTCCATCCTTCTGGATATTTTCAAATAATTTCTGCAGTATAGGCACCAGTTCTTCTTTGTAGGCTTGGTAGAATTCAGGTGTTAACCCACCTGGTCTGGGACTTTTTTTTGTGGGTAGATTTTTAATTACTGCTTCAATTTCAGTGCCTGATATTGGTCTGTTTAGAAATTCTGTTTCTTCCAGGTTGAGCCTAGGGAGGTAGTGTGTTTCTAAGAATTTGTCCATTTCCTCCACGTTTTCGTGTTTGTGGGCATAGAGATTTTTGTAGTATTCAAAGATGATGTTTTGTATTTCCATGGTATCAGTTGTGACTTCTCCTTTTTCATTTCTAATTGAGCTTATTAGAGTCCTTTCCTTTCTACTTCTGGTCAACCTGGCAAGTGGCCTGTTTATTTTGTTTATCTTTTCAAAGAACCAGCTTTTCGTTTCATTGATCTTCTGTATTGTTCTTTTGTTCTTGATTTCATTTAATTCTGCTCTAATTTTGGTTATTTCTTTTCTTCTGCTGGTTTTAGGATTGCTTTGCTCTTCCTTTTCCATTTCCTTAAGATGATTCATTAGTTTACTGATTTGTGACTTTTCTGTCTTTTGGATGTGGGAATTTAGGGTGATAAGTTTTCCTCTCAGGACTGCTTTTGCTGTATCCCACAGATTTTGATAACTTGTGTCCCCATTATCGTTTAGTTCGAAGAATCTTTTGATTTCATTTTGAATCTCCTCTTTGACGCAATAATCATTCATCAATAGATTGTTTAGTTTCCAAGTTTTTGGAGGAAGATGTGAGTTTCTGTTGGAATTGATATCTAATTTTATTCCGCTGTGGTCTGAAAAGATACATGGTATGATTTCTATTTTTTTGAATTTGTTTAGATCTGTTTTGTGGCCTAGGATGTGGTCAATTTTAGAGAAAGTTCCATGAGCTGATGAGAAGAATGTATATTCAGTGTTATTTGGGTGGAGTGTTCTGTAGATATCAGTTAGGCCCAAATGTTCTATAGTCCTGTTTAGGTCTTTTATTTCTCTATTTGTTTTTTGTTTGGAGGATCTGTCCAGTTCTGTCAGTGGGGTGTTGAAGTCCCCTGCAATTATGGCATTCCTGCTTATTATGTTGTCTAGATCTAGCAGCATTTGCTTTATGTACCTGGGTGCTCCTGTGTTGGGTGCATAAATGTTTAGAATTGTTAAATCCTCTTGTGAAATTTTTCCCTTCACCACTACATAGTGTCCATTTTTGTCCTTCTTTACTTTTAGTGCTTTAAAGTTTATGTCATCTGAAATGAGGATGGCTACTCCGGATTTCTTTTGGTTTCCATTAGCCTGGAAAATTGTAATCCATCCTTTCACTTTGAGTCTGAATGTGTCTGTATGTAAGGTGTGTTTCCTGAAGACAACAGATACTTGGTTTGTATTTTTTAATCCATTCAGCCAGCCTATGTCTCTTCAATGGGCAGTTCAAGCCATTTACATTTATTGAGAGAATTGATATTTGGGGTAAATTTCTGATTATTCTGTTGGGTGGTATCTTTTGTTTTACCTCTTGCGTCATTGTGGAGTCTGGTTTCTGGGGTTTTAGCCTTTGCATAGTTTTACATAGGTGGGTGTCTGTTGCTCTGTTTAGTGTATAATGCAGGTCTAAGCATTTCTTGCAAGGCCGGTCTGTATTTCGCAAATTCTATCAGTGATTGCTTATCTGGAAAGGTCTTTATTTCTCCCTCATATAAGAAGCTTAGTTTGGCAGGATACAGAATTCTGGGTTGACCTTTGTTTTGTTTTAGGAGATTGATGATGTCTCCCCATTCCCTTCTGGCTTGTAAGGTTTCAGCTGAGAAATCTGCAGTTAATCTGATGGGTTTCCCTTTGTAGGTTACCTCCTTTTTTCGTCTTACAGCTCTGAGGAGTGCCTCTTTTGTGTTTACTTTGGTCAGTCTAATAATTATGTGGCGTGGTGAATGCCTTTTCACGTTGACTCTCCCAGGAGTCCTGTGTGCTTCTTTTACTTGGATGTTGAGATTTCTGGCTAAGCCATGGAAATTTTCCTCTATTATTCCTTCAAATAAATTTTCCAGCCCATGCGAATTTTCTTCCTCTCCCTCAGGGATACCTATTATCCTTATGTTTGGCCTCTTTACATAATCCCACATTTCTTGTATGCTTTTTTCCTGCCTCTTGTTTTTGTGTTCTTTCTCTTCAGCTGATTTATTTAGCGCATAGGAGCTGTCTTCTAGCTCTGAAATTCTTTCCTCTGCATGGTCCAGCCTATTCTTAAGGCTTTCCACTGTGTTTTGTAGATCCTTGAATGCTTCTTTCATTTCTAGGATTTCTATTTGATTTTTCCGTAATATTTCTATTTCTTTGGAGAATTTTTCATTCATTTCTTGCATTTTTCTTGTGGTTTCTTTGTGCTGGGATTCAATTTTCTCTGAATTTCATTGAGCTTTCTTATAATCCATAAACGAAATTCCTCTTCTGTCATTCTACCCATTTCATTTGGGTTGGTATCCATTGCTGAGGAACTGATAATTTCTTTTGGGGGTGACTTTTCACTCTGATTTTTCATGTTCCCTGAGTTCTTTCACTGGTTTTTTCTCATCTGGCCTCTTGGTCGAGAGCTGGGGGTGTTAGAGCTAGTTTATGGCCCTGTCACCAGGCCCACAATTATTGTTCCTTGGCAAAGCCAGGGAGAGAGGTAGTGGCCTGTATTGCCTTAGGTGTATTTTAGCAAGTTTGTTGGATCTTGAGTTAACTCTGACCTGTGGTCTTCTCCTCTTCCCAGTGGAGTGTGGTGAGAATGACCTCCCAGCTTGGGCTCTGAGCTAATGGATTGTACTTGAGGATATGAATCCTCCGCTCCCTATTAGTTAGGTATTCTGTTATGTCCGTGGCAGACTCTGATTCCCCAGTTGGGGTATTCAAAAGCCCTGTGCTTTGGGAGGGGCCTTGTAGCTCCTAGGGGTTACTTTGACCCTGCTCCTCCTGAGGTTCTGGTAGAAACATAATTTCCTTTGGCTGCAGTGTGAGAGCTGAGTTGGGAAAATTCTACACAGCTCAGAGGTTGCTCATCTAGCCACGTGTGGCTGCCCTTCTGATGTGTGACTCCGCGTGATACTGGTTGATAGGGGGATCTCCAATTGTGCACCCCTTTTCCACCACTAGACCTCAAGGAGAGGCGGGTGGCCGTCTCTATCCCCAGCAGTCTCCACCGGGGGGGTGTTCCCACGGGGAGGGGGGAGTAGTGGCCACTGGAAGCGCTCTTGGATGGCGCGAAATTCCCTATTGAAGTGGCCAGGATTATGGGGAGCTGCTCTGGTTCAGCCTGTGGCTCTTGAGGTATTTGGTTGTCATGGGAACCAGCAGTTATACCAAATGAGTCACTATAGCCAGCAACCTTCAAAATGAGTGATCTCTGGGGTACAGGAGGGCTGGGACCCGAAGGGGCGGGCACTAGGACTGGCCCGGAGCGGAGTTGTCGGAGGCCAGAGCAGGGGTAGCAGAACCAGATGGACGAGCTGCAAACTGTTTCCAATACTCAAAGGTCCCGCCGCTACAGTTCCGGGACCTCGTCCCACCTGGAACCCACGGATGCAGCTGACCCTGGCCACCACAGGCAAAGCCTGTCTCACCCTAGCAGAAGAGCCCTGGGCCGGGGCGGGGCGGAGCTAGAGACGCGGCTCACGGCTCCGCGCGGGCGGCTGTAAAGATGGCGGCCGCCGCCAGCCTGGCGCACAGCCGGGCTCCGATCGCGCCGGGAGCGCAGTTTTTCTCCACCGGTAGTTGTTAGCAACCTCTAAGGGCGTGTCCCGCTCTCCAATAAACTCCTGGGCCCAGTCCCTCTGACTTCTAGTGGCGCAGTGCCGGCCTGCGGGTCCTGCGCACTGTCCCGGGAAGCTGAATCTCGGTCCCCGCCCAGTTCCTCCCCAGCCCTCGGCAGTCTCTGTATATTGTAGCTGTGAGTTGTGTCTGGCTCTGGCTACTTCCTCCTCTCCACAGGGCTCGCCGTCCCTAGCAACCGCTCTATCCCAACTCTGGGCTTGTCCCTGACTGCATGTATGGGGAGGCGCGTAACCACTTGGGGGGCAGGTCGCGCTGCGACGACCTGGCGAGCGCGTCCTTCCCGCGCTCTGGGCTCTATTGTGCTCCGTGCGCCCTCCGATCTTTGTGAAAATTTTGTACCTGTTTTCTTGGGCTGGGCGTTCGGCGTTGTTTCTCTGTCATTCGCAATGCTGTTTTCGGAGTGAGCGGTCCGTGCTCGCAGGCAGCCGCTGGCGTTCTTCACCTCCTTTCCTGGGAGCGGTACGGTGGGAGGACCCTATCACACCGCCATTTTTCTCTAATCCCTTCAATAAATATTTTTAAATAATATCTTAGTAAGAAACATAATACAAGTTCAAAAATGTTTCACATTTTAAATTTATATTTACCCCGAGTATTTAATGAAGTATTAAATATCCTAGGCCTCATATCTTTTAGTGACTGAATCAGTCACCTCATTAAGTCACCTTTTATTTTCTGTCTTTGGATCAATGTGTTCCAATTATTTTCCTCATCTCATGTTTAAGGGTTTTCCTAAATTAATGTCCAGAGGACAGCTCTATGTTCCTTTTTGTTCATATATTTGTTCCTTTTATGTCATATATGGGTATAAACTGTAATCCTCTCATAGTCATGTCTTCTACTATTATTATGCTCTATGAAGATAGAAGCCATGTTTGTCATCATATTTACTCTTGGTGATGGTTAATTTTATGTATCAACTTGGCTAGGCCATGTGCCCAGATGTTTGGTCACCAGTCTAGATAGTGCAATCTATTCTTTTAGATGTGATTTACATTTAAATAAGTAAACTTTGAGTAGAAAGATTACCCTCCCTAATTTAGGTGGGGCTTATCCAATCCACTGAAGGTCTTATAACAAAAAGACTGAGGTCCTACAAGGAAGAATGATTTGAGCATCCAGACTGTCTTTGGGTTGGATGCTACAATATAAATTCTTCCCGAGGTCTTCAGCCTGCCAGCCTGTCCTCCATAGTTTGGACTCGCCAGCCCTTATAATCACATGAACTAATTTTTCTCTCTCTCTCCCCTTTCTCTCTTTCTATATATACCTATGTCTATATCTGTATCTACATCTATCTATCCATTTATTTATGTGTGATGTGTGTAAATACATATATATGTGTGTGTGTACGTGTGTGTGTGTGTATATATATATATCCTGTTGGTTCTGTTTTATCTGGAGAACCCTAACTAATACAGATTTTAGTACTGAGTGTAGGGTCTAAAGGAACAGAATCTTAATGATTAGTTTTCTAATTGGTTCTGAGGTTTCTGGAATTGGTTCTCTAATCTTATTAGATTGGAAGGCACTGATAACTTTATCTTCAGTAGTAAGGTCCTTGTCTAACTTAAATTTTTCTATGTCCACAAAGGCCATTATTGTCACAGTTTACATTTAAAGTAATTACTGTTTGGGAAGGACTTACTATTGGCATTTGGTTATTGGTTTTCTTTATGTCTTACAGCATTTTCATCCCTAATTTTCTTGTTTGATGCCCTCATTTGTGTTTAGTTGACTTTTGTGGTGACACTTTTTGATTTCTTTCTGTGAATATTCCACAAATATTTTCTTTGTGGTTACCATGGAGTTTACATATAACATCTTAAAGTTATAACAATATTTTTTAAACTGATATCTATTCACTTCAATCACATACTAAGGCTCTACTCCTTTAGTGCTCCACTTCCCACACACACACACACTATGTTATTGATACCATGAGTCACATTTTTATTTATTGTATATTCATGAACATATAATTATTTTTATGCTTTTGTTGAATTCTGCTAAAGAATAAAAAGTAGAGCTATGAACAAAATTATAATGATACTTATTTTTTTAAATTTGTCCATCTGTTAATCTTTAATAAGGAACTTTATATTTTAGTACAGGTTTGGGTCACTCTCTAGCCTCTTTTTATTTCAGCATAAAATACTCCCTTTCATATTTCTTATAGGGCAAGTATATTGATAATTAACTCTTTTAGCTTTTGTTTATCTGGGGATGTCTTAATTTCTCCCTTATTTTCAAAAGACAGTTTTGCCAGATAAAGAATTCTTGGTTAATTTCTTTTCTTTTAACATTTTAAACATATTATTCCACTATCTTGTTGTGTATAAAGTTTATGGCCTAAGTTGACATTGACATTAGATTGGGCTAACTAAAGGAATAAAGAATATGTTCTGTGTCTTTTCTTTTCCATTCAGGACTGGTCCTGGTAAGCTGTTGACAAATTGTGTCCTATGTAACTACTGAGGGATAGCTACATCTGCAGGTATAAACCTAAGAGAATGCACAGGTAAATTACTCCTGAAATTATGTATATTATCAATCGTCACCAACAATAAAAAATATTCCCCCACCCCAATGATTCCACAGGGACCTATTTGTGTCACATGTTATTCTCGCTTATCCTTTGAGATTTCTACACTAAAGCTGTGACATATAGAAGCTACATGTTTAGATTGCTTCTTGGCTCTGAATAAGATTCTTTATGAGCTAATTAAACTGTTTTATAAAATGAGTGAGTGATGGAGATAAGGAAACTAGCTGAATGACCTATGGAAAACTTTAAGGGATATCAGATTCCACCAAACAATACTTTCTTAATTTTTAAATGACGTAGAGTCAAGGGAAGAGATATAAATCTTGAACAGAGGGAATGCACATTATTTTATTCTCCATGAATGAAATGAAGAAACAACTATCTTCTAGGAAGCATAGATCTTTTTTAAAGGCTGTGGTAGAAGTGAGGGTTATCTCTCATGTTGACTATATTTTATACTATATGAACATATTGAAGGAACTAAAATATGGACACATTGTGAAAGCTGGACTCAATTACAGGTTGGCATTTTCAGGAAGATGACATCGCAAAAATTATATCACGAGTGCTTGTACAAAACATGTTTTGTAAATCAGTATGTGTATCTGTGAATGCATGCACTTTCCAATTCTGCTCTTGCGATGCTCTGTATTCCATTTATACGTCTAACATATACTTATTAAGCACTAATAAGTGAAAGTCACTGGTCTACAGACTGGATTATAAAATTTTCCGTGGGTTATGTGACCACTCATGGGTGTGTGGGGATTCCTATTTGCCCATATAATCTCATCTAATGTGAATATCTTTTGTACTCTTTGAGTCTCAACTACATTAGGTGGGTTTTAATTAATTATGTCATGATTACTCTTCCTTATGAAATTTTGTTTATGTTCCTTTCCTTTTCCTTTGTTTGTATGTGTGTTAATAGATAGATAGATAGGGATATCTGTATATTTGTATATAATTGTATCTATCTTTATCGCTATTTAAATATCATGAACCAATATTATATATATTCTTCACAATTTCAGTCAAAGTGCCATTTATTCAAGAAGGCTTTCTTTGACTCACTAAGCTTAATTTGGTCCCTTATTATTATTTCTACATAACTTATCCTTGCCTCCCTTCTGTGAAAACTTTTTGCCTAATAAATTACTTGATTAAAGTTGTTTTATAAAGGTTAAAATGAATAAACTATATTTTCATTGCTCAAGTGTTATTCAATACAGTAAAGCTCAGTGTCTAGCAAATGTGAAAGCCTAGAAAACATTTCCTTAAGTAATGGTATTTGAAGAGCATGAGTGTGTTGTCGTGATTCTGGAAAGCACCTTTAGAACTTTAGAACTCTTTTAAAGTTCTTATGAGTGTGTATTATATGTATAAGAATTTGTTTGAGACATAAGAAAATCAAATTCTCTTTGAGGGCTGAGGGAAGTAGTACTACTCAATGTCACTGCTTTGATGGGAGATGGGAAACATAGGAAATTAGTAATCTAGAGTTTCTCTACAACTGAAGTATTTGTGATGACTTAGAGCCCTTCTCTTTTTTAACCCTCCTACTCCCTTCCTTGTGTTCAATCACTTATCCTAGGGCTTTTCTGCCATGGAGACTTGACTATCTAGTGGAATTATGAGAAGAAACATAAAGAAAGTTGCTTTAGTAAGTAACTGATATCTCTGACATTATTAGGTCCATTTACTAATCCAATAAATTAACTGCTTTGTGTATGTCATAACGTGAGCTTCTGAATCAACAAATGAAAGTGCCTGATAAGGATCCATCTGTCCAGTGAAATGATCTAAGTCAGAATAAATGAGGGGGAGAAGGTAGTGAGTGTGGTTAATGTTAAGAACTACATTTTCCTTAACATAAGATATCTATTTCTTCCAAAAAAACATATAGAATGTCCTACTTAAAGAGCACATGATAGAAATAAATTAATAATAGGAAATAACCACATGATATTTTATTTTTCAGATTAATTACATATGCAGTGTGGCCAGTGAAAGCCTGAATATATAGATTATGTTAATGCTATTTTGGAAGCCACACCAAGGACTTCAATATAATGTTTGGACAAAAAAGGACAGAGACCATTTATTTCTATTCTCTAGGTGAATTAGAATGTGGGTTGTGGAATCTTCCACCTAAAGCAAGGGTCCTTATAATAACTCCGTGAATTTTTACAGGGCCTCTGCTTGATCTTTTCCATTCTCTCACAGGAGAGAAATACTGAATGAGAGCTCAAAGTAAAAGCACTCAAAAAACCCTGTTTCATCCAACATAAGGTCTAGTTATCACTGATACGAAAGCAACCTGTAGAGAATTATAGGTCGTAAGTTCAAACCCAAGGTACCATTGAAGGGCATCTCTATGTTCTGAGGAATAATTTTCTGTATTTTTCATATTTGGATATTTGAAGTATATGCTCCATGAGCTCTAATTTTTTGGTGGTCTTAAATTCAGGATTTCAACATTACTTGGGATGGCAGGTGGAATACAGAGTATAGGATGAAGGCATAGGATACTGAGTATATATTACACTGGATTCAGCACTTTTGGTAAAAGAGTGGATGTGTTTGACCTAAAGCATTTTGGCAGCTAAAATTAGGGGAGCAGAAAGGTAAAAAACAAAGTAAATGCTACGTAATAAATGACATTATAGAGAACTTATAATGAGATATATATGAAAAATATGACAAGTCACAGAATTGTTACCTATAAAAGATTTGGTACTGATTTAATTGATTCCAAAATAGGTGTTTTTCAGAAAGTTCTGATAAAAGGAAATGAAGAAAAAAAGTTTTCAACATTCTCCAGATAATTCTTAATGTAATTGATATTTCTCTACAATGGGCAAACAGTAAAGACATGAAGAAGCTGATAGGCATGAATTGACCTTATCTCCCACAACTTTCTCCCTTGCTTACGAAGTTTTAGAATCATTGGCCTTCTTGTCTTTTCCCATTTGTCCCTTCTGTGTGGCATTTTTTCTTGATATTTTCACTAACAGAATATATAATATCCCAGACTCTGAATAATGTAAGCTTCATCATTCAAGTACCAACATAAATGTGACATTCTCACCAACTAATCTAATGCCCATGCCCACTAATGACTATTCATCATTTTATGGTGTCTTACTTTTCTTGTGTTTTACCTGTATGATCTTTCCATTTTTTTATTCACAGTTCCTAAAACATGATTTGCTATAGAGTAACTGCTCAGTAAATATTTGTTGAATGCAGTAGAAATATGCCTGTAGACAGAATCTCTTACTGAAAATGAATGGACAAAGTGACTTATGGGTCCCTGTGATACTAAGAAATGACATAAGAATTATCTTGTGGTATTTCTAAGTACAATAATTTGGTAAGTTGTAACTAATTTTATTATTCTATTCCTAGGGAAAATAAATACTCCAGCTTGTTTTTAACAACGGGTAATTAAAAAAAAAATCACCATACTTTTTGGCATCTGGTTGTGATCATATTGCCGTAGCAACTTTATTTTCAGAAGAACTGACAGAAAGCAAAGGGAACAAAAAAATGCCTCCTCTCAACTCTTCTCGCCCCTCCCCCATCACCTTCTTGCTGCTGGGCATCCCAGGACTAGAGCACCTGCACGCCTGGATTGGGATCCCCTTCTGCTCCATGTACGTGGTGGCTGTGGTGGGGAATGTGACCATCCTGGCCGTGGTGAGGGCAGAGCGAAGCCTTCATGAGCCTATGTTCCTGTTTCTGTGCATGCTCTCAGTCACCGACCTGGTCCTCTCCACATCTACACTGCCCCGCATGCTCTGCCTCTTCTGGCTCGGAGCCCGTGACATCGCCTTTGATGCTTGCCTGGCCCAAATGTTCTTCATCCACAGCTTTACTGCCATGGAGTCGGGTTTCTTCCTGGCCATGGCTATTGACCGTTATGTGGCCATCTGTGACCCACTGCGCCATACCACTGTTCTCACCCACAGTCGCATCACCATAATGGGTATGATTGTGGTGTGTCGGGGGGTAGCCTTCTTCTCTCCCCATCCCATCCTGCTCAAACAGCTGCCCTATTGTAGAACACGAATCATTGTCCACACCTATTGTGAGTTTATGGCTGTGGTGAAGCTGGCATGTGTAGACACAGGGGCCACCAAGAGTTATAGCCTCAGTATGGCTTCTATCATTGGTTCATGTGATGCTGTTCTCATTGCTGTATCCTATGCCTTCATCCTACGCTCTGTATTCCACCTGCCATCCCGAGAAGCTAGCTTTAAGGCTTTGGGTACATGTGGCTCCCATGTCTGTGTCATTCTTGTTTTCTATTCTACAGCTGGCTTTTCCATTTTCACTCACCGTTTTGGGAAAAATGTGCCTGCACATATTCCTATTTTTATAGCAAATATGTACCTTTTGGTGCCCCCTTTTCTCAGCCCTATCGTGTATGGAGTAAGAACCAAGAAAATACGGGAGCACGTTCTCAAAACATTAAGGGTCAAAGTTGCTTGATTTTAGTTTGGCCAATACAAGAATAATTCCAGAATAAATCTAAATTCAAGAAATGATGAAAATAGCTAACTGTTCTCACTCACATAACCTGAATTGCATTCATCATCTGAAAGTTGTTATTTACCAGATGACTATAAATTTGAAGAATTCTAACTCGAGAAGTTGTTTCAACTTTCTCATTTAGTAAATATTGGAGAAAAGATTGTTAATCTTCCTCCAACTATGTGTCTTTTGGAGGATAATTACAGATAGAGAGTGAACAGTGTAGGAAAGTGGGAAAGGACAAGTAGACACTATAGAGAAAAATAAAAAGAAGATTCTCTAGATAACAAATGCTGAATAGCATATACCTGGCAGTTTGAAACAATTTTGATCCATGTATGTGGCTGCGATTTCATACAAGTGATGACTATCTCGCTGCTTCTCTAATGAGATCAAATTGAACTCTTATTATTTATCTAGATAAAGGAGTAGACTAATAATATGTAAATTTTAAAATTTGGTGTTAAGAAGAAGTGAACATCCTAAAAACAAAGAAACAAACATGAAAACTCCAATTTTTGTGTTGTGGCTGCTCTGTTTTCTAGATAAATTTTGACAGAAATGGAATGTATTCTATAAAATAAACCAATATCTTGGAGTCTACTGACTGCTAAAATTGAGGTTATGAATTCCAATTTCATATTTATGGTGAAAATAACCAAGTTACCAGGCTGTCATGTGCATTACGTCTGTTTCATTGATTAGGTGACTTGGAATCCAGTATCAAGAGGTGATATGAAATTTCTTATTATCAACAATGTTGAAATACTCCTTCTTTTTGTTGCCCGAGTGCCAAGGATTTACTTCTTCTAAAGAAAGCCAATTGTCACCAGTTTTGCAGCCTGGTCATCCATTTCTCCTATTTCTATTATAGTCTAAGATCTATGGGCCTTTTATGTTTTTGATCTCTAAAAATTGTTTTTGGCATACTTGCGCTGTGCACCTTGTCATCACCTCTTGCTTATTAGTCTTAGGAGTTCACACACATAGTCAAACAAAGACCAACATTTCTGAATTCACCATTACTCAAATCATAATTCAAATATGGTTACAGTGTAAAGTTTTCTATATTGGAGAATTTGACATATTTGTCATCCTTTCCTTGACTAGGGAAATCTGGATCACAAGTAATATGAAGGGTATATTAATGAGATTTATTAAGAAGTGTTAGGTTTGAGATTCATGTAGATGAGTGTGCTAGATGCCTGTTTTACCAACCCTAAATTAGTTACTCTTTCTTCCTCCTTCCCTCCTGCTTCACTTTCTCAGCCCCTTCCCCTCCACTTTTACTTCTTATCCTCCTTTTTAATAATCTTATTCCCACTCTCACCTTCTCAGTCTTCAGTTTTGTATTTTAACTGATGAACAATATTCCTTAATTAGAAGGCTCATGTTTTGTTTCCTTTAATTAAACATGACTTTCTGATAGATGCCTACACTGGACACATACTCTTATTTTTGTAGAATTTAGACTTCATGATATTTTTCTGGGTAGTTTTAATAGCTTATTGGTTAAGGGTTTAGGCTTTGGAGTTAGACTTCCTGGGTTCAAGTCCAATGTTCTTCCCTGGATAGCTGTATTTAAGTTTAATTCATCTTTGCCTGAGTTTCCTGATGTAGCAAAACAAGTGATAATAGAATCTGCCTCATGTGGTTGCATGAGGATTAAATGAGATATGTAAATTGCAATGGCACAAAAGAAACACTCAATAAATGTTAATTATTTTATTTTCCTTCAATGAATATGATTTTCTATGTTTTCCACCTTTCACTTGTCTAAAGTGTTTAAATAGGATATGTCTATTATATTTTATTTACTGTCTTCACAACTGTGTTATATTTGTATTTTTTGATGTTTATGTAATGAATATATTTGATTCCTTTCTCTTAGTCACATATTTGGTAAATCTGGCAACACCTCAAAAAAATTATTTTCTTCTTCTGTGGAGTATTTAGCTTAATATGCACTCATGATATTATTAAAGGTTTCTGGAGAATAAAATAAATTTATGGAAGTTCAATAGAACAGTGATAAGACTATAGAAACCATTTTCACTTTTTTGTTGACACAGTAATTTATTAATTCATTTAAATGCCTTTTGATTTGGATTAGATTGATTTGGACTAATTTTCATAACTCTCTCTTATTCTCTCTTTATTATTGAGTAATTCTCTCCTATCTTTTCCTTAGAAGAAATTTGCATGAAGATACCACGGTTAAGTTAAAATTCTTTGATGCCAGATGTACCTGGTAAACATTAAAACGTAATCATTCATCTTATGTGAGCTCAGGGCTCCTGCAGATTTCTCTGATATTTTAGGACCTCCAGCCCCCTTGTCTCATCATATGAACTAAGTAAGCATATGAGATCATATTAGAATGCTATGGACTAAATTGTAAAGACAACAGGCTATGTTATGTTTCATTCCACTTATGTACTGTTACATATGCTTTTCTTTCTTCCTCAAATACTTTTTACTGTTATATATCATTGCCATGTCCTTTACGCTCCTATTTATCTTTTGTGGTACAGATCAGCGTCAACCAAAGGAATCCTTCCTGGATGTTTCTCTTTGTTAATATATATTTATATGTTAATAATAAAGAAAAAATATTTATATAATCACTGCTTATGTTTTCAGCATTAGATGGAATGTAACTAAAGGACATTTCACTGGTGGTTTTTATTTTTATTAATTGTGGTAAAATATATATAAATGTAAAATTTATCATTATAACTATTTTAAGTGTACAGTTCAGTGATATTAAGTACATTCATATTGCAATCATCACCACCATTTATCTCCAGGACTTTTTTGTCTTCCCCAATTGAAATTCCATATTCATTAAACATTTAGTTCCCATTCTTCCTGCCCCTCATTCCCTGACAGCTACCATTCTACTTACTATTTCTATGAATTTGACTACTCTAGGTACCTTATATAAGTGGAATCATTTAATATTTATCCTTTTGTGACTGGTTCACTTCACTTAACATATTGTCTTCAAGTTTCATCCATGTTGCAACATGTGTCAGAATTCCCATCTTTTTAAGGTTGAATATTCCATTGTGGGTATATACGACATTTTGTTTATCCATTTATCTGTTGATGGATATTTGGGTTGTTTCCATCTTTGATTATTGTGAATAATGGTGCTATGAACATGGGTATCCAAGTATCTGTTCAAGTCCCTGGTTTTGCTTCATTTGGGTATATGCCCAGAAATAGAATTGCTGGACCACATGGTAATTGCACGTTTAACTATTTGAGGAATTGCCAGGCCTTTTTCCACAGCAGCTTCATCACTTTGCATCCTCACCAGCAATGCTCAACGATTCCAATTTCTTCACATGTACCCCAACACTTGTTATTTTCTTACTTTTTTTCTTAATAATCATCCTAATGGGTATGGAGTGGCATCTTACTGTCGTGTTGATGTGCATTTCTCGAAAATTAGTGATGTTGAGCATTTTTTATGTGCTTGCTGGTCATCTGTATATATTCTTTGGAAATATCTGTTCAAATCCTTTGTGCATTTTTTAATCCAGTTTTGTTCTTTTTGTTTTTAGCAGTCCTCTGTATCTTCTGGATATTAAATTATTATCATATATATAATTTGAAAATATTTTCTGCCATTTCGTGGGTTGTCTTTTCACTCTGATGCACACAAATTTTTAATTCAGATAAAGGATAATTTACCTATTTTTACTTCTGTTGCCTGTGTTTTTGGTGTCCTATTTAATAAATCATTGCCAAAATCAATGTCTTGAAACTTTCCTTCCCTTCTGTTTTTTTTTACTAACAATTTTATAGTTCCTTCTCCTACATTTAGGCCTTTGATTCATCTTAAGTAATTTTTAATATGCTGTATGAGTCCAACTGCATTCTTTTGCATGCGGATATCCAGTTTTCCCAATACTGTTTGTTGAAAAGATTGTTCTTTCCCTGATAAATGGTTTTGGCATTCTTACAGAAATCCCTAGATCATACATGTAAGCGTTTATTTCTGGGGTCTACATTCTATTTCCTTGGTTTATATGTCCATCTTCATGTCAGTGCAACACTAGTTTCAATACCACAGCTTTGTATTAAGTTTTGAAATTAAGAAGTGTGAAATCTCCACTTCTTTTTCAAGATTGTTTTGGCTATTTGGGGTCCTTTTAGAGTCATATCAATTTTAGATTGAATTTTGTATTTTTCTCTTTCAAAAATATCCCATTTTTGTTGGGATTTTGACAGGGATTGCCCTGAATCTGTAGGTCATTTTGGGTGGTATTGACCTCTCACAATATTGTTTTTCAATCTGTGAATGTGGGACAAATATCCATTCATTCCTGTCTTCTTTAATTTATTTCAGCAATATTTTTAGTTTTCAGTGTACATGTATTTTGCCTCCTTGCTTAAGTTTATTCCTATTTTATTCTTTTTGATGCTGTTGTAAATTGAATTGTTTTCTTACTTTACTTTTTCAGGTTGTTCATGGTTAGTATACAAAAATGCAACTGATTTGTTATTTTCATTTTGTTTATTAGTTCTATCAGGTTGTTTTTGTCTGTGTATTTCCTTTCTTTCTTTTTTTATGTGTGCATGTGAAATCTTTGTGATTTCCTGCTTATAAGATCATGTCATTGGTGAACAGAGATAATTGTACTTCTTCCTTTCCAACTTGAATGCCTTTTATTTTGTTTTCTTGCCTAATTGCTCTGGCTAGGACTTTCAGTACTATGTTTAGATGAAGTGTAAAACCAGGCATTTTTGCCTTATCTTAGTGGAAAAGCTTTCAATATTTTACCATTGAGTATGATGTTAACTGTGGGTGTTTCATATATGGCTTTTATTATCTTGAGGTTGCTGGCAGCTTTTGATTATTCCCTTCATAATCTTTAAAATGAGATAACTATGAGGACAATACTGTGTCCTGCTTTTTACTAAAATCTCCACTTACCAAATTCTCTAGCCCTATAATTATTATGAAAGGAATCTAAAGCAATCACTAAAATTTCTAGCCCTATAATTATTATTATATGAAAGGAAACTATATTAGTAAGAGTCTGACCAGATAACAGAAAGCACTTGAATATTTTATGCAGGGCATCCTTAATGCAAGTAACTATTTACACAAATTAGAGAATTGCTGAAGAGTCAAATATTTGACAATGAAGACTCTCAGAAATTAGAAGCCACACAATTGGAAGCCACTCTCACCAACTCTAGGCCAGTGAAACAGAGAGAGGCACCAGCATTATAATCATACTCAGTGGAAATTAAGAACATGGCAGTCCCCTCTGGCAGGATCTGGAGCCATGGAATAAATGCAGCTGA
This sequence comes from Daubentonia madagascariensis, assembly GCA_023783475.1. NCBI lineage: Eukaryota > Metazoa > Chordata > Mammalia > Primates > Daubentoniidae > Daubentonia > Daubentonia madagascariensis. The sequence continues at coordinate 315,897 of JAKFHU010002465.1, read as the reverse complement.
AGAAAGTGAGAAGTAGGAAGAAATGGCATTCCTTTCATCTTCCCTAACATTTTCCTGTCAATGTCCCCATTTAACAAACCTAGCAGAAAGAAAGATGATCTGTTATTCTGCAAAACATAGCCTGAAAAGTCCACCCCTCCTGAAATACAGGGTAAAAAAAGGAGGACAAGAAGGAACATACCTGTAGGAAAACAAATCTAATTTTTACATACCATACCAAGCAAAACACAATTAATGATATCTCTATACACAGGGCTAATGCATACTCTGTACTTAATCAAGCAAGTGAAGTTCAGGGGGATTTAGAAATAGGAATACGGCTAAGAAGTTTCCTGAAACTTTAATTGTTTTAGCCTTTTGGTGTTTTTTTTTTTTTTTTTTTTTTTGGAACTAAGTCTAGTTCAAGTAAGCTACTTGGGGATATCTGGAGCTATATGAAGATATTAATATAATCACTCTGAATTATTAATAGATGTCATGATGTCATACACTCCTTCCATCTCTCATCACATATAGTTTGAAGAAGCATTTAGTTTACAACATCTGCATGTGCTTAAGCTCAAGAAGTACAATAAGTCGTATCTTATGAGACCTGGAGTCTAGAGACCTTCTCCTGTTGGTTTCTAAGCTCAGGTGGTAAAGATACCACAAGACTGAGTCCCTTCAAGAGACCAAATTGTACCTGGAGAGACTGGGTATAGGTGGTGAAACTGCTCACAATTAGACAGAATTCTCATGAGAGGCTATATATATATATACATACATATATATATAAAATGTTCCCTGCAGGGCTCTGGTCCCCCAGGATAAGAAGTATTAGGGCAACTGTTACAGTTATAGCCAGTATTCAGCTGAGTCTTTGGCTGGAAAGTGACACCATCTAGTTACAGAGGTAAGATAACCAGATTATAGGCAATACAGAGATGGTTGAGTTGGGACGGGAGGATTCAGTGTTTCCATGAAAGAGAATGTTGGAGCTTAGGATGGAAGTTATAGGTCCAATAATAAGTAGTGAATAATCAGACATTGTGATTGTCTGAAAGGTGATTCAACTTCTTGACTTTACAAAAAATAATACAGAAGGAGACTAACTCAGTATTCAAGCTGAGATTTACCCATTGTTCACAACTTTTAATAACCTAGCCCTAGGATTTATTCATAAAATTCACTGGTCAAAACCTTATTTTTCTTATTATACATAGTTTTATTCAGATTAAAGGATGTGTTATATTATATAGGTTCATCATATGCTGATTGCTGATACTTGAACCAAAATAATGATTTATATTAATTGTATGTACTGAAGGTGTACAACATGATGTATTGATATACTTATCTAGATATACACATACACACACACACAAAGAGAAATAAATATTATAGTCAAGCAAATTAACATACCCATTATCTCATATAATTAACTTTCTGGTTTTTTTTTAAATTAACTAAAAATGTACTCTCTCAGTCAATTACTAGTCTACAGTACAATACTATTAACTCAAAATAATGATTTACTAATTTAAAATTTAGTGTTTTTAGGATTTTTCTAAAATAATTGTTCACATTTTTCAAGGCATCCTTTCTGATAACCTTGTATCTGTGAGTCAAGAATTTGTTATAAAAGTTTTCTTGGGAAACAAAAAACTAATGTCAAGTGTATTGTGTGATTTTGAAGAACATATTATCCACATTCTGAGAGGGTATGATTGATTATTCATAAAAGAACACAAATATAAAGTCACCTGAATACTCATGTTTTCTAGACTCACTTATTTTCTCTATAAAATTGTCTTTTGTAAAAGGATCATTTCTTACCATTCAATTTGGCTAATTTTATGAAGATAAGAGTCTTTCCTTTAACTCAATGACTTCCTTTCCAATTGAACAACACTTCCTAAAAAAAATGCACAAATATATATCTAACACACACACACACACACACACACACACACACAGAGGATACTTTTCTACTTATTTTTCCTACCCCAAAATGCAGAGTCCTATGTATTTGATGCATTGAAAGATGGTACTAGTGAGGAAATTATTCAGTAGCCAACTGTATTTTATTGGATATCAACATCTCTCCCAGGTCACAATAATAACAAGAAAAAAAGTTGGTATCCACATACTTACAATCTTTGTGATTTTTGATTTCAACAGGATCATGGAATATCCATTGCTTATGTAATGTTAGCTTTCAATAGGACCAATCTTCAACCTATCATGTTCCTATTACTTGGCATTCCAGGATTGGAGGCTGCCCACATGTGGATCTCCATCCCTTTCTGCCTGGTCTACCTATTGTCACTGATGGGAAATGTTGCCCTTTTGTTAATTGTCAAGACAGACCCCAAACTGCATGAACCTATGTATCTCTTTGTATGTATGCTCTCTGTGGCTGATGTGATGCTTACTTCTTCTACACTTCCTAAGATACTCAGCCTCTTCTGGTTCAATGACAGAGAGATCTACTTTGAAGCCTGCCTCACTCAAATGTATCTTATCCATTCTCTGTCTACCATGGAATCTGGATTTATCTTGGCCATGGCTTTTGACCGCTATGTGGCCATCTGTCATCCACTGAGACATTCCACTATCTTAACACCTACAGTGATTGCAGGTTTGGGTGTGGCCATTGTCTTTAGAGGAGCTGTGCTCCTCAGTCCACATCCCTTCCTCCTGAAGTGGCTTTCCTATTGCAGAACTAATGTCATCTCCCATACTTACTGTGAGTTTATGGCTCTGATAAAGCTGGTTTGCACTGAGACCAAGATTCATAGAGCTTACAGCTTACTTGTGGCATTTCTGACAGGGGGGTTGGATTTCATATTGATCATCTGTTCCTATGTTCGTATTCTTCTAACTGTCTTCAATCTCCCATCTAAAGCTGCCCGCCATAAGACCTTAAACACATGTGTCTCCCATGTATGGGTCATCTTGGTATTTTATACACCAGCCTTTTTCTCCTTTCTCACCCATAGGTTTGGTCACCAAATTGCTCCACATATCCACATTTTTATAGCAAATATATATCTTCTTATCCCACCCATGATGAATCCTATTATTTATGGTGTTAAAACCAAAAAGATCAGGGAGAGATTCTTTAAATTCTTAACAATCAAATGTTTTTGTCTTTATAAGGATTTGTGTGATTCCCCAGTTCATCAACAAAGATAAGGGTTCACAGGGAGCATTTAAAATGACTCAGCATTACCATATAACAAAAAACTTTTCAGTTAAAGTTCATATAGGCTATTAAAGCTGTTGAGTATTTTGACTTCAGTGAACAGTAATAAGCATAGAAGATGCATAGGAAGCAGAAAATAGAGAAAACTTTCAACCATCATTCATCTTTCTAAACCTAGTTTTTAGTATAGACTTTGGAACTTGTTAAGCCATAACTAAATTTATATTAAAATGATTTTACTTGTGATGAAGTCCAATTTGTCTTTTCTTTTATGGATAACTTTTTGAGTTATAGCTAATAAATTAATTGCATAAACTTGAGTTATGAATATTTTCCCCTACAAAATCTCCTGAAAGTTTTTTGTTGGGTAAGACAGGAGGTTTGGGTTAAGGTTCTTATATAATAGAATTGCAGATTCAATGCAATTTTATGATATAAGATGGTATAATAATAATAATCTATAATTAATGGTTGTGAATTTGATTCTTAAGAAAAGATGATGTACATTAGTAATTCTGCACATGCTTTAATCTAATTTTCCATTTTTTGTAATAAAATATTCTAACATCTACTTTACTTCACTGAATTAAATATATGTTTTCAAAAAGAAGCATACTAGCTAAGTGGAAATATAAAAGAAAAATATCAACATATATACCTGTACATGACAAATAAAAAGACATAATAATCAAGTCATTGCACAATTATTACACAATAACTGAATACTGTATGTTCTGAATATTAATACAGAAAAACTGAATGTAAATTTTTGAACGTCAGCTGATCCTAGTTTATTTTACTGGATCTTCAAATGCCATGAGAAATTTTGTTGTTACTGATGGTGATAGAATTTTCTAAAATGTTGAATAACTTTTCATAATGGTCTTAATGCAATAACATACAATATTTCCTTGGTATACATGATAAGTACATTTCTAGAATATCTGGTGCATGTTTGCATATTAAAAGCCTGCAAAGTCAATTTCTGATTATATCTAAAACAAAGTAAAAATCTGCATAAAGAACAGTAACTGCAAAGCAAAGTAAAATTCTACATATAGAATATTATAAATTTTTTTTAACCTTAGTATGTCCAGTTGGATATTTGAAAGTCCTCTAAGTCACGAAATACTTGGGGAAGGGAAAATGGAAGTTTGGAAGAAATTTTATTATGCATTGCAGAGGTTTATCTCTGATTTCTGTTCACTGACTCCAGTAATGCCTCCCAAATACTGTGATAATGACAATAAAAAATGACTAAAAATGTCCAAAATGCCTCCTAAAGATCAGCATGGTCCCCATTAGGGACCACTCATGCAATTATCATGTTGATCTTAGTATCTAACTCATGGTAAGCACACCACAAATGTTAGGTACTCTCATTATGTTTATTATTTTTGAAAAATAGAATAGGTGAACTACATACAGTAAGAGAATGCCAAAATGAGATACATCTTAGCTACACTGATAACTATTGCGCTTGAAATTAAAGAAAACTAGGATATTTCACCCCAAAATACACTTCTTTGAAATATTTTGATATGGCTATTCAAAATCGGGGGCTACAAAATGGGTCAAAAAGAAGAGGTCAAACTATCGCTCTTTGCTGACTACATGATCTTATGTATAGAAAACTGCAAAGGTTCTGCCAAGAGACTCCTGGAATTGATAAATAAATTCAGAAAAGTCTCAGGCTACAAAATCAATGTACACAAATCAGTAGCTTTCATATACACCAATAAACAGTCAAGCTGAGAATCACATCAAAGACACAATACCTTTCACAATAGTAAAAAGGAAAATAAAATACTTAGGAATATATTTAACTAAGGACATGAAAGACCTCTATAGGGAGAACTATGAAATACTGATGAAAGAAATTGCAGAGGTTGTAAATAGATGGAGAAAACATACCATGCTCATGGATCAGCAGAATTAACATTGTTAAAAGTCTATACTACCCAAAGTGATTTACAGATTCAATACAATCCCCATTAAAATGCCAATATTATTTTTCACAGACTTAGAAAAAATCATTCTATGCTTTGTATGGAACCAGAAAAGACCCCAAATAGCTAATGCAACCTTACATAATAAGAACAAATCAGGAGGCATCACTCTACCAGACTTCAAGCTATACTATAAGGCTATGGTAACCAAAACAGCATGGTACTGGCACAAAAACAGAGACATAGATCTATGGATCAGAACAGAGAACACAGAAATGAATCCATCCTCATATTGCCATCTGATCTTTGACAAAGTAGACAAAAACATACACTGGGGTAAAGAATCCCTATTCAATAAATGGTGCTGGGAAAATTGGATAGCCACATGTAGAAGGCTGAAACAGGATCCGCACCTCTCACCACTCACAAAAATTAATTCTTGATGGATAACAGACTTAAACCTAATGAATGAAACTATAAGAATTCTAGAAGAAAATTTTAGAAAAACTCTTATAGATATCAGCCTAGGCAAAGAATTTAGGAAGAAGACCCCCAAAGCAATCACAGCAACAACAAAAATAAATAAATGGGACCTGATCAAATTAAAAAGCTTCTTCACAGCCAAGGACACAATCAATAGAGCAAATAGAAAACCTACAGAATGGGAGAAGATATTTGCATGCTATACATCCAATAAAGGGCTGATAATCAGACTCTACAAAGAACTCAAGCAAATCAGCAAAACAAAATCAAACAACCCCATTAAAAAGTGGGCAAAAGACACGAACAGATACTTTTCAAAAGAAGATAGACTAAATGCAAATCAAAACCACAATGAAATATCACCTAACTCCAGTGAGAATGGCTTTTATCAAAAAGTCTTAAAAGAACAGATGCTGGCAAGGATACAGAGAGAAAGGTACACTATACACTGTTGGTGGGACTGCAAACTAGTAAAACCTCTATGGAAAGTAGTATAAAGATACCTCAAAGAAGTAAATGTAGACTTACCATTTCATCCAGCAATGCCACTACTAGGTATTTACCCAAAGGAAAAAGAGGACATTTTCTAAAAAAGACACTTGCACTCGGATGTTTATAGCAGCACAACTTACAATTGCAAAGATGTTGAATCAACCCAAATGCCCATCAATACATGAGTGGATTAATAAAATGCAGTATATGTATACCATGGAGCACTACTCAGCCATAAAAAACAAGGTCATCTAGTATCTTTTGTAGCAACTTGGATGGAACTGGAGGCCATTCTTCTTAGTGAAGTATCTCAAGAATGGAAAAACAAACACCACATGTACTCAATACTAAATTTGAACTAATTGATCAATATTTATGTGCACATATGGAAGTAAAACTCAACTCAAGGGAAATCAAGTAGATGGGAGGGAGGAGGAGGGAATGGGTAAATTTACACCTAAGAGGTACAATGCACACTAACTGGGTGAAGGGCATGCTTATAACTTTGACTGAAATTGTACCAAAGCAAATTATGTAACCAAAATGTGTGTACCCCTGTAAAATTCTGTAATAAAAAAAATGAGGGCTACCAACCACAGTGATAGCTTTGAAAAGCTGACTTTTATGAGGGATATTTGCATTTTGAAAGAAAAATCTACATTTGTGAAACAAACAGCCAGGCTGTCTCTGAGCCCCTCCCCTTCTTATCCTGATCTAGACAAGATTAACTCAGAAAAAAGAGACTAAAATTCTTGATATTTTTTAAAGTCTGACAGAGAAACTTTTACCACAGGCTACCACCTATTCTTTCTGAGAGTTGCCACCTGTGAGGTTTCATCTGCATAACAAGACATCTTTGCTTGCCAGCCATGCCTTTTCTCCTTTGCTCCCTCCTACACCCTGTCTTGCCATGCTTCAAGCCCTTATTCAATCATCTGACCCCTCCTATGAGTCTCATACTCTATGTATGGCTCCCATGTCCTTATGCATGTTGACCTGTCTTTTGTTACAGAAGTGTCTCGGTTAAGAACTTATGAGAGAAGAAATTATATATTTTTCTCTCATTTAATATCAAACATATTTTCTTTTTTTTAAAAAATGAGAAAATCCATATATTTCAGCAAATTTTGCTCATGTAGGGAGTTTTACTTCCTGAGATGTTGGAAAGTAAGATCTTGACAAATGATACCATGGAAAACACAAATGACTAAATTCCCAATGTGAGTCTGAACAATTCCACACCAAACCAAAATAATATGCTTGTGGAACTGGCTAAAGTAGCTAAATTCCCATGTTCTGAGGGCCAGTGGGCATGTGATTCCTCTATGGCCATACACTTGTTTTAAGGCTACTGTGGATATCTTCTGGACTTGAGAAAGTGGTTCTGCAGCAGCTCTGACCTTTGTGCTCTGGTCTCAATATTTGATTAGATTCAGGAATGGTGTATTAAGAACTTTAACTCTCAAGTACAATTCCAAAATGGTCCCATTATACACTTCGTTGTGACAAATGCAAATTGAAACCCACAAGGTGAGGATGAGAGCAGGTAGTGTGCTAAAATAACACCAGCATCAGTGACAGGGGTGTCTCTGCTCCTTCTGTGCAGTCAGACTAAATCTCTCAGGACACTCAGGATACTGAGCTCTGTGTTGTTAATCTCCCAATTATTTCAAAGTTTGAATGACACCATGAGAGCATTTATGCCAAATTATTTTATAAGGCCAATATCATTCACAATTTCTGGTATGTCTTAAAGCATTTTTCTTCATTCTTTAAAATTCACACATTTTTACTAAAATATGACAAATGTCATAATTTTTATTTTTTGTTATAATAGTCATACTGAATTATTATGCCTAAACACTGTTTAAATATATTCATATAAAACAACACATCAGCATCAGTATTAGACCTGGTTGAAACCGCCCTTTATAAAGTCAATTCAAGGCCATAAGGTAGGAACTGTGGTAGAGGCCTGAACTCTACAAAGGTATAGGCATAATTAAAAATATATATGTAACCAGCCATTGTTGCCTAGCTTGTTTTCTTATAATTGCTTAATAGTCATTCTTAGCTTTCTTCATTGTTCCCATAGATAACATCACCTCTGTGAAACCTAACTCTGGTCTGTGAGATATCTTCCAGACCCTGTATTCCAGTGGCCAACTGACCCAACCAGACCAGTAAGTGGCCCAAACCAAGGAACTAACTCAAGGGGTCTTGTGACCTGGGAACTAACTCAGCACAAGAAGGCACTTTCTGCTTTCCAACCTATGAGTTCATCCCCAGCCAATCAGCAGACCCAATTCCCTAGCCTTTTGCCCACCAAACTATCTCTAAAAACCCTGGCCCCAATAATACTGGGGAGACGTATTTGAGTAATTCCTCCCAACTGCTTGCATAGGGTCCTGCAAAATCAAATTCTTTCTCCGCTGTAACCCCTGCCTCTCAGTGCATTGGCTTCCTCTTGAGCAATGGACAATGAACCTGGTTGGGCAGCAACATGGGCAGGTTCCCTGAAACCTTCATTCTTTACTCATTGGCAAAGCTAAAGTGCCTTCTGTGTTTCATTGCAGACTTTATATTCTGATTTTTTTAAATAACCTGCTCATAATATGGTAATTATTTTGGTTTCTTATGATATCTTGGACCTGTATATCTGGATGCTGTCTTCACTTATTTCTTAAATCCATGCTTTTCAAAAATGGAACAGTCTACACTATTCACTATCCCAGCCTCAATGTCCAAAAAAACCACTGTAAATCAGAGCCCATCAAAATAAAATACAGGATATCTAAAATTGGAATTTCAAATAAACGACAACTATTTCATCACACACATTTATGCCAAAATATTTTTTAAGAAAAAAACACTTTATTTTAATTTCAAATCTTTTTATAAAATACAGGGTTGGAGGCTTGCGAAGGCAGTTCCAGGACATGGCTCTGGGGCGCGCCGGGGACGAAGATGTCGCAGGCTCACACGAAGATCTGGATGGGGCCGCGGATGGGCTGGCGGCAGATGCGGCAGGTGCGCAGGAGCCTTGGCAGCACTGGAACAAGAGGTTGTCGATGCAGATGGGGCAGGTGATGCGCTCGCTCCTACCCCAGCGGCCCTAACAGCCACCAGGGGCAGCATATGATGACACTGCAGCACCACATGCAGGGCTGTGTCCCCCTCCTCGTCCTCGGCGTTGACACCGTAACCAGCGTCCACCAGCAGCAGCACCAGTCCCACGTGGGCCTGCTGCATGGCCAGATGCAGCGGGGACTGGAGCTTCCTGCTGCGCACATTCACATCACAGCGGCCCTGGGGAGGGTGGGCACAGGCTCAGCCTGGAGACCCCAGCAGGCCCCCAGCTCTCCAATCCCTGGGCAGGCCTGGGACCGTTCCTGCACCTCGCGGATGAAGATCTGGGCCACCTCACGATAGTTGTTGAGGACGGCCAGGTGCAGCGCCGTGAAGCCATCCTCCTTATTGGCGTCCACCAGCTGCTGTGCCCATGCCAGAATCTTCCCGAAAGCTCTGTGGAAGCAGGGAGATCTGTCTAGGGCCTGTGACCATCCCCAGGGTGTCCCAGCTGTTGGCAGAAAGCCGTCTGCCCACTGTGTGCCTGCGCATACTCACAGTGCATGGCCCTTGAGTGACGCGTGGTGCAGCAGTGTGAAGCCCTGGCTGTTGGTGGCGCTGACGTCGATGCCAGGCATCTCTGTGAGGACTTCGACAATGCCCCTGGTGCCAGTACCCACTGAGATGGCAGAGTGCAGGGGTGTGTCGGCACGGACATCCTGTCGGTGGGAAGCCAGTGGTCACTTGGTGGTGACTTCCTCTGGGGTCAAGCTGCCTCCTGAACCCCAGGGTTAGGGTCAGGGCACCCGGAACCAGCACTCACAGGCAGCTTCACGTCACAGCCACGTTTACGCAGGATCCTCACTACCTCCAGGAAGCTTCTCTGTACGGCCACATGCAGCACTGTGCTTCCGGCGCTGTTGAGGGCATCTGTGAGCTCAAGAGCACCCGGGCGGCCTCAGGCTGGTTCCTGATGGGAGAGATCCGAAGGGGAAGAAGCACTATGCCCACTGGCTGGTCCCCAGGGCTCAGTCGCTCTGGGTCCTTTCAGTCCTCACCCGAGGGCCTCAGCCCTCGACGTCCAGCAGGTCCACGCCTGCCCTTGCCTGCAGCAGCAGCCTCACCAACTCCACCTGGCCCAGGTAGGTAGCCACCTGCAGGGCCGTCCTGCCCTGCTACTACTTCTGCTGAAAGTAGAAGAATAAGCAGGGACAGAATTTATATCTGAAAATCTTAGGTATTCTTCCATTGGAAAGAAACTGGGACCAAGATTGAGGCTTAAATTATATTGTCAGTGTTTTCCTTGATTTTAAAGAGAACGAAGATTTTGTAACTAATGTAGAGGTTTTATATAATTCAGTATTGTCACAACTAGAATTTAGAAGATGTTTTGCCCCAAGACTAATATATAACTTAGAAATTATTAATTTGAAAAAATATAAAAAGAAGAAAAAAGAACAGAAAAAGGAAAGTAGGATGGTCACCTGAAAATCTACATACAAATTTCCCATTAAATAAGAATATTTTTGTTCATAGTAACTATTTAAGAATTAGGGTAATTTTGAGGAGAAATGCAGAATCTGTTATGTTGCTTAATATAATGTAGATCATCTCTAATCTCTTCACAACGGCTATATGTTTTTTAATTGTGCAATTAAAATATGTGTTTGAAAAATCTGAACACTGGAAAGGTAAAATGAAGAAAGTAAAAATAACTTACAAATCCACTATAGTGACAGAAGACGCAGTGATCTTCCTTTCATGAAACTATATATTTTGGGTATACATGAATTATATATTAATAATTTTACATTAAGTGAACAGGCTCTATTTATTGGGTTTTTTTTTATATGAAGCATTTACTTAGTTTTTAGCTTTCACCATTCGTTATATATTCTCAAAAGCTTCTCTCCAGTTAGCCAGTGTGACCAACTTCTCTATCCTTTTGTGCCATTTACCATTCTTTTACTTTGTAGTTGAAAGAAAATATTAGGATCAAGAGGGTCAAAAAGTTTTTAAAATTTGCTTAAAATTCAATATATATTTTAAAAGAGATTACATATTATTTATTGTCTACTTACTCAAATTTTACTTTATGACTATGAATAACTACAGTATCAATAGCTAATTCTTTTGTTGTTGTTGTTGTTGAGACAGAGTCCTCGCTCTGTCACCCTGGGTAGAGTGCAGTGGCATCATCATAGCTCACCGCAACCTCCAACTCCTGGGCTCAAGCGATCCTCTTACCTCAGCCTCCCAAGTAGCTGGGACTACAGGCACACGCCACAATGCCAGGCTGATTTTTTGTTCCTATTTTTGGTAGAGAGGAGTTCTCACTCTTGCTCATGCTGGTTTTGTACTGCTGAGCTCAAGCTATCCACCCGCCTCGGCCTCTCAGAGTGCTAGGATTACAGGCATGAGCCACCATGCGCAGCCTCAATATCTGATTCTTTATAATTGCTGCAAAATATCCCATGGTATGGTGGTTATATTGGAACTTATTCAACTCATTCTCTACTGCGCAGCATTCAATTAAAAAACTTATTTATTTGTTCATTCATTCATTTATTATAATACATTTTATTTTTAGTTCACTTTTATGTTCACATCAAAACTGAGGGGAAAGTATAGAAATTTCCCATATCTTTCCAGACCCTACATGCACACAGCCCCTACCCCCACCCCTACACATACTATCAACATCCCACACCGGAATAGTACATTTGTTATAATCAATGAACCTACAGTGCACATCATTATTCTCAGAGTTCATAGTTTACATTATGGTTCATTCTTGATGTTGTAAGTTCTGTGGGTTTTGGCAAATGCATAATGGCATGTATCCACCATTATATTACCATACAGAATAGTTTCATTGCCCTAAAAATCTTCTGTGCTACTTCTATTCATCACTCCTTCCTCCCAAACCCCTGGAATTGACTGATATTTTTTATTGTCTCCAAGTTTTGCCTTTTCCAGAGTGACATATAGTTGGAATCATACAGTATATAGCCTTTTCAAATTTCAAACTTCTACCTGAAGTTGTCTTTGCCAAAAGCTTTATCTGATCGTCCTGCCCTCTAGCATTCTGTATAGTTATATCTTGGGCAACATACTGTGGTTTTGGGGCATCTGAACCAGAAAACCCTTTTGATTTTTAATAGCCCCTAAAAGCACTACAGTAAATATTTAAATGATAAGAGACTTCTTAGCTTAGTAAATAGCATCCTTGTTACTTTCAAAAGTGTCCTTGTTTCAGTACTAAATCATGTGGCCAGTCAAACCATGGAATAACATATTATCAGATCCAGTTTGTCTTGGCCAGAAAACCTCATGCTCACAAGCTTCAGCCATCAGACTCTGCAAATCCACCCCGAGAGATAAAGAGATCAATATCTTCTTATACCCTTACATCCTATTTGAAGACTATGGAAGCTTAGGCTTATTTGTTCTTATTTAGAGTGTGAGAAGGTTTATCAAAAACTAGCAGCTCTCATGGTTCGGTCAAATTATGTGACAATGAAAGCTAACTTCTATATATCCTACTGTGTATGTGAAGTATTATTCAAATCACTTCCATATTCTCCTTAAAATCACATTTTGGCTTCCCATTTATTTAAAATAAAATCCAAAATCCTAAACTACTCTGTAAAGATCTCTAAATAAAAACATTTCTGATGTAAAAATCTCTTCACTATTCTTATTTAAGAGGTTCCAGCCAGACAGAAATTCATTTAGTCCTTTGACCCTGTCAAGTTTATTCCGCTTTCAATACACTTTCATTTACTACTCCTTTTTCTTTGCACCCTTTTTACAAATCATCTTCACATCATTTCTTCATACACTTCTCATCATTTATTTCTCACTCAATGGTCGCCTTTTCATAAGGGCTTTCTTTGACCAACCAACTTAAGGAAATCACTCCAAATATTCATTAAAAAGTTATCCAATGTAATTACTGTATAGCATGTTATTTAAAATATTAATAATCTGAATCCCCTCACTAGAGGATAACCTTGAGGGGAGGGATGGTGTTTGTCTTTTCCAAAGTTGTTTTCAAAGTATTTAGCATAAAATCAGGTACACAATAGGTATTTAATAAATATTTACTGAATATCAAATTGTTATAATCACACACATACACATATATATGTATGCATATGTTATTTTGTTGGAACATATTATATCAACATGCTTCTTAAAGGTGTAGGAAATTTTATGAATGTATGAAAAATAACTTCTATATATCCTACTATATATATGTGTGTATATGTACCTATATATGTATATATAAATGCATGTACATATGTGTATACATACAGGAATGCACATATATGAATGCATATATAAGAATGTTATATAGGAATGCATATATAAGAATGTTAAATATGCATATATGTATATATATAGAGAGGGACAGAGTGGGAAGGAGGGAAAGAGCGTGCTATAGTATGTATAAATATATTTTGGTTGTTTATGAATTGATAGGTCTACATTGTGTTTATTGTTTTATTGAGAGGTATATGTGTGTTCATGTGTGCATATATACAATATTCTTGTCATGCATATTAAATCTAACAGTATCATCAACTTTATTTCTGGGTTGCCCTCTCATCTAAGTCTCCTACCTAACTACACCCTTAAATTTAACTAAATTAGTGTGATAGTCAGAGACAAGAAACTTTGGGAAATAAACTGTTTTATCAAACAATTTAAAGTTTTAAAGTTACTTTCATTTCCCTCAAATAAAATTTCTTTACCAACTAGCAGCATATGATGGAAAAAAAAATGAGTATTCCCTGAGGAATCACTTAAACTTCCCAGAAAATGAAGAAACTACTATTGTAGAGTTCCAGCCCCTGAGACTGCCCCAAGTGGGGCTATAAAACCTGCAATGAGGTTCCCATGGAGTGAATGATTCAAATATTTGAGTTCTTGGATTTGATTCTGTGCAATACTATTAATCTGGAGGAACAGACGACTAATCTATGTGTGCCCAATCCTGAAAAGTGAGAAAAGCAATAAGAGAGGGAGCTTCCTATAGCTGAGGAGCAAATATTCAGAAGTACTATGGATTCCTGAGATTCAGCTATGCTGGAAATAGACTGAGAGCATGCAACAGAGGCAGACAGTCTGGTCCCTCTAAAGATAAGTTATAGATTTCTCTGAACTGCCTCATTATTAACAGGTAAATCATTGTAGCCCTACTACATGGAACAAGCCACTTGTAAGATCAGTATGCTCTTGAGGTTTTCCTTAGTCATCCTTTGGAACTTGTAGTCTATCAGTATACTGGTGCTAACTTTGGGGAAAAAATTATGTGAAGGTATATGATCTGAACTTAAGAATAATTTATCAAGAAATTACATTAATAACCACTAGTTGCCCAATTAGCATATTGGCATCAATTTAGATGTTGGAATAGAAAGAGTTTAGGATTGTTTTATGGATTTGCTATAATCCATGTTATAAAATTTGATTTATAAAGCAAAAATAAATAATAACATGTATCCTTATTGCTTCTGAGTACTCTTATAAGAATCAGTCATAAGAGCTGTGAAACTTTTGACACAGTTTTCACTTTATTTTGATTGCATATTGTAGGAGAAAAAAGGTGGAGTTTGGGAGTAAAACCAGGATTTGTTTTCTACCTCGGGCATACGATGATTGTGTATTTTTGGATGAATATTTAGCCTATGTTTAAGTTTATTTGTTTGTAAATTAAGAATTATAATGGTCACTTCATCATAATTTATACAAAACAGCAGTTAGACATTTAATAACCCTTAGCATTTTTTTGGTACATATTATGACACAAAAAAGTAGTAAATGTTACTATTTTCAAAACTTGATTGATTAATTGATTGATTGACTGATTTAGACTTCATCAGTCTTTCTTTCCTAAAGTACCCTAACTAGCATCTCAATATATGTAATATAAAAAGAAACGTTTATGGTTACTCCTTTTGAGGGGAGATATATATATATATGAGAGAGAGAGAGAGAATATGTGTGTGTCTAGAATATATATATATATATTTTCCAGGGGTATTAGAAAATTCAGGAAGCATATTTATTTTGGGGAGTAAGTGTCAATGGCTTTGTTGCTGTCCTAGAACTATTATACATTTAAGTGATTAGACTCTATTCCTTTGATGGCCAAAAATCCACCATGGAGGCAAATTTCAAAAAAATATTGTCATTCACATAGGATATAGTTATGAAAAGTTTATTATTTTTTCATGTGTTGTTTTCACAGATATCTATTTTGGATTTACCTCATGCTGAAATTCTCCAAGACCATAATTAATTTTTAGGGATATATTTCCTTAAGGAAAATGTTGTAGATTTTCCCCTTTGTCCTATTTGTTAGGATGTGAGGAACCTATGTTACTTATCAGGACTTTTGCTCAGCCTAGATAATACAAGTAGAATGAGAACACCTAATATCAAGTAGAATACTATGGAGGTTCTGAGCCTAAGGCAGGTTTGTAAGCAGAGACGATTGTTTCTACTCCAACTACTACTTAATAGGATTAACAGCTGACAATAAGGGATACAATACTTCTAATTTCCAAGAAGCTCAAAAAGGTAGACATAAAATATGAATAAACTTTTCTGGCTGTGTTTTTACACTGAGTAATTCTATTGCAGATTTAGCAGAGTATATGTGCATAGTTCTACTACAAGGACAAAGGTGGAAAAAGTTGGCAAGAGGATGTTTCATGTAGGCAGTATTACCATGCTTAACTCTAACATCACCACATTCACCAATCCCAGTACCTTCATCCTGGTGGGCATACCTGGTTTAGAAGACTTTCACATTTGGATATCTATTCCTTTCTGCTTAATGTATATTGTTGCCCTCATGGGCAACATAGTCATCCTTTTCATCATCAAAACTGAGACTACTCTCCATGAACCCATGTTCTATTTTCTTTCCATGTTGGCCATCACAGACCTCATCTTATCAACCTCTACTCTTCCTAAGATGTTGGGTGTCTTCTGGTTCAATTATCATGAGATCAACTTTCATGCCTGCCTCACCCAGATGTTTTTCATCCATGCTTTCTCTGGGGTGGAGTCAGGGCTTCTTGTGGCCATGGCACTGGATCGATATGTGGCAATCTGCAATCCTCTGAGACATTCATCCATTCTTACAAATTCTGCAGTGGCTCAGGTTGGCATGGTGGCACTTTTACGTGGGTTAGTGCTAATGACACCACATCCCTTCCTGGTAAGAAGGTGGCCATATTGCCAGAACAATGTGGTCCCCCACACATATTGTGAGCATATGGCTGTGGTGAAATTGGCTTGTGCAGACATTTCCATCAATAGTCTTTATAGTTTGGCAGTCATTATCTTAATTGTTGGGACTGATGTGACATGCATCTCTCTGTCCTATATGCAGATTCTCCATACGGTATTCAGTATCCCTTCTAAAGATGCTAGGCTGAAGACACTTAGCACTTGTGGGTCCCACGTTTGTGTCATCCTCACCTTCTACACCCCTGCTCTTTTCTCCTTCCTCACCCACCGTTTTAGTAAGCATATACCAAGTCACACCCACATCCTGCTGGCCAACATGTACCTGTTGGTACCTCCTATGCTGAACCCTATCATCTATGGAATAAGAACCAAACAGATCCGAGAATGTGTTCTACAATTATTCAAGACTAAAATCAGCTGAGAACTTTGGGTCTTTCTTTTCTACTCATGCCTACCCCCCTATCATTCTTTGATATAAATTTCTTGGATTCTAGCATCAGCATGATGAAGAATTAGAATCTCAATTCTTCCACTTACTACTACTGTAAGCGGAAGTTATGTACAATTTACTTAACCGATCTTAGCATCTATAAAACAGATACAATAATACCTATCCCATAAGTTAATGCTTACAAAGTGTTTAGCACTGCTTATATTATAGCATACTTATACTCAATAAAGGTAAGATTATTTCAGTATCATTCTTTCTCTATGCATGTGTTTACTTAGTGTCTTTATGAAATACATTCATTAGTATATCTTATAAGATTAACCAAATAGGAAGGTTTTTCTGAGTGTGTGGCTTGTTGGAGGGAGGAATTTTAATGTAAATAATTCAAATGACAATCAATCAGAGTTTGGTTAACGTGTACTATCACCATAACCATAGGGAAAGCTAGCGAGAAGTGGGAAGAAGGGAAACAAGTGGCAAGTCATATGGCTTTTACGTTGCAACTAATGAGGAGGGTACAGCTTAGGGACTCCTTTGAGCATGAATATGGACTTTAAAGGGAGTTATTCATACTGCTGGTGCAAGCACTGAGTATCTTTCAAACTTGTGAAAATTCCAAAGATTCAGAATTTGTTATTCTTGAAGTGTGTGAGTAAAGTATGTAAATGATACTGATAACGTTAATGTTTGCATTTATCTATCCCTGCAATAAATATGTAGTAAGCGTCTATTATGTACCACAGACTTATCTGGGCATAAAACATATGTCAATAAATAAAACAAGCAAATTTATTTCCCTTAGTGTAGTTTACAACTAATAAAGAGAGATGGTAAGTAACAGCAGGTAATGTAAATTTATTATTCAATAGCTTTTTCTAGTATTAATTAATGCTATAAATTTCACTCTAATCAATTTTTTACCTGCATCCTACGCAGTTTTTGATTGCTGATTTTCTCTGTACTTATTCTATTGGGTACTGAAAGAGGAATCTTGAATCCTCAAAATATAACTGTGTATATGGCTATATTTCCTTTCGATTTTATCAATTTTCTTTCATGTTATTTGAAGCTCTGCAATTAAGTAAATATGCATTTAATATGGTTACATATTTTTGGAGAACTGATTATTTTATCAGTATAATATCTATCTGTGTATCTTTAATGTGTACAACTCAATGAGTTTGAGGATAAGTATATACTTGTGAAATCATCTCTACTATGAAAGTTTCTTTCTGCTTGTTTGCTTCTTTCTTTCTTCTTTCTTCCTCCCTCCCTCCCTTCCTTCCTTCCTTTCTTTCTTTCTTTCTTTCTTTCTTTCTTTCTTTCTTTCTTTCTTTCTTTCTTTCTTTCTTTTGTGGTAAGAGTACCATCTCAGCAAATTTTAAGTGTACAATGCACTACTGTTAGTTTTAAGCACTATGTTGTACAGTAAATCTCCAGAACTTATTTATCTTTTATACATAAAATTTTGTACCCTTTAACTGTTAGCTTCCATTTTCCTCTCCCTCCAGCCCCTGGCAACCACTATTCTACTCTGATTCCATGAGATTATCTATTCAAGATTCCATATATAAGTGAGATCATATAGTATTTGTCTTTGTGTGTCTAGAGTATTTCAATTAGCATAACGCCCTCCGGGCTCATCCATGCCGTTGCCAATGATAGGATTTCCTTCTTTTATCAGGCTGAATAAAAATCCACTGTGTGTGTGTGTGTGTGTGTGCACACAGCACGTTTTCAGCTTTCATTCATCCCTTGATGGACATTTAGGTTGTTTCCATGTCTTGGCCATTGTGAAGAATGCTGTGATGAACACAGGAGTGCAGATATCTGCTCAAGATCTTGACGTCAATTCCTTTGGATAAATACTCAGAGGGGGATTACTGGATAACATGGTAGTTCTATTTTTTTACTTTTTTTGGAGCTTCCATACTCCTCAAACTATTTTTAATAATGGTTGTACCAATTTATGTTCCCACCAAAAATGTATAAGGGTTCCTTTTTCTCCGTGTTGCCAACATTTTATCATTCAAAAAAAAAAATAATAGTCATGCCAACAGGTGTAAAGTGATATCTCATTGTGGTTTTGATTTGCATTTCCCAGATGATTGGTGATGTTGAGCTCTTTTCCTGTTGGCCTATTTATGTCTACTTTGGATGAATGTCTATTTAGTTACTTTGTCCAATCTTAATTTGGTTTCTCATTTTTTCATTTATTTATTTATTTGCTATTGAGTTGTATGAGTTCCTTACATATTTTGAATATTGACTTTGCTTTGTTTTACCAGGTAATCAATTTGGTTAAATTCAGAGCACAAATTTTGTCTCTCCTTTTGTGGTAGTTCTAATGGATGCTTTGAGTCTTTCTCAAAGTTTGTGCTGCTCAGTTTGAGATTTGGAGATGGTTTATATTGTAGTTCAGTTCTCAACGTCTTTGCTGTGTTTTCTTGGGTCGTGAACAGCTGAAGAGCAAGCTCATGTCTTGTGCCAATTCATAGACAGAATTTGGGGATCCATTCTTCCTGATGTTCCCCATACCTTCCAGTTAGCATGGGCCACTTCTCACATCATTATGACCAGAAAAAACAAAGTTTCTGTCAGAATTTTAGCCGCATGTCTCACCGTGGCATCTGAAGTCCCGTGTCTGGATGCTGTCATTGGGGAGTGGACAGTAGGACAAAATCAAATAAAGTAGGAAAGAAAGAAAGAAAGCCATTAGGCATTCACGCACATTCTCCAAATTCAACTCACCTTTTTGTTTTTCTCTATTTATGTCCCTCCCTCCCTCCCCCCTTCACCACCTTTCCTTCCTTCCTTTCTTTCTCTTTTCATTTCATTTTTTTAAAAAATAAACTGGCCATAGAGAGAAACCTTCTGTCAGTGTTTTAGTTGCTTGTGTTGATATGTGACTGGGACATAACTTTCAGCCAGGTCCAGTAGATAAACACAGAAAAAATAGGAGGATCTTCATCTTGCTCTCTGGTTCTCAGAGACCTTTATCCTAGTCCTCTGGCCAGAAAATGATAGGTTATATCTTCCACTTTTTGTTGCCTGTACAACCTGCTGTATGTCTGCTGGGTGCTTGTCTGCTAATGGAAGAAAAGAAGATAGGAGAAAAAAAATTTTTTTAGAAACTTCCCAATACAAGTCACTTCTTCAAATTTTGACTCCCTGTTTCAACCTGTCCAATTTACTAACTTTATAGAATACTTGGGTAGCTGCTTTTTTAAAAAAATTTTAGTTGAGTCCATATTTTAGTTCCAATGTGCAGGAGAGATTGACTGTAGTGGGTTCATTGCATTTTGGTCAGACTGGAATATATTCTTAATATACATAAAGTTTTAAGTATAAATATAATGTCATATTTGGAGACAAGTGCGATGGAAAAAATATAACAAAGGGGTTGTATATGTGGTAGAAGATATATTTATTTACAGGATTGTCAAGAAAGGTATAATTTAGCAAATGGTTTGTGAGAAAAGATTTGAAGACAATGAAGGGTTTAACAGGACCACTTTGTGATAAAGGAGTATTTTAAGCAAAGGGAATAGCAAGGCAATAGCACTAAATTTGGCACTGTCCAAGAAATCTGAAAGAAACAGGGAAGTCAACATGATTTAAGAAGATGCAAAGGAGATAATTGGAGAAACATGTAGAACACCCAGGTCACTTTAATGTCTCTGGCTTATTTTCTGAGTAATGATAGGTGCTATTGTGTGGCTTCCATTTAAAAAAAAACATGTCTTTATAACTTCACTGGGACATAATTGTTATATAACAAAGTAAATACCTTTAAAGTGTATCATGCAATGCATTCTGTCATATGTATCCACCTGTCAAACTATGGCTCATGAGATAATAAACAAACACTTTGTCTCCCCTAATTTATTCATATACCTTAGAAATGCATATCTATCATCCTTCTCTGTAACCCACTTTCATTTCCCAGACAACAACTGCTCAGTGACTTTATAGGTTAGGTTATCTTTATTTTTAGAATTTCTATGCATATATATGTATAATCCTAAAGTATGCCTGTTTTTTTCTGGCTTATTTCACTAAGCATAATTATTTTGAGATTCATTCATATTGTTTTGTGTAGCATCAGTTTATTCCTTTGTATTACTGAATAGTATTATATTGTATAGATATGCTTCTGTTTGTCCATCAAGTCATTATTGATAGATATTTGGGTTGATTTCAGTTTTGGGATATTATGAATAAAGCAGCTAAATAATTGTGTACAAGACTTTGTGGACACAAGGCTTCATTACTTATGGTAAATATATGTAGGAAGGAAATAGCTTTGTCATATTCAGGTATAAATTTAGAATTAGGAAACCGTCATTTTATTTTTCAAAATAATTATAACATTTACATTTCCAATAGCAGTGTATGACAGCAGCCATTGTGCCACATCTTGAACACTACCTGTTATGGTAAGTCTTTTTAATATTTGAACATCATAATAATGTGTGTTATATGTCATTGAGGTTTTAATTTATATTCCCTAATTGCTAATGGTATTTAGCATGTGTTCATGTACTTATTTACAGTGTGTATATATCTTTTGGTGAGGAATTCATTAAAATCTTTTGCCCACTTTTATTGGATCCTTGCAGTTCTTTTCCTCTAGTTTAAAAACTCCTTTAGATATACTGGATGCAAATCCATTTTCAGATATTTGATTTGCAAATATTTTCTTGCAGTCTGAGACTTGTGTTTTAATCCTCTCAATAGTACTTGGAAGAGCAGAAGTTCTTAATTTTTATGAAATCCAGTTCATTAATTTAAAATATCTGGTTATTGATATTCTAGTATAATTTCTTATAGAAGTTTTATAATTTTAAGCTTTACATTTAAGTTTCTGATCCAGTTTTAGTTCATTTTTATGGTATGTAAGGTATAGATTCAAGTACATATTTTTTAATATAGCGATTTAATTGTTCCAAAACTATCTGTTCTACACTGAATTACCCTAAAAGCTTGTTGAAAATAGCACATGACCATTGTACATTTTTATTTATGTATGTCTTCAATTGCTTTCAGCAATGCTTCTTAATTTTCTCTATGCAGGTCTTATATATTTTTTGGCAAAATGTGTTCCTATTTTATGTTTTAAGCTATTTTAAATGATATTTCTATTTTGTTTCTATTAGAATGCCAATAATATAAGAAATACAACTGTTTCTGTAGTGAATTATATTCTATAAACTTGTTAAACTCATGTATTAGTTCTAGTAGTTTTTGGTAGATTGCATAAGATTTTCCACATAGAAAAACCATGCTACCTGTAAATAAAGTTTAATTCTTTCTTTACAATATCAATGATTTTTATTTCCTTTTACTTGCCTTAAGCATTGGCTAAAACTGTAGGTACAATTTTGCATAGGTGTGATAAAAGCAGACAGCCTTGTGTTTTTCCTGACATTAAAGAGAGACATTTAGTCTTTTATCATTAAGTATAATAAATTAGTTTTTGATAGACATCGCT
Organism: Daubentonia madagascariensis; assembly: GCA_023783475.1. Classification (NCBI taxonomy): domain Eukaryota; kingdom Metazoa; phylum Chordata; class Mammalia; order Primates; family Daubentoniidae; genus Daubentonia; species Daubentonia madagascariensis. Next base: position 293,503 of record JAKFHU010002465.1, on the reverse strand, counting down.
TACATGGTTGAAGAATTTTCCCTTTCTTTTTAGTTTTATAAAATTTTATCAGGGATTGATAATGGATTATATCAAATTCATTTTGTACATCTTTATAGTATGATGAAATACTATGATTGATTCCCAAATGCAAAAATTGCCATTTCATTTGAAGATAAATGCTTCTTAGTCATGATATATGATCATATTATATAATTATTGAATTCAATTTGCATAAATTTTGTTAATCACGTTTACAACTCAGTTTATGAAGACATTTGATATTTAATTTTATTTTAATATAATGCCTTTCTCTGGTTTTGATATTACTGTAGAACTGGCAACAGAGAATGAGTTTGACTCTTTCAGAGACACAATTGAAAGATAGATAACCTGGATAAAAGTAGTATTGGTAGATAATTAGGTAGTTAAAGAACAGAATTACAAAATATTGATTCATAGGTCAAAGATTGAAGAATCACATGCCACCAGAATCTTCTTTTCTATCAAACCTCTGCGTAATTTTTACTAGTGACATGGAGAACATCATCGCCCCTACACATTCAAGAATCTCATTACATCTTTAATGAGGGCCCACAATCTTCATTCACCCTTAGTGAGAAAAACACTTTAATTTATTGAGAGTCAAAGTGGAAATTACATAAAGGAACCCTGTAGTGTGCATTTAGGAGACCTTAGTAATGGCTGAAAAGATGTCTGAGTGCCCCTTTACCTAGTGTCAACTTTGGGCAGCCTGAGTGTTATACAACCTAAAGGACAGCCTAAAGTAATTTATCAACTTTTAGAGACATTTGAGTCACTCTTTCTTTACAAATATTCTCACAACTCTGTCCCAAATTTGCTTTGTCCGGACCCCATAAATGACTGGATTTAAATAAGGAGGGACCACCACATACAAATTGGCCAGGAGGATGTGAATGTAGCGAGGAACATTTCTACCAAACCGGTGAGTCATAAAGGAGAAAAATGCCGGTGTGTAGAAAGCTAAGATAACATACACATGTGAACCACATGTGCTAAGTGCTTTGAGCCTGGCATCCCTGGAAGGAAGGCGGAAAACAGCTTGTAGGATCTGAACATAAGAGAGGGCAATGAGGATTAAGTCAAAGATCAGGGCAACAATGGTAAATAACCCATAGATGATGTTGACCCTTATGCTAGCACAGGCAAGACGCGCGATTCCCATATGTTCACAGTAGGTATGAGGAATAATGTAGTGTCCACAAAAGGGCAATCGTTTGAGAAGAGGGCAGAAGGGGATGACAAGGAGGACCGGCCTCCCCACTACAACAGAGGCCATGATGGCTACCACTTTGTTGGTGAGGATAGTGGTATATCTCAGGGGGTAACAGATGGCAACAAAGCGGTCAATCGCCATGGCCAGTAGCACAACAGATTCCATACCAGTGTAGGTGTGGATAAAGAACATTTGGACAAGGCAGCCTTCAAAGCTTATCTCCCTAAGGTTGAGCCAGAAGATTGCCAGCATCTTGGGGATGGTAGAAATGGAAAGGCCTAGATCAATAAAAGAGAGAGGAGCAAGAAAGTAGAACATGGGTTGGTGAAGACTCTGCTCAGTCTTGATCACACAGAGGATTGTGAAATTCCCCACAAGGGCTATCAGATAAACAACAAAGAAAGGGAAGGCAATCCAGATATGGAAAGCTTCCAGGCCTGGGACACCCAGCAGAAGGAAGGCAGAGGGATATGAGGACGTGTCATTGACAAAGGACATCCTGCTGAGGACTCTTGGAAGATATTCTATTGTCTTCTTCAGTATTTCTGGGGAGACACAAGGGAATATATGGTGGTTGGCTGTCACTATATATAATAGCATGCTAATTAAAAATTTAAGAACATAATGGAAGTGGATTGGGGGACAATTAACTATCAGAGACATTCAAATTAATATTCCATTGGGTTTGTGGATGTTAGAAACAGTGTTTTCTGGTGATAGTGTGATGTAGTGACTCATGATCATCTTTAGCTCATGCTTTTGTAAGATGCTCATCTATATATACTAGTATCAACTGAAACCCCTCACAGTAACCAGAACTTCCCCCTGACACACACACAAGATCCAGTAACCAGAACTTTTGCAACATCTTTAAGTTACCTTGATTACTGAGTTGAGCAGATAGTTAAGAGAAAACTCCCCAAAAATTTTATATAAAAGGGTGAGGAAACAAAATGAGAAGATATTATGATGGTTAAGAAGATATCCACTTATGAGGCCCATCTGTCTTTCATAATCTCTGCTCGCTAGGTGTTACTTTTCTCCTTATTTGCTTTAGTAAAACTGTGTCTTTAACTTTTAATGAGACTGCATTTATGCTTTGGTTGATGATGATTATTAGTATTTTTCTACTTAGACAGCTGAAAAAGTTATGATTCACCACCTAAACAAATGATGCATAAAACATATGATCATTTTAGTAGAGGTAGAAAAATTATTTAATTAAATTTAGTATCTGTGTATGATATTTAAAGAAAAAAAACTTTAAGCAAACTAGGAAAGAAAAGAAAACTTTTTAAAATTTGAGGAAAGGAATCTGAAAAACCAACAGTTTGTATCGTACAGAATGGTGAAACACTGAAAAATTTTCCATAGAATTGCAAATTAGGCAAGAATATCAACTAGTATCAATTCTATTTAATATTTTATTGGAGAGTCTAACAAGGTCAATGTGTCAAGAAAAAAGAAATAATAGATATTAAGGTTGGAATGAAAGGAAAGCTTTCCTGTTCATAAATAACATGCACTTTTAGGTAAAAATGAAGAATTTAGAACCAATCATTTAGCTTATCAATTACTCAGGTGTAAGAATCAATACTTTTTCTATATAATATTAGCAAACAAGTAAAATTAAAATTTTAAATTAAATTTTTTAAATTTACAACTCCACTTACAATGCCATCAAAACATGAATTACTTAGCAATAAGCACTTAAAATAATAAAACATGACAAAGAAATTAAAAAGATTAAAAAGTACATACCATATCCATGGTTTGGAATACCTAAATATGTTAAGATGCCAATTCTTCCAAGATTGGTTAATAAATTTAAAAAAGCATCAATCAATATCAATAAATTTAGTCTTATTTTGAAATAATTATAAGAATATCCTAAATTTATTGGACAAAGCAACAAAATTGGGGATCTTGTATTAAAGGACATAAAACTTATTATCAGACTAGAGTAATCAAGGCAATGTGGTACTTGCACAATGATGGACAAATAGTTAAATAGAAAGAGCAGAAAAAAACCCACTTTATATGCTCAATTTAATTTTTATAAAGAAACCAGTGAAGTAATTCAATGAAAAAAAAGTCAGTTCTAGCGATGATACTAGTGCAACTGAATATACTTCTGTAAACAAAAAAACATGATCCTTGGTTCCATCTTCACAATATATGCAAAATATGAATTACATTTTTAAGTTAGATCTAAATTTTTAAAAAGTTCAAACTCTAACATCTATAGAATAAACACAAAAGAATATCTATGCGACCCTGTGGAAAGTGATGGTTTCTTATACAGGACGTAAAAACAATAGCCATAAAAAATACTCTATTACATCTTATCAAATTTAAAAATTAACAGTTGAGAAACTAAATAAAGAAGGCGCAGGCTGGGAGGAAATGTCCAGAATCCCTGTTTCTGAAAAAGAATTTGTGCCAAGAACATATAAATGTACTTACAACTAAAACTTAAGAAAAACAAGCAGTCGAAAAAGAAGAAAAGAGACCTAAACTGACACTTGGCAAAGAAAAATATATAAATTACATTAAAATTTTAAAAATCATTAGGCATCAGGAATGGAACATTAAAGGTAAAATGACTTATTACACTTTCACTGGAATGGCTAAAATTAAAAAGTGTGACAATACCAAATTTTAGCAAGGATGTAGAACAATAGATTCTACTACATTGGTAGTAAACATTGTAAATAAGATTTGGGTAATAAATTGTAGTGTTTTATAAATTAATTAGCTCACCACTATTACACACTATTGAATGATACCAATGATTATACACTATTGGACTCCTACATGTTTGCTCTAAACAAATGAAAGTGTATGTTCATACAAGCCTTGTACAAGAGTACTAACAGCAACTTTATTCATAATTGCCTCAAATAGAAACAACACAAATACCCATCAATTAGTGAATCAAAAAATCAGCCTTGGAAAATTTAAATGGTGAAATTCTATTTGGCAATAAAGATGACTTGATTATTTACACATGCAACAACATAGATGAATCTAAAATCCTTATGCTGAGCCAATGATTGCCATTACTTACAAAAGAGTACTTGCTATAACATTTCATATGTATGAAGTTCTAGAACACACACATACAAAATAAGTGCTGAAAATATCAGATCAGTTTTTGCTAGGGGTTGAAAGGGGTCAGGAATTGACTGAGAAGGAACACAAGAGGATCTTGTAAGGTGATGGAAAAATTCTACATATTTATAGTGTATAGGATATATACGTAAAGATTCTGCTGTATTCTCTAAGTTTTAATTTGATTTTTAAGGTAAAATTTACATATTTTAAATGCACAAGTATCATCTGTACATTTGTGACAAATATGTGTACATTTAAACATATGTAAATTTTACCTTTAAAAAACAAATTCAGGCAGGGTGGGGTGGCTCACACCTGTAATGCTAGCACTCTGGGAGGCCGAGCCAGGAAGGAGGATCACTTGAGGTCAGGAGTTCAAGACCAGCCTGAGCAAGAGTGAGACCCTGCCTCTACTAAAAATAGAAAAAATTAGCCAGGGGTGGTGGCCACACCTGTAGTCTCAGCTACTGGGGAGGCTGAGGCAGGAGAATCCCTTCAGTCCAGGACTTGAGGTTGCAGTGAGCTATGATGATGTCACTGCACTCTAGCTGGGGTGACAGGGCAAGACTCTGTCTCAAGAAAAAAAAATCAAATTCAAACTTGGAGAAAATAGAAGAATCTTTACAGTTGTTGAAATTATGTGACAGAAGTATTAGCTTCTCTGTTTAGTTGTATATGTTTCAATAAAAAATATAAAACAATATAATTTGTTTTTATAAAGTATTTAATTTTGGAACTTATTTTAGAGATGAAATATTTTATGTGAATAGAATATTAATTTATGTCACATAATTAATAAGGAAAGCCAAAAACCTTAACATCTGACTATAATGTTTTACAGTCACACTCGAAGAGCATAAAATAAAACATATAACCTATGTTAAGATTAAATATTTGGTCATGATTTCTGTTTTGAATGGAGTTTAGCTTTTATTCCTGATACTTTTCTTCTTATTTACAATTATCCTCTTTTAAGTCAAATGCTAACAGTGATATATCCTTTATGATTGTTTGAAACAAGTTCATTGATAATTGAGATCACTTTAAATAATGATGAATTCATGGGAAGTACACAGCCACACAGCATGTCAGGGCTATATCCTAGGGATAAACCCTATTAACTCATCCAAGATTTTTCAGTTTGGTCATTTATGTTTATCATTTATGTATCACAGTATTTTTATGCCCCACTAAAATATCACAAACATATTCCTCAGTGCATTCAACCAAATTCCATATTACTCTATTATTAAAATTAAAAACTAATATCAGGAAGCCAGAGGCCTAATCAACTGGGACTGTACCAATAGGGACAACCTAAAGGATGTATATTTTTCTCCAATCCAGACAAGTGCATAGCTATTCCTCTGCTTTATTTTACTGGACTTGCAGACCAGCAAAAGTTCCATCAAAGAAAATATATTTGCCGAGCACTGTGCTAAGTACTTTATACGAACATTCTCATTGAAATTTGACAATTCTATGAGAGATAACAACTCTATGAACTAGATCATAATAGTTTCACAGGAAAACAAAACTACGGTGAAGAGAGTCTGAGGAATCTGTCTAAGGTGACACATAAACATAGTTTGTACGTCTATAATTAAAGCATGCATCTGTATCCCTATTACAAAATTTCTTTTGGGCAATAATGCCTTTGCTAAGATTGATATAGAAATAGTAATTAATTATAAGTTAAGACAGAAAAGTCTTCTATTCACAATTTCACAGTTATTTAAAGCCTCTGGACCAGGACAATAAGAAAAATAATTTTATATAGATAGTAGCATACTTATATTTATTTTTATTTCTTCCTGTCTGATTCCTTGTAGTGTTCAGCAGTTAGAACCTAAAATAATTTCTTAATAAAGAAGTGTGCATACCTTTCAAGAATAAGAAGAAAGGGCTTGATGGTTTACAGAATAAACTGCCTGAGCTAGAGTTGGTGGGAATTTAGGGATGGTCCCAGGGCCAGGATGAGTTGAGACTGAACAAAGGAGAAAAATCCCTGAGGATTTGAGTGAATCTTGGCAATTATAGCAAAGGAAATATGTTGACCTTTTTGGGGAGCACACAAAAGGAAGGCAAGTGAATTTCAGGGAGCTATTTTTATTTTTTTGGGCTAGGAAAAGCTCTTACAATTAAAATGTAGAAAATACAACTAGCCATTCTCTAAGACCATATCTCAACTCTTTTTCCCATTGTGCTAATGATACACCTGATAAGTAGTTCCCAGTAGAAACTCACAGGTATTACATGCATATAAAAGAAAGTTTCAGTCTTATAAAGTTCAAACAAAGGGTGGCATAAAGGTGGAGATCTCTTGCCTTTTGAGGCCACATGTACAAATCTTCTCTCTTAACATCCAGAGCGAAAGTCATTCATCTCCTTTGTGTCTTTGGCTCTGCCAGCATTACAGGACAATTATCTGTTTCAACATTTCCACTATAGTGACTCTAATTCTGGGATTACAAATATTTGGCATATATATCATTAATAACATCCTATATCTAATGTCTAAAGCAGACATCAATAATAATACATCATTGTATTGTTTTTATTGAGCCTCGAATGATTCAGATCCAGACTCTCTCAATATTCCTGACATTCACAGTCCATTGATAGATGTTAGTCTTACAGATGAACCAGCCATTTCTGCCTTTTCTCAAAAGTTGTGAGGGTACGGATTTATCTGAAGGCCCCATTTTTTACATGGTTTCAGATCTCGATTAGCAAATAGATCTTCTTACTATACTGTTCTTGCCAACAGATATCCACACAGTGTCAGATTCAGCCAAAGACTCTTTCTCTCTATATCAAAACCCATCTTTCTACTGTGGCTGATTAGGAATCAGTTAGTTTGGTGTCTACAGCCACTCCCTTTGGATTCAGGCAAACATGGATGTATGTCTTAACTCTCCCACTTACTAATGACCTTAGAGAAATCATTCCCTGAGACTTATTTTATTTATCTCTAGAGGTTGAAAAAATCATAGCATCAACCTTATATATGGTTCTAGTGGTCAGAAAATTACATGTTGCATATGAGGTACCCAACAGAATGGCTTGACCCTGGGTCCTTAGTAACATTAGCAGAATTTCATTCTGAAACATGGAATATGAAGGTTAGAAGGTTAGAATCAACACGGTCAGAACAAAATGGGACTCTATAACTCAAATTTGCATTTTCATCACTCCAACTGTGAAAAACACTTTCCAGAATCTCATTCTTAAATACAGGTTAATACATAGATAAAGCAGATATTGACTTCCCTGTTTTGCAGCTCAGAGTGCAAACGTCATCGCCAAGGCCTTACAGCTAATAAGATACAGCAACTCTTTCAAAGAAGTCACTCTCTTGACTAACATGCTGACATCCCTGATACAGTCCATGGCTCCAGACACTTATCACTCACTCAGACCCATATCTGCAGTGAAAGTGAAGTATACAGGGTCTTGGTGCTCCCTCCCTCCAGTGGTAGGAATAAAAGGGCCTGACACTTTCTTCTTTGGTATATCTGTAAGTGGTACTACCTGATATAACTTCCAGAAACTCTCCTCAATGTCCAGTGTGCTGTGCTGCCCCAACTGTCTGAGCCTTTTCATGGGAGACAACCACAAATATAAAATATGACCTGGGCTCCTTTGCCAGGAACATTGTTCTGCCTCTTCTTGCAGTATCAGGCTGATCTTCCTGCCCAGGATCCCCCAAGAGGAACACTTTATGAAGAGAAGTTGGCTCCCCTGAGAACATCCTGGGTCAGCCTCTTCAGAGACCGAGGATATCTGAGTGTTTGAGTTAGCATTCTGAAGCCTCTGGGTTCAAATCTGTATCTAGGGAGCCAGAAATCCCTTTCATATTTTGTCGCATATGCACACTGATTTTTTTATGTGGTTCATCTTCATTTCTAGCTTTTATATCCATAAACTTTCCCTAATTGTTTTCATCATGGTCTCTTCATATGTGGAATATATATTTCTTCAAATATATCTTCCTCATCTTTCATTCACATTTCTGAGTTAATAGCTATGCTCATTGCTTTATATAATTCCTTTTTAATTATATCTCATGTTGACTCCTAGATGTTTTCTTAAAATTTAACTGCCTATTTTATGGTCTATTTCTACATTAAACCATAGCAGAGAGGTTAAGGAAATCTTCGTGGAACTAAATAATTCATTTCAAATTCTGTGTTATATGATAATTATATGACTATGTGTAAGTTACCGAACTTCTGAAATTCAACTTACTTATTATGAAATGTAAACAACCTAAAGAACCAAATGTAATTCCTAGAACATTGTAAGTGGTCAGGAAATGTCAGATGGTATTATTAATAGTAATATTAATATTACCTCTTGTTTTGTAGTGTTTGTATGCTTCCTAAATTATATGGAATTGTGAGGTGCTTATTCCATAGTTTTGAATATATTCAAGTTATATTTTTTGTTTACTCCACTGAGAAATAGGCAGTTTGTTTTCTGACATTAAAAATGATACTTATGCCAAAATAATATTAAGATATAATTTTAATGCTGCATGTGCTTTTTTCCTGATATTTGTCAAGGAACTTGTCCAGAGACCAATTCTAACAATTTATTGACACTTCATATTGTATGCTTACTTTCACATTTACAGGTTCATTGAATATTTTGATTAAAATAGTGGTAAAGAAAAATCTGAGGGCATATGTGCTTTTTGTTTAATGAGTCTATAAATATTTTACTTAACACTATCATCTTGCTGCTATGTTTCATTAGATATAAAAATTAGTTTTATGATATTATTACTCTTCTCTTTTATTGTTCATTCTCAGGTTCAGATTATGCCACTTCAAGCCAACCCATATGGGCAAGATGTTATCCTGGAGTGGATAGGAAAAAACAAAAAACAATGGGTTACTTTGTATTTTTTCTTCAAACTCTAACCTGGTTAGCTTGGGGTAATTTTCCTCTCTGGTTCAAAAAAAAAGAGTTTATGTCCTCTATATGCAGCCTCCTGGCTAAATGTAAAGCTTCCCTGTCTTCAGATGGAAGGATTTCAGTGTGCCTATTCACTTCTCCATTTTCCTTCAGTTACTGTTTCTGCATACACTCTTTCCCACACCATATCATTGCCTCAGCTATAAAAAGAGAGTATGAAGAAGTAATTACTTTTTACTGTAGTTTTAAGAATTTAGTGAGTTAATATTTTTAAAGTTATGAAAACTATACCTGAATCATATGTATTCTGTAAGTGTTTGCTATTATCATTATGCTAGTCACTTTTTATAAACTTTTTAATGTAAATACTTCTTTATTTATCACATAATTGCTGACATTTGCCATATGTTTATATTAAATGTTTATTAATATTTGTTTTGGCTTATTTTTTCTCACTAATATAAATGAAAGACTATAAATCTGCACATAGGACACCATTTTCTGCAGATAACATGATGTTGCAATTTTGAGAAGAGAGAATAAGTTCCATTTTTTTCCTGTTCAAACTTCTTAATCTCTGAAGTCCAAACTTCATAATTTATTTCTAAAAGCTCTAATTACCCTCATTCTGATCTGCTTAGTTCTGACCCCATAAATAACAGGGTTAGAGCTGGTGGGATGACAACATAAAAGTTGGCAAGAAGAATATGTATGTATTGAGGAACATTTTGGCCAAACCGGTGAGTCATGAAGGAGAAAAATGCTGGTGTATAGAAGGCCAACATAACACAGACATGGGAGCCACAGGTGCTGAGTGCCTTGAGTCGGGCATCCCTGGAAGGTAGACGGAAGACAGCACGAAGGATCTGGACATAGGAAATGACAATGGCTATGATGTCAAACACCAGGATAGAAATGGCACATAAGCCATAGATAATATTGACTTTGATGCTGGCACAGGACAGGCGGGCAATGCCCATGTGCTCACAGTAGGTATGGGGGATGATTTGGTGTCCACAGAAGGGCAGTCGTAGGATGAGCAGAACAAAGGGGATTGCAATGGCTAAGGGTCTCAGAAGAATGATCAGTGCTATAAATGACACCACCTTGTTTGTCAGCACCAATGTGTAGCGAAGAGGGTTACAGATGGCCACGTAGCGATCATAGGCCATGGCCACAAGCACAGCTGACTCCATGCCAGTGCACAGGTGGATGAAGAACATCTGGATGAGACAGCCCTCAAAAGTGATTTCTCTCAGGTTGAACCAGAAGATGCCAAGCATCTTGGGGATGGTGGATGTGGACAGGCCCAGGTCAATAGATGATAGAATGGCCAGGAAGTAGAACATGGGCTGATGGAGACTGTGTTCTGTCTGGATCATAAAAACAATTGTAATATTTCCCAGTAGAGCAGTCAAATATACAACACAAAATGGAAAACCAACCCATATATGTGCAGCTTCTAGCCCTGGAATTCCCAGAAGGAGAAAAAAGTAGGGGTGGACCTGCGTGTCATTAGGAGCAATCATGCTTCTGAGGCCCTTTTACAGCTGCATGTACCACAGAGCAGATGTCTCATTCACTGAGAGGTTTCAGCTCTTCTTATTCAATGTTATTAATTTCCTACAAAATTATATAAAAATAAGTTTTATTTTTTTCTAATAACTGAGCCCATCATGATATAACTTCATGATTTATGAAAATGTAAGTACATGCTGTTTTTATTTGATTTCAACAAAATAAATCAGATTTATTGCATTTATTTTCATCATATGTACAACACAGTTAAATAAACCTTTATCAAAGATCAATAGAATATCAGATAAATGGCTAGGTATTTGGTATACAGAGATGTATCACGCATTGTTACTCTTCTTAAAAGAATTCTATATAGCTTAAAATATTTTAAATAACAATAAAATGTATGGTTTCTTTGCAATTTTAACATGTGCATTTTCCTTTCTATCCTAGGAAACAACTAGTTCATAGGGAATTGTTATAGCCTGTGGAGGAAGAATTTGCATGAAATTGTTTTAAAAGTTCCAAACCCAGCGGTAGAAGAGACTAAGTCAACACTTGTATCTCTTTCATCAGAAATGACATCATTGCCACTAAGGTAGACAGTATTAAATCCAGGAGATAGACTCATGATGAACATAATTGACGTAATTGATATGGCCTCACTATTTGATTTTATAATTGGTGTTGAAAATAGCAGAGGAGAGACCAAGATGTCAAACTAGAAGCAGCCTGCACAAGCTGCTTTCACAGAGAGGATTGAAAGTTGCAAGTAGATGCCCACCTGTGGATGGACTGTCTTGGAGAGAGCATTGTATATCATCAGAGAAACAATGGAGACACTCAGAGTGAATAATACAGGGACAAGGAGATCCACATGCCAAGATCAGAAGGTACCTGGGGAGATGCCCACATGTAGAGAAGGGATAATGGAGATAACCCCATAGCCCCATGCTTCCTGCGCAGCCACTGTGACTCAAGCTGTGAGCCCCAACACCACCACCACCTCCGTTCTGAGGTGGGCCTCCATTCCGATCAGGGAACTGCTTGGAGAGTGTACAGTAAAGCTGCATCAGAGAGCAGGCTTAGCAGGGACCTGCTGGCTTTTGTTTCTGGGTTGCTGCAGCTGATGCCATTCTGTAGTCTCAGGTCTGGAGCACGCTGTCTACGGGATAAGCTTTGCAACTACGGGAAAAGCTTTGCCAGGCTGGGGAGGGAGCAGGGAGAGCAGATGCTCTCCCAAACCTGTGACTAGGAACCAGGCACAACACCCCAGCAGGGAATTCAAAAGGAGCAGGTGCCAACACCAGTAGAGAAGTCTCACAGTAGCAGCCATAGTGAGACCCGTGTGAGGAGACAGCCCCAGCCTTCCAGCAGTTCTGTCCCTGCTGCTCTGCATGCTGACCAGAAGAATAAGACCCCAGCCCTGCATGCTGCACAGAGGTCCATGCTTACATAGACTTGCTCACTGGCCAGCAGGCCATACCCCTGCAGCACTGTGTGACACCATGCCTTTGGTCCACCTCTATACCATGGACCCACTAGCCACAAGCTGCTCCCTGACCATACTGACATTAACCAAGGCCTGACTTGAGTGAAGGAGTGCAGCCATGACACCTGTGACCACCACCTAGATAGCCTTACCAAGCAGCCACTGCCACCACTGTGGGCAGACCTGAGCAGAGAAATCTCTCACAACGCTGCCTCCATAGACTCACCCAGCCCCCTCTCTGAGCTTCCAACAGTGGCCTAGGGACCATCCCATTACTCCACACGAATATCCCACAGCACTGGCTTGGACTGTGCAACCACATGGGAACAGGATAACATAGAACAACTACATTAGAAGATTGCAGTGCATCCTCCCCTCTCCCACCAGATCAGTCTTCTGGAATTGAACACAAAAGCACCATCTAGAGACCTCTCCTCCTTCTCACTAAATAGAGGAGTTCCCAGCAAAAGAGAACAGGAACAATGCAAACCTATCTGTCACGAACTGAAAGAAGTTGTTTCAGATGAGAAAAAACCAGCAAAAGAACTCCGGCAACATGAAAAAACAAGCTAGTTAGACACCCCCTAATGATCACAATAGACCTACAGCAACACACTCCATCCATAAGGAAATTGCCAAAATGACAGAAATGGAATTCAGAATTTGGGTGGCAAATAAGATGAATGGGACTGAAGAGGAAGTTGAAAGTCAAAACGAAGGAGCTAAAAAATTATTTCAGGACATGAATGAAAAAAATGAAAAAGTCACTAAAGGGATAGACAACATAAGAATGGATACAGCAAAACTTAAAGAAATGAAAGAGTCACTTAGGGAACTTCAAAATACAGCAGAAAGCTTCAAGAACAGTCTAGACCAAGCAGAAGAAAGAATTTTAGAGCTTGAAGACAAGGCTTTCAAACTAACCCAGTCAGACAAATATGCAGAAAAAAGAATAAAGAAGAATAATGAATAATCAATCAGAGAAATATGGGACCATGTAAAACAAACCAATATATGAAATGTAGGTATCCCTGATGGAGAAGAAGAAAAAGTATAAAGCATGGAAAACCTATTAGGGGAATTATTGAGAAAAACTTTCCTCGTATCACCAGAGATTCAGATATCCAAATACAAGATGATCATTGAACACTGGGAAGATTCATGGCAAATAGGGCATCTCCAAGACACATAGCCATCAACCTGGCCAAAGTCAAAATGAAGGAGAAAATTGTACAAGCTGGAAGACAAAAGCAACAACTAACCTAAAAAGCAAAGTCCATCAGGCTAACAACAGACTTCCCAGCAAGAACCTTTTAAGCCAGAAGGGAATGGGGCCCCATTTTTAATCTTACTAAACAGAACAACTGCCAGTCAAGAATTTTTTTTCCTGAAAAACTATTTCATAAATGATGGAGAAATAAAGACTTCCAAATAAGCAAACACTAAAGGAATTTGTCATTGTTACCACTATTACACCTGTCCTACAAGAAATGCTCAACAGTGCACTTTACATGAAACAGTGCTATAGATACCCACAGGAGTGTATAAACAACTGAACATCAAAGCTCACAGCTCTTATAAAACAATAGCACAAGAGGGAAAACAAAACAAGGTATCATTCAACATGATGAACAGAAGAGTACCCCACATATCAATATTAACACTGAATGTGAACAGTATTAATGCCCAACTGAAAAGACCAACTGGTTGAATGGATGAAAAATCCAATGATGTGACACCGTATCTAGAAAACCCTGAAGATTCCACCAAAAAACTCCTAGAATTGATAAATAAATGCAGCAAGGTCTCAGGTTACAAAATCAATGTACACAAATCAGGAGCATTTGTTTACTAATAACAGTCAAGCTGAGAGTCAAATCAAGAACTCAGTACCATTGATAATAGCCACAAGGAAAATAAAACGCTTAGGAATATGTTTAAGCAGGAAAGTAAATGATCTCTACAAAGAGAATTACAAAACATTGATGAAAAAAATCATAGATGACACCAACAAATGGAAAAAGCATCTCATTCTCATGGATTGGTAGAATCCACACTGTTAAAATGTCCATTCTGCCCAGAACAATTTACAGATTCAACACAATTCCCATCAAAATATCAACATCTGATGCCACAGATCTAGAAAAATTAATCCTAAACTTCATTTGGAACCAAAAAAAGAAGCTGAATATCCAAAACAATCTTAAGCAAAAAGAACAAATCTGGAGGCATCATATTACTTGACTTCAAATTATATTACAAGGCTGTAGTAACCAAAACAGCATGGTATTGGTATAAAAGTAGAGACATAGACCTATGGAACAGAATGGAGAACTCAGAAATAAAACCATCTACCTACAAGCAACTGATATTTGACAAAGAAGACAACAATATACACTGGGGAAAGAAATATCTTTTCAATAAATGATGCTGGGAAAACTGTAGAGTCACATGCAAAAGAATGAAACAGAACCCCTATACCTCACCATATACAAAAATTAATTCAAGATTGATTAAAGACATAAATGTAAGGCATGAGACCATAAAAATTCTAGAAGAAAACATTGGAAAAACTCTTTTATTCATATGCGTAGGGAAAGAATTTATGACAAACACCCCAAAGGCAAATACAGCAGCAACAAAAATAAATGAGTGAGATTTAATTAAATTAAAAAGCTTCTGTACAAAAAGGAAATAATCAACAGAGTAAACAGGCAACCTACAGAATGAGAGGAAATAGTCACAAACTATACATCTGACAAAGGACAAATTTCCAGCATCTACAAAGAACTCAAACAAAACACCAAGAAAAAAGCAAAGAATCCCATCAAAAAATGTAGGTAACCAAAACATTTGCACCCCCATAATATTCTGATATGTGTGTGTGTGTGCATATATATATATATATATATATATATATATATATAAAGTGGCACAAGACATGAACTGAATTTTTTCAAAAGAATACAGACAAATAGTCAAAAGACATAAAAATGTTCAATATCACCAATCATCAGGGAAATGCAAATTGAAACCACAATAAGATATCATCTTACACCTGTCAGAATGGCCATTACTAAAAAGTCAAAAAACAACAGATACTAGTGCAGACACAGAAAGAAAGGAATGCTTATACACTGCTGGTGGTACACATTAGTACAATCTCTATGGAAAACAGAATGGAGATTCCTCAAAGAACTAAAAGTAGACCTACTATTCGATTCATCAATCCCAGTACTGGGTATCTACTCAAAGGAAAACAAATCATTTTGTCAAAAAGACATCTGCACTCGGCTGTTTATTGCAGCACAATTCACAGTTGCAAAGATATGGAATCAATCTAAGTGCCCATCAATAAATGAGTGGACAAGGAAAATGTGGTGCATACACACACACACACACACACTATGGAATAATACTCAGCCATAAAAAGGATGGAAAAATGTCATTCACAGCAATTTGGATGGAAAAGTAGACCATTATCCTAAGTGAAGTATTTCAGGAATGGGAAAACAAACACCACATGTTCTCACCAATAAGTGGGAGCTAATCGATGGGTGCATGTGGGCACAAAAAGATGTAAAGGAAATTGGAAACTAAGAAGGGGGGGTGGGAGGGGGTGAGGGATTAAAAACTTACCTGTTGGGTACAATGAACACTGTCTTAGTGGTGGGCACACTGAAAGCCCTGACTTCAGCATTGTAGGGTATACCCATGTAACAAAAATTTTGTACCTCCTTAATATTTTGACATAGAAAAGAAACAGATATTTGATGTGATTTTCTTGCAATAAAATATGAATAGAGAAGAAGTGAATATAGTCCACAGACTCACAGAATTTTCAAGTTTAGAGGAACCTGAGCTTCCTGCCAAAATCCCCCCTCAAGCCTTGGCACATTATGTTTAAAACTCAGGGATTTGAGCCAACTCTGCCTCTTACCAACTGTGTTATTGTGGCCAAGTTACCAAATCTGGCCAGGTTATTTTGGTTTTTCTTTATTTCTTAAATGGGAATTTTAATATTCAACTCATTTCTGTTGTATGAAATAAACAAAATAAAACCTAATGTTCTTAGGAAAAAAGAAAACAGCATAGCAGAGGAGATAAAGATGAAATTATATACGTTTGATTCATAGCAACAGCAGCAATAGCAATCCAAGGCTGACTGTGGGTTACTTTATGAATAATTTAAATAGAATCCCTTTATGCAGTGTTAAGTTTTCATTATGCAGGTGTGGTAGAAGATTTTAATATGTGTTAAGAAATATTTAAAAATAATAATACGAATATAGTGCCAAGCTGAATTAAATTAAAATCTATGATCATGCATAATCAGTTTTGTTTCCATCCCACATCCTATGGCAACAAGTTATGACCTTAAATTACTGATTGACTTCAACTTCTGTTCATGGCCACTTATTGTCTGCTACTTTCCCCATGGTTACATCCTCCCTCTTATTAGCATATATACCTGTCACAGCTTTGAGTTTTTAAAATCCTAGTCCCTGTCAAACAACACCTCACATTTGTTCAGCCTACTGCTGGCTTTTTCCTGTCACGTCTGTTGTCGGGTCACATCAAGTTCTTTAGGTCCTGGTTCACTCTTTTTCTCTGAAATTATTCATTCTCTAACAGCTTTACTTCTTCTTCTACCCAAAATAGATCCCATCCCATATTTCTACATTATTCTTTCTTTGACTATTGCTCCTTTATTCATCTGTCAAGTGTGTCTCATTAAACTCAGCCCCAAACCACTGAAATCACTTTTGTTTACTTCCAGTACCTCCGGTTGCTGCAGAAAAGCTACAGATTGAAGTCACGTGAAGCCTCTTCAGGTGGACTATCTATAACATACACGAAAACCCTTTCCTGTGCCCTTTAATTAGTTTTCTTTTACATTTCATTTAGTAGATATGCTAGACTTTTACTTTTCTCACATTTTATCTTATTTATTATGTACTTTCTCATCTTGTCTCACAGAGCATTAAGACTACCATGCAAGCAAGTAATATTTCAATCCTTTTCATTCCTCGCTTATTTAACTATAGAATTGTTCTTACGCCAGCCGGAAACTAATATTTCCACCTGTGCTTTGGCTCCCATCTCCTTACAGTCTGCAGATACCACCTCTTCTTCTCTCTCTCTCTGTGTGAGCTCACGTGTGTGGGTCTGCGTCTTCCCATCTGCACCTCTTTTATATTTTCACCTTGTCCACTCCTTTGGGATTTCCTCCTCTATTCTTGACTCAAGCTTATCCTGATTTTTAAAAAAAGCAAGATTCGTAATATCGTTTACAACATTATTTTCCTTTCCTCCTATTTCATTCACTGCTTAATGCTCTATAAAGATTATAAACTGACTTTTAGTTGAAAATGGAGGGCTTTATATTTTGTGAACAGCATCAATTATGCCTCTTCACAAAAGCCTTGAATATGACATTGTGCTATTTGTACCTTCAAGGCAATACACCATTATTGGTCATTATTTTCCTTAATACCCATCATTATTATACTCATTTTTTTCAAGTTGTGTGAAGAACTCTTAATATGAAATTGACCTTTTAACAGATTTTAAGTATATAATATAGTATTGTTACCTATAACCACAATGTTGCACATTAGATCTCTAGAACTTACTCATTGATGACAACTGAAATTTTGTGCATGTTGATTAGCAACACCCCATTTCTCCCTTCCTTCAGCCTCTGACAACCACCAGTCTATCATTGGTTCCTGTGAATTTGACTATTTTAGATACCTCACATGAATGAAATCATGCGATATTTGTCTTCTGGGACTGACATGTCACTTAGCATAATGCCCTTAAGTTTCATCCATGTTGGCACATATTGAAGGATTTTCTTGTTTTGTAGGGCTGAATAATATTCTGGTACATGTATTTACCATATTTTCTTTATCCATTCATCTGTTGGTGAACATTTAAGTTGTTTCCATATCTTAGCTATTGTGAATAATGCTGCAAAAAAAATGGGAGTGCCAATATCTATTCCAGATTCTGTTTTCAATTCTTTTGGATAAATATCCAGAAGTGATATTACTGTATCATATGTTCTATTTTTAATTTTTTTATTTTTGCTAGTGGCTGTACCACTTTGCATTCCAACCATCAGGGTACAAGTGTTCTAATCTCTTCTCTTCCTTGGTGATATTTGCTATTTTCTTGTTTTATTTTTTTGTTGCTTTTGTTGTTGTTTGCTTTTTGCTTTTATCATAGTCATCCTAATAGGTATGAAGTGCTATTGTGGTTTTGATTTGCATTTCCCTGATGACTAGTGATGTTGAGCACCATTTCGTATGCCTGTTGGCCATTTGTATATCTTCTTTACAAAAATGTCTATTCCAATATTTAGCCTATTTTAAAATTAGGCTATTAGTTTGCAATTGAGTTATGATTCCCTTATATATTCTGAAAATTAATCCCTTATCAAATATATGATTTGTTTGCATCCGCTCACATTTTGTAGGTTGCCTTTTTACTTTGTTGGCTGTATCCTTTGCTGTGCAAAAGGTTTTTAGTTTGATGTCCAAAAATTAAACTTGTCTATTTTTGCTTTTGTTGCCTGTGCTTTTGTTGCTGTTTTTATTAATAAAAACATATCATTCCAGTAATTTTTTGAGTATATGAAATTATTCTTTCATAAATATTGAACCAGTCTCATTTCTTGTTTGCTACTATCCTAACATTCATTTGGTTTGTCATTGTTTCTTTCTTGTTTTTATTTGCAGCTTTTGTTAATGCCACTTGCTCCCTTTGCTGTATATGTTAAGATAGCCCTGAAGAATGTTGTAAAATGGATTACATGAAAAACCATGTGTCTATGACTAATGTGTTTCATACCCCTACTTTTCTCCAAAGTATGTATTTTCACAGCCAAATAGAGCTGTGAATTACTCAGAGGATTTTGTTTTCTGGGTTTTTCCTCCTCTTTTAAATGTACAATGCACATTAACATTATAAGCTCCTTTCCTGAAGTAACTTTGTTTAGCTGGTTATTTGAAAAATGTATTTGACCCATACAAACCTTTTAAGGAGATACTTAAAAAACATGGGGAATAAAGTTTCAGACTAACAAGTTTTAAACATAATATTATGGTGTGTTACATTAAAAGTTTTTCTCTGGTGTCTTTAAATGAGAATTAATTGTTTTGTCTCTGTTTCAGATGAAAACTAGACATCAAATGTAGCTACGTTAATAGGAAAGAAAAGTAGGTAAAAAACACTCTAGATCTTGTTCTTAGCCCAGTGCATGCTACATTTTTGGAGTTTGTAAAATTGTCCAGATCTTCAAAAGCATGTATTAAATATAGGTTTATGCCAGACATTTGCATTCGTTATTTTATTTCATGTCCATTGGATACCAGAAAGATAGTAATTATTGTCCCATTTATAAGGAAGAGGAGAGCAAAGCTCAGATGAGTCATATGACCACTTACTAAACCACTTAGAAAGGATCAGAATGAGGATTCTGGATTCAAAGTCCATGCTTATTACAATATGTCATTCTGCTTACTAAGTATTTACTAAAATTATTCAAAAAGCTATTTATGAAATGGTAATGAAAATATCTTCAGAGTAGGATATACTGAGGTCAACTTGGAGGAAAATAGATGATGTGATAGAATTTTGAGTACAGAAGAGGAATCCTCCAAATATAAATGGCACATATTTGAGAAAAGGCAAATGCCTTTCTGGATTTTCTAGATCACCTCAAAATATTTTGGTTTTCACTATTTTGCTCTTCCTTTCCTTCCTCTTTATGCCTATGGTCTGCCTCATGTCTTCATGTAAGATTCCAAGTATCCTTCAAAAATGCCTGTTAAATTCCATTGAGTTATAGCATTATTCTTTTTCTTATATTTTCTAGCAAATGTCCATTTAGCACTGTGCTTAGGAATGGGGAGTCCAAAGTGCAGAATAGACATCACAGCTTTATTGAACACCTCCTGTTTGGCAGCACTCAGCTGGGCAGTTCTATGTGCAACCACCTTTCAAAGTTATCAGGAGTTAATGTAGTCAAGAAGTAAACTAAGCCTTCCCCCATGGTTCCCAAAACAAACACTAAAAGAGCGGATCCATAGCAGTGGGTTCCTAACCCTGACGTTACATAATAGCCAGTGGAATGTTAGATAAAGTACAGATTCTAAGTCCTGACTCTGGAGATTCTGAATCATTAGGTATGGAGGAGCACCTCATACTTGCTATAAAGCTCTCCAAGTTAATCTGGTTCAACAACTTATATGAATTTGAAACTGCTGTAGGATAAGATTATGTACATAAGCAATTGTTAGTTGGAATGTGTTAAATAACATAAGTGTGAACATAATAAACAAAGTGTAATTCGATATCTCCTAATCTTAACTTTACATTTTTTTCCACTTCTTTGAAACCCCAAAACAAAAATAGGGGCACCAATTCTACCCATTACTATGATACTCTCATGTTTTGCAGTGGTTTATGCTTTCTCTCAGCTGGAGTAACTTGTGGGGAGAAAAGAAAAAAAAATCTTTTGCCTCACTACAGTTATATTTTCCAAGCACTTAAAACATGTACATGTTAGTAGCTCTCAAAATAAATATGTTAAGACAGAATGATCAGTGTGTGGTGAATATAATAATACTAATAATAGATTAGTAAAGTTTTCCTCAGTATTTTCACGTGTCCATAGTACCCTGTTAGAGGAAAAAGGATAAGGAAAACTTAAATAGTATTGACCTAGGCAAGACGCTTTCTCTCTTTCGAAGACTCTAGCAGTTCAGAGATTCTCAGAACCATAGTTATTCTCCAACCCTCATGCTGAAAACTTCTAAGTATTTCAAAATTATTGTGCACAAATGTCAACCATATTGGTAACATATATCTTATTTTTTTGACCCTATTCACAGCAAAAATAGTAAGTTAAGTGATCAAGGACTTTTCAGGTGACTAGATTGTGACAGTTTTGAAGGCAAAGAAAAATATAAATTTGCATGGAAAAGAAGGTGAATGGTAGTGGTGATACAGAGCCCAGGGTAGTAACTTAGAGGCAAAAATATATTAACAACTTTCTGTAACTGTAACTTGGGCTCAATTAGCCAAAACTGACTTTGTGTTATGTGATAATGGATGGAGTCCAGGTTTTGGAACTAGAATTTGTTAAATGAGAATTCTGATTCTTTCAAGCTATCAATATCCCAACAGACATTATTTCTTAAAAAAAATAAACTTCATGTGTAATATTAAAATACTATAATATATATGTTATAGATTTCATTAGGGGATTATAAATGAATATGGACAACATATTAGGAGGACAACATAAATTAGAAAATTATAATAATTGAATTATTTTACTTTCTCCACTTGGTCATACATTACTACTGTAATATTTGTGTTAATTTCCAATGAGGAAATAATTTAAATTAGTTTATAGGTCTGATATTTAGATAGAACATTGCTTAAATGTCTTAGATATACATGGGTACAGAAATGTTTGCAAAAACAAAGGAATTGGTTTGTAAATTATGAGTCAAGTGTTTTGTTTGGTTGTTGTTGTTTTAACAACAGCTTGGGAATTTAAGGAGTTGTTATATGGTATTTTGCACCACCCCATTAGATAAAGGCACAAATTGTGAAGTATTTGTCTTGAGAGATGACTGCAGGACAGAAGGATATACAAAGTTAGGTAAAGTTCTGCAAGATACTTATAGAATAGTGACAGCCAAGAGAAGGAAAAGGAGGCAGGATTGGTGATTAAGATAAAACTATAGTAGGCAAAAGGACAAAGTGAGCTGAATGACAAATAAAGACTTAAAGACAACGCAGAAAGTCTTAAAAGCATTTATGTATGTACACACATGCACACACATCACTTACTCAAATATTTAAGAATATATTTTAATAAAGTCTTTGTTGGAGTACACACCTGAGTCTGTTTAAATTGTTACCTCGTTATACTCTGGGCTCAACAATGCCTTCCATGTTCAATCAGCTTTCCTTTAATTCTCATTGTCTGTTGTCTATTTTCTGTCCTTAACCTAAATCTCAATTAAATGGCCACAATAAAATGGTTCCCTTCTTAGTGACCCTTTTCTAGACTCAAAGCCAGACTTACCAGCAAAGCTTTCTAGATGAGCTAGTTCATCTGCACCAGAATGTTTCCATTTTCACCCGCTCTCACTGAAGTGGGAGACTGAAACTGTGACAACTGCCCTTGAAATGGAGTGTACAAACGTACAAACACAGGCACTCCCTGGAGAACAGAGATGCCCAAAGGCACTGAGCTAGGTACCTCATACATGTGGTGCACAACATCATGGGTGATAGAGGTAAACGCCCTGACTCTGGGTGCAGATGCCCAAGCGTGAGACGACTAATGCTGCACTGGCGAATCTCTTGGAGAGAGGAGAGGCTGTGAGAAGGGCTTGCCTCTCAGTTTTTCTCCTCAAGATTCCCTGTCATGAGCCCCAGGTACAAAGTCCAGGTCACAGAGAATCTTGAGGTGATTTTCTATAAGGGTTAGGCAAATCACCCTGGTATTTTTTTTTTTTTTTCGTTATCATGGTTGTTTACCTTGCTCTTATCTGGTCAAATTCTCCAAAATTTACCTACATTTTCTCTCCCACCCCACCTCTAAACCAAATTCAACCTTAAATACAATCATAAAAAATTGAAACCTAACTAAAATCTCTCATTTCATGGAGAGGCATATTCATTAGAAAAACCCAGTTGAGGAAGATTATATAGTAAAACAAAGATCAGTTGTTTTGAGCAAAAATCCCTACTTCTTCCCAGCTTTCATTAATAGTTTAAAAAAAAAGGCTATTTAATTTAATTTACTGGAAAAAAGATGCCTAGATTTAAAAAATGTGAGAACAGGAAACTGGCTGAATGGATGGACTGGTGGTAGACTGCATGGGTTGCATCTCGTCTCACCTACTCAATGGATATAGGAGTTTGGGCAAGAAATTTAAACCATGTTTCCATTTCCTTATATATGAACTAAGCAGAATAATACCTGGTGCAAAGTATTGTTGTGAAGTTTCAATAGCTAATACAGGTATATACCCCTTAAGACATTTTATGATACGAAGAAAAAAATTCTAAATGTTTGTTGATAATCTGAGCTAAAATATTCTACGGAAGTTTATACAGATTGGATTTGCCATGGAGATGTCTCCTAGAATTCAGTGTTTATACAGGAGTCAATAAATGTCATCACTTTCCCCGTATAGATTTATTGAAATTAGAGAACAAAACGTGTGAGTGAAACAAATGGCGTTTAGAACGTCAGCATCACTACTTAGCAAACACTATGTGGTGTTTCACGGTTTGGTTATGCATCTAAACTGGTAAATGGCGCTTTATAACAACTTTCTCCCCTTACAACTCCCCACGTACATTTAGTTACCCCAAGCATCAGGCTTTTAGTTGCACAAGCAGAGCCTTCTCAGGAAACTTATGGGGAGTGACCCCGGGATCTGCAATATTAGCACTGTCGTATGTCGAGTAAATCTATGTGTTTCTCAATCCCCTATTTAGTGTATTGATCTGTTTTGTGTATCCCGTTGCCAATAGAATTCTTTCACAATTTCAACAGTATATTAAAATTCTAGTTATCTCACAGAACATGTTCTCTTTCTCTCTCCTAGGTTTGTAAGGTAATTTCCGGTGAGTAGTTTTTCAATAAATATTTTTTCTATGTTTTAAATAAATGGTTTTATTTTAGACCACTTGTAGATTACAGAGAAATGAAAATATAGTTCTCTTATAACCCTTACATAATGTCTCCAATCGTTAACCTTTTACATTAGTAGGGTCATTTGTTTTAATTTATGAACCAATACTGATACACTGTTATTAACTAAAGTTCATGCGTTATTCAGATTTATTTAGTTTTTACATAATAAACTTTTTTTTCTTATGAGATCTCATCCAGTATATCACATTACATTTACTATGATACTTTTAACACAGTTTATCACTGTTGATGTTGAACTTTATTACCTGGCCAAGGTAGTGTTTGAAGGGATGCTCTTTCTCTCCCACTTCCATGATTATTCATTGCAAGTAAGTTACAATGTGTAGCCAACAGTTAGCCAGCGGGAGATTATGCTCCACCTCCTTGAGCATAAAGCATTCTCATAAATTATTTGGAATTTTTCTTTATGAAAGAATTTCTATTTCACTCATTTGTTTACTTAATCAATCATTTTTAATATCATTGTGGACTCAAATATGTATTTTATTCTTTAGGCTATAATCCAATACTATTTTATTTTATCAAAATGTCCAGGTTTGTCCATTGGGAGATCTTTCTGTTGGCTCGTGTCCCTTTGACATGCCCCCATAATGATGTATTCCTAATTTTATGGGTGATATGGGAGTCATTTTCTTATTTTCTGGCACTACAAGAAGTTCCAGGCTTATCTCTGTAAGGTTATCAATTATAGAATGAGATATGTGTCCAAGGATTACTTGCTCTGATTATTGGATAATGATATTAGAAACAAAGTTCTGGGTACTGGGTATGCTTATTCCTACTGGGATATCATTGCTTCAAGGCCCTTTAAACGGATAGAGCAAGGAAATACATGTATATATACTAACCTATATACACACACATATCTATAAATATTTATCTAGTTAGCTAGCTAGCTAACTGTCATCACCTATCTAAACCTAAACATACTGATTTTTCTAACTCTAATCCATTTCCATGTGTATTATTATAATATTATTCCATGCACATCTGTAAATTCCCACTCCAGCAGTGAGAAAGCTGGACCTAGCTATATGCCATTCATTTACATAATTGTTCAATAGCAGTAGGCATATGTAGCTGTTGGAATGGCTAACCTACAACCCCATAGGAAAAAACCTTATCCACTAGAGTACAAGCTTTTGTATATATAGCTCTTTGTGACTTTAGTCTCACTCATTTCCAAAGTTACTTTGCTTAGCACATTTTTCCCCATCTGCTACAATGAGAGTTTTTCCCCCTACATTTGTAATATACTTTGATTCCTTTGTCACATTTAGCATTCCATCCTGGTATCCCCTGAACTGCTAAATATATATATTTTTAAATTTTCTAACATTAATGTCATCTTTTGTGTTGTAAAATCCTATATTTTTGTCAAACGTATAGTCCACTATTATAGTACTTTATAACATAATTTGACCACCCCAAAAATTCCCTGTGCTTTAGGTAGTCAACATCTCCTCACTCCTCCTCCAACTAAAAACCACTGATATGTTTGCTGTTTCTATAGTTTTTTCTCTTCCAGAATATAATTTTACTAGAATCACATAAATTAGTTTTTCTTCAAATGTTTGGTAGAATTCAGCTGTGAACCTTCTGGCCCTGGACTTTTTTTGGATGGAAAACTTTAAATTGCTGATTCAATCTCCTTACTCATTATGGGTGTAGTGAATTCTTATAATTTTGTGTTGCCTGGTCATCCAATTTGTATGCAAGCTTAACTCTCTTATACCAGAAGTAGGGCTCAGTCACCCCTGACAGAGTTTTCAGTTCAACACCACACCCACATGGCTCAAGCCAGTGGCAAGAGTTGAAAACTCAGAGGGATCTATCTTGCCTAGCAGATTGGGATCTTAGATTTTCCCCTACTTTTTTTTTAAGGGACCGGTAAATCATTTGCTCACAAAACAGAAGTGACACACATCCTATTTCTTCATATATATTGATAGTTCTCTCACTGTCTATTTCTCTCTCTCTGCGTGACTTTCCATTCCTGACTGAAGTGACTCAGGGATGGAGGATTTCCCTCCTGATACATTACACCCTCCTTGCTTAGGGTAAAAATCTTTGAACTTGTTTCCTATTGTGCTGGTGTATGAATTTGCACCTTTCATCTGAAGAACTAGGGGCTGCCCCAGGCTGGGTTTTCTGGAATGTCAGGGTGACACAAGATCAGGCTCCCTGAGCCAGAGCAATGACCAGGCAGGCATAAACTGAGCCAGGGTCAGACAAGAGCCACAAGGGCATCTGACAAAGTAAGCAAGTCTCTCTGTGACCCTTGTGGTCGTGGTCGTGGGTCAGCCAACTAGGCATTAGACCATCCACCAGGTAAAAGTAGTGTCCCACAAAAGGCGTACTGTGAACACCCACAACCTGTTCCCCTTCATTAGAAGACTGCCTTCAGGCAGGGCGGGGGCAGCTGCTCTGCTACCGGAACTCCAGTTTAGCTGGGGGCTCTCAAAATAATCGGTCTGTTAAGACTTCCGATTCCTCCATGATTCAGACTCGGTAGGTTATAGGTTCCGAGGAATTTGTCCATTTCTTCTAGGTTACCCAATTATCGGCACATAATTATTCACAGTGGTTTGTAAGGATCATTTTATTTCTGTGTTGTAAGTTGTGATGTCTCCTCTTTAATTCTGATTTTACTTATTTGTACCTTCTCCTTGTCTCAATCTAGCTAATAATTTGTCAGTTTTGTTTACCTGCTCAAAAAACTAACTCAGTTTCATCAATCTTTTCTATTTTGTTCTAGTCTCTGTTTATTTATTCCCTCTCTGATCTTTGTGATTTCCTTCTTCTGGTAACTTTTGACTTAGTTTGTTCTTTTTTCCCCCTGATTTCTTGAGGTGTAACATAAGGTTGTTTATTTGAAAATTCTTTCTTTCTTTTTTTATGTAGACATTTAATGCTATGAACTTCCCCCTTGGAAGTGCTTGGTATCACATGGAAGTAATTGAAGATGCCACAAAGAAATAGAAAGATATCCTGTGTTCATAGATTGGAAGAATTAATATTGTTAAAATGTCCACAGGACACAAGTCAATGTGTGGAATCAGTGCAATCCCTATCAAAATTCCAATGCCATTCTTCACAGATGTAGAAAAAAACCATAAAATTTATTTTAAACACAAAAGAAACTAGATAGCCAAAGCAATCTTGACTAAAAAGAACAAAAGCTGGAGGTATGACACTACTGGATGTCAAAATATATTACAAAACTATGGTAATCAAAACAGCATTATACTGCCATAAAAACAGACACATCAATGTGTTGAGTAGGATAGGGAGCCCAGAAATAAACCCATACATAGATGGTCAATTGATTTTCAACAAAGATTCCAAGAATGCATAATGTGGAAAAGACAGTCTCTTCAATAAATGGTGCTAGGAAAACTGAATATATACATGCAGTAGAATGAAAATGGACTCTTATCTCACCCCTTACTCAAAAATCAACTCAAAATGGATTAGCAACTTAAGTGCAAGAGCTGAAACTGTAAAACTGCTATAAGAAAGCATAGGGAAGAAGCTCCATGACATTGTTCTGGGCAGTGATTTCCTGGATATGACTCCTAGAGCACAGGTGACAAAAGTAAGAATAGACAAATGGGATTTCAGACTAGAAAACTTCTGTGCAGTAAAGGAAACATATAACAGAGTGATAGACAACACACCGACTGTCAAAAAAATATCTGCAAATCATACGTCACATAAGGGCATAACATCCAAAATACATAAAAAGAACTCAAACTACTCAATAATAAGAAAAAATACATAAACATATTAAAAATGGGCAAAGGACCAGTATAGGCATTTCTCAAAAAAAGACATATAAATGGCCAATAGGTATATGAAAAAATATTCAGCATATCTAATCATAAGAGAAAGGCAAATCAAAGCCACAATGAGATATCACATCACATCTGTTAGATTGGCTGTTATCAAAAAGATGAAAGATAACACATTTTGGTGAGGATGTGGACAAAACAGAAGCCTTGTGCACTGTTGGTGGTATTATAAATTAGTGTAGCCATTTTGGAAAACAGTATGCATGTTTCTCATAAACTATAAATAGAATTACCATATGATACAACAATTCCACTTTTGGGTATATATTTAAAGGAATTGAAATCAGTATGATGAAAATATATCTGTACTTCCATGTTCATTGCCCCACTATTCACAACAGCCAAGATATGGAAATAACAAAATGTCTATCAACAGAAGAGTGGACACAAAAATTTGGTATATACACACAATGGAATAAAAAGAATTATTAAAAAATCAGGAAATTCTGTCATTTGCAACAACACAGATAAACCTAGAGGACATTATGCTTAGTGAAATAAGCCAGGCTCAGAGAAACAAATATCATTCACTTAGATGTAGAATCTAATAAAGGTTAACTCATAGAAGTACAGAGTAGACTACAGGTTACCATAGGCTGCCGGCAGTGGGCTAGAAGAGGTGGATGAGGAAAGGGGAGACATTGGTCAAAGGGCACGACTTTTGAGTTGGGAGGAATAAGATCTGGTAAGTTGACTATAGTTATTAATAATGTGTGTGTATTTCAAAATAGCTAAAAGAGTGGATTTTACATGATCCCAGCACAAAGATATGATAGGTATTTGAGGTGACAGATATGTTGATTAGACTGATTTGATCATTCCACAATATACACCTATTGAAGCATCACACTATACCCCACAAATATATACCATTATTATTTATTAATTAAAAATAAAATAAAACTTTAAAAAGAACTAGGTTTTTGGTCATTTTTCATTCCAAATAAATATTAAAGAAAGTTTCTACTGCTCTGCATCCTCCCCTGCCCTTGGTGTTAAATCTTCCTATCCATGAACAAGGATTATTTTTCCATTTGTTTAGATCGTCTTTGATTTCTTTCTAGTTTTCCACGTATAAATTCTACACACGTTATAAAATTTTACCATAGTATTTCATTTTTTGGGTGCTATTTTAAATGATACCAATTTTGTCTTCATTTCCAATTCCATTTTATCATTGCTGGCATATAGGAAAGCAATTGACTTTTGTATGTTTATTTTGTGTCTTGGGGGCATGTTACGATCATACGTTAATTCCAGGAGTTTTTATTTTTTGGACAATTATTTCCTATTTTCTCTCTATATAATTATGTTATCTGCAAATAAAGACAATTTGATTTTTTTCTTTCCAACACTGTATAATTCCCTTTTCTCATCTTACTGTTTTGTCCAGGGCTTGCAGTTTGATGTTGAGTAGAAATGGTGAAAGAATGAATCTTTGGATAATTTCAGATATTAAGGTTAATCTGTTAATTTTCTTGTAATTAAGTATGTTTCAGCTGTATATTTTTAGTTCTTTAAAGATTATTTGTAAAATAAGTTGTGTACAGTTTTTCTTTATTTCCATGTGGTACTATTGATTTGTTTTTGTTGTCTTCTAGTTTTTAGGTACAACAGGACAATGTAGTGATGAATGTATAACAACAGACATCCCTGACTCTTTCCCAGTTTCAAAGAAAATACTTGTAAACTCCTAAGATTATGACTTTGCATGATCAAGTTTATTATAAATATATTTGATCAGGTTAATGAAGTTTTCTTTCATTCTTACTCCTTGGTTAGAGACAGAGTTGAGTCTGAACCCACAACTGCAGCGAGGGGAAGGGCTCGAGAGCCACCAAGGCCACACTCCTCAGGCTGATGATCATAGCACACGCCTATGGATGAACCTTACTCAGAAAAACAGAAACTGTCCTTCCACTCACACATCCGTGATCAGTCCAAGAGAATTTGAAAATCAAGTAACAGCAGAATACTGCTAGGAAAGGGACAAGAGAGGAGGCAGAGAATGGAATTTGACTGTATCTAAGTCACAGGGAAAATGGAGGGCCTGAGGGAAAACCTTGTTCCATTAAGCCATCTCATACCTGTGAAACCAGGTAGCTCTTCAGCAATTTGAAGACTGTGGTATACTGAGGATGCTTTCCCAAAAGATCAGGAGCACAGCAACAAGTTTTACTCGTAAACATTTTACTAACCATTATAGTGTCTTCCTAGCTAGTGGAAGAAAGAAAGCAAAGTAGAACACATATTTCAGCAAAAATAATTGAAAATAAAATTTAAAAATTCAAGTTAAAATAGCAAAACAATTATGAAATGCTTAGGGGAGAATTTACAAAACATGCAAAATTTTTGCACTGAAAGCTGGAAAGCATTAGTGAGTGTATTTAAAGAAGACCTCCATAAACAGGGATATACATCATATTCATGGACTGAAGTATCCATGTTTTCCTAATTAGCTAGTTTGCTTTCCATGTTTTGTATGTTTTCTTGTCAGGAGTAGACTTGATAGAGAATAGGTGTTAAAGAAAGATATGTAGAAAATAATAAATGTAAATTACATTAAAAATATGGAAACATAATTGGATAAAACCATAAAGAGGGATATGATAAGCTTTATGGAAGAAGGCTTGGAATAAGCCTTGAATAATGTGGAATTATTAATATTAATTGGAGTGTAGTAATAAATGAATTAAAGGAGGGTCTTAATGTTTAAAAATGTAATGGATCGAATCAAGATGTGGCTTCCCCTGAGTCATTGTAATACAACTTAAGGATTAAGGCCGGGGGATATTTGAGAATGTTTGTGGTATATAGGTAGAAATCTTAGCTTTTTATTTTACTGATATATATACCATGCCTAGAACAGTGCCTGACACCTATGTATTGTCAACTAATTATATATTGAATGAATTAATTAATTAATAATGGAGTTCATTTAATACCAGGCTTAAGAGCTTTACTGTACTGGAAGGCATCTGAGGTCACTGAAGTATTCAAGTAAGGTAATTTCATATTTAAACATTTATGAAATATTTATTTTGTGCCAGTTAAAACTTCATGAGAAAATGGTTATGGATGTGAAGACACCCCTTAGTTACTGATGGTGGAGGAGACAGTCTTCTGTCATTGTGGTTTGTTTTGTGTTCTTTAACTGCTTCTTCTTTGTCAATTTTTCCATTTCCTAAGTTTTTGTTGTTGTTGTTGTTCTGTTTCTTTGTTTTATTTCTTTTAGCAGAATCTCAGTAAATAAAGAGAAAATTAAGGTCTCAGATGAGATGTATACCTCTGGTTGATGGAAATATTCTCTTTTCTCTAGAGTGCCACCAGACTCCTAAGGGACATATCTTCAATGTTATAAACCCTGTTGCAGTCATGGTCCTTGCTGCCCTGAGACACACTTCCAGGGTAGCCCAACATACAGGCACTTACACATTTGTTTTCTGAAGCTCAGATTTGTGTGAGTATTTTAGCACTAAATACAAGGGGCATTTAGATATTGAACTTGCTATGAACAGATGGTAGTCTGTTCCTTATTCTAAAGAGATGATTATTATGAGAGAAATTAAATATATAGATAACAGTGAGTAATGGTAACCAGGGAAGATGATGGGGAGACAACATGTAAATACTTGTGCTGATGCAATGAGGGAATATCTGTCCTGTTTTCTTGTCCCTCTTGACCTGACACTTCCAAGGTGGGCTTGGAAGAACTGAAGCCTCTTGAATGTAAACCAGACAGTATTGAGCAAAAACTATATAATATTAATATCACTTAGCTGCATAAACAATGGTGTCAGATAAATCTTGTTTAAAGTTCTAGATTGGCCAGGTACGGGGGCTCATGCCTGTAATCCTAATACTTTGGGAGGCCCAGGTGGGAGGATCACTTGAGGCCAGGAGTGTGAAATCAGCCTGGGAAACATAATGAGACCTGGTCTCTAAAAAAAATTTTTTTAAATTAGCCACGCATGATAGTATGTGTCTGTAATCCCAGCTACTAAGAAGGCTGAGGCAGGAGAATAGCTCGAGCCCAAGATTTGGGGGCTGCAGTGAGCTGTAATCGCACCACTGCACATTATCCTGGGCAACAGAGCGAGACCTTGTCTTGAAAATAAATAAACAAATAAATACATAAGTAAAGTTCTCGACCCATGACCAAGCTATTTAACTTCATAGAGAGAAAAATTTCATGGTGATAATACCTTCTGCATGGGAATCGCTTTTTACAATTACTTGTGATAATGCATGCGGATTTATGTAGAGCCCTTAACACTGCAGTGTTCTTAATCTAGTAATGCTAGATCTTACTGATATTTTAAATATCACCCTATAGAATTATAGTTTAAATCTAGCTTGAATCTCTAAGCAAGTGTTCAGATTACCAGCGATCTTTTTAAATCCACTTGATATTCCATTCTGGTGATATCTGTTATGTAACTAATATTATGGGGGTGTGGGGGGGCAGTTTGGTTTGCAATTGTTCTTTCAATGGCTATGGTCCTAGATGTTTGAAAGGTGCCTAGGACACATAATATATTTTTGGTTTTCAGTTCAATAAATGTATAATTCATTGAGCTAAAATATTTAAGGGGCAATATTCAATCGCTCCCAAATTCTCTTTGTAATTTAAAGATTTAGAGATGAAGTCTACTGCTCTACATGTAAGTGCAGCCTAGGCTATATTCCTTTAGCTCATGCCATTTTATTTGCTCTATATTGTGACCACCATCATTATTGGTTGATTTAAATATGAATTCTTAGAAACCAGAGACTTCTATTGCTTATTTACATCTAACACACAATCTCATGTTGGGGGAAATATAAATCACGGATATTTCAATGATGATACTTTTATTGAAAACATTTTGCCATTTCTATTGTTTCACTGAAGAACAGAACAAAAATCCATTTGATTTGTATTCTTCCTTTCAGTGTATTTATTATAAATTTTAATATAGCATAATGAATAAAATCCCCAAACCCCACAACTATATATTGCTGCTATTAATTTAATAGCATTCAAAGTACATTATGTTTCTTATGCAAATATGTTTTTTAAATTAATTACAGCATACTATATATCTAGAAGCAGAACAGCATAGGATTAAAGATAAACTTGCTCTGAACTTGACTCTACTACTTATTAACTTTGAGGCAATATCTAAGATGCTTGACCTCTTTGTGATTCATTAACATGAGATGTATAATGGAATATTACCAGGTACATATTAAGTGACCAAACAATGTTAAGTATTTTTTTAACAATTTGTCTTCTGCTTTCACATGTAACATATTATGGAATTCGAAAAAAATACCAATAATATTAAAACATTTTGTTAGTTACTCTGTTCATCAAATCAGTGTAGTATTAATATAATTTATTTACCCAATCTAATATGTCTAAACCACACCTAATTACCCCTCTTCATACCCTCAGAAGGATACAGTACAGACAAGACCCCAAATTAACAGAAAATACTTATTTAGGAACTTTGTTTTCTCTCCTGAGCTCCTATCTATCTGTTCATTACCCTGCTAGACGGTAGAGATAAACCCTCAGGTGTTTTTCCCTTTCACATAGATCAGAGACGGTCCAGTGTTTTCTCATCCAGGACCCCAAGTATAGGCCACCTCTAATCTCTCTAGAGCCCTAGATGACTCAGGTGAACAAGAGGCAGATAGCCCCTTTCCTTGTTTTGCTCCTTTCCTAAATGTCCCTGTAAAGTATGGAAAGGATGCTTAAAACAGAGAAAAAGGATTTTGTAAACTTGTGGTCCTCCCCACAGACTGTCCCACCTCAGTTGTGCTGGCAGCTGTGAATGAAGATAAGACAAAGTTTACCCTCCACTGCTACTAGAACACTAACTTACAGTGGCCACCTAATATGACCAAAAGGTAATTGGGATAAACAGAGCAAACTGAAAGCTCTACGATGACATGGGTCAACTTTTATCATCATCTTCACTTTGTAGATGGCACAGTCGAGAGGAGGTGACTAAATAATTTGCCTATGGCCTCTCAACAATTATAGAACCAAGTTACTTGGCAATCAAGTTAAACATATTTGTGTGCGAACAGTGCAGAAAGGAATTTGACATTATCCACAGCTCTTTCCTACCTAGTATTTTCTTAGGGGATATAAACATTTCAGTTTTAAATAATCTCAGAAAAATACAGTTGTGCTTCCACCATGAATTAATTAAATACAGAAGCAGCTGTTAAACAGTTGTAATTATCCTAGTGCCAAACAAGTAAAAACAACATCTTTAACACTTAATGTTTTATCATCCTTGAACTTTGTGTCAAGTTTCTTAGCAGTCAGTGGTTTTAGGTTGAAAAGAACTTAAAGATAATTTTTATTAAACATGTCAATTGTTTTTAGTTTTAATTAAATTATTTAGGAAGTTCTTTTTCAGTAAATAAGCAAGAATAAACAGGTAATGAATTATAATTTAATTCATTCATTTGTGTTGATCTCTAAACTATACAAATCACACACACAATTTTGCAAAACTATAGGATAATTTTTTAAATGTAATATCTGTAGAACTCTATATTTTCAGAATTTTCAGACTTTAGTGTAACCACAAGGACGACATTAAAAAATTGTGGAAGAAAAATGAAAAAGAGACCAAAATAAATTACAATTTGTATTTGAAAAGATAAGTACTTGGAGAGGCTGAAAAAAAAGAGGAGCAGTTTGAGAAATTTTTAATTTTATAATAAAACGTAATAATACTTAAAACTCATCTTTATAAATTTGAAAAAACTATTATAATATTTTGCTAAATGAAAAAGTCTACAGTTCATATCAATATGTAACCTAATACTTGCAAAAATAAAGAAAATAGAGACATACTTAAAAATTAGGATATAAATTATTTACATATATAGCTGATAAACTTTGTTTTTATTTCCATTGTGCTTATTCACATATGATTTATTTAAGGAGTAAGCAAAAGCTACTTAAAATAACATCATACTTTCATTTCCAAAAGCCCTCAAAAAAGAAAACAATAATTTTCCTCTTAATAAAATCTGGCTGAAGTCCAGTTTAGCAGAAGAGGAATGCAATAAGTTATATTATTTTCCAAATATTTATCAGTGTCATACGGGACAATGGATGCTATTTATATATTTTATTCTTTCTCATTAGAATTGAAGATTGGAGGTGTTTTCCGTCGCTGCCCCATCATGCCACTTACCAATGGTACCTTCTTCAAGCCGTCTACCTTCACGCTGATTGGAATTCCAGGCCTTGAATCTGTGCAACACTGGATTGGGATCCCATTTTTCATTTCTTTCGTCCTGGCCATTATTGGAAATGGCCTCCTCCTCACCATCATCCGCACTGAGCGTGGTCTCCATGAGCCCATGTATATCTTTTTGGCTGTGCTGGCAGCTACTGACCTTGGCCTGACCTTATGTATTACCCCTAAAATGCTGGCGATCTTTTGGCTGCAATCAAGGGAGATTCACTTTGAATCCTGTCTAATCCAAATGTACTTTACTCACACTTTCCAGTGCATGGAGTCTGGCACCCTCCTGGCCATGGCCTTTGACAGATATGTGGCTATCTGTGACCCCCTGCGGCACTCTGCTCTCCTCACCCAGAGGGTGCTCGTCAGCATTATCATGGTGGTGACCATCCGAGCCTCTGTTATCATCATCATGTGTCCACTTCTAATCAAGTTGCGCCTGAAGTATTTCCGGACCACGTTCATCTCTCATTCCTACTGTGAGCATATGGCTGTGGTAAAGCTGGCTGCTGAGAATGTCAAAGCCAATAAAGCATATGGACTCTTTGTGGCTTTCTCTGTACTCGGATTTGATGTGATCTTCATTTTCTTGTCCTATGCCTTTATCTTCCGGGCTGTCTTTAAATTGCCACAGAAGGAGGCACGACTCAAGGCATTCAATACATGCACAGCCCACATCTTTGTCTTTCTCCAGTTCTATATTCTCACATTTTTTACATCCTTCATACACAGGTTTGGCTTCAGTGTTGCTCCTTATGTACACATTCTACTCTCTAATCTTTATCTCCTTGTTCCACCCCTGCTTAACCCTATCGTCTACGGAGTGAAGACCAAACAGATCCGAGAGGGAGTTATCAAAATATTCACTCCCAAGAATTAAATTACAAGCGCTCTACTCCTCTTTTACTCTTCATGATAATGCACCTAGCGATTCTTGTCAGGCAGAGTTGTACCATGTTAATCTTTGTATTAATATTATTTTAGTTTCCACAGGATAGATACAGATTATATAAATAAAATTACAAATAATTCATATACACATTTTCAGACACCATTTTATTTATTTAAATACTTTTTATCAATGCTAATGACGCTTTTTATGAAAATTCATTTACAGTCTTTATTATCCTTTCAGATGTGTTCTGTCTTTGGGATGAGGTCAATTTTACACAATGTTACTTTAAGTTGTATGCTTCACACCAGGTATTACTGTCACCAAGTATTCTTATATTCCTACCACTAGCTTCTGAATTATGGATGCATAGTGAAATTTTAGCATTTTATTAATAATTATTAATAAATTCTCAATTCTGTAAGGCCCAACTAACTCATATACATTTACATATAACATGTTACAGTATGCATGTAAATTTCCAATCTCTTTTTTTTATTTTTGTAATCACTGTGGGTTTTACACTACATGTTCTTATTAGAACTAAATGTTTCCTATGAAAACAAATACTAAGTGTCATTTAATACTATTTTAATCACATTCTGATTTTCTAAAAGTGGCTTATGACAGACTGATAGTTTGTTAGATTTTAAAAAAAGCTTTTTGTTTATTTTTTCTCAATGTCTCTCTAGAGTATGGAGAATTGTGTTTTTCAGGGATAATAAAGAGACAAATGCTATGTATTTTCCCTGGCTTCCTAACTACTAAATCCACGAATGTGGGAAAAGGCCTTACTGTCTGTGCATTACCAGGATTGCATCTCTAAGTTGCTCAAAAGTCTAATTATTCATGCATAATCTTACATATTTCTCAACATTCTCAAAGAATATAACTCTAATGGAATATGTGTACATTACAATGATTTAAAGATTTTTATCTCATCTTAAGCTTCTAAAAATCCCATTTGCTTCTGTTTAATGATACATCAATTGATGTACTCCATGAACACTTTTTGAGCCGAAACATGATTTAAAAATTCATAGTCAAACTGCAGTCTCAGGAGGCATATTTCATATTTTCCTCTTCTATAAGGTCAAGGTAATAATTAATATATCACCTTTTATTTCATTTCTATAAACATCATTTTAATATCCTCATTCAATTTATTTTTATCTAATTTCTCTTGGTAGTTGGATTAAAATTTGCACATTATTGACCAACTTAATATTTGACTTTTCACCCAGAGTTCCACCTGTTTTCCACGACAGCTGCTCTGTTTTCCACTCACACAAGCATTGTCTGAGGGATCCTGTTTTTTCACATCCGAAACAAAACTTGTTATAATTAGCTTATTTTTATTACAAACATCCTAGTTTATGAAAAATGGTACCATTGTAGTTTTAATTTGCATTCCCCTGATGACTAAAGATGTTGAGGATATTTTCATGTATTAATACTTATTGAAAATTTGTATATCTTCTTTAGAGAAAAGACTATTAAAATTTTTTGCCCATTTTTAATTAAAAAAAATTTGACACATATTTGCACATATTTATGGGGTATGTGTGATATTTTGTTATACGCATAGAATGTGTAGTGATCAAGTCAGGGTATTTAGGGTATCCATCACCTTGAGTATTTATCATTTCATTAGTTGGTGCCAGGTGTTGGGGGGATTTCAGGTTCTCTCTTCTAGCTATTTTGAAATATATGATACATTGTTGTTATCGAACATTTGAACTTACTCCTTCTATCTGACTGTATGTTTATACCTCTTAACCAAACTCTCTTCATTTCCCCCGCAGACACACATACGCATCCTTCTCAGTGTCTGGTAGTTATCATTCTATTCTCAGCCTCCATGAGATTGACTTTTGTGGCTCCAACATGTGAGTGAAAACATGCAATAATGTCTTTCTGTGCCTCACTTATTTCACCTAACATAATGACCTCCAGTTTCATCCATGTTGTGGCAAATGACAGGATTATATTCTTTTTTACTGCTTAATAGTATTCCATTTGTGTGTGTGTGTGTGTGTATACCAAATTTTCTTGATGCATTCACCTGATGATGGACACGTAGTTTGATTCCATATATTTGCTATTGTGAATAGTGATGCCAAAAACATGGGGGTGTAGGTATTCCTTTGGTATATTGATTTACATTCCTTTGGATAAATGATGCACTGGTTTCCTTCCCGTTGGATAAATACCAAGTGGTGGATTGCTGGATCATATGGTAGTTCTATTTTAAGGTTTTTTTTTTGAGAAATATCCATACTGTTATCCATAATGCTGTACTAATATACATCCCCACCACTATTGTATGAGAGTTCCTTAATCTCTGCATCCTTGCCAGCACTTGTTATTTTTTGTCCTTATAATAATAACCATTTTAAGTAGGAGGAGATGATAGCTTATTGTGGTTTTTATTTGCGTTTACCTGATGGTTAGTGATATTGAGCATTTCTTCACATATCTGGTGGCCATTTGTATGTCTTCTATTGACAAATGTCTATTCATGTTCTTTGACCACTTATTAAGGGGATTATTTGGGTTTGTGGTTGTTGTTGTTGTTGTTGAGTGGTTTGGGTTCCTTGTTTATTCTTGTTGGATGAATAGTTTGTAAATATTTTCTCCCATTGAAGAGGTTGTCTCTTCACTCTTTTCTTGTTTCCCTTCATTTTAGTTTGAAGCATTTTAGTAGAAGCATTTTAGTTTGTTGTAGTTCCATTTGCCTATTTTTCATTTTGTTGCCTGTGCTTTTGTAGTCTTACCCATGAAATCTTTGCCTAGACCAATGTTCTCGAGTGTTCCCCTTATGTTTTCTTCTAGTAGCTTTAAAGTTTCAGGTCTTACGTTTAAATCTTTATTTGATTTTGATTTGATATTTTTATATGGTGAGAGAGAGGGATCTAGGTTCATTCTTCTGCATATGGATATCCAGTTTTCCCAGCACTGTTCATTGAAGAGGGTGCCCTTTCATCAACGTATGTTCTTGGAGCCTCTGTCAAAAGTCAGTTAGCTGTAAGCACTTGGATTTAGTTCTAGGTTCCCTATTCTGTTCCATTGGTCTGTGTGTCTATTTGTATATCAATGTCATGCTGTTTTGCTTCCTGTAGCCTTGCAGTTAACATGTATTGAAGTCAGGTACTGCAACACATACAGCTCCAGCTTTGTTCTTTTTGCTCAGCATTACTTTGTCTATTTAGGTTCTTTTTTGGCTCCATATGAATCCTAGTATTGTTTTTTCTATACCTGTAAAAAATGACGTTGGTATTTTGATAGGGATTTCATTGACTCTGTAGGTTGTTTTGTGTAGTATGATCACTTTAACACTATTAGTTTTTTCAATCTATGATCATGGGATGTTTTTCCATTTGTTTGTATCCTTTTCAGTTTCTTTCATCAGTGTCTTCTAGTTTTCTTTATAGAAGTCTTTAAACTCCTTGGTTAAATTTATTTCTAGGTATTTTATTATTTTTGTAGCAATTATAAATGGGATTATTTTCTTGATTTCTTTTTCAGCTAGTTCATTATCGGTGTAGAGAAATGCTACTGAATTTTGTTTGTTGATTTTGTATCCTGCAATTTTACTGAATTTGTTTATCAGATCTAAGAGTTTTTTTGTGACGTCTTTAGAGATGTTTCCAAATATAAGATCATGTCATCTGTAAAAAGGGACAATTGGAATTCCTCTTTTCCAATGTGCATGCCTTTTATTTCCTTCTTTTGCATGATTTCTGTGGCTAGGACTTCACTACTATGTTGAATAGGAGTGGTGAAAGTGGGCATCCTTGTCTTCTGCCAGTTCTTAGAGGAAAGGATTTCAGTTTTTCCCCGTTCAGTATGATATTAACTGTGGGTTTTTCATATACAGCCTTTATTATGTTGAAGTATGTTTTTTCTATGCCTAGTTTGCTGGGAGTTTTACCTTGAAGGGTTTTTGAATTTTATCAAATGCTTTTTCTGAGTCTATCCCAATAGAATATGGTTATATTTCCTTCATTCTGTTGATGTGATGTATCAAGTTTATTGGCTTGCATATGTTGAACCATTCTTGTATCATGGGATAAATCTCACTTGACCATGATATATTAATTTTTTGATGTGCTATTAGATTTGGTTTGCTAGTATTTTGTTGAGGATTTTTTTGTCTATGTTCTTTATAGTTACGGGCCTGTAGTTTTCTTTGTTTCTTGTGTCCTTATCTGGTTTTGGTATCAGT
This sequence comes from Daubentonia madagascariensis, assembly GCA_023783475.1. Classification (NCBI taxonomy): domain Eukaryota; kingdom Metazoa; phylum Chordata; class Mammalia; order Primates; family Daubentoniidae; genus Daubentonia; species Daubentonia madagascariensis. The sequence continues at coordinate 253,222 of JAKFHU010002465.1, read as the reverse complement.
GTAATACTGGTCTTATAGAATGAATTAGGGAGAACTCCCTCCTTTTCAATCTTTTGGAATATTTGATGAGAATCACTGTTATCTTTTCTTTATAAATGTGGTAAATTCAGCAGTGAAGTCATCCAGTACTGGACATTTTTGTTTGTTTTTGCTGGGAAATTTTTATTACTGTTTTTATCTCTTACTCATTACTGATCTGTTCAAGCTTTTTATTTCTTCATGTTTCATTCTTGGTGGTTCTATGTATTTAGAAATTCATCCATTTCCTCCTGGTTTTCCTGTTTGTTAGTGTATAGCTGTTCAAAATAATCTCTGATGATCTTTTGTATTTCTGTGGTATCCACTGTAACATCTTTTTGTTTCTGATTTTGTTTATTTGAATCTTCTCTGTTTTTTCTTGGTTAGTCTAGATAGCAGTGCAATGATATTGTTTATCTTCTCAAAAAACATTTTTTTCTTTTGTTTATCCTTTGTATTATTTTTGTAGTCTCTATTTTATTTAGTTTTTCTGTGATTTTTATTATTTCTTTCATTTTACTAAATTAAGGTTTATTTGTTCTTGCTTTTCTAGTTCTTTAGGGTGAATCATTAGATTATTTATTTAAAATCTTTCTACAAAAGCTTTTTTTGGTGTAGAGTTTATTGCTATAAAATTCCCTCTTAGTGCTGCTTTTTCTGTATCTCATAACTTTTGGTAATTTGTGCTTTCATTTTCACTAAGAAGTCTTTTTTATTTTTATTTTTTTCTTAATTTCTTCATTGGTCCAGTGGTCTTTCAGGAGCACTTTGTTTAATTTTCATGTATTTGTATAGTTTCCAAGGTTCCTTCTGTTATTGATTTCTAATTTTATTCCACTTTCATACGATTGTTTGTTTGTTTGTTGAGACTGGTTTGTGGCCTAACATGTAACATATTCTGGAGAATGTTCTGTCTGCTAATGATAGTAATGAGTATTTTACAACTGTTTAGATGAAATATTCTATAAATCATTTTTAGGCCCATTTGGTCCAAAGTGCAGCTTAAATTCAATGTTTCTTTTTTGATGTTCTGTCTAGATGATCTGTCTCATGCTAAGAGTGGGGTGTTGAAGTCCCCAGTTATATGGTATTAGAGTCTATCTCTCCCTTTAGATCTAATAATATTTACATCATATACCTCTGTGCTCCTGTGTGGGTTGTATATATATTGAGAATTTTATATCCTCTTGCTGAATTGATTTCTTTAACATTATATAATGATTTTCTCTGTTTCCTTTTGTTTTTTGATTTAAAGTCTATTTTGTCTTACGTAAGTATAGCTACTCCTCCATGCTTTTAGTATCTGTTTGCATGGAATATTCTTTTCCATCCTTTTACTTTCAGTCTATATATGTTTTTACACATGAGGTGAGTTTTTTGTTCATTGAATTCTTCAGTTCTAGGACTTCTTTTTTTTTTTTTTTTACAGCATCTATCTCTTGGTGAATTTCTCATTCCTACATTGGATTGTTTTTCTGATTTATTTGTATTGCTTATTTATGTTCTTTTGTATCTCACTGAACTTCTTCTTTTCTTTCTTTTTTATTTATTTATTTATTTATTTTGAGACAGAGTCTCACTCTGTTGCTCAGGCTAGAGTGCAGTGGTGTCAGGCCAGCTCACTGCAACCTCAAACTCCTGGGCTCAAGTGATCCTCCTGCCTCAGCCTCCCGAGTAGCTGGGACTACAGGTGTGGACCACCACACCTGGCTAATTTTTTCTATTTTTAGTAGAGACGGGGTCTTGCTCTTGCTCAGGCTGGTCTCGAACTCCTGAGCTCAAGTGATCCTCTCACCTTGGCACTGGTGAATAGGATTTGTCCATGGATGGGGTTGCAGGAGTCTGTGATGAGAATGTCGACTGCCGGAGATGTCTCACTTATCCTTTGCCCTCACTGGGGAGCCTCTGTGGGCTCCCAGCCTATCCTTGTCTAGCCAGCTGCCTTCCTTCCCTCTCCTTCTGTGCCTCAAGTGTTCCCTGACACTTCCCTGTTGAGCTCCAGTATTCTCTCTTAGATGCTATAGTCAATGTGTGATTATGCACTTGAAATTTTAGTTCTTTCTGGAGGAGGTGGATGCTGGATGCCTCTAGTCAGCCATCTTTAAGGCCCTCCTACTTGCATTATATTTATCTAGGGTTTTAGTTGGGTTTATCACCTTTTCACTATTTTGTCATTAGTTGTTTATGATACAGTTTCCTATCAGATATATGATTTAAAAATATTTTCTCCCATTCTATGATCTGTACTTTCACTTTCTTGATGATATCGTTTGCAAAGTTTTATATTTCAATGTAGTCCATTTTATATATTTGTTCTATCATTGCTTTTTTTGTGTCATCCAAAAAACCATTGACTAATGCAAATTCGTAAAGATTTACTCGTGTGTTTTCTCTTGAGAGTTTTATAATTTTATCTCTTATAGTTAAGTCTGTGATTCATTTTGAATTATTTATTCAATTTTCTGTTTATGGTGAAATGTTACAGTTTTATTTTTTGCATGTACATATCCAGTTGGCTTACCAACATTTGTTGAAAAAACTATTTTTTTTCCCAGCTAATTTTCTTGGCACTCTTAGTGCTCTTCTTAAATTAGACTCCCAATTATTTTACATTGATCTATATGCCCATCTTTGTGCCAGTATCATGTTGTCTTTATAATGTAGTAAGTTTTGAAATCAGGAAGTGAGAGTCCTTCAACTTTTTCTTTTTACAGATTATTTGGCTATTTGGGTCCTTTGCATTTTCCTATGAATTTTAAAATCAGATTCCACATTTTTGTGAAAAGCAACATTGACATTTTGATAGGAATTGCATTAAATCTATAGATCGATTTGGAAAGTATTGCCATCTTAAGAGTATTGGTTATTATTCATGACCACAAATGTTTTCCATTTATTTAGATTAGATTTTCTTTAGTATATTTAAAATATTAAATATATTAAATTATGTGTTGTAGTTTAAATTATTTATTTTGCAGTTTTCAGTAAAAAATATCTGAAACTTTTTGTTAAATTTATACCTACATATTTTGTTATTGTTAATGCTATTATAAATTAAATTGCTTTCTTAATTTCAATTTTTAATCATTCATTACTTGTGTATAGAAATATTATTTTTACATCGGGCTCTTCTAATTTATTAAAATTATTGTGGTAATAATATATACATATAACATAAAATATGTCATTTTAGCCAGTTTAATTGTAAAATCCAGTGAATTTAATTATTATACATTCACGATGTACAACCATCACAATTATTTCCTAAATTTCCCATCACCCCAAACAGAACCTCTACCCATTAAGCAATAATTCCCTATTCCTCCCAACCCCTTATACCTATAATCTATTTTGTGTTTCCATGATTTACTTATTCTATATTCCGTATAAATGGAAACACATAATTTGATCCTTTTATGTTTGGCTTATTTAACTAAGCATAATGTTTTCAAGGTTCATCATGTTGTAGTACATTCATTCTTTCATAGGGTTATTTGTTTTACTTTTATTGAGTTGTATGAGTTTCTTACCTAGTTTGAATATTAACTCCCTATTAGATACATGGTTCTCAATATTTTCTTCCATTCTGTAAGTTTTCATTTTGTTAATTGTCACTTTTGCTATACAGAAGATTTTTGGTTTGATATAACCTTATTTGTGTATTTGTGCTTTTGTTGCCTGTGCTTTTGCTGTAATATCCAAGAATCATTGTCAAGATTAATATCAAGGAGCCTTTTTCCTATGTTTTCTTCTAGAATTTTTACATTTCAGGTCTTAAATGTATATTATTAATCCATTTCAAGTTTATTTTTGTGAGTGGTATAAAACAGGTGTCCAATTTTATCATTTTACTTGAGGACATTCAGTTTTCTAAATACCATTGAAGAGACTATTACTTCCCCCTACTGTATTCTTGGCATCCTTGTCAAATATTAGTTGACTTTATATGTGTAGGTTTGTGTCTGGGCCTCCTATTCTGTTTCATTAGTCTTTGTGTCTGTTTTTGTGCGCATCAAATTTTGGGTTTTATCTACATAAAACTGTAGATTGCTTTGGGTAACATGGACAACTAAACAATATTAATTCTTTCAATCCATGAACATGGGGTGTCTTTCTATTTATTGGTGTCTTCTTCAATTTTGTTCACTGATGGCTTATGGTTTTCAGTGTAAAGATATTAATATGCATTTTTCCAAAGATATACAAATGGCCACTAGTATATGAAAAGATGTTCTATATCACTAAGTCAGGGAAATGTAATCCAAAACCCAATGAGATTGAACCTCACATCTGTTAGGATGGCTATTATCAAAAAGACAAAAGCTGACAGTTTTTGGTGAGAATATGAAGAAAAGAGAACACTTGTATGCTTTGGGTGGGAGCGTAAAATGGTACAACCATTATGGAAAACAGCATGGAAGTTCTCCCAAAAATTAAAAATACAACTACATATGATTCATCAATCCCACTTCTGGTAATATATTTAATAGAAATAAAATCAATATCTCAAAGAAATATCTGCTCCCCCATGCTCACTGTAGCAGTAGTCACAATAGCCAAGATATGGAAACCATCTAAGTGTCTGTTGACAGATGAATGGATAAAGAAAAGCACAAAAACACACTTACACACACAATAAAATATTATTCAGTCATTAAAAATAGAAGGAAACCCTGCTATCTTCAACATGATCTTGCACATTCTGTGAACACATCATACCAAGATTGTGACTGTCATTGACTTGCTATGAATTACTTCTAGAAGGATTGCATGATTTTTGAAATTTTACAATGCAGTGATTTTACAATGACAATATTTATAAAAATTGAACTTTATTTTTATATTTTACGAAATCAATACAAGTCTGTCAATTTAGCAAATTTGACCAGCATTTAGCTCTCACTCTTATTTCATATTGTCTCTAAATTCTACATAAGTACTGGTAATGCTTGCAGCATCTACAGAAATCTGGCATCAAGTCTACAATATTGGTCAGGATGCTGCATGTTGCCAGTTGATATGTATGTGCAAATTGGTAGAAATTATTGAAATAATTATTTTCATCATCATACAAAACATGATGCCATACATTTTTGCTCAGAGACCCCAAAATGCAATATTACTCCTCAAAAGCTGAAGCTATAAGAGTACTGGTTTATGTTTCTTAACATTTGGAGTCAATTTACAGGAAACAAAATTAAAATACATGAGATATACAAGTAATAATACTACTAATACTACTAATACTTATGTAATGTTAGGTTGCACTAGGTTTATCAACACATTCTCTCACTTAATATTGCAACATAGAAGATAAATAACAGGAAGATCCCTTTTGAAAGTATAGCAAAATGGATATTTAAAACAACAAACTTGCCTCTGGCCATGCTGCTCATTATTTGTAGACTTGGAAATCTAAACCTGTTTTTCTGTCTCCATAATCGAGGTATTTTTGTCTTACATGTAAGGTAGGACAGTAGCTTTGAGTTGTCTCTAATGGACTTGTAACTTTTCAAAACTTATAAGAGACTGTGGGAAAATATAAGCTATGGCAAGATATGTCAACATTTCATTAAAGATATTTAGACAAGGAAACTATTACATAGCTTCATAGACTGACAAATGTAAAATTTTATATTAGGATATATTCTGGGTTTTTTTCCTCCTAAAACCTTATGTAATGTCACCTTGGGTTACTATAATATTTAACCAAATTTCTTTTATTTAAATTGTGCTTACTCTGAGATATTATATTGGATACTATCTTGTACCTCAATCAAACATCAATTTTATTGCACTTAAGTGAATATTTTATTAAAGAAAACAATTCTGACTATGTGAATTTTGCTCATGAATTTCTACTCATGAAAAATAATATGTTTGCTTAGAAATCTTTTAGAGCCCCATCTCCATTTTTATTATTAGAACTGTAAATTTCCTACAGTGGGCTTTATGTAGGTTAAATAGTAAAGGGAGAACTGGACTTGGAGAGAGATTTCTAACACTTTTGCCGTTGAACACCTTGCTTGGTTATGTTGTTATTGTCGTAGGGCATGGACACAAAAAGGGATAATAGATGGTCGGAGACATTTAAGATTTTGACTGTAAAAGTCCTTTTAGAACGTGAAAACATAGCTGTCATAGTTTTAACAGAGAACATCCTTACATGTAGATTAACACATCTGAGTCCTATCAGACCAACTGGACATAAGTGAAATTTTCCCTTTGAAGAAAGAATGCTGTGAATTTAGTTTCTTTGAAGAATGGAGCTGGTAATCTTATGTGGTACTGGCAGTGGGAGGGTCACACATTGGATGGAGGTTTAACATCAATTTATAAAATTAAATAAATAATTTATTAATTTGAAAAATTGATCTTTATTTTATGTCCCCAACCTTTTTGGCACCAGGGACCGGTTTCATGGAAGACAATTTTTCCATGGAAGGAAGGGGGCATGTGATGGTTTTGGGATGATTCAAGTGCATTACATTTATTGTGCAGTTAAACCTCTCTGCTAATGATAATCTGTATTTGCAGCCATTCCCCAGTGCTAGCATCACCACCTCAGCTCCACTTCAAATCAGCAGGCATTAAATTCTCATAGGAGCACGCAACCTAGATCCCTCACATGTGCGGTTTACGGTAGGGTTTGTGCTCCTATGAGAATCTAATGCCCCTCCTGATCTGACAGGAGGCCGTTCTGTGGCCCCGTGGTTGGGGACCACAGTTTTATGTGCTTTATTCTTAAATATTATTAGATTTGATGTTTATTGAAAATGAGATACCATGTCCAAGGTAAGAAAAACACTAGTAAGAATACTGCTGGATGTGCTTTTGACAAAAAAGTTCATGGAAAATTCATTATGTTCCTGTTCCTTTCTCTAAGAGAAAAGAGCACTTCCTTAAGACCACAGGAAATAAGTCCTTCACAGAATCATATTTAGATATTCCTTGGGTTACCTTCCCTTAAGTCCCTACAAAATGTTTTTTCTGGAATCTCTAGCCCTTGGTCCTTGATGAAAAAATAATCTAACTTCCGTATTTCTGAACCCTAATGATTTCTGTTTTGGTCCCTTTAGTCATGCCACAAAATTGTAAAGTCACTTTTGTACCATAAGAATAGTGAACATGCCATCAGAAAATTAGTTCCTAGCCTCCTAAGCAGTCTCCCTTGAGCTTTATTTTAGCATTTTCCTGTTCACATCAGATTTTGCCAATAGCAAATGCAGGAAGAATAACCAAAAAAATTTACCACCCAGGAGTTCTGGTGGAAATATATCTTCATAAGCCTACACAAAATATGTAGAAGAACACCTGTAAATTCCTGTTAAAATAACTGACTTTGAGAATATGTTTTATACGTGAAATTATCTGGGATTCATCTACTTTTGCAAAGCATCAGGCCCCAAAGAATGGATGTATATTGCTTTCCATAAATAAAGAGGTCCTTGGAGAGGAAGAAGTAGACTACTATCCCACTATCTATGTGGGACATAGATAGATGATTGCGGAAATGCATTAAACACATACACACACACACAGACACAGAGACAATGATTAAATATAACTTGAAATCCATATATTAAATTCTATATATTTAAGTTCTTCTTACAAACAAGATTTTCATTCCTTCACACAAGTACTGTTTTCAAGTACTTTCACTTCACGTTTCTTCAGAAAGGGAGGCAGTATTGCAATGAGGGCACATCATGTCTACAGGATTTTATGAAAACTAAAAACAAACAGACAAACACAAAGGTGCTAAAATGAAAGAGGAGGACCATACGGTTTTAAAAACTTTGCTCAATATCCCAATGACGTCCTCAGAGAAATCAGATGCATTTAGGATTGTAAATGAGAATTCTACCAAGATCTTTTTCATTTTACCTTTGAATTTAGTTCTTTTTGCAGAGAAAATCAAGGCAGTTACAATCAACTACTCTATTTTCCAATACAGAGAAATGGAGTTTCACTTGATCTCCATATTTAAAAACTGATAGGGCTTCCAGTGGAATGTTTTCCCCTACTGTAACAGAACCCTATACTCAGAAAAATAACCAATATGAAGAGAAAACATGGAGATTTAAGACCAGAAAGCATTCTCCAAAGTTTGTTCCTTTAGGATCTGCAGGATTTTTGATATGAGGTTCATACAAAAAGAACCTCATAGTGAAGTGTCAAAAGTGACTTCTGTCACTTAAATTGACACCATCAAGAACTAAAGAAACAATAGACCCTACTTTGAGGTGAAAGCACGGATGACAAGCTCACGAATCTGCCTCGTTCTCACACCATAAATAATAGGGTTGAGGGCAGGTGGGATGACCACATAGAGGTTGGCAACAAGAATGTGCACATAACGGAGGATTTTTTTGCCAAATCGGTGGGTGAGGAAGGGGAAGAGACAGGGTGTATAGAAAACACACATGACCCCAACATGTGAGCCACACGTGCTCAGTGCTTTGTGACGAGCATCTCGAGATGGGAGGCAAAAAACAGCTCGGAGGATGTATGTATAGGAGATTCCAATGAGAACCACATCCAAAATAAGAAAAGAAGCCACAAAAAGCCCATAAATGGCATTGATGCGAATGCTAGCACAGGACAACTTGGCAATGCCCATGTGCTCACAATAGGAGTGGGCAATAATGCGAGCCTCACAGAAGGGCAGATGATGGATTAGGTACAGAATGGGCAGCATGAGCAGGACTGGGCGCATTATAATACCCACACCAATGCCCGCCAGTACCCGGGATGTCAGAAGGGTGATATAATGGAGCGGTGCACAGATGGCCACGTAGCGGTCAAAGGCCATTGCCAGCAGGACAGCAGACTCCATTCCTGTGAAGGTGTGTATCAGAAACATCTGGGCCATGCAGGCTCCAAAGCCAATTTTATGTGCACCAAACCAGAAGATACCCAACATGCGTGGTACTGAGGTTGTGGAGAGGGCTAGATCTATGGCTGACAAGATGGCTAGAAAGTAGAACATAGGATCCCTTAGAGCATGTTCAGACCAGATGATTAGTAGAATTGTAGCATTGCCCAGAAGAGCCATTAAGTAAACAGAGCAAAAAGGCAGGGAAATCCAACCATGGAGAGCCTCAAGTCCCGGGATGCCTGTAAGAAAAAACGCGTCTGGGTGGAAAGTAGTAGTGTTGGTGTGGGCCATCTCGCCATTCATTAGAAGAGAAGTAGCTGATCACCTCTACAAGGAAAATTAAGATTTATGAATGTTTGGCTCAAAAATCTCTCCATAAACTTAATTTTTATCTCTATTTTTTTCCTCATTAAAAACTTAATGCTAAAACTTAAGTCCAAAGTCAGATATAGACACAGATGAAACATTTTTCAAGTGGAAGGGACATTAACTTTGTGATAGTTCTTCCTCTGAGGTTTTAGATGATAATATCTTATACTCGTTTACTCAAACCCCATACAAAACCTGGAATAAATTTCAAAAATGTAAAGTGTATGTTATATTGAGATCTCAGTCTTCTTTGAAGACATATCAAACCTTACTTAAACATATCATGAAAAGGTCCATGTTCCTGATTTAGCGTACTGCAGTGGTGACCCACCTCTCCTTCCTTCCTTCCTTCCTTCCTGCTTCCTTCTCTCCCTCCACTTTTTCTTTCTTTCTTTCAGAAAGAAGGAAAATTATGCATCTTTAAAAAAGAAGGAAGGGACAGAGGGGTGTACAGGAAGAAAGGGAAGGAAGTAAAAAAATTAAATAAAAAAGAAAGGAAGGAAAGAGAGAAGGAAGGAAGGAAAGAAAGAAGGTCAGTCTCCACTTTAAATGAGTCCAGAGAAAAGTAAGAGCGAAAAGTCTAAATTTTGAGAAGTATTTTATTAATGACATTAAAAAATAGAAATTTCCCAGCAGTCTATCCTGCAGGATTATGTATGTGTAAAGTCCATCTCCATTCTTCTTATTTCTCTGCCTACCTCTTTGTAATCAACTTCATAAATCTGCACTTAATCTTGGTCCTCTGATAACCTTATTTACTTCTATTATCATCATCATTATTATTATTAAAGACCATGTCCTAATCTGCAGTTATCCTTGGGAGTGAAAATTATCATTTATACCACAACTTTAAGTTCCCCCTACAGATGTTTACTTTAAAAATTTAAGTGTCACAACCTGATCCAGTAAAGACCTCTTTCAGTCAGGAAATCTTTCTGCAGTAGTGACATGGAGAATATCAGCTTAATAAGCTCAGTATGGCCTGCTTCTCAACTGCTAGTTGAGAGTTTCTGATCACTATCCATCTCCATCACACATTCAATGGGAAACTCACCTCCAACAGGTATGGGGCTAAAGAGCTCTAAAGGAAAGAGAGTTTTATACTATCACTACTTAGGGCCCTTGGGGACTTGTATGAAATCACAGCATTCCATGAACTAGGACTAACCCCTCAAAATCTCCTGAGAAAAATCTCACTTTTGCACCAGGGATAGAGGTACTGATGTAGAGGCAGACACCCCTCCAAACACCTCCCCCTGACACATATATTGTCAATAGAAAGTCAGAGATACAGAAATAATGCTACCAAAACATATTAATATGAAGTGAACAAAGTCTCTTCTTGAGTAAATTTCACATCTTGATTTTATTAGATATTATATCAGTGCAGATTTAGGACATGACCAATGTGTGCATCTCCACTTCCACATCCACGTCTTGGCACCCATCAATAACTTATTAAGATATCATGGTTATTAAATAAGACAAAACCTCTCATATCTTCTCCATGCAGCGTTCATCTCACTGTCTTTAAATGTAAGTTAACATAAATTAATTCAAAAAGTCATAAAAATAAAATAACCTGAAATACTATATTTAGAGATATTAAACATATAGGTGCTAAAGAAAGGAAAAATGTAATGTCATGCAAAATGTACCAAGTAACAGATCAAAATATATGTTTAAACATAATTTTAAAAAATAAAAATAAAAGTAAAATTATACTACTTAATTGCATAAAGAAAATAATATCAAATACACACACACATATATACATACAGAGAGTCAGGGTTAATATATTAATAATTAATATAAATCCTCATCTATGTTGCAGGCAATCAATAAATCCAATTTTAAAAGAATCACTTACTAGACATTTAAATAAACCCATCTTAAAATGATGTGGAATTAAATGTCAGAATATACATCTAGAAGATTTCAAAGAGAGTATCTCCAGAAAGTAGAAGTGTAGATTAGATTGGGTGGGATTAGGGAAGGTTAATGTCCCCTGTACCCATTCATCATGTTATTGTTAATTAACATGCATGTGGTACTTTTATTAAATTTTAAAAATGCAAAACTTTCTGAGATAATATAAGCAATTTGCTCTCCTACAATAAATTAAGCTATGAAGCAAATGTATTTTGTTCTTTTTTTTATTTTCCACAAGAAAATTTTATATTTCAAGTCTCTAATCCACTGGCATGACAGAACTATAAGCATCCATTTTATATTCTCTTCCCTTTCCTAATGTTTTATTTAAACTCACCTGTAATGCTGCATTTTTGGAGATGTGCATTAACCAGTTTATTCCCCTCTATTATTGGTCCTTTCAAGTTGCTGATTTTAGTAGTCTAATTCCCATCCGAATGATCTTATCGGTGTGTCTTCCTTGTACTCCTATCCTAAGCATATTCAGATAATTATGCATTTTATATGCTACTTTGAGATTCCAGGACATAAGTGGAGTTTAATTAAAATGTCTCAAACGCTCACAAATTCCATGCTCTTCTGTCGTACTGTGTTACTCAGGAATCCCTGTTGTTGTTGTTGTTTTTGTTGTTCCATGCAAAATACCAGAAATAATTCTGTAAATCTATTTTAGACCCTCTATTCACACAGATCAGCCCTCATTTTCTCAGACTTAAAATTAATGGAGACATGATATCCTTTCTTCCTAAAAGCTTAAAACAAAATATAGCTCAACGATTATCCCCATCCCAGGTCATGGCATGAAAGACAAGACATGGAATACTTTTATCTCAAGCCGATTACATTACCATCTAAATTTTCTTCATGATCCCCCCAAGTCTCCTTTAGCACATCACCAGCCTATCCTTAGGTACCATTTAGTAGCATCAACTATGTAAGGAACATTTACCTAATACTGGAGAAATACATAAACATGTTTTCTTATGCCAGGATTTCAAAAACCAAGACTTTCTATAATATTCTCTGTTTTCTATTTTTATTCCCTCCCTGGGGTACAAAATGCAAAATGCCCCAATTGAATGGAAAAGTAAAAATGATACAAAATTAAAATTATATCTCACTTTGATTCTTATTGTTTAAAAATCTGTGATTAATTTAAAAATACAGAGAAAATTCTTCAATGTATAATATATTAATACTTTACCTTTGGATAGGCAAATATTTTGACTAGTCATAAAACAAAACTGAAAATGAAAATATTGATAACTTGTACTTAAATGAATACAAGAACACTATTTACCAAAATTTCTATTAAGAGACCGAGTAAGGAAGCCAATGACTGGGATACGACATTCCTATTACATATATATATATATATATATATGCGCTTATGTTCATAACATTTTAAAATAGTGCATTGAATTTAATATGTCTATAAAAATGACAAACAACTGAATATAAAAAAATAAAAACCAAAACTTAAGCTGGCACTTTAAAGGAACAGTACATTTAATGAGTAGAAGACAAAATACCACTATTATTCATCAGGAAAATGCTAATGCAAACCACCTTTACAACTCATCTAGTATCACTAAAATTAAGACCATTAATCTGAAGTATTCATAAAGACACAGTGCAACTACTGATCACTTTGGAAACTGAAAGACTCTATTAAGGCTATTTTCTATAAACCAGCAATTACTCCTAGGTAAATATACAAAACAAACGAGTGATTCTCTTCACCAAATACATATGCAGAAATGTTCTTAGTGATGTTATTCATAATACAGAAAAATTAACTAAGTTAAATATCTGACAGCAGTAAAATATTTAAATAATTAGTGTTTACTCTTTAAAGAAATGTATTCATTGAATACTATCTATGAAACGATACAACAAAACATCTTAAAACAGTAACAAGCAACCAAAAAACAGAAAAGAGTAAGCACAACTGAATTACCATTAGACACAAATGGATTAATCTAACAAAAATATTGATGAGCAAAAAATAGCCAGACACACATAAAACTGTGCTGTTAAGATTTCTACACTTGAGTATCAGAGGTAAGACTTGCAGTCACATAGAAACCAGGAAGTTCCTTGCTTGGGTTGTTTGATAAAGTGATTTTGTTGCTGTTGTTCACCTTTATAGTCATCACAAAAGGTGGATTTTGACAAAACTTCTTTAGAGAGGAAGTAAGGTGAATAAATTTGTGCTTTTCTCACTGGGGAAGGTGCCTATTTGTAAAAGAATCCGGTTATAACTTGAACCCACTTCCCTGAATCTAGAAATCAAAAGTGTGCAATTCCTCACAAAAAGTTGACAATGAATACAACAAAGCTCAAATAGGCATTCTTTTTTAATTTCAAAATATTAAGGGGGGGTACAAATATTTTCGTTACATGGCTTGAGTCAGGGCTATAAATGTGCCCATCATCCGAATAGTGTCCACTGTATCCGTAAGGTGGGTTTTTGCCCCTCCCTTCCTCCAGATAGACATTCACTCTGAAGACACTGTTTCTGTTTCACAACCATCCAACATTAATGTAAAAGGAAATGGAATCTAATATTGATTTCTCTTTTAAAATAAAAAAGTGTACGTATATAATTACATTTCCAGTCATCAAGCCTGGAATAAAAATATAATTTTAACCCCCCCAAACAAATTATTTTTACATTTGATTGATTTTATGAGGAACAACTTTTGAGGACATGAAACAAGACAAAACAAAACAAAACTACATTTGTGTGAACCATAAGATAAGAATAAAAAGGGATGAAGTGAGCATTTTTATATTTTATATGTATATTTTATATTTTTTCTTGGCCATTTGTCTATCTTCTTTTGAGAACCTTCTGTTCATGTCTTTTGCCCACTTTTTAGTGGGGTTGGTTGTTTTTTCTTCCTGATTTGTTTGAGTACTTACTCCTGTTAGAATGGCTATTATTAAAAAGTAAAAAAAATAATAGCTGCTGGTGTGGATGCAGAGAGAAAGGAACACTTATACACGGTTGGTGGGACTGCAAATTAAAACAGCCTTTATGGAAAACAGTACAGAGATTCCTCAAAGAACTAAAAGTAGAGCTACCATTCGATCCAGCAATCCCACTACTGGGTATCTACCCAAAGAAAAATAAGTCATTTTATCAAAAAGACACCTGCACTTGAATGTTTATTGCAGCACAATTCACAATCACAAAGATGTGGAATCAACCTAAATGCCCATCATTTCATGAGTGGATTAACAAAATGTGTTATATATATACCATGGGGTACTACTCAGCCATAAAAATAAATGGATTAATGTCTTTTGCAGCAATTTGGATGGAACTGGAGACCATTATCCTAAGTGAAGTATCTCAGAAATTAAAAAACAAACACTACATGTACCCTCTAATAATTTGGAACTAATCGGTGGGCACACATGGGCACAGAGAGAAGCAAAAGCCATTGGAAATCAAGAAGTGGGGAGGGGGCAGGAGGGGAGGGGTATAAAACCTACATAATGTGTACAATGAACACTGTCCGGGTGATGGGCACACTAACAGCCCTGACTTAAGCATTATAAAATCTATCCGTGTAACAAAAACATTTTTACCCCCTTAATATTTTGAAATAAAAGAAGGGATGAAGGAAACATTAACTGAAAGAATGAGTGAATATTAGAAGTAAGGAAATGATCAGACTAGCACAAGAGGTAACAGTACTGTCAGAAGAAAATTATTGTCTTCTGTCTGCCAGATTGTAATGAGTATCATTACAGTGAATGCACACTGTAAATGTACTGAAATAAGCTAGATCAAAAATACAATATTCATAATATTTTCTTGTTCTTTTATTAGAATGTACTCCCCTATTCTTTCCCTGGAGAAATTAACTTATCCTCCTATACAGCTTGTCTGGGCACTCTTTCCTGATCACCTCAAAATCCCTACCCTGTTCTTCTTCCTCCCCTCACTCTTATACACTTATAAAATTCATCATTTCTATTTGGAACACCATGCAATATAATGCTGATATGCTTCATCTACTAGGCAGTAAAATCCTCAAATCATCATGCATACCATAGTACCTAACACTGTATTGTTTGGAATGTTGAGTCTTGTTAAAAATTATTGACAAAGTGATTAATTATTGACAAACTAAGTCACTTCAAAGAAAAGTGGAATATTATGAAGAATAAGTGCTAATTACATTTGATATTATAGCATCTTATTCCATTTTTTCATTCATCAGTGTGGCGCTTTTATGTAGTCATATGTTATGCACATTGATTAAATTACCAGAGCCCTAATTGTGAAAAAGAAAAGATTTGTGTAGTCAGTGTTTCTACTGGAAGAAAGCATGTGGAGATCTGGCTTTTAACTTAGCAAATGAAAAAAAAATGCTGAAGCTACATTATAAAGGCTCTGAAAATTTAAGAATTTTGAATCTAGTTTTTAAACAACTGGCAAATTGAAATTGGCCATGTTGGGAGAATTTCCATGACAGAAATGCATTTTCCATTTTGTAAATTTTCTCAACATTGTGTTTGTGTATATACATTTGTTTGTGTGTGTGTGTGTGTATATATATATATATAAAAATAAATCATATATATGTATGTGTTTATGTGTGTGTTTTATTATATATAAAACACATGTGTGTGTATATATATGCATGTGTGTATGTATGTGTTTGTTGCACATACATAATGATGGGAGAATTTACACACACACACACACCCCAAAGTATGGTTGATCCTTGGACAACATGGGTTTGAATTATGCAGGTCCACTTATATCCAGATTTTTTTCAATAAATATATTGGGAAACTTTTTGGAGACTTGCAAGAGCTTGGAAAAAAACTTGAAGATGAAATGAATAATCTAGAAATACTGAAAAAAATTAAGAAAAAGGTATGTTATGTATGCATAAAATATATGTATGCATAAAATATATGTAGATGCTAAATAAAATATATGTAGATGCTATTTTATCATTTACTACCATAGAATATACACAAATCTACTATAAAAAGTTAAAATTTGTCAAAACCATGCACTCATACTTACAGAGTACATGGCAGTATTCATAGTCAAGAGAAATGTATACAAACTTACAGATGCAGTATTAAATCATAACTACATAAAATTACTGTACTACTGTAATAATTTCATAGCCACCTTTGTTGCTGTTGTGGTGAGCTCAAGAGTTGTGTATATCCACTTTAAATCACATGTGGCACTAATAATTTCCATGTGACCAGCTCATCTCTCCAGTAAATTGTGTACAGCAATAAAAAGTGAACTCTCATGGTTCTCATGTATTTTTCATCATGTTTAGTGAAATATTGTAAACCTTGCATAACACCATGGGACTCAACACAGTGCCACTAGTGATAATGGAAGTGTTCTCAAGAAGCAGAAGAAAGTGATGACTTTTCAAGAAAAAGTTGAACTGCTAGTTGTGTACCCTAGAGATTGTGCATTGAGGTCTGCAGGTGTGGTTGCTCTCAATTTCAGTATAAATGAATCCAGCTTAAAGACCCTTGTAAAAAAAAATGAAAAAGACTTTTGAAAAGCCCATCTTGCAGCTACATCAGCAAGAACAAAAACTTTAAACCTTTTCTGAAATACCCCTTTGTCTTGTAATGAAAATGCAGCTTTTATGTGGGTACAGAATTGCTATAAAGAAGGCATACCTATAGACTCTAATATGATTTGAGAAAAAGTGAAGCCATTATATGACAAATGAAAGCAAAAGGAAGGTGAAGGATCTAAGCTGGAGAATTTAATGTCAACAAAGGATATTTTGATAATTTTAGAAAGAGATTTGGCTTAGAAATGTCAAAGTAACGGAAGAAGCAGCCTCTGCTGACCAAAAGGTAATAGACAAGTTCCTAGACATCATTAAGAAAATCACCAAAGAGAAAGGGTATCTACCTGAACAGGTTTTTAATGCAGATGAAAGTACTCTGTCCTGGAAAAAAATGCCACAAAGAACATTTATTAGTAAGGGAGAGAAGCAAGCACCAAGATTTAAGTCAGGAAGGGATAGGCTAACTCTACTATTTTGTGCAAATGCAGCCAGATTTGTGATCAGGACCGCCCTTATCTGTAAAGCTGCTAACCCCAAGCCTCAAAGGGAAAATATAAACAGCAGCCACCAGTCTTTTGGTTGTACAACAAGAAGGCTCTGACAAGGCAAACACTTTTTTCTAGTTTGGTTCTATCAACACTTTGCCCCTGAAATCAGGAAGTACCTTGCCAATAAGGGGCAGCCTTTTAAAATTCTTCTGATTTTGTACAATGCTCATGGTGACCCAGAAGCCCAAGAGTTCAACACTGAATTGTTGATGTGGTTCACTTGCCCCCAAACTCATCTCTAATTCAGCCTCTAGGTCACAGGACCATAGGCCCTTAAAGGCTCATTACACATGGTATTCTATGGAAAAGATTGTTGACACTATAGAAAAGAACCCACATAGAGAGAACATCATAAAAATCTGGAAGGATTACACCATCGAAGATGACACCATTGTTACAGAAAAAGTCATCAAGCCCCAAACAATAAATTCTTGCTGGAGAATGCTGTCCAGACGTTGTGCGTGACTTCACAGGATTTACAACAGAGCCCAACAAGGAAATCACGAAAGAGATTGTGGATATGGCAAAAATGGTGGGAAAGGGGAGGGGTTTCAAGATCTGGATCTTGGAGAAATTCAAGAGCTCATAGACAGCACATCAAAGGAATTAACAGAAGACAACTTGCTTGCTTGGTGCTTGCTTCTCTTCCTTACTAATAAATGTTCTTTGTGGCATTTTTTCCAGGACAGAGTACTTTCATCTGCATTAATGTATTGCTGGAGATGAGTGCTTCTGAACCAGGGCCAGACAATGAGGAAGAAGACAGAAGCAGCAGTTCCAGAAAACATGTGATAGTAGACAATCTGGTAGAAGTGTACTGATTATTCAAGACTGTTTAAGACTTCTATTGTGAAATGGACTCTTCTATGATACAAGCACTGAAACTAAAGCAAATTATGGAAGAAGGATTGGTATCATAATGATAAATTTTTAGAGCAATTATAAAGTAAAAATCAGACAGAAATTATGATGTATTTCCGTAAAGTTATGCCAAGTGCGCCTTCCCCTCGTCCCTCCCCTTCCACCTCTTCTACCTCTTCTGCTTCTGCCACATAAGAGACAGCAAGAGTGAAACCAACCCCTCCTTTTCCTCTTCCTCCTCCTTCTACTCACCATGAAGATGATGAGGATAAACACTTTTATGATGATTCACTTCCACTTAATAGATTATAAACATATTTTCTCTTCCTTATGATTTTCTTAATAATATTTTCTTATCTCTAGCTTACTTTATTATAAGAATACAGTACATATATATTAATATATGAAATATGTATTCATTGACTATTTATGTTATTGGTAAGGCTTCCAGTTGACAGTAGACTATAAGCAGTTAAGTTTTTGAAGAGTTAAATATTATATACAAATTTCCCACTGCACAGGAGCTGGGTGCCCCTAACCCCTAAGTTTTTCAAAGGTCAAGGGTACACTGCAACCAGCAGATAAGGAATGGCCTTTGTGTGTGTGAAAGCACTTGTTTAGGGGTCTGTGTGTACGTTTAAGAAATGCACGTATGTGTATTTAAGAAAGAATGGTGACATGGGTAAAGAGAGAAAATGAGAAAATCAGAGAGATAAAGAGTGAGAGGAATTGAAAAGGTGACAGAGAAGAACAACAGAGAAGCAGGGAGTAGAGAAGACCAAAAGGAAACAGAGACTGTGTGTCATGATCCCTGAGATTGAGAGGCAGAATATCTCTTTGGAATCCAGCTTAAAAAAATTAAATCAACAAAGGAGAACTTGCAGTAGAACGGGGTATAGTCCATTTAGATTAATAGTTTGTAATAATGTTATAATGATATTGATACAATTGTAAAGTAAAAGAATAAAAATATTTTATTTATCTTCCCTTTTATGAGAAAAAATCTCCAGGAAGAAAATAGAAATGTGGGATCTTAAGAATAATGCAAGATGATGGTCCAAAGGGAATTTTTTAAGGAGATGCTGATGGAATTTTGAAGAGATGTTCATGGTTATAAAATTCATAATAAGAGAAGATAGAGAATGTTCCATTTTATTATACCACTTTTATCTATAGGCACTCAACTTCACTTTTATAATCATATTTTTATTTATATGATTTTATGATATAATAATACCTATCATTTTAGTCACTTTGAAAAATATATATAAATAAAAATAAAACATGTATATGTTTGTAAAAAATACTAATTACTAAAACATTTTCCTCGTGTTTTATACACATATGCCTTTAAAAGAATGTTGACTATATTCTTCTCCTTTCCATTCAACACAAAATAGTGAAACTTCTTCTGGGTCAGATTTTATTAATACATCATCTTAATATATAATATATAACTTTTACATATTTTCTCAACATTTTACAATTGCAAGTAGTAATATGTATATACCAATGATTATATAGATGTAATTATATGTAAATCGATATGTTTATACTTTAAAATTTTGTTTATAAAACTGACCATATTTATCTCTTTACATTTATATTCTCAGCATCAAACAGGATACCTGTCACTGAGTATATTCTTTAAAATTACATATTTAATGAAAAATTATAGTTAACCAAGAAGAAATCTCTAAAAATTAAACCATTTAATGAATTGGGTATTATGCTGAATACTAAACATGTATTCTACCTAAGATGATTAGTGTAAACTAGTAATGGTAAATTCAAACTCCTTATTAGTTATGTGTTTAGAAATTGTCATAAAACTTTACTCTGGACAATCAGTCATGAAATGACAATGCCTATGTCTCTTTTGAGAGAAGATTTTTTTTTAATTTCTAAAAGACTAGAGAGAAGCTAAACTTTCTAATTACATTGTGAACAACTAAAACAACCAATTCTGAATCCTGCTAGGATTAGTGTTATGCAAAATAATATATTTCATTATAGTTGAAATAAACTTATACCATTTTTTAATTTGTAACCTGAAATATCTTAACCAGAATGATCATTATAAACATGTTTAAGACAATTATTCTATAACATTAAAATCACTTGTCACAAATATTCTGGCAATTTACATGCCATTTTGCATGAATAAATTAATTGGGTTGGTAAGATTTGCTCTACTCACTCACTGCTTTTAGAATTAAGTCATTTACTCACATCTTCTCAATGCAATATAATATCCTTTTTCTGTATAGCCTTTTTGTGTACAAAACTTTTTTTTTACCAATTGTAACTTACACCAATACATATATTCAATATCATATCTTCTGTAGTATACTATGACTAATAATAAGCACGTGAGATTTTTCATTCTTTCTTAGATTGATTCATTCAGCAGGCATTTATTGAGTAGCTATGTGAATCATATTGTGAGTCAATGAATGGGTTAAAAAAATATCTAGTTCCTTATGGTCCAGGAGAGAGAGGATGATAGGCAGTTATTGCAAGTTGTTATATTAAGATGTAAGTAAGAGACCTAAGCATAAGTGCACAGTAAACAAAGAAAAATGAGGATAATTCTGCTTTCAAGGTTTTGATAAAAATTGCCCTAGAATGTTCCAATACATAGAAATTCATTCCTATGTAAACAAATGCTTTTCTTTTTGAGATACATTTTATTTGATTAAAAATCATTGAAATGCAAACGTCAGAAAGTTGGTGTGGCACTAGTATGTAGCGAATGGGGGAGCAAGGGAAAGGAAACATCTTGCAACGTAGGTATATTTGGATTGTAGAGGAGTTTATCAAGGAATAGGCATAGCTCTACAAAGTAAGGACCAAGAAGGATGTAAAGTATAACAGGAAAATTGAAGTTGAGAGAGATGTTTGGCATGGGGAATATAGCAAATTTCAAAATATCATATGCCACTTGCTGGTATGTAGATGGTAGCAGCAAAGATAGAAAGGAAAATATCTAAGAAATATTTATAAAATAAAATGGGCTGATATAGATGACTGAAAGTGGGTGGTGAAAGAGACTTCCGAGATAGGGTCATCACCTACAATACAAGAAATGAGGGTACAGAAAATCAGGAAAAGGAACATAGAATTAAGATTATAAGAATATGAGATGAGATGACAAAATATTGTGGAAACAACTTTCCTCATATTATAGATGGAGGAAGAAAAGAATAAATTACGTAAATAATTATTTCAATATTAAAAAATATGTTTTAATGACAAAAAGGTAATGTTAAAACATATATGTGAAAAATGTAGGCCGGGCATGGTGGCTCAGAGTTGTAATTCTAGCACTTTGGGAGGCCAAGGTAGGAAGATCGCTTAAGCCCAGGAGTTTGAGGTTGCCGTGAGCTATCATGATGCCACTGTGTTCTAGCCTGGACAACAGAATGAGACCCTGTCAAAAAGTAAATAAATAAATGTAATTTGTGATGGATGTGGGGGAAATTAGCAATTTTCTTCAATTTCCCTTGAATAAGAAATTCAAAGAAATCACAATATTTTCATAAAATCTCAATGAATTAGTTGTACTTTGGTCTCTTGTTTGTGTGTGTCTGTATGTGTGTATATATATGTATATATAAATACATACAAATGTACTTAACACTAATTGTACTTTACTTGGGTCAAAACTTCAGGGAATTTTATATGAGGGTGATATAAAAATGGAAACACATAAACTTCTCTAATAGTAACAATTTTGTCAAGGAGTAGGATTAAAAAAATCATTGTAATACAAGTAATAACAATGGTACTATTAACAACTAATGACTATTTTGTGCTTTCTATAAATACATACTAATTACTTTAGAAGCATTATATCATTAAGCCCTTCAGGCTTAATGTATGAAGTGGAAATTATTACATTATTTATAAAATAAAGAAATTGAGGATCATTGAAAACTATATTAAAAACAGGACTAGAACTGAACCTGAGTTTTGTTTAATATTAAAATCATATAACTAAAGACAGAACAAAGAAGAAAATAATCACAAAATGAGTTTAAAAACAAGTTAGAGAACAAATAAAACTATGGAGGGAAAAGAAAGCAATTTCTGTAGGCTGTAGGTGGTTTCTTTGCATTTAAATCAATGTTCAGCTCATGACAAGCTAAATATATCTGTGACAAACATTAGACAAAAATTTCTATTGAAGCTATTTGTGGTTCCATTTATTTTGTCACTTTCTTTCCTTGTACAAAATCAGTACTTAATCCATGACACAATTTTGGATATTTATAAAGTTTATGATGAAATCAAAAATATTATGATACCATCCTTACAATGAAATGAAAATGACTGATATTTCTGGGGATAGGGAAAAAAAGAAAGAATGGAGATATAGGAGGTGGATACAAAGTAAGGAGAGAGAAAGACATACAGGGAGGCTTGGAGATAAAGAAGGAAAGAGAAACACGAAAACACCCACGTGAATGATATAAAGTGAAGAGTACACACAAGTAAGGTGAGCTCCTTAAAATCCTACTTTCAATCTACTGACATCAGTCACCAAAAATCACACGCAAGACATGGTCTGTCATTTATCATATGAATTGGATAAGAAAGGTTAGGCTTTCAATTTCTGACCTCAATAACACACTTACAGGAGGGAGCCAAAATAAATAAACCTTTCTGTAAAACATAATTAAATTTACTTAATATGATAAAGGGTTTCTCTGCTCAACAGGTTCATGTTATATGTATTAGATACCATTCTGTTTAAATTTCTTATTTTTGAGATAACATTTTCCTCACACGGTCATAGATCTGCTTGGTTCTGACTCCGTATATGACAGGATTGAGCATTGGTGGCACTACAACATAAAGATTGGCCAGGAGTATATGGATGTAGCGCGGCACATTTCGGCCAAAGCGATGTGTCATAAAGGAGAAGAGGGCTGGGGTGTAGAAGGCAAGGATGACACAAACATGTGAACCACACGTGCTGAGGGACTTGAGTCGGGCTTCATGGGAAGGAAGATGGAAAACAGCACGGAGTATCTGAACATAAGAAAGGGCAATGGCTATGATGTCAAACACTAGGATTGAAATAGCACCCAAGCCATAGATGATATTGATCTTGATGCTGGCACAAGACAGACGAGCAAGACCCATGTGCTCACAGTAGGTGTGGGGAATGACATGATTCCCACAGAAGGGCAATCGCAAAATGAGAAACACAAATGGAATAACAGAAATAAAGGACCTCAATAACACACCAAGACCAATCACAGAAACAACCTTATTAGTGAGGATGGTACTATATCGGAGTGGGTTGCAAATGGCCACATAGCGGTCATAAGCCATTGCCAAGAGGACTGCTGACTCCATGCCAGTAAAGTTGTGAATAAAAAACATCTGGATGAGGCAGACATCAAAGATGATCTCCCTGAGGCTAAACCAGAAAATCCCAAGCATCTTAGGGATAGTAGCTGTTGAGAGGCCCAAGTCAATGGTAGCCAACATGGCCAGGAAGTAGAACATGGGCTGGTGTAGGCTACTCTCAGTCTTGATCACCAGCAGAATAGTGAAGTTCCCTATGAGTGCGATCATGTACACAGCGCAAAAGGGAAAGCCAATCCAGATGTGAAATGTTTCTAGCCCTGGGATCCCCAGTAGCAAGAAGGAGGAGGGGTGAAGCTGGGTTTCATTGGGAAGGACCATCCTGCTTTGGAATGCATAAGTCCATGGTCTTTACAAAAGTATGTTTGTCAATATTCAGGGATCCTGTTAAACTCTGAGAGTTGGAAACCTAAAGAAAAATAAGAACATCAACAATTGTATACATTTTATTCCTCAGTTCGTTCACACAATTCGAAATGTGCTATAGAAAGAACAATATGAAAATGTAAATTCTCAATGAGAAGGCTTTGGAAGAAGTTATGCAGTGGATTATAATAAAAAATTCTACATAATATATTCATCTGTGTTATCACTTGCCTTCTCCATCAATTTGCAATGGTTTTATCACTACTATTATACTAATATTTTGCCTTAATATCTCCTTCAATAGTTACCTTCTTTTATCATTACCAATAAAATTTATTTTCACTTTTGACATACATAGAGCTCTGTTCCATTTGGATAGATGGTAACACACAGGAGTTAACACACAAAAAGGGTAATACGTCATTAATGAACACACATATTCATTAAAATGTAATAAAAATATTAAAGATATTTTTCAGTGCAGGAAATTTTAAAAAACTATTGATACATCATATTCGTACATATTTATGGGGTGCATGTGATATTTTGATGCATGCATACAATGTGTGATGATCAAATCAATGTAATTTAGCATATCCATCACCTCAAACATATACCATTTCTTTGCGTTGTGAACATTCCAAATCTTCTATTCTGCCTATTTTGAAATATACTATAAATTCTTTTAAACTACAATTGCCCTATGGTGATAAAGAACACTAGAACTTATTTCTTCTAACAGTATTTTTGTACACATTAACTAACCTCACTTCACCCCCCTACTCCCACCCTTTCCAGCCTCTGGTAACTATCATTCTACTTACTACCTCCAGGAGATCATTTTTTTTTTAACTCCCACATGTGAGTGAAAACATGCAGTATTTGTCTTTCTATGCCTGGCTTATATCACTTAACATAACGTCTTCCCATTCAAGCTATGTTTTTAAAGGATTAAAATTGGCTCATTTATTAATATTTATTCATTATTATTACAAAATAACAAAGTAAATGTAGTTAAAATGGCCACATTAACTACAATTTATTTGAGGTACTGCCTACTACTTGCAAAGCTATGTCAGAACTAGTGCAAATATCATACATAATCCTTATAAATAAATATAGGAGAACATATTTAACCCTATTTTACAAAGGGTGTTGGCCTCAAATAATTCAAAATACTCACCAGATGCTTGAAATACTTACAGTTATATTAATAGATCTAGGAAAATAGATTCTGAGCACTGAATTATTAGAAGTAAACAAAATCTATCATTTTTCAAATTATTTAAACTGTCCTTATATATTTTCATTGTACCTTACTTATGGCATTTGTTAGGGGAATATTTTCAAAGCATTCAACGATTCATTATGTGTAATTGTTTTATAGTAAAAAGTCTCTTTTGATCATTAGAAGATTCCAGAGGGACAATAATAATTATGAATACAGTTTCAAGAAGACAATCGGGATATTACTTAAACATTGATTTGAGGGAAGCAAAGCCAAGAAGAAGAGGGTCCATGATAAACAGGTAATGGACCGGGCAGTACAATATGGGTGGGGAAATAGGGAACCCCTATAAGGAAATGGTAAACATTTGAAAAAGAAACAAAGCTAAGAACAGGAGATGTTATTTGCTGGAGACACACTGTGAAATATTTATAAGAGTAGAGTCTTCTACAATGTTCTTACCTTGTAATAGAATAGGGAATATTTAAAGAAGGCATGACATGCAAGACATAAGGAGTGAAAGTAGGATTTAATCATGGAAATAATTTTTTTTTAGGATTTCTCAATGTATATGCCAATGTTTTGTTTATTAAATAAAACTTTCTATATTCTTAAATAACATCACTGAAGGACAGAAATGTAGGCAACAGTCTCAGAAAGCTGTAAAAACTTCATTTTCCCTTTTTCATCACACCCGTAAATAATAGAATCTCAGTAAATAAGAAAATCACTTTAGCATGTAAGTGCAGAGCTAATCATTAGAGGAAAAAAATAAGCAACATATCTGGAATTTTTTTGTGAGAGGGAAAATGGTATTATATTCTGTGTTTGCAAATAAAATGGGGAAATTATATCTCTCAGTTCAGATTATTAAATTCTGCAGTGGGGGCAGTGTTTGAGTAGTTGGTTAAGTAGACAGACAGTGATATGAATAAAAAGTAGAAATAATTGAAGACATACACAGAATGATGAAATTGTGTAGCTGTCTGCCTTATGTCGTGACCATTCAGTGAACTGGCTAGATCATATATCTGAACAGCACCCTCCTCTCCTCTCCACACATTAAAAAATAATACTGTTGATTCTCCTTCTCTATTATCTTTAAAATCACTGCATTTATCCCCATCCTAACGTGACTAGGTCAAACCACTATCATGTCTTCAGTTGATAATGGCACAGTATTTTGCAGTGCTTAAAAGCATGAACTCTGAAGTCAGACTGTGTTGAAACCCAGCTTCATAACTTATTCACTCTGTGGTCAAATAGCATTACCTGCTAGCTGTGTGACTTTGCACACACAATTTAAATCTCTATACCTCATTTTCTTCATCTATAAAATAAAGACAATCATGACAGATAACCCTAAAAATGTCATTACTTTTAAACTTTTAAAAAAACATTTATTTTAAGACATTTTGAACCATATTCCTAAGACACTATGTTATCTACCTTCTTTAGATATCAGGAGACTGATTTTTCTAAAATGTACAACAAATGGATTTAGTCTGAAACCCAAACCTTTCACTAGTACCATATGACCCTTCCTAGCCATAACACCATTCATTCTCTAAGCTTCACCCTTAGTCTCCTTTCCTCAAAGCTTTTGTCTTCCTCCCCTCTCCCCTTCTATCCCTCTATCTCCTTGTTCATCACTATATCTTAAGGATGCATCTCTGAGCTGGGAGATAGGGAAGACTCACCAGCTTCAGCACCAGGATAAAATCCTGTCTCTGTTTTATTTCAATCTGATCGGTCTTTATGATGGCACTGATATTTGCCTGAAAGGAGCTTTTAATAGAAAATCACTACAGCTAGCTTTGTAAAGGACACAAGGTCTCTGAGGATTCTAGTTTATAATCGGGTCCTGACTCAGGAAGAGAGAGCCATTAGGGAGACCTGACTTCTAAGGAAACAATGGCAGAAAAGTGAGGTTTAGGTCAGAAAGATAGCAGAATAGAAGGTTACAGTCCTCCTCCCCACACAAAAACACAGATTTAACAAATACCTGTGGATGAAAGTACCTTTTTGAGGGCTCTGGAATCCAAGTGAGAAGTTACAGCACCCAGTGGCTCACATAATGAGAAAAGACACATGGGAAAAGGTGAAAAGGATAGTTTTACTTATCCATGTGACTCCTCCTCCAACCTGGCACAGTATGATGCCAAGAGAGAGCCCCCCAGCCCCAGAGTTCTCTCCTGAGTAAAAAAGGGAACAAAGAAAATGTGCCATACACACACACACACACACACACACACAGAGTAGTATTCAGCCTCAAAAAAGAAAGAAATCCTGTTATTTGTGACAACATGGATAAACCTGGAAGACATTATGTTAAGTAATATAATCCAAGCACACAAAGACAAATACTGCATGATGTCACACGCACACACATACACACACAGAGTCAATTCTCATTACTCTCAGCATTTATGTTTATAAAGTTGCCACAAAACACTGAATTAGCAAATATGGAACCATTCATTACTCCTAGGGAAAAAATAGAGTTTGGTTCCTACAAGGCTCTGGTCACATTTTTGTAGACCTATTAATATATTTCCTTGTCTTATGGGTGTTTCTGCTTAAAGATATATTATTTATTATACAGTTCTTACAAGTAAGTAATTTTACAGTCTTTGAATGATTTAAAGTTAGGGACTTTGGAGGTGATTTGCATCATAGATGTTTCTTTGCCTATATTTTCCTTGTATGATAAGCCAATCTTACCAGTATTGAAATCCTGCTCCCCCAAATAATTATTTTCCTGTATAACACTTAGCAGGCATTGTAAAACTTGTTATGCAGCCTTCTAATATGCAGAACATACATTGAATTGCAAGGTTAACATCTTTCATGCCTTATTGTTTTTTCAAATGTGCAAGACAGACAGCACCAGGTGGGAAAAGAGTTTGACATTTTTTTTAAAACTGGTTAACTTGAATGTAAATTTCTTTGGCTTTCGGTCTCACAACAATGCTGCCTCTTACTCTTTTTGTTTTAGGTGATACCTCAGAAGTCCACAAATTTAGCCTCTTTTTCTTATGTTAAAGAACAAAAGTTGCAAGGAATTTACTTTTAAGATCTAATTGACTTTCATTTGTGATTCATGAATAGGGCAGCATCCCATTTAAAAATAGAGAGAGCTCCATTGATCAGGGCAGAGCAGTTGGGTTTTAGAAGGTGGATTGGGCAGGAGTAAGGAAACAGAATAATATAAAAAGTAGATAGTTAATACCAGGCTACTTCATTTTACTTTTCTTCTAAGTGTTAAACAGAAGGTATTTCCTCATCATGCTGGCTCAGGTTGATTGGGCCCTTTCTGATGGGTTACTGTAAATCTTATGTTTTTAGGAAAAATTGGTCTGTTTGGGGATTTTCCTGTTTCCTTAGAGTTTCAGTTTGATTACATGGCACTTAGCATAAGTGACTCCATTTAGTTTGGTTCAGTGTAGGAGCTTAGTCCAAAACAATGGACTCCCATAAATTCCATTTAACATGTTTTCCATACCTTTATCCCACACTATAGATGTTACTGTAGCACTTTTCAGAGTGACCTCATAAACAGCTAGGCAAACTTCCTCTTCTTTTTTCTGGGGGAAATATATTGTTTATTAATTAACTTTGAACTCACAACCAACAGCACTATAATTCACTTCTGAAAAAGCTTATGTAACAAAGTTGTATTCTCCATAAGGCACCTTCTAAGTAGACTGCAAAAAGGATACTTGTTTACATCATGAGAGCTGTAACTAGAAGTCAGTGCCTTACCTTGTTCAACCTCAGCCAAAACATACACATTAGGCAACTCAAATTTTTGGCAGCTTTTTGCACATCTCCAAATGACTGTGGTCGTGCCATCAGTATTGATTTGCGGTTACAACACATTTTTAGGGAGTAGGCAAATTTTCTATATGGAATCTCCAAATCATGAGACTCAACTGCATATGTGTTATTTATACAGGATTTATGCTTATGACATATATAAAGGATATAACTAAGTATAACAATAAATTTATAGTATTTCAAGTTCTAGAATTAACAAAATCAATGAGATTGACATAAAAGTGTTTAAAAAAATTAACGATGTATAATGAGTTGGAAATAAGTGTAAAATCATGCAATGAGCATAGATAGCTGAGACAATTGCATGTTTAAAGATGTCAAATTTTCCATATTAATGTTTAGATGGAATTCAATTTTCATCAGAATTGCATTTTGATTTATTTTATATAATTAAATAAATTTCTATTAAATTTATTTTGATGAAGTATGAAAGAACTAAGGTATATATCACAACACAAAATTTGGATTATGATATCAAACTGTAAAGTATAATATGATTTAAATATTTAAAATAATTTAAATACAAAAAAGTATAAAATAAAATTAAACCTAATATCACAGTGACATGAATGATGTTAGGGTTTTTAAAAATATTTTTCTATATTAAAAATAAAAAGGTATTATTTAAAACAAAGTGTTAAGATGCCACCTTTCTTTTTCTGATACATGCATATATTTTTAAGAACCAACAATTCTCAGATTCAAGCAATCCTGCTGAGAGGCAGGCTCCAGAGACAGTTGAGGAAGACTCAATGCCTGTCCCCCTCCTGGACTGTCCTCTTATTAAGGTATTAGCTGAGTACAATCCTTCAACCCCCAAAGGCTTCTCTCCCTGACCCCATGGGGAGGCCATCCCCACTCCCAGGCCATGCTGCTGGGAGCCTTAGACACCTGGAAACTGTCTATAACTGAGCTCATTTAGAAAAGCTGTAAGTCAAGAGAGAACTGAAGGCTCCCTCCCATCAGGGCATGCTCATCCTGAGCCGCACAGACCCCCTAGTGGGGTAAGGCAGTGAACAGTTGCTCTCATATCATCAGCAAAGTGGACAATAGTCAGATGGAAGGTTTCAGGGCTCTTGTCAGAGTAGACAGGCTCTGAAAAACAAGCTTGTGTAAAATGAATTGAGTCAACTAATCCCACTTAGGTTTGTGGCTCCTGAAGAGACCACATCCATTTTACAAGTAATGGCATCTCTACTGTGCTATGAGTTGAAACTAGACTGCAACTTTCCTTAAGAACAAATTCATACATGGGCTTCTCTGCGAAGTTTAGTGCATCAGATGAAGGCTGATAAAGAAAAGGATGGAAGTGTAGATGTATCAACCCTAAATTCTGAGCAGACCTTAGAAATTTGTGATATTAGAGCAATGTTCCATCCTGGTTAAAGCAGCCTGAAATGTATTTTATGTCATTTTACATTTACAAAACCTTGGGAGTGCACATCTCCTAAGGTTTAATGTGAAGATTACAAACTTTGTAATTATACTTGGGTTCAAGTTCTAGCTCCATAAATTCACAGTAGAATAGATTTGGGCAAACTAATTGACCATTCTTAGCTTGTTTTCTTATCTGTGTTGTAAGTATCATTACCTGCCCCAAAACTTTCTTAAGGATAAAATGCGATAATGCCAGAAGTGCAACTTACATGGCGTTTAACAGATGCTCAATTCATGTTTTCTATCTTATTTGTGTAAAGCAATTGATAGAGGGTATAAGATTTAGCCAAAATACATAATAGTACATTTATCTTATTTGTCCTCAAAAGCATATGTGAGTTTCTTCCCTTCCTTTCCCTCATTTAATCCATCACATAGTTAGACAAGGAACAAAATGCTGACAGAATCAAATTTTGCTGAAGACTTATCCTTGGGTATGTCTCAAAATTTAATATGATAATCAGGAAACAGTGTTCGGGATTAGTGTAGAATATAATAAATTTATGATGATAGATTTATAGTGATTTAAAGCTTGTCATCTTAACTTTATGTTGAAATTATTTACCAGAAAAATAATTATATTTCCTTACTGTCTCTTTTTTCTTTTTTTCTTTATTCATTCATTAGAACTGCAAGCACATCTATAAAGGCATTATTTCTACCAAGTAAGAATTTGCAATATAATAAAGAAGAAAGATGCAGAAATATAAAATACAATATGACAAAAGATAGAAGACAGGTAAGTGCAAATATCATATGAAGACCAAAGAGGGGTGCCAATGGCAGTTCAAGGTAGCTAGAAAAATAATTTCAGAGGAGTTGATATGTGAGTAGAATCTTCTTCAATGCTAATTAAAAATAATTAAGGGTTTTTATGTATGAAAGATATAAGTTCTCTATGCAGAGAGATATGGGGAATGGCATTTTGAGTGGTTGGAAAAATTTCCTAATATTTTATAAGGTAAGGGAGACCACATCTCTTTTACAATTTCTTGGTTTGTACTTTTTTATGAATAAAATTGTAGCTTTCAATTGTTCATTTACTTACCTTAAACACTACAGGTAATACATTAATACATTGAATACATTTTCCTTGTTTAAAAAGTCACACTGTAGTGATAAAGATAAATTATACTCTGTCTATACTCTTTCCCTCCATCACCCATTTTAGACTCTTCCTAAGTTGAGTGTATATTGTATTAGATTGTTTTCTAAGCTTATAAAATTTTCAGTATAAATTTACTTATTTATATACATACATGTCTATTTAATTTGTGTGTTTATATTTCAATATTAGTGGAAAAACAAATTTATGCTTTATTTTTACTTGAATATCTATCTTCTGTATCAGGTTATGTAAATATTCCACAATCATTTTAAGTGCTGCTGATTATAGTATGATTTAAATTTGCCTTAAATTTTTCTACTTTTATTTTTAGTTGATACATAATAGTTATATATACTTATAGGGGACAAAGTAATATTTTGATCCATGTATATATAATATGTAATGATCAAATCGGGATAATTAGGATATTCATAACCTCAAACAATTATCATTTCTTTTTGTTGGTAACATTCAATATCCCCCTTCTAGCTATTTGAAACTATGTAATATATTATTGTTAACAATTGCCATCCTACAGTAGTATAGAACACTAGAATTTATTCCTTCTATCTAGCTGTAATTTTTATCCATTAACTAATCTCTCTCTACCCTTCCCTTCCTCCTACCCTTCGAAGCCTCTAGTGAACACAATGCTACTCTCTACTCCTAGGAGCTCATTTTTTTTAGCTTACACATATAAGTGAGAAGATGCAGTGTTTATCTTTCTGTGCCTGACTTAACACAATGTTCTCCAGGTTCATCCATGTTGCTGCAAATGACAGAATTTCATTTTTTATGGCTGAATTGTATTCCATTGTGTATATATACACCAAATTTTCTTTATCCGTTCACCTGTTGATGGGCATTTATGTTGATTCCAGATCTTGGCTACTGTGAATAATGCTGCAATAAACATGGGGGTGCGGATGTGTCTTATATATGCTTATTTCCTTTCCTTCAGATACCAAGTAGTGGATTGCTGGATCATATGGCAGTTTTAATTTTAGTTTTTTGAGAAACCTTCATGATGTTTTCCATAATGGGCTATACTAATTTACACTCCAACCAACAGTATATGAGAGAATTGCCTTTTCTCCACATCCTTGCCAGCATTTGCTACTTTTTGTCTTTTCCATAATAGTCATCCTAACTGGGGTGAGATAATATCTCATTGTGGTATTGATTTGTATTTCCCTGATGGTTAGTGATGTTCAGCATTTTTTTCATTTCAAGTCTATTCAGATCCTTTGGCCATTTGTTAATTGAATTTTTGTTTTGTTTTGTTTTTCCTGCTGAATTACTTGAGTTCATTTTGTATTCTGGATATTAGTCACCTGTTGGATGAATAGTTTACAAATAGTTTCTTGCATTCTACAGGTTGTCTCTTTACCGTGTGGATTGTTTCCTTTGTTGTGCAGAAGCTTTTTAGCTTTTTGTAGTCCCATTTGTCTATTTTTGGTTTTGTTGCTGTGCTTTTGTAGTCTTACACATAAAATCTTTGCCTAGATCAATGTCCTTTAGTGTTTTCCCCATGTTTTCTCCTAGTAGTTTAATAGTTTCAGGTTTTACATGATGTCTTTAATACATTTTGAGTTGATTTTTGTATATGGTGAGAGATAAGGGTCTAGTTCCATTCTTCTGCATATGGACATCCAGTTTTCCCAGAACCATTCATTGAAGAGACTGTGCTTCTTTCACGGTATGTTTTTGGCGTCTTTGTTGCAAATGAGTTGGCTGTAAATATGTGGATTTACTTCTGTATTCTCTATTCTGTTCCATTAGTCTGTTTTCATTTTTATGCCAGTAGCGTGCTTTTTTGTTCACTATTGCCTTGTAGTATATTTTGAAGTCAGGTACTTCTTTCTCCAGCTTTGTTCTTTTTGTTCAGTATAGCTTTGGTTATTCAGTGTCTTCTGTGATTTCATACAAATTTTAGGACTTTTTGTTCTATTTCTGTGAAAGATATTATTGACATTTTGATAGGGATTGCACAGAATTTATAGATTGCTGTGGGTAGTGTGGTCTTTTGAACAATATTATTTCTTATAATTCATGAACATAACATGTTTTTCCAAATTCTTCATGTCCCCTTCTGTTTCTTTCATCAGTGTTTTTTAGTTTTCATTGTAGAGATCTTTCATCTCCTTGGCTAAATTTGTTTTTAGGTTTTTTAATTTAATTTTATTTGTAGCTATTTTAAATTGAATTGCTTTCTTGATTTCTTTTTCATCTAGTTTGTTATTGCTGTGTAAAAACACTATTAATTTTTGTATGTTGATTTTGTATCCTGCAACTTTACTGAATTCATTTATCAGTTTTAAGAGTTTTTTGGTACAGTCTTTAGGTTTTTCTATGTATAATATCATGTCATCTGGAAAAGAAAACAATTTGACTTTCTCTTTTCCAATTTGGATGTCTTTTGTTTTGTTCTCTTGCCTGATTGCTTTGGCTAGGACTTTCCAGTACTATATAGAATTAGAGTGGTGAAACAGGGGCATCCTTGATCTTAGAACAAAGGATTTCAGCTTTCCACATTCAGTGTGCCACCTGTATGTTTGACATATATGGCTTTCATTGCAGTGAGATATGTTCCTTCTATACCTAATTTGTTGAAATTTTTTATAATAAAGGGATGTTGAATTTTATTAAATGTTTTTTTCTGCATCTATTGAGCTGATCATGTTTTTTGTCATTTGTTCTGTTGATATGATATACCACATTTATTGATTTGCATATGTTGAACCTTCTTTGCATGCATGGGATTAAATCCCACTTGATCATGATATATTACCTTTTTGATGTGCTGTTGGATCCAGTTTGCTAATTTTTTGTTTGTTTGTTTGTTTTAGTATTCTTGCATCTGTACTTTTCAGGGATATTGGCCTGTAGTTTTCTTTTTTTGTTGTTGTGTCTTTGTCTGGTTTGGGGATCAGGGTAAGGCTGGCCATGTTGAATGAGTTAGAAAAAAATCCCTCCTCTTCATATTTTTTGAAATAGTTTGGAAACAATTGGTGTTAGGTTTGTTTTTTTTTTTTAAGTTTTGTAGAATTACCTGTGCTTTTCTTTGTTGAGAGACTTTTTTATTAATGATTCAATCTTGTTATTTGTTATTGTTATGTTTGGGTTCCCTATTTCTTCTTGGTTCTATCTTGGTCAGTTATATGTGTCCAAGAACTTATCCATTTCTGTTAGATTTTCTAACTTCTTGGTTTATAGTTGTTTATAGTAGTTTCTAATTATCATTTGTATGTCTGTGATATCAGTTGTAATATCTCCTTTTTGGTTTCTGATTTTATTTAGTTGGGCTTCTCTCCTTTATTCTTAGTCCAGCATATGATTTGTCAATTATTAAATTATTTTCAATAAAGCAAGTTTTTGTTTCGTTGGTCTTTTGTATTTTGTCTCTATTTCATTTAGTTATGATCCAATTTTTATTATGTCATTCTTTCCACTAATTTTGTGCTTAGTTTGTTCTTGCTTTTCTAATTCTTTGAAGTGAATCATTAGATTGTTTACTTGAAATCTTTCTAATTTTTGATACAGGTGTTTGTTGCGATAAACCCCCCCTTACTACTGCTTTTGCTATTACCTATAGGTGTTGGCATGTTGTGTTCCTATTTGATCTGTTCTGAGAAATTTTTTTATTCCTTTTTAACTTTTTCATTGACGCATTGGTTAATCAGGAACATATTGTTTAATTTCCACGTATTTACACAATTTCCAGAGTTTCTCCAGTGTTTGATTTATATTTTTATTTCATTGTGGTCTGAGAAGACATTTGATTTGATTTTGATTTTTTAAAATTTTTTGAGAAATATTTTGTGACCTAACATATGGTCTATCCTGTAGAATGTTTCATGTGCTGAAGAGAGGAATGTGTATTTTGCATCTGTTAGATAAAATGCTCTGTAAATGTCTGTTAGGTCCATTTGGTCTCTGTCCAGTGTTTCTTTGTTGATGCTGCAAGTGTGGTGCTGAAATACCCAATTGTTATTGTATTGGGGTCTATCTATCTCTTTAGCTGTAATAATATTTGCTTTATATATCTGTTTGTGCCAGTGTTGGGTGTATATGTATTTATATTTGTTATATCTTCTTGCTGAATCAATCCCTTTATCATTATACAATGACTTTTTGTCTCTTTTTATGTTTTTTGACTTAAAACCTATTTTGTCTATCATAAGTACAGCTACTCCTACATAATTTTGGTTATTTTGGTTTTTGTTTATTTGGAATATCATTTTCCATCCCATAACTTTGTGTCTTCACAAGTGAAGCAAGTTTCTTAAAGCCAGAATATAGCTGTGTCTTGTTTTTTAATCCATTCACCCACTCTGTATCTTTTAACTGAGGAATTTAAATCATTTACATTCAAGGTTGCTATTGATAGGTGAGGACTGACTCCTGTGATTTGTTAATCGGTTTCTGATTGTTTTGCGTATCCTTTGTTCCCTTCTTCCTCCCTTATTGTTTATCTCTTTCTCATTTGCATATATGTTCTACCAGTGAATTTTATACTTTCATATATTTTCATGATGGTACATATCCCCCTTTCTGCTCCAGATGTAGGAATGCCTCAAGCATTTCTTGTAGGGTGGTCTAGTGGTGATGAATTCCCTCAATTTTTGCTTGTCTGGGAAATACTTTATTTGTCCTTCATTTCTGAAGTATAATTTTGCTGGGAAGAATATTCTTGCTGGAATTTTCTTTTTTTTTTTCAGCATTTTGAATATATCATCCCATTATCTCCTGGCTGAGATATCTGCTGAGGTTTCTGCTGAGAAATCTTCTGTTAGTCTAATGGAAATTCTCTTATGTGTGACTTGATACTTTTCTCTTGCTTTTTTTTTTTTTAGAATTCCTTCTTTGTCTTAACTATCATTTTATTGATGAAGATTTTGAATAATTTGATTTTTATTCTATTATAGGCAGCATTACAAAAAACTCATGGTGTATAATTTCATGTATATCTGTAAAAATTATTCCCTAAGGTAGCAAGTAATTAAATTGTTCTGCCAAAAATATTATTTTTAATAATAGCTGTTACTATGCAATTTTTCTCTAAATGTTGTGACAAGTTACACTCCTACCAATTGTTCTTAAGAGTGTGTTTTTAACTCAATCCTCAATAACTCTATCATCAATCTTGATATCCTATTGGTTGAAAATAAATGTATCATTTGTGTCGTATTCACTTTAATTTTTAATTTCCTGATTGCAAGTAAAGATAAAACCTATTTTAAGTTATTGGACACTGGCATTTACTTCACTATGGATTTTTTCTCGACATAATCAGTCCACTTATTTTCTATTATAAAATATATTTATATTCTGTAAAGGGAAAGAATAAATAGAAAGAGTGCAGATTAAAGTGAGTGAAAAATATGAGAATGTTAACGGAACCACAGACAAGAAGATACAAATGTTATTTTTAAGAAAAAAAGAGGGAAATATTTTAAAATGCATTAGCTTGATGAGTATATACGTAATCTAATTGTAGAACAGAGCAAATTTGAGAGGGTCTGATTATGTCAAATTTCTTTCTCAGGTAAGATCTCATTTGTTGCGAGTAAAATTGGGGAGGATTAATTAGAAAGAGTAAAGCTTAGATTTGGACCAGCTTCTTTAAGGAATTTAAAAATGGAGGGACTTTCAACCAGTATTCATAATCAAATTAATTGTCATGGTATTTTTTAATGTTGTATACAGAATAATCACCATACTCTATTTTCACAAATACAAATGGACTGTCACATAATTAGAGCAATTTATCATTATAATGAAGTACGATGGTTCTTGAATCTGTATCTGGGCTAGAAACCAGGTCCATCACATACCAGCTATATAACCTTTTACATGTTGCTTAAACTCTCCTCATCTGAAAACGGGAATAAAATTGAAATGAGAGCATACATGAAATGTTATCAGGAAAACAACTGATTCGTAATTAGTGACTGACTCATTTAGATATGTTAGCTATTATATATTATGTAACTTTCCAATCATCTGGTTTCCCTATATTCCTGTTCTATCTAATATATGCCATGATTCAGAAATTACAATCCCTACACTTTCCAAATCTTCCTTGACACACGTATCCAGTTGCTTCCATGCTCAAAACAGAATATCCATCCTTAGAGACACTGAACATGAAATGGCCAAAGTAACCAGAAACTTCAGGTATGAAACTTCAGAGACAGACGAACAGGCTAAAATGTGCGTCATGATTGTATTTCAATGTTGAAGTCCAGTCTGCTATACTTATTCCAATCCTCACTTTGTTGGACACTGATTTAAAGATTATTCTTTCTGATCACAAAAAGAAAATCCATAATCTACAAATATCTATAATAACGAAGGGATTGTTTGAGGAACAGTGTCAATTTTGTTTCTAAAAAAAAGAACACAAACAAAAGAAAGAAACTGACTGTTAGGGGACCAGTATGACTTTTAAAATGTTTTTCTAATAGTCTTAATAAATGGAACAAGTGTAATCAGCAAATTTCAGTACAGGAGTAGGGGTGGGGATGAGCCAGTGCAGAAGAAGTATGTACAGCAAAGGGAAAATCTTGAGCCAGAGCTTAAATGAAATATATTGCCTATAAAGTGAACTTAACCAAGAGCAAAACAATGTTGTTTGACTAATTGGATACATGAGAGGAAGTGATAGAAGCTCAGACCACAGGTTGCAATCTAATTGTTGTAATCCTTGCTCGTCAGATCGGGATATACACAAATTCTGTGGCATGTGGAGAGTCATGAATTGTGCAATGATTTGTTTAATTTATGACAGACTATCATCAGGATCACTCTTAATCATTCTGAATGAGTCCCATGATGTTGTGAATAAATCTCCTCTTGATTATTACACAACAACAAACAATCAACACATCAACACATCTTTCCAAATGTTGGTTTTCCTATTCTCAAAGCCACACCCTGTAACTAGGCATGTTCTCAATAGAAAAAAAAAAAAGAAAGAAAGAAAAGGAATAGATCATCTATTCAAAAACTCATATCATCCCTCTTGTCTTACTCTATTTCTTGTCTTAGGACTGCACTATTTCTTACTAAGTCCTCCAAACCCATGGCTTTTATACATTCTTTAATTTTCAATTGATATCACTCTGTTCTCAATGTAAGATTATATGATTTTCATATATTTAACTCTGGCTTTGGTACTTAAATATTTTCCTTCACTTAATGTCTGTACATCAGTAACATTGCAAATTACAAATTTATATATCAACAAAAACATCAATGGCAATATATTGGTAAAAATTATTAAAGCTGTTCTGTGCATGGATAAGGAGTTTCACGGAGTTCAGCGCATATCAATGAGAACACAATGGTTCTTTTAGCTCTCACTGCAGATACCCTCCCTATATTTATTTAGGTGGTTCCTTTTTCAAGGTAGAGTAACTCTGTAATAATATCTGACTCTCTGTCAGATAATGAAATAATTTCTATCTAAAGATTGATAGGCATTGTAATCACTCCATTGCTAAAAATTCTCTGTATTTTAACTTACTTAACTCATCAGAGATTGCCAAATTTATAAATTATTATTTTGTTTGCTATAGAGGAAAAATCCACAAAGAGAGAGCTGAAACATCTGACCCTTGTTATGTCAGCACACAATAAGACCGATGCCCATCCATCAACCTTCATTCTTATTGGCATTCCTGGTTTGGAGGCTGCCCATATCTGGATCTCCATCCCCTTTTGTGTGGTCTACCTTTTGGCTCTCCTGGGAAACTGCTCTCTTTTGTTTATCATCAAGACAGACTCCAGCCTCCATGAGCCAATGTACCTCTTCCTCTGCATGCTGGCCGTGGCTGACCTTGTTGTGTGTACAACAGCTGTGCCCAAACTTCTCAGCCTCTTCTGGTTCCATGACGGAGAGATTCACTTTGAAGCCTGCCTCACTCAAGTGTTCCTGATTCACTCTTGCTCCACCATGGAGTCTGGCTTCTTCCTGGCCATGGCTTTTGACAGATATGTGGCCATTTGTAAACCATTAAGACACTCAGCTCTTCTGACACACTCTGTAATAGGGGAGATGGGCCTAGCGATTGTACTCAGGGGCATAGCACTTCTCAGTCCTCACCCCTTCTTGCTATATTGGCTTCCCTACTGTAGAACCAACATCATTTCTCACACCTACTGTGAATTCATGGCGCTCATCAAGATTGCCTGTGCTGAGACAAGAATCCACAAAGCCTACAGCCTCATGGTTGCCTTCCTTACTGGGGGGGTGGACTTTATATTAATCATTTGTTCTTATGTTCTCATACTCCACACTGTCTTCCAGCTCCCATCCAAAGATGCCCGGCTCAAGTCCTTAAGTACCTGTGGCTCCCATGTCTGTGTCATCTTAGTGTCATATACTCCAGCCTTCTTCTCTTTTCTCACCCACAGATTTGGGCACCATGTGGCTCCCCATATCCACATATCTGTGGCCAACATTTATCTTCTTGTCCCACCCATGGTAAATCCCATTATCTATGGGGTAAGGACCAAGAGGATACAGGACAGGTTTCTTAAATTCTTCAGTTTTCCAAAGCCTCTAGACTAAATTATTTTTATTGGTGAGTAACATCTGAACAAATCATATTATCTATCTCAGAATGTGTGATTCTTCATTAAAGTCCTCTTTTAATGATAAAATAGCTCAGGTTATTTTGTGGGAAGTAACTTATTCAAAGATAATTATATGTTTAAACAGATATGACTATAGATTATCTATGAACTTTAGAAACATTTGTTAAATAAATAGTAGGATTGCTCTAAAATAAGAATTTCATTAGATAGCTTAAAATTAATAATTTGGATCTAATCTTTATGAATGCCATGCAATGTATTTAAAAGTTCCAATTGGCCTAAGTGCCTGAATCTTGTCATTATTAAAAATGTGAGTCTGAACATGTTTGGAGACCAGGTTTATAAAAGAGGAAGAGTCTATGAGAAAAATCTTACTTTGAACTGTCTGTTCCTGGGACATTTTGATGACATTCTGGAGTTCTTTCTAAGATGCCATAATTTTATTTTTGTCTTTATTCCTACATTATTGTCCCCTCCTCTCTTTTTGAGGGAACTTTAATTTATCATCCACTCTTTCTAATATATGAAGTGGGGACCAATTAAATTTGCCTTATTCATCTTTCATGTGTCAAGAAAAATGTCTTAAACTGATAATCAAAGCCCAGTGTTTTCTCTAATATCTTAAATTTTAAAAACATTGAAATCATATATTTTATCTATAATTAAGAATATTCAGTCTGAACTTACGTACAATGGCATTTGACAATTTGAATTATGTAACTCTACATATTTTATTTTCTCATCTATATTCGTGTTTTGTGTGATTCCTGAAAAAATTGAGATAAAATAGAAGAATGGAAGATGGGAGTTCCAAATATTATCCTTCAATAATAGTGATGAAAACTTTAGTGAAAGGCTTAGTTTGGTTCGAGAAACAGTGGACACTAACTAAACTCCACAGTTAGGCATATATTCCTCATCAGAACAGGAAGGCAGCATGTGGAGGACCATTAGGGAACACACATAACATCTTTAGAAAGCCTTACCACCGGGAAGTATGTGTGAGGGTGGGGGGCTTAATTAAACTTAGTTTGTTCTTACCAAATTTTCAAATCTCTTACTACTTCTCCTTAGCACATAGTAAATAAGGGGTGGAGAAAGGTTGGATTGTACAATA
This sequence comes from Daubentonia madagascariensis, assembly GCA_023783475.1. NCBI lineage: Eukaryota > Metazoa > Chordata > Mammalia > Primates > Daubentoniidae > Daubentonia > Daubentonia madagascariensis. Next base: position 211,952 of record JAKFHU010002465.1, on the reverse strand, counting down.
CTTGAACATCAAGAGTAGGGAGAAACCATTTGTTCCAGTAGTTTGATAAAGTTGAATCAAACATATAAACATTCATTTTCAATATAATAACATATGACTCTTATACAGAGTTTACATTCTACTAGTCCAGTCTGTATTTTTACATACCTTAACCCAGTCATTCCTCATGTAAACTTTATATGATTTGTAATGTTAATATGTTTATTTTACAAATAAGAAAACTGAGGCACAGAGAAATTAGTTTATTTTTCCATGGTCAAAGGGATCATAGAGGTGGAGCTAGGATTTAAGACGTCTGGCTCCAGATTTATATTCTTTTTCTTTTTAAGTGTAAGCATAAATTTATTGTCTCACAAATTGAGAATTTTGGAGTGGGAGTCCCCATGGTTGCTTAATACACTGACTTGATGATATTATGGTTCTGTTCCTCTGCATTTCTTTTTTTTTATTTCAAAATATTAAGGGGGTACAAATATTTTTGTTACTTGGGTACCGTGTATAATGCTTAAGTCAGGAATGTACATCACCAGTGTGTGTACATCACCAGAATACAGTTCATTATACCCAATAGGTGAGTTTTTACTCATCATCCTCTTCCAGCCTCACCTCTTCTTGGTTTCCAATGTCCTTTACATCTCTTTGTGCTATGTATGCCCATCATTTAGCTCCTAATTGTTAGTGATTACCTGTGGTGTTTGTTTTTCCATTACTGACATACTTCACTTAAGACAGTGGTCTACCATTCCGAGTGGCTGAAAAAGACATTATTTCATTCCTTTTTATGGCTGAATAGTACTCCATGGTGTCTGTGTGTGTGTTTGTGTGTATACGTGTGTATGTATATGATATTTTCTTTATCCTGTCATGACTTGATGAGCACTTAGGTTGATTCCACATCTTTGCAATTGTGAATTGTGTGCAATAAACATTAGAGTGCAGGTGACTGTTTAATAAAATGACTTATTTTCCTATGGGTAGTTACCTAGTAGTGGGATTGCTGGATTGAATGCCAAGTCCACATTTATTTCTTTGAGGAATCTCCACACTGTTTCCATAGAGGTTAAACTGATTTGCAGTCCCACCGATAGTGTATAAGTGTTCTTTTCTCTCTGCATCCACACCAGCATCTATCATTTTTTGACTTTTTGATAATAGCCATTCTGACAGGGGTAAAGTGGTATCTCATTGTGGTTTTAATTTACATTTCCATGAGATTAGTGATGTTGAGTATTTTTTCATATGTTTGTTGGTCATTTGTCTATCTTTTTTAAAAAACTTCTGTTCATGTCTTTTGCCCATCTTTTGATGGGTTGTTTTGTTCTTGCTGATTTATTTGAGTTATTTGTAGATTCTGCGTGTTAGCCCTTTGTCTGATGTATAGTTTGCTAATATTTTCTCCCAGTCCAAAGGCTGTCTATGTACTTTGTTGATTATTTGCTTTGCAGAATATTTTTAATATAATTAAGTCCCATTTTAGTATTTTTGTTGTTGCTGTATTTGCCTTTGTGGTCTTAGTGATAAATTCTTTACCTAGGCCAATGTCAAGAAGAGTTTTTTCTACGTTTTCTTCTAGAATTTTTATGGTTTCATGACTTACATTTAAGTATTTTATCCATCTTGAATTAAGTTTTTTATATGGCAAGAGATAGGGGTCCCATTTCATTCTTCTGCATGTGGCTATACAGTTTTCCCAGGACCATTTTTTGAAAAAGTCTTCCTTTCATCAGTGTATGTTGTTGTCTGCTTTGTTGAAGTTTGGTTGCATGTAGGTAGATGGTGTTATATCTAGGTTTTCTATTCTCTTCCATTGGTCTATGTCTCTACTTTGATACCAGTGCCATGCTTTTTGGTAACTACAGCCTTGTAGTATAATTTGAAGCCAGGTAATATGATGCCTCCAGATTTGTTCTTTTTGCTTAAGATTGGTTTGGCTACTTGGGCTCTTTTTTGGTTCCAAATGAAGGGCAGAATTATTTTTTCTAGATCTGTGAAATATGACTTTGGCATTTTAATGGGGATTTTGCTAAATTTGTAAATCTCTTTGGTCAGTATGAACATTTTAACAATGTTGATTCTACCAATCCATGAGCATGGGATATTTTTCTATTTGTTTGTGTCCTCTATGATTTCTTTTATCAGTGCTTTGCAGTTCTCCTTGTGGAGATCTTTCACCTCTTTAGTTAAGTATATTCATAGGTATTTTATTTCCTTTGTAGCTACTATAAATGGTATTGAGTCCTTGATTTGAATCTTAGCTTGACTGTTATTAGTATATAGAAATGCTACTGATTTGTGTACCTGAGAATTTGCTGAATTTATTTATCAATTCTAGGAGTTTTTTGCTGAAGTCTTTAGAGTTTTCTAGATATAAGATCATATCGTTAGCAACAAGAGATTTTTGACATCCTCTGGTGACAGTGGGCACTTTTATCTTGTTCCAGTTCTTAGGGGGAATGCTTTCAACTTTTCCCCATTAAGTATGATGTTGCCTGTTGTTTTGTCATATATGGCTTTTACAATTTTTAGATATGTTACTTCTATGCTTTGTTGAGGGTGTTTATCATAAAATTGTGCTGGATTTTACTGAATGCTTTTCTATCTATCGAAATGATCATATGGTCTTTGTTTTGCTTCTCTTTCTGTGTTGAATCACATTTATTGATTTGTGTATGTTAAATCATTCTTGCATCCCTGGGATGGAACCCACTTGATCATGGTGAATTATCTTTTTGATGTGCCAGGTTTACATTCTTAACCACTAAGATATATAGAAAATAGTCCCAGAATACAAGACAACAGGAACATTAGATAGGCAATAAAAAAGTTTCCTGTTGTTAGGCCAAGTCAAGGTTGTGTGTGTGTGTGTGTGTATGTGAGAAAGTGGTAGTGTCCAGGTTTGGTTAGCCAATTCTACATGCAGCCATCTCACTTTCTAAAGGTTATCCCATCATTTCCATTTGACAATTAATTTATCTGGTTACTAATCAAGTCTCCATATTTTGAAATTATAGTTCTTAAAATTTAGAATGCTTGAAATCCCCTAAAAATACAGATTACTTGGGTCCACTCTAGCACAATTGAATTCAAAATTTCTGTGATGGATATCATAATATTTGCCTGTCAGCAATCATCCTAGATATATGATTCAATGGTCCACCATTCATGCTTGGAGAAATATGGTTGTAGAAAGTTAACAATAGAGCATAGTTGTCCTTCTACTCAGATACCACAGCATGCTTTAAAATTCCTACCAAGACATCTAGTTTTCACTTAAAATGAAAAAGGTGAAAAACATCACTAGAAACCTTATGACAAAAAATGCTGGATAATCATAAAAACTCCCAATTTTTTTTTTTGATGTCAGATAGTTAAAATCTCAGATCAACCAACTCACCCTAAATCCAAGGAAAGATGGCAGCTTCAAGAAAAGGTGGGTCATGATCCCTTGCTTGTCAGAGGCAGATGCCAGATTCCCTACAAGCCAGTAGAAAAGATTTGCTAAAATTTTAAAACAAATTCCTCAAAGTGGAGTGTAGACCTATGTGAGAATATAAAATGAATGAGAATCATGTGTGAATTACACAAAGGGTAATTCATACCAGCTCAGGTTTTTTTCTCCTTAAGTTTGACCAGGTAATCATGAGAAAGACTGGGGCAGGATTAGATGCCTGAGAAAGTCTTCATCATGGAACAGGTTTGGAAGAGGGGAATAGCAGCCACCATTGGATAGAAACCACACTTCTTCCAGTTCCTTCTCCTTCCTCTTTCCTGAGGAACAAAAGCCTTCATCCACTGGAAGAAGAGTATATGTGAAGACCCATTGCTGATGAATGAAAAAAGCAGAAACAAACCTTGTAACCATAATATGAGTCATCTGACATCTTCTACAGCTTGGGGAGGGGCAGAGTCACTCACTTAGAAGCTCTCACCTCCAAGATCCAGGAACATGGGGTTGCCTAAGCCTGAGGCTGAACCAGCACAACAAAATAAATGAATAGATAAGGGATGAGTTCGGTCTCACAATAGGGGTCCAGGAAAAGTCTATAGTTACATAATTATAATGCCTATTATTACACACCATAACTGATTTTTTTCAAAGAGCTTCAAGTTTGGTGTGCAATGTTAATTATTACATATTCCCTCTAAGAATTTGTGACATATTTTCTATTGTAATAACTATGAGTAAGTTGTTTTTCCAAAGTGCATTCTATAGAGTATGAGTTTCATGGAATGGTCTGAGAATAGCACTCTAAAGCCAATCTTGTCTTAAAACTTCAAATGAGTATTTGTAAACTAAAAATTCTGAGTTGTCCTACAATAAAAATATTGCTGGAAAGTTAGATCTTTCCTTAGATCTTTCCAGAATTTCACAAGCACATTTTCCCTTGAATCTTTTCCACTCATAATGTCAATAATGTTACAGAGATATAGATAACACTAAGTTTTATCACATGGAACTAAAGTTCCATTAAAACAAACAAACAAACAACAACAAGAAAAACACTTAGGTAATGCTAGATTTGGAACATCACTGGAACTACTGACATTCAAGTTTTTCTGTGGGATGGCAAAAACACATAGATAAAACTGTTTGGACAAGAATAGTTTGCAAAGAGGTATCAATAAGTTGGACTTTCTAAAAACTTGTCCACCAACTAAACAATACAACACTCCATTAAGAAAAGACTAAAAATTTACCAAGATTGCCTAGTTTTTGCTATTCTGTTTATGGTGGAAAATCTACAACTTTTTACACGACTATCATATTCACAGTGTCAATTTTATGTCTTTTGACATTAACATGGCAAAGCCAAAGATAACATTCTTTTTGATAGTGAGTCCAGGCATATGTCAAATATTCCAGTGTTTATTATTTTGGGACCAGCACTAATCAGGCTGACCCAGTGTTTTTGATTAAATTCAGAATATGAATGGCTTTATGGTTCTTTGTTTTTGTTTGCTTGTTTGTGCTTTTTTGCTTAGTTTTGCTTTAAACTGGTTGTGAATGTGATATGCTCAGTCATAATGGAAGCACAAGTGTTACTTAATAATAAAGTGTTAGTTTTCCTCCACATTAGGAATCTGAATCATTTTCAAACAAAGGAAAATTATAAAACACTTACATTTATTCATTTGCTTATTTTTTATTTCAATATATTTAGGGAATACAAATGTTTTTTGTTACATGGGTAAATTGTATAGTAGTGAAATCAGGGCTGTGAGTGTACCTGTCACCCAAATAGTGTACATTGTACCTGATAGATAATTTTTGGTTCCTCACCCTTCTCCCATCTTCCCCACATCTTAGTTTTCAATGTCCAGTATTTCACTTGTATGGTCATATATACCCATCATTTAGTTTCCACTTATAAGTGAGAATATGTGGTATTTTTTTTCCATTCCTGAGATGTTCCACTTAGGATAATTGTCTCCAGTTCCATCTAATTACCACAAAACATTATTTCATTCCTTTATATGGTTGAGTAATACTCTATGCTCATACTCTGTACTCATCAGTTGACATGCACTTATGTTGATTCAGTATCTTTGCAGTTGTGAGTTATGCTGTGATAAACATTGACAAACCCACAGCCAACATCATACTGAATGGGGAAAAATGAAAACATTCCCCCTTAAGAACCAGAACAAGAAAGGGATGCTCACTGTCACAGCTTCTATTCAGCATAGTACTGCAAGTCCTAGCCAGAGCAATCAGGCAAGATAAAGAAATAAAGAGCATCCAAATCAGAATAGAGGAGGTCAAACTATTTTATTTATCAAACTAATATATTTATCAATTCTAGGAGTCTTTTGGAGGAATCTTTAGGGTTTTCTAGACATAAGATTATATTATCAGCAAATAAAACACTGAAAGTCAAATAAAACACTCACTACCATATACAATAGCTGAAAGTAAAATAAAATACCTATGAATATACTTACTCAAGAAGGTGAAACATCTCTACAAGGAGAACTATACACACTGATGAAAGAAATCACAGGTGACACAAATAAAACACTTTTATTCATGAATTTGACATGTGGTTGCCTTTCCATTTCCGGGTAGGTGAAGGAGACTGCACGGGCCAAAAATTGCCGTTGACAGTTCTCCCCTAAGAAAGGCCTTTCCAAAAGTTCACTTTCCAGTTTGAACACGGAAAATTAGTGCCACACAGTTCTTAATATGATTCTTCATGAATACCAGAGATATGTCTTATTTCTTGGAAAACATTTTCAACACTTTTTCCCTAATCTGTTTAGTTTTGACACCATAAATTACAGGGTTGTTGAGAGCAGGTGGAATGACTACATAGAAATTGGCTAGAAGAATGTGGATATAGCGTGGTATATTCCGGCCAAACCTATGGGTCATGAATGAAAAAATGCAGGGGTATAGAAAGTCAACATGACACACACATGAGAGCCACAGGTGCTGAGTGCCTTGATTTGGGCATCATGGGAAGAGAGTCTAAATACAGCACGAAGGATCTGGACATAGGAAATGACAATGGCTATGATGTCAAACACCAGGACAGAAATGGCACATAAGCCATAGATGATGTTGACCTGGATGCTGGCACAGGACAGGCGGGCAATACCCATGTGCTCACAATATGTGTGTGGGATAATTTGGTTTCCACAAAAGGGTAACCTTAGGATGAGTAGAACAAAGGGTATGGCAAAAGACAAAGGTCTCAGTAGGATCACCCATGCAATTGTGAATACCACCTTGTTTGTCAGCACCAATGTGTAGCGAAGAGGGTTACAGATGGCCACATAGCGATCATAGGCCATGGCCACAAGCACAGCTGACTCCATGCCAGTGTACAGGTGTATAAAGAACAGCTGGATGAGACAGCCCTCAAAAGTGATTTCTCTCAGGGTAAACCAGAAGATGCCAAGCATTTTAGGGATGGTGGATGTGGACAGGCCCAGGTCAATAGATGACAGAATGGCTAGGAAATAGAACATGGGCTGATGGAGAGTACTCTCAGTCTGAATCACAAAAAGGATGCTGATATTTCCAAGCACAGCTGTCAAAAACACAGCAAAGAAAGGAAAACCAATCCAGAGATGCATATTTTCCAGTCCAGGGATCCCCAGAAGGAGGAAAGTATAGGGATGAAATAGGGTGGTATTAAGTGAGACCATTATTCTGGGATCTTTTTATAATAAAATATATCATAGACTAAATATCTCCCATTCATTGAGTGGGTCTTATCCTTGCCTTAGTGCACAGAGATAAATGAAGAAATCAGTGAAATTTCTATCATATCTACTCATGTTGCTTCACCATAGACACTTGGAAGTACATAAAATTTAATGGTAGAATATGGCCCCATTTCAATGTACTCTTTTAGATTCGTTCAATTAAATTCAATATTTTAGTTCAACAAACATTGATTGACTATCTACCATGTATGTACCAAGTTCTACACTAAGATTGATTGGAAAAGATAAACTAGAGAAGGTTTCTTTCCTGATAGAACTTAATTAATGGTTTAATCTTTGTATTAGTGGTTGTAACAGTTACACAAATAATCAATTTAAACTAATAAAATATGGAAAAGATAAAATTTTTCTCTCGCTACCTTAGATACACAAAAGATTCTCCTGAAAATATTTTAAAATAATTTTGTAGAAAAATTTTTTAATGTATGAGTATATATTTTATGGACAGAGAAGTAGAAACATAGTTTAAATATGATGAAAGCCATTATAGTACACATAGGCCACATTTCTGAGCTGAGCATTTATAATTCACTCTTCAAAGAAACCATAAATGCAGCAAACTGGAACATTTAAGGCAAATTTGGACGTGTGCAAGTTTCCCATTATTTAAGCCTCTGAATCCATTTTCATCCCATAGTCATCTTCCAATCTTTTCTTTCTTGCTGCTGACAATATGAGAGAGATACCCTGCCTTAAGGTTTTATTAATGAAACCCCTTACTCTGGATAATCCTCTCAGGATAACCTTCTTACAATGGATCTGTTTACAATGTAATGTATATATCGCTCTTCATCGCCAATCTGATGATAGGCTTTGCCATTTATAAGTGACTTTCTGCTGATGACTATCAAGAAAGAAACACCAATTTACATATATGCACACACACAGGCTCAAGTTTATAAAACATTACAAAATTGTCAGGAAAGTGAGTAAATTTATACAAGCCAAACCTTGATACTGACTCTATCACTTCTCTTGCCAGGATACATCACCTTAATAAAGCTAAGCACACTGTGATCAAGAACTCGTTTTTCTCTTTCGTACACTTGTGTGTGTGTGTGTCTTGTAAGGGTGCATTGCATCTTGGGTCTTAAACAAATTTCTAAACAATCTCTCTAGAATGTGGAATTTGATCCCAAATACAGGAAGGAGACAAAAAATTGAGTTAGGATAATTACTCAAAGGCAAATAAATTACTAGATTGAGAGAGTAGAAGGATTCCAAGGAAGAAAAAAAATAACTATCCCTAATTTGAGCAGGAATGACTAAATGCAAGGAGTTGTATTTATATTTAGGGGATTGAGGAAGGAGATGTAGTAAAAGCCTATAATCAGATTTCTCCTCTGTGACTTGGGTTTAGCTAATTTAACAGTGCTTAGTTTATGGAAATAGCATAATATTTAGAAACAGACACTAGGAATTGAATTCAAATTCTGTTGCTCATTGCCACGCAATCTTGGTTAAAATATTTCCCTTCTCTGAGTCTAAGACTCCTTACATATGAAATGAGACAAAAATGCCTACATTGTAAGATTCTTGCAAAGTTTTCCTGATCCAGGATAGAGCATCAAAAAATGTATAGTTACAGTGACTGCTTATGCTATTGAGAGGAACATGACACAATAAAAAACTATAGAAAACTTTGTTCTGATATATCTTAGCTTGTGAAGGCAGGAGCTGCTTAAGTGTATATGAGATTATGCCAATACATTCTTACAGTCAGTTTCCTTACCCCCTTCCCTCAGTTGGAAAGTTTTCCTTTTTTCCCCTTATTTTATCACCTACTTCTCTTTTCCTTGTTCTCAGCTAGCCTCAGATAAGGTTCCACCCTTCTGAAATGTTACCTATCAGCAGACACCTGGAGAAGTTAGCAAATCTCTTTTAGCATCCTTCTGAATTCCATTTGCTTAGGGAAGAGGTGTGCTGTACTGTGGCCACAACCGCCAGAGTGAGATCTTTGCAATGCCCTATATTGGAACACCCTGGGGATAGTGGAACCTGCAAAGCTCTGAGCTCAGTATTAACCTTTTCCTTGTGAAACTGAATGTCAATGGACATAGATAACCCATGTCCTGATTCTGGGACCATATTCTCAAGTTTAGGAGTATCTTATTTCCAGGGGTAAAATCATTATTTTCTTTTAAATCTTGTAAAATCCTTAAACATTTGTTTCTCCCAACTGGATTCCTGGAATTGGTTCTGGGCTCTTTATCTTGAACACTTCAAAAAGGGTGGGGCTGGTCCGTGTCCCACAATATGTAGGCTAATGACTGTGTTAAATCTGGGTATATCTTAATATTGTGCAACTACCATACTGATTCAATGTTTAGTATAAATGTGACACTGCAAAGTAAAAAAAAGTACAGGATGGTACCATTATAATAACTAAATATTTAGCATAATTGCACTACCTTAAATTGAATAAACATGTATAATTTTTCATCCCACTAAGATCTATCATGCCATTCCTCTGCAGGTTTCCCATCGTTAATGGTAAGCAGATGTGAAAATTCAGAGGGCAGAGACTGTTATTTTGTCATCACTTTCCCACTGATTACTTATCTAAAACCGTGTAAAAATTACCTTATCTTATTTTTTAATTTTTAATTTTTAATTATTATGGTTACATAATAGTTGTATATCTTTGTAGGGTACTCTTAATTTGAATTTTGAAGCCTGCACAATGAGGACATTTGTCAAATAAGTTTTAGTTTCCTTTACTGCTAAAATCATGTGAGTTTATTATCCCATGTTAGTGATGAGGGACAGAAATAGGGGAAAAGAAGCACACACAATGCTGTAGAGCTGAGTTTTCAGGATTCCATTCTAGAAGACTTGTCCATGATTGATGGGAACTGATCTTGGTAACTGAAAAGAATAAACCAGTTTCATGGTTCATTCACTGAACATTCAGCAAATATGCATTATTATCTAGTGTGTTAGGCACTGTTTCAGGCACTGTACATATAGTAGTAATTAGAACAGACATGATGCCTTTTTCCCCAGTAATAGGAAAAGGACAAGAGAGAATAAATAAAATAAATGTTTAAGCTTTATGTTGAAACATAAAGTGCAGGGTGGAGGTGGGGATGGTGATGATTAGTGTTGGTAATTCTAAGGAATATTGTTAGGGCAACTGACACTAAGAAGGTGACACTTAAATAAAAGTTTGAAGCAAGACATGCAGAATCTAAGGGAAGGTGGGGGGAAGCGTTCCAGGCAGAGAGAACACCAATGCAAAGAAACTGAAGCTATGGCATGTATGGTGTGGCCAAGGAAAAGACAAGTTACACAGAATTAAAGTCTTAAAAATGCGACAACCTTGGGAAGCCTCGGAATTCCATAAACATACATTTATTTCATAGGGTCATGATTCAACAGATAAACACCAAAGGAAATCCTCATATAGTGGCTAGCAACCAGGGTATCCCATGGATGTTATTTCAGTCAAGGAGTCACTTTGAAGTCAACTCAATTATTTGTTGCCTTGTTTTGTTACCTGTTCTTTCCTTTTCTTGTGCAGCACAAAAACATGGTAACAGAAAAAACACATTGTCAGTAGCTTCTTTCTTTGTTTAATTGACTGCTAATGCATAAGTATATTTGCATGCCTTCTCATTTCTTCTTCTACTAAGTTATTAATATAATAATTGCTATCAAATATTTAAGAATGCCAAATATATAAAGGATACAGAGAAAATGAGTGTTTTACTTTGTTCAAGTAGTTAAATTGGGTGGAGAATGAATAACAACATACACAAAGGAAAAAATAGGGAGGATGTTTTTTTTACAGCTGTTCACTATTTACATATATTTAGAACATCTATATCACAAAGTGGGACACTTTTTTCAGCAAGTGAGACTTACCTACAAATATTTGCAAGTATTGCTTTAGTGCTTTCCTAGATCTAGTGCCACTGTGAAAATTCTAATTCTAATATGATTACCATCACTATATGGGTGATATGATTTTACTTTTTGGAAAATTTTAGAATTTACCTGTACTTTAATAATAGTTAATTATCTCCTTTACATTGCAGTTTTTAAAAAATCTATTCTTTGACATATCATATGCCCTATAAACCTGAAATTTTATGTTTCTTTAATTTTGGAAATTATTAGTCATTTTTTCAAATATTTCCACTCTTAATAATTTCCCTCTTTCTACAATTCATAATATATGTTTTTGACAATTCTACTTTAATCCTCCAATTGGCAAACTTTTAAAAATTTTCTGAAATTTATTAATTTTTGATAATTTCATACTTGTTTTGTGATTTGTTATTTAACATTTTTGTGTGTGCACATGCTTAAAAATAATATTCTGCAATTTTATGAAAAGAATATTATAAAAATTGATTAGAATAAGTCTACTGATTATTGTTTTTCCTAAATATTCTTTTAGATACTTAATTCTAGTTGTATTAATTTCCTATTGCTGCCATAATATACTCACAAATTTAGTGGCCTAAAATAACACAAATTTGTTATCTTTCAATTCTGTATGTTACAAATCCAACACATATGTCACTAGGCTAAAATCAAGATGTTGGCAGATTGCATTCTTTTCTGGAGGCTTTAAGGGAGAATCTACTTTCGTGACTTTTTCATCTTTTGGAGCCTACTCACATTCCTTGGATCAAGGACCCCTGCTATCCTCAAGGCTGGCAATGGCCATTAGAGTCTTTCTCACACCCATCCCTATGGCACTTAGTCTTCTGCTGCCTCCCACTTCAACTTTTTAAGGATCTTTTTAATTATATTAGACCCACATAGATAATCTAGATTAATCTTTGGATTTTATGGTCAATGATTACCAGCCTTAATTCCATCTGCAACATAAATCCCCCTATATTTTTTGGGGGAAGGGGGCATTATTTTTCCTGCCACATGCAATGGTTTGTTATTTTCCAGAAATTTTTTTATGCTATACCTGGTATATAGTGTTTATAGTTCTTTTCTTTTCTTCTTTCTACATACATATGAAAATCTGACTTACTCATTTACATTGGAAATTCATTAGCAGCAATCCATCTCTTGATACAATATGTATTTATCCTAGAGGACTTGTATTTAGTTTGGTATTTATTTGTTTCTTCTACATTCCTGGGGACTTTTTCAAAATGTAATAATTTAAAATTAATTTTTCATCTTAGCTTTTTACTAGGCCATACATAACTATAAGATAAGAGATTTTGCTATGGATCTTGATTGCCTGGGGTGAAAGCATAGCTTTGATACTTAAGAGCTGTATAACTTTGGGCATTGCTTAGATTTTCAATAATATAGTTCCTTCACAGAATTAAAGATTCTTGATTTCTTAATTTGGGTTGTATTTTTTTTTTCAGCTTTAGAGTTTCCATTTGGATCTTTTAAAAACATTCCAGTTTTTAAGTGAATATTTCAATCTTACATTTAATTATTTTGCGTATATATAATTATAGTTATTATAAAACCCATATGAAAATGTATTATTTGATCCCCTGTGTTTATTCCTGTGTTCCTTTTTGTGTCACATTTGTTTCATTCTTTCTCTGCTTGGTTATGCTAATGCAAGATATTTAGTGTAAAATGAAATCGAAATAATTTGAAGCCCAAGATAATGTAATATAAAGTTATTCTGATTTAGAAGATTTAAATTTATGTTTACTTCTGGCAGGTGGCCATGAGCACTAACAGTCCAAAGTCTTCTTAATCAAATCGGGATTTGAGATAGTTTGAACCTATGTCAGCTTCTCTGGGAATGTGTCTATTTCTGGCTCACCCTTACACTTAGGGAAGTTCCCTATGAGATAATATCCAAAAGTCTGAGTAGTTTCTAGAACCTGTATATGTATTAGTATCCTAATACTAGTATACGTATTAGCACTGTAGTCTTTTTATTCTATTGTACAATTTTAGCATTCATAGTCTATTTTTTCTGTTGAAAACTTTCACGGTAGGAATCTGCCCACTCCCCATTGTGTATCTAAGCTCATTCAGCCAACCAAGATAGAGTCAGGGTTTCCTTGATTTTGTTCCACTTGAACCTCCCTTAGGCATTCTTGGTTCCTTTGGAAATTCCCTCTACCTCATCCTGAGCAACCTGTATCCCTTCCACCCACAGGTCTCTACTGCTTACATAGCATAAGTAACTACAGTTCCCTCAGGCTTCCAGAACTCCTACATAACCAAGACAAATGAGAAGCTTCTTTCATCACAGGTGTATAAACGGGTAATGTCCCAGACCCCCAGGCAGCACTATCTCCAACTGAGCGTTCTAACCAGGAGTGAGAAAGCGAAGCGGTACGCTAACGCAGCGATGGGTAAACACGAGTGCCTGCACCCTGAGTACGTCCGATGGGGCAGAAGGGCAAAGTGAGGAGGAAAAGCAATTGCCATTTGTGAAAGGAAAAGAGGGGAGAAAAGGCAGGTCAAAGAGAGAAGAGCTCGGCACTGGGCAGTTGGAGATAGAGGATTTGGAGGAGAAGAAAAAGGAGTGAATTTTGTGGGGGGAAAAAAAACGCGTGTGGTGTGATACAGGACGGTGGGGTGAGACGGTTGGCTGTTCTAGATACCTGGGCAGAAAGTGTTTGAAAAGGGTGCTGAGAAAGAGGCTTGAACTGTTACACAAGCAGAGAGAGTTAAGGAACGCCCGCCCGCAGTTCGGTGGACGAGAGAGCCAGTGATACCTTTGAGATGAGAAGTAGTGAGGCCGCCAGAGAGGCTGTGTGGGGTTTGAGGGAGAGAACACAAATGTGAGGACAGGGCGCGGGGGCAAAACCAGACGTCAACTTCCACCTCCTCTCCCCGTACGTGAGGAGGAAGGAGCCCATTATGTACAGTCTTACAAGTGATACCAATGGTTTTCCTTTGATGCAGAGAGCAATAGGAAGAAATTACTTTGTAAGCAGAGGAATTTGTAAGCAGACTCGACTTGCCAATTTTTGTTAAGAATTTCTACCTGCCATAAGAAAAATTGATTTGAAGAGAATGGCGCAAGAATGAGAAGAGTTATGAAGCTAACAAAATATTGCAGAAAAGAAATCAAGACAACAGTGCTAAAGATCAGAAGTGAGTAAATTAAAATATATTGGACATAGAAACAAGAGGACTTATTGATGCATTTGACAGAAGGAAAAGTGTTTGAATGATGGAAAATAATGCCTAGTATTTTACATTTGACGAACTGTATGGTAAGAGTTACATTTACCAAGAAGGATATATTAAGAAACTTATTTGAAAAATCTTTATTGACTATGTAATGTTTGCTGTGTCTCTTAGACATTCAAGGATCCAGCAGACTGTTGAATATACCACTCTGGAGATCATTAGAGAAGTTAAGGGTAGAGATGTACAGTGGAGTCATCAATGTATAGGCAGTTCTAAAAGTCACATTACTGGATAAAAAATATTAGGAAAAGGGTATACTTATATAAGAGAAATAAAACCAGAGCTATGACCTAGGTCCTACCCATGATAACATTTAGAAATCTGACTGTGGAGGAATACCAACAAAAATTATTTTAAAAGGACCAGTTGGTGAGATGAGAGGAAACAGAAACAAGAGTTTTCAAAGTACAAAATTGTCAAAAGTGTCACATGCTGCTGAGAGTTGTAGTAGGATGAGACAGAGATTTTTGTGTGGGTTTGGTGGCCAGAGATCATTGATTAACTTAACTAGAACTGTTTTTGTTTCAGCAAGGTGCTGAGTAGGATAGTAAAATAGAGATTGGATGATGTGAGGAGAGACTTACTATATACCTCATTATACTCTCGCAGCCCCTTTTCATATAGTTTTAGGTAATTTCAATTGATCCATCTTCCTTGAGGAAGTTGTATATTGTTCAATCACCTGTTTTCAGTCTTTGTCACCAGAAATGTGCACACATTCCTAATTCCAGTGCTAGGCTTTCACGTCTCATCATTGGAAGTTCCACTTGTGTCTAATAAATTCTCAAAAGTTAAAGACAAAGAAAATTTTGAAAGTGGACAAAGAAAAGCAATTCGTAAGACACAAAGCAACCCACATATGATTATCAGCAGATTTCTCAGCAGAAATGTTGCAGGCCAGAAAAGAGTGAGATGATATATTCAAAGTGTTAATTAAAAAAAATACCTGCCAAATGAGAATACAATACCCACTAAACCTGCCCTTTACAAATGAAGGCGAGATAAAGACTTTCCTAGACGAACAAAAACTGAGGGACTTTGTCACCATTAGAAGTACCTTACAAGAGGTGCTAAAGGGAGTTCTTCAATATGAAATGAAAGAATATTTAAACAATACAAATGAAAGTATAAATCTCACAAGAAAAGGTAAATATATATATATATATATATATACACACACACACACACACACACACATATACGCAAATGCAGAATAATGTAATACTGTAATGGTGATACATAAATCACTTTTAACTCTAGTATAAAAGTAAAAAGAAAAAAGTATTAAGAATAACTATAACCACAAAAAGTTGTTAATTGATACCCATTATAAAAATAAATAAATTCTAACATCAATAACATAAAACGTGTGGCAGTGAGTAAAAATGTAGGGTTTTGGTAAACTAGCATGCAAGTGGAGTTATCAACTTAAAATAGACATAAAAATAAGAGATAAAATAATGAGTAAATGTGTGTTTGATTTATTTGTTTTTCTTTTAAAAAACTATTTCCATCTGAGACCTCTTTAATTATCTCCAATTCACATTGATTGAGGTATATCTTTCTCAAATGATACTTTGATTTTCAAAATAAAGTAATTCAGAAGGAACTTTGTAATCCTGCATAGTTTGAAGAAGTCATATTTATGTAAATTTCTCAGGGGTGAGAAAAAATCTCTTTCTTTTAAAGTGGATATATATTATTTCACTGACAAATTAGCTTAGTGATCTCACAGTTGTAATTTCATTCAGAATAGACTTTAATATATGAAGAATGTTTGATGTAACATGCAAGACTGGATGGGTAGCACTTATTTCTCAGCAAAATTTTGCACTGCCTGACATTATTATTTTGATGTCTTCTGACAACTATTATCTACATTTTATGGAGTTTTATATATTTGGAAATATGATTTCTAGAATTTTGTTCATTTATACATTTTTCATGAATATGAATATTTCTATGCAAAATAAGAGTTTTCTGGTAGTCTTTTATTCTTTACCTGTTAAACATTCTAAAATTTTAAAAATTGGGGTATAAACTTATACAACATATGATTTACATCCTTATCACTATCCTTAAGCTGGGTAGTAACCCCCAAAATTTATGTGGATTTCTCTGTCATATTACCAAGTTTTGTTATACTCACTAATCTTGTGTATAGCACTTTTCTCTGGAGCAGTAAACATTACCCACTGTGAGAAAGAAAGGAAGAAAGAAAAAGAAATAAGGAAAGAAAGAGAGAGGGAGAGACAGAGAGAGAAAGGGGGAGAAGGAAGGAAGGAAAAAATAGGAGCTAAGGCCAAAGGTTAAGAATCACTAATATTTAATGAATGATCACAGAAACAAATATTTTTAAAGAAGACTGAAAAGATGAAACTAGAGAAGAAGAAAGAAATTCAGAAGAGTTCGAATCATAGCATTCATATTTCTACAGCCTACAAAAAATGCAATTACATAACTCTAAAGTTACAGATGTCAGCATGAGAGGTAATGATGACATGTATAAGGAAGCATTTGATCATGCTTTTGCTATTCATATGTATGTATGAATCAAAATGTTTTATAATTATAAGAAATTCTGCTCTATTAATTTTAAGTGTATATTTTATGGTTAAATTAAATGTAGAGCTTATTTCACTACTGATGGGATAGTTTCATTAATTTATTTTTAAAAATTTGTTTCCCTTGAATATCCTTGTTTATAAACACTGTATTATATTCTCTACAACCTTTTTGTTATTATGATTGCATAGGCCTCAATTTTAAAATGCCTCCAAATAGATTCTGACTTATAAAACACATTCAATAGGGGATGGGCAAAAACCTACCTAATGGATACAATAAACATTATCTGGGTGACAGGCACACTTTTAACCTTGACTTAAGCATTGTAAACGTGATCCATGTAACCAAAAACATTTGTACCCCCTTAATACTTTGAAATAAAAAAAACACATTCAATAATGTTAATAATGGATGCATACATAAAACTACTAACAAGAAGATTAGAGTACAAGTTATATCTGGCCTAGGAAATTTTTATAGGCATTCATCATTTCCATATTAACTTGTGAATTGATGCCATGGACTCTAATAAGTGATGGTGGGGGATACAAAAATAAATAAAATACATCCTATCTGACATTGAGGGACTTATATTTTGTGAACATTTTATTGAATTTTCATATTCATAAATGAAATGCATATTTTAAGTATGCAGTTCAACTCACTTTTTCACAAACTGATCATACCTGTATAAACAGTATGTAAATCACTAAACAGATATTATCAATACCCAGAATCCCCACTCATGCTGACTGCCAGTACCCCACAAAGTAAGAACTATCTTGAATTCTCACACTCCAGATTAGTTTTTCCTGTTTTTGACCTTTATAAAAATGGCTAACTTCTTTCTCTCGTCCTCATTTCATAAGATTCTCTCATGTTCTCCATACAGTTGTAGATAGTTCACATGTATAGTATTTTACTGCATAAATGTATTATATTTATTTTTATACTTTTAGTGGACATTTGGTAAGGTGTTTACATTTTCAATTAGATACCGATATGTTAAACATGAGTGATCATTGTAATAATTCCATAATAAGGATTAGTATTAGGACTTGTAGGAACACAGAACAGGAAGAGATCAAGCCTATGAGGTAATTCACCAGTATCCTGAGGATATATCAGAGGTATGTCTTTAAGGATGCTTTTTGGAAAAAAAAGTTGATGAAACTTAACTTTATTTTTTACATGCTTTTGTCCATTAGAAGATAAGACATAATACCTCTATTTTTACCAAACCACATACAAGGGAGCCAGGAGAAAATATCAGAATGTTCCCGTAGTAACATAAAATGGACAGAATTCTTCAGGGAAGGAGCAAAAGTTCAAGGTGATTTTAAACACAATATTGTAGCTATCCTTGACTTGGAAGATAAGAACAAAGATTACTAACAGCACGTGCTTTAAAACATCCATCTCTCTGTGACTTTTCCTCAGGAATCTTTTGTAATTCCTGAAGGTCTTGTCAACAGGTATGAGATCACCCTTACTAACCTTTCCCACACGCATGTATCTATAAAGGATATATGGTGCCTTTGGGTTTTTAAAAAAAATGTTCTTCAGCAATCTTCTAAAACAAACCAGTATCTACAGGAGTATGAAGATTGATATAGCTGAGAAAGCAGATCTTGCTCCTTTCTCCATGTACCCTATATCTACTCTAATTTTGTTGTGTCTCTGGGCTATATTTGTCTTCCAATTGGTTTATTCCTACCACTCTCTGGATACTAATTTTCCAATGCTCATAATTTTTCTTCTCTCTCCAGTTTTTAATTCAACATTTTGACATGTATCTTAAGTTCCTAAAGTCACGATTGCCTCAGCTATGAACTGGATACAGTAACATGTTACCCAGGTATATATCGTGAGTTTAAAAAAAATGTGTATTGCATAAGGTGTGAGGAAGATCACTGCTGTGCGCGTTTGTTCGTGTGTGGGTGCCGCCCAGTGCACGTGACAGAGGTAAGGCAGTCGCTATTTTTTCCTTCTTTTCCATTTTGCTTCCATTTCCTTTCAGCACTTTTTCCCCTCGCTTGATTTCTTAGATATTCCATTAAAAACATTTTAAACTTCTAGCAAGCATCTTAAACTCCTTGCTCCTTAGATCAATTATATATAAAATATGGAAATTAATGTTCTCTTTGAACGGTGTGTTTTGTTTGGTTGGTTGGTTTCTTGGCGTCTCACTCTGTTGCCCACACTGGAGCGCAGTAGCCAGATCAGAGCTCAGTGCAACTTTGAATTCCTGGGCTCAAGCCGTCCTCCTGCCTCAGCCTCCCAAAGGGCTGGGACTACAGGTACGAGCCACGGCTGTCTAAATTTTATTCTTATTTTTTGGTAGAGATGGAGTCTCACTATGTTGCTCAGGCTAGTCTGGAACTCCTGGTCTCAAGTGATCCTCCTGCCTTGGCCTCTCAAAGTGCTGGGATTAGAGGTGTGAGCCACACATCTTTTCAATGTAAAGATTAGAGAGGATTTTTTGCACAGAGTCTAACATAAAGCCTAGCCTTGCACAGGATAGGCAGTACTTCAATATTTGGTCGCTGATGCTGCATTTTCAATATTATTCCCTATTTTATTTTATAAATTTTTAAATGTTTAAAAATGAGCCAATTTTAATCTTTTAAATGATTTTTAATATTTTGGCATGAATTTTGATGAGTTTGTGTGTTTATTGACTAGATAGTACCCATCCTGTGTGTCAGTCCCTATGTGTTATCATTCCATTTACTGGAATTAATTTCCAATACTAGATTTAGGGGCTAGGAAAACCATAAATTGTTCAAAATTCAAGGGAGTTATGTTGGTGATTATGGTGATAATGAGGGAAGATAGCTAATATAAAAAGTATTAAGGCAACTCTTAGCATAATATGGGTGACAGGGTTATTGATAAGCTATCAGAAGGGTAAGATGCTAGCAAAGTTGAAAGTACCACATAGAATATTTTATTTCAACTTAATATATAACTTCCTCCAGGGACTTTTTCTTGGGATGTCACTGATCTAAAGTTCTCTGTCCATAGTACATTTCAAATTGATAGCATTTCCTGCAGAAAAGCACAAACACAAATGTATACTATTCCTTATATTATCTTTAGATCTCTAAAGATGCAGAGAACTGTCTGGTAATCTGCAGATTGGTGAGCGTACATGTCTGAAGACTGTGGACTATGCATTACCAATCAGGATGCTTTTTCCCAACGAAACCCAGTTTCACCCCTCCTCCTTTTTGTTGCTGGGGATCCCAGGACTAGAAACATCTCACATCTGGATCGGCTTTCCCTTTTGTGCTGTGTACATGATTGCACTCATAGGGAACTTCACTATTTTGCTGGTAATCAAGACTGAGAATAGCCTACACCAGCCCATGTTCTACTTCCTGGCCATGTTGGCTACCATTGACTTGGGCCTCTCAACAGCTACTATCCCTAAGATGCTCGGAATCTTCTGGATCAACCTCAGAGAGATCATCTTTGAAGCCTGCCTCATCCAGATGTTTTTCATCCACAAGTTCACACTTATGGAGTCAGCAGTCCTCTTGGCAATGGCTTATGACCGCTACGTGGCCATTTGCAACCCACTCCGATATAGCACCATCCTCACTAATAAGGTTGTTTCTGTAATTGGTCTTGGCGTGTTAATGAGGGCACTTATTTTTGTCATTCCATTTGTATTTCTCATTTTGCAATTGCCCTTCTGTGGGAATCATGTCATTCCCCACACCTATTGTGAGCACATGGGTCTTGCTCGTCTGTCTTGTGCCAGCATCAAGATCAATATTATTTATGGCTTAGGTGCCATTTGTAATCTAGTGTTTGACATCATAGCCATTGCCTTTTCTTATGCTCAGATACTCCGTGCTGTTTTCTGTCTTTCTTCCCGTGAAGCCCGACTCAAGTCCCTCAGCACATGTGGTTCACATGTTTGTGTCATCCTTGCCTTCTATACCCCAGCCCTCTTCTCCTTTATGACACATCGCTTTGGCCGAAATGTGCCGCGCTACATCCATATACTCCTGGCCAATCTTTATGTTGTAGTGCCACCAATGCTCAATCCTGTCATATATGGAGTCAGAACCAAGCAGATCTATGACCACGTGAAGAAAATGTTATTGCACAAGCAAGGAATGGAAAAGGAATAGCACCTAATACATATGAAGTTCCATATACAATTTTATGAAAGTTTAGTCAGAGAAATACTTTGTCACAAAAGTTTTGTCACAATATGTGGCTATATTGGCCCTCTTCTGTATTTAATATATTGAATTTATTTCTGCTTTTCATACCACTTCTTAATATCTGTTTCTATATTCTTGTTCTCTCTACTCGATTCCCTTATAATTTCATTTTAGCAGGTTATGTCATTTTTCTCTATTATTATCAATATTTGGTTAATATTTTTATATCAGATATGAATGCACCCAATTTTCTAGGCCATTATTTTAAGTAAAACAACTCAGACACAGAAAGACAAATACTGCATGTTCTCACTTACAAGTGGGAGCTAAACAGTGTGCACACATGGAGGCAGAGTGTGGAACCATGGACAATGGAGCCTTGGAGGGGTGTGAGGGTGGGTGATGGGAGGTTGCTTGGTAGGTACAATGTGTGTTGCTCCAGTGACGTATGCACTGAGGCCCTGACTCCACCACAATGCAATATATCAATGTATTAATAGCAAACTTGTACTTGTATACCATGAAGATATACAATTAAAAATAAATGGGAAAAAAGATTTATATAAAAATCACAATAATTCAATAGGTCATTAGGGGAAGAATCAATAATCAAAAAGTATTGAGTTCTGTCAATAAACTTAGTATATAAATGCACCAGTTTTAATTTTTATTTAATATAATTTAATAAAGTTTTATAATTTACTAAAAATAGAAGTGAAACAAGAACACAACTTTCTCCTATTATGGGAATTATCTTGGAGAGGGAATATACTCTAAGATTTTAGAGTATAGAGAATAGGCTGAGGAAAATGAGCTATCTATCATTAATCTATCTAAATTATCTATCATTTTTTACTCCACCATTATTTTCCCAAACCTTATCAATATCCTTACTGCCAGAAAAATTGAAATTCTTTATCCTAACAAAACTTTTATAATTGGAATTTAGCTTCTCAGAGCTGGATTAATTTTGTTAGTAAAAATATTTATTTCATAATGCATTTTATTTATTTTTGAAAGGCCGTCTTTTACTGTATTTATGTATTGCTTGCATATGTGTGTGTGTGTGTGTGTGTATGCTGGTCACTCATTATGTACATATGTGTGTGTGTGTGCTGGTCACTCATTACATTTCCCCCCAGCCTATTTCTACCCTTTTTCCATAGAACTGAGATTATAATCCAGGAGCATGATTCCTTTGTGCATTTCTTATTTATGCTAATGGAAGTTGATGCCTGTTGAATTAAAAATACCAACCAGAAAAACCATACATACCACAATAACACACATGTAAATTATTGTTTCTCTTTTGTGATTTTATTTAATATTGATAAATGAACTCCGGAGATTATTAAGACCACATGTAAGACTGAAAATGTTTGATTGACTCACCGTCTTTGAATGATAATCCTTAGAGGTTTCAATGTAGTGACTGATCTGCAAAGTTGGTTATATGCAACTCAGATGATACACAGGATGTTAATATTTTATTTTCCTCATTTATGCACTTAAGTGACCAGTGACTCAAATCAATTAACCAATGTATTAAAGAGGAGATCAAATGGAGAAAACATAAAAGACATTGGACTATGAAGAATATTCTATGTCTCACAACGACCAATCCATTTGGGGTCTAGTAAACTGTGCCAAATCTTAAGGGAGCCTTTGTAGCACTCCCACTATTTTAGTGGAGAAGTAGGTGAAGCAAATATCCTTCTCCCTATTATTTGGTGGTTTACAATTCAATTCTGTTTAATGCAAAATTTATGTGACAGAATTTTTTGGCATGGATAAATGTTGGCCTGGAAGTGAAAGTCATAAAAACCCAGCCAAAAAGGGGAAAGAATGCCTATGTAAACAGAGAAATTTTGTTTAGATGCTTAAGTGTAAAAGCCTTGGGTTTTCTGAGAAAGTATTTTTAAATGAGAGAGAGAGAGCATAGAAAATAGGATATTGTGTAATGTTAAGAATGATTTAATTAGAGCCTCTTCATTGTAAAACATCACTGAGTTTGTCAAATGGCTTCAAAGTGTTTGCTTCCTGTCAAGAACATGTAGTAGTAAGAAGGAAGGCTTGATTAATAAAAGGAGTATTCACTGTTGGGCAACAAAAAGTTACAAAAATGGAAAGCAAAGGTTGTCTCTCAACAAATAACTCTTTAGTTTAATCCGAACTACTCTCTTCATAGCTGCATAGATGTTTAGACAGTAATTGCAAGATGTTGAGAACAGTGAGATATTTCCGTTTTTCTATTTATGTATGTGAAAACTGTGGTGACAATTTTCCTAAATTTACAAATGGTAAAACTAATACAAGTAGTTGCTCCAAAAATGATCATTAAAGGATTTTTTTCTGTTTTTTTCCAGGGAAACCTAAATTGGTATAAGCTCTGGAGAATAACAGATAACTGTGCAAAAATGGATCTCTCATTTTCCACACATATATTCCAGAGTGTCGAGAGCATTAATTTGATGTACTAAATACATTTTAAGTTTGAAATTCTTGGGTGAGTATATATATAATTACCCTGAAATTGTGCCAACAATGAGTCTTTTTGTCCACTTTTTTAAAAAGTAATTTGTAAACATGTTTATATAGTAATTAAAATTCCTTAATAAAAATTAAAAAAAGAAAGTCAGTGCAATCCATAAAATTAGCAAGCTAAATGAGAAAAAATACATAAATATTTTTTCAATCATAAATATTTGTCAATCAATTCAGGAAAAATGTTTTACAAAATTCAACATAAAGTCATGACAAATACTCTCACAAAATTGCAATAGAGGGGAACTTCCTCAACTTCACCAAGAGCATCTATCAAAAAAACAAACCAAAAAAACACAAAAAACAAAAGAACTGCATCTAACATTATACTTTACAGTGAAAGACCGAGTGCTTCCCCTCTAAAGAGGGCAAGGATAAGCAGTCCCCCTAATATTATCTGTCATAATACTGGAAACATAATCAGTGTAATAAGTGAATAAAAGAAAATAAAGGGCATATGCCCAGACCACTGAGCATTCCACAACCAGGCCTGGGATACTGGGCAGCTTCTCTTCATAAACAAATATCAAGCATAAACCCTACTTCTGCCATCCCAGCTGGCTCTTACCTGCCAGTGACACCTGCTGGCCTGGAGGTTGACCTGCCCAACCCAGTACGCAATGCTTGGGGATGAAATAAGCTTTTTATAGGCTCCATCAATCTGGCTTCTCAGGAGGCCAAGAGCCTGCTCACTCACCTGTTTTCAAAGTGTTTAAAGGAAAAAAACCCTACGAACTATGAATTTTGTATCCTGCTACAATCAGCCTCATAAAGGAAGGAAATATAAAGTCTTTCCAAGACAAGCAAATGATGAGGGAATTTTTCATGGCTAAACCAGCCCTGCAATAAATGCTCAAAAGAGTTCTCAACATGAAAAAGAAAGGCCAATAATTTCCATCATAAAGACACACAAAAGTATAAAACTCATAGGTCTTATAAAATAATTACACAAAGGAGGAAGAGAAAGAAATCAAGTGGCCACAAGACAGAACTCCACCAAACCACAAAGACAAACACACAGAGAGAAAATAATTAAGAAACAAAAAGTCCACAAAACAACTAGAAAACAATTAATATTATGATAGGAACAAAAAGTCACATACCAATATTAACCTTGAATGCAAATGGGCTAACTACTCCACTTAAAAGATATAGACTGGCAGAACAGATTAAAAAACATGAGCCTCCTATGTGCTGCTTATAAGAAACTCATGTTACTGATAAGGACACGTATGCTGAAGTTATAGGGGTAGAAAACTATTCCAAGAAAATGGAAACAAAAGCAAGCAGGAGTAGCTATGCTTATATCAGATAAAACAAAATTTAAATCAAAAACAGTAAAGAAAAACAAAGAAGGTCATTATATGATGAAAAATGATTAATTCAACAGAAGACTATAACAATCCTAAATATGCATGCACCCAACACTGGAGCACCAAGATCCATAAGACAAATATTGATAGACCTAAAGAAAGAGAGAGGCAGCAACACAATAATAGCTGGAGACATCAACATTCTACTCACAGCACTAGACAGATCATCTAGAAAAAAAATCAACAAGGGGATACTGGACTTAAACTGGACTTTAGACCAAATGGTCCTAACAGATATTTACAAAACATTCTGTCCAAAAATTGCAAAATATGCATTCTTCTTATCAGAACATTGAACATTCTCCAAGATAGACCATATGTTAGGTCACAAAACCAGTCTCAATAAATTTCAAAAAACCAAAATCATATCAAGTATCTTCTCAGACCACAGCAGAATGAAACTAGAAATTAATACCAAGAGGAATTCTTGAAACTATACAAATACACGGAAATTGAACAACGTTCTCCTGAATGATCATTGGGTCAATGATGATATTAAGATAGAAATTACAAAATTATTTTACACAAATGAAAATAGAGACAAAAAATACCCAGACCTCTCAAATACAACAAAAGCGGTGCTGATAGGGGTTTATAGCATTAAATACCTACATCAAAAGAAAAAATAGATCCAAAATTAACAACCTAATGTCACACCTCAAGGAACTAAAAAATCAAGAATAAAGCAAATACACCATTTGCTGAAACCAAATCCTCATTCTGAATGTTGGCTTACTAGGGTCACTATGGTTCCAATTGTCTTAGTGTGAGTTCTCCAGAAAACAAAGCCTGAGTCAGTAAAATTCCATGAAGTAAATCCCAGGAAGCAGGAGTAAGGGACAAGGGAAAGAAAAACAGGAGGAGAGAGAGTCCATTTGAGAGTGTGTTCTCCAGTTTGTGGTCACTTAATGCAACTGATTGATCTTGTAGCAACATCCCCAGGAATTCATATCAACTACATTTCAGGAATACACATTTAAGGGGGTGAAGGGCCAAAAATATATCCACTGGTCCTATTTCTCATTTATTATATGTCTTCCTCATGATAAATTTCATATCATACTCCTCCAGGAACTTTCCCAATCTCCTTCCATTTTCAGTTGTGTAATTCCAGTTCACATCTTAATAGAGTCTCAAACATGTATCTGTAAAAACATTTGTTGTGAAGTAAAAATTACTTATCTCCCTAACTAGATTATATAATCAATTTTATACAAACTGTATGATTTTAATGTCCAATCCAAGAGAAAGAACCACTATGACTATTATTAAATAAGAAATGCATTCTATAAATTAAACCTTATACAATTGAGTTGAGGTTGAGAGAAAGGAGGTAAAGTGTCAGGAGTGGGGGACTTGGTCATCTCTGCCCATTCCTCATACAACCTCCTATATCTTAAAGACCTCTTTCAGTTTGATCTGCTATGTAACAATTGTGATTCATGATCAAGTTATTCTGTGAATAATTAACTTCACAGTGTGATGTGTCAGACAGCATCCAGATGATGATGGGTAATGCAGTTTGCATGGTACCTTTTTGCCTTGTGGCTAAGTATTTAGTCTACTAGAACCAAGTGGCAAGCCGGATATTCTCTGTCAAAAGGGGAAGAGAATTGTGTAAATTTCCCCCAAATCATAAAGATCTGCCTTATGATTTACCTACCTGGGCTAGCCTAAATCTTCCTGTCTGCTACAGATACTTAAGCACTATTGTATCTGCTTGATCATGTCACAAGTGGCAAATGAGCTTGCTAGGCGTTGTACAATTTCACACTCAATAGAATGGATATAATCAAAGACAGATAATAACAAGAGTTAGCAAGGATGTGGAGAAATTAGAATCATCATACACTGCTGGTGGAAATAGAAAATTGTGCAGCTACACAAGTGTGGCAATATCTCAAATAGGTAAACATAAACATAAGACTCAACAATCCCACTCCTAGGTATATACCCAAATGAAATTACAAACATAGGTTCACACAAAAACTTGTACCTGAATGTTGATAGCAGCATATCCATAATGCCACAAAGTGGAAACAACCCAAACATCCTCCATCAACTTATCATTGCATACATAAAATGTGGTATATCCATACAATGGAATATATGATAAGAAATGTCCAGAATAGGCAAAACTATGGAGATAGAATGTAGATTGGTATTTACCTAAGGCTGGGAAGAAGGGGATCAGTGAGCAGGTAGGGAGGAAATGGGGAATGACTATTAATGGGCACAGGCTTTCTTTTTTGGGGTGATAAAATGTTCTAAAACTGATTGTAGCAATGGTAACAGAATTCTGTGAAACTACTAAAAACCACTGGCCTTTAGACTTTAAAATATGTTACAGATCCTTTTCTTTTATTGGTCCCATTCAAAATTGGTAACCTTTTCTATTAGGTAGTAAATGGGTTGGTGTAGCATATCCAAATGCAATATATTTCACCTACAAAATCCAAAGGGGCCAACTAGGCTTTGTGCCGCTTTTTTTTAGTAGCAAATAGGGACAGAGCCAGTGATTTTTCCTTGACCTTGGAAAGGACATCTCAATATATCAATATCACTGGGCCTACTGGAAATTTCACCAATGTGTCAGGCTCATGATATTTTAAGGGATTTATTTCCAATCCTTTAACATGCATGTGTTTAACCAAGTGTCTAGAGAAATTGTTACTTCCTGTTTGCCAGACCTAGTCAAGTAAGGCTAGCAAGATTTCCTAAGAAATTACAAGGAATTAAAATATCTGAGGACCACATTAGGACCAATAGTTGGAACATTGATAAATCCATAAAGCAGAACACTGTCTTCCTGACCTTGCCAGCTGAATGCAAACTACAGAAGCTCCCTCTTATCTGAGGAGGAAACATTCCAATACCTACATTAGATGCCTGAAACTGGGGAGAGTACCAAACCCAATTGCCATCAATTGGAACATAATTCTGTACATGTCTTCTACACATAAATTTAATGCCTTTCCCATCTTAACCAAGCAGTTATCACACATTATAACTTTTGCTGTTTTAGTTACAACAGCAAAACAAGAAAAAAATTCCTTTTTCCTTCTTCACAATTTCAGCGAGAGCAGATTCATTCTTACTATAGATCTTAGCAAGGAGAGTATACAATTTTTTTCTTTCCTAAGCTTTTCTTTGGCATATCTGAATTGCCAGCATCATTATTCTTGCACTTTGGGGCCACTGTTAAGTAAAATAAGGGTTACTTGAACACAAGTACTGCAATATCACAGCAGCTGATCTGGTAACTGAGACAGCAACTAAGTGACTAACAGGCCAGTGGAGTCTACAGCATGGGTATGCTCAACAAAGGGATGATTCATATTCTGGGAAGGATGAAGTGTGGCAGTGTGAGATTTCATCATGCTACTCTAGAGGATGTAAAATTTAAAATTTAAGAATTGTTTATTTCTGGAATTTTCCATTTAATATTTTTAGACTGCGGTTGACCATGGGTAACTGAAACCGTGGAAAGTGAAACTGTGGATCGGGGGACTATTGTACTTCTTATGGTCTTTACTAACAAGATGGAGAAAACAGCATTTGTCAAACCAGTGGCTGTATCCCAAGTACTAGGGAATATGTAAATTTGACCCAACACTAAAGAACATTTGGAAAAGTAGCTATAATTGGAAACACTACTTGACTGAATTTGTGATGATGCAGCCACCACCCAAGATCATCCTATCTTTCACACAGGTGAAAGAAGCAAGTTTAATGGAGATGCAACAGAAAGAAACATTCCTACATCTTTTAATTTTTTAATGGTAGAATTGGTCTCCGAAACTTCTCCATGAATGTTATATTGCTTTTTGTTTAACATTTTGGCAGGTAAAGGTGATCTTATTTGGTGTCTACTTGACCATTCCTATAATAATAGCTCTCATTCCACAGATCTAGGAACCAAGGTGAGTATTTTTCCAGTTGCTGAGTATGTCTATTCCAACCCTGCTTTCTGGACTGGAAGAATAATCAAATGATAAGTTCAGAAACTCAATCAATGGTCCCACTGTGAGATGGACACAAGTTAAAACTCCATTGATCTCTGACCTTCCTGTGCTCCTACACTGAATGGTGAACCACAATCACTTTTTGTTTCTCCGGATATTAGTTTTGTTTTAGGATCCGTGTCCAGTAATGCCACGAGAGTCTAGTTATTCCCCTTCCCAACATGCAGTCTTACTGAAAAATGGCCACATATCTCTTTCAGGAAGACTAGAATATATTTGGCTATTTAACAGTATCCTTCCTCAGAGGAACACAGCCTCCACCTCAATGGGCTCTGTATTTGAGAATTCTCTCAAGACTGGTAATTGATTGAGGAGTCAAGGCTCTGTACTGTTCAAGTCAAACTTCTGTTTACCAGACCAAAAGCTTTTACACTTTTATGTACGATTTTGGTAGGCTACCAAGCCATTTTAGTTCTAATAATATTTTGATAAATTAGCCAATGCCAGAGTTCTCTGCAAGTGAAACCATTTTAATTATTGTTTGTATGTTGATTATATAAATAATATTTACCTAATCTCTAATCATTAAGTGATCCCACTTAACCCCTGCCTCCCTGAATTTCA
Organism: Daubentonia madagascariensis; assembly: GCA_023783475.1. Classification (NCBI taxonomy): domain Eukaryota; kingdom Metazoa; phylum Chordata; class Mammalia; order Primates; family Daubentoniidae; genus Daubentonia; species Daubentonia madagascariensis. The sequence continues at coordinate 182,312 of JAKFHU010002465.1, read as the reverse complement.
TCATTCCCATAAATTGAAGAAATGTAGTTTGACAACAAAAATTCCTAATGTCATCATGGCCTACAGAATTGGGCATTTCTGGATAAAACGTCCCTCTTCCTGGATTCCTAGGACCTCTTTAAGGATATATTTATCACAGCCACAATAAAGAGAGTGTTTTCCAGGTCTTTTAGAGGACAGAGCTAGGGGCTAGGTAAGCAAATATTGCATGATAAATTCACCTTAACATTCTGCACTCCATAAAGTCTTTGAGAACTTTCATTTACAACTTTTTCAATGAAATTCTAGCATCTGTGAGCCTAGGTATCAGTCAAACAACCAAATAAACTGTTAGAGCCACTCCCCAACACATTGAATCCAGAATTTTTATTTAATATTCTCATATTAAAATTCAGTCTCACCCAACCTATTTGTTCCAGTTACATCCAATGCACTTAGAGTTCATTATTATATGTTTCCCTGGTTTCTATTCATGTCAAGTGGCAAAATCTTGTAATTCTCTTGGTGAGAATATTCTACTTCCCAGAGCCTGCAAGCATTAGAGCCCAGTTATAGATCCAGAATTGTACTGTCTCATACAGTGAGCCCTAGTCATATATGGCCATTGAACATCTGAAATGTGGCAAGTGTGACTGAGGAAATGACTTTTTATATTTATTTATTTTAATTAAGTTTTAATTATGAAGCAGTGTAACATATTTTTCAGTTCAACACAATGTTTTGTTTTATTTTGAAAGGATGAATTTCATTTTAACCTTTAAAAATTTAGTGTAGGAATTGAGATCTGTTGTACCATAAAATATGCACTGGATTAAGAAGAATTTAAAGGATGAAAATATCTCTTTGATGTTTTTGTATTGATTTTATGTTAAAATAAAAATTGAATATGTTAAGTTAGATTAAATATTCTATTATAATTAATTCACTGCATTGTTTTTTACTTTCATGCTGTGGTTACTAGAAAATTATAATTATATAGATGTACTGTTTTGTATTTTTATTAGACAGCATGAATCTAAAATAAATGAGAGGTGGTAGGAATACTTCGTGGAAAAACTCAGTAATCCACTTTAATTCAGCTACCATAGGGGAAGGTGTTATATTTTCTTCAGATAAGGGAAGACTATTCACTTCAAATAAGACAAAAACAACTGCCTTTAAAGGTAGAAGAGGTTTGACAGAACTCAAGATTTACTTCATTGGGTCTATTCACATAAACCTATTCCAAATTTTAATATTTTACTTCTTCTTAATAAATGTCCTAATAGAAAGTGAATATTTTTATGGTAGTCAAAAATGCATTTTGTTTTCTTACCTGGATCTTGGGCTAAGAATTTAAAACCTAATTTTGTTATATTCTTTATCTAGACTCTACAGATTATTTACCACCAAAAGCCAAACCCATTTTCTCTTTATTCTTACTAAAATATCCTGTGGCAGAAATACTTGGGCGCTCAAAGCCTTGCCTTCTTTAGGCACTTAGTTATAGAGGTCTAAATGTGATAACATACACAACAGTTTTGTCACTGCATGTTATAGACACCCAATGTTCCCTTTACCATTAGCAGCAGGGGCCTTAATGCCCTAAAACTAATCAAATAAGGGACAGATTCCAACTTCCTGTTCTTAAGAATGTGTTATCCAGGAACCAACTTTGGTATTCATACTTATGTCAGTGAGGGTTCAATGAAAACAGCAGAACTACTATGAATACTAAAAACTAAAAAATTTATTACAGGAATAGAAACAATTGTGTCTAAAAGAGCTAAAAGAGAATAGATTTGAAAACAAATTTAATGACCAGTACTTGCATGCATGAATGAGTCAGTGCTTACAGAAAGCTAATCACATTCAACCTCTTGAATGGAAACATAAAGAGAATGGGTATAGAAATGTATGGAAGTTGGTTATTCATGGATACTGCCTCTGCACATTCGTAGTAAAATATCTGGTGGTGATAACTGTTGTTCAGCAGGGCTGGTAGCTATAGAGAGCTGGATATGGAGCTGGGGAAAGTGAGGAGAAATTAAAATTCTCTGGTATGGCTGAGTTTGTCTGTCACTGCCTGTAAACAGTGGTGAACTATGGAACATCACGGCTGCTGTTTCACATTTGTTCCCATAGCTGATGCATATTTCACATGCTACCAACTCTAAGCTAGAAGGTTGCAGGAAACAGAATTCTAGCTTAGCTAATAACCACAGTATAAAATCACCAAGGAATATTTTATCATCTATGGTTGACCAAGTGAGGAGCATAATTTATTCTCAATTAAATTTTAAAGAATGGATAAGTTGTTTAATTAATCGATTATAAATGAACCAAGGAATAAATTAACTCAAAATTTAATCATTTCATCTGTCATATGTATATTTTTAACTATGAAAAAATAATTGTAGTTCTTTTTTACAAATTATTGTAAAGAACAAAGGGTGAAGGAAAATTATAGAAGGATAATCAGCTAATACTTATTAAAATATGTTATAATTTTGTGATGATCAAAACATTGTGATACTGGTTCAAGAATAAACAGGCAGGTCATATTAATGAAAAGCAGCTTCATGTACATATTGAAATTTAATATAATGAAATAATAAAAACAAATTGCTGAAATGATGAGCTTTAAGTCAATCATGTTATGAAAACTGATTAGAAATAGAAGCAGAAAACCATTTTTTTATTTTACATTTGATAACAAAATGAATTGCAGTCAGATTACAGTTAAATGTAAAAGTGAACACACACACGCACACACACACATAATCCAATAATAAAATAGAGGTTGGTCTCTAATACAGCTATGCAGAAGCCCTAAATTTGAAAATGATAGAAGACTATGCTAGACATAATACAAATAGTATTGATTTCAGTTAAAAATATCAATCTGTCATGTTAAAATAAGGTATTAAATATAAAGAATTTATAGAAAGGTGTTACTATGTCAAGTGGATCCAAATAACTCCTGCAATCAGACTTTTAAACAGTTTGGCAGAAAATTTGGGGAGGAAGAAGAAAATCACGGTAAATAGAAACACAATGGAAGAAAACAAGAACATGATCAATAGGTAACTTAGTATGCATGGATTCTATTTTTAAGTGTAGAACCTGGAAAAATGATTTAAGTATGCACAAAAATATTCATAAATATGACACAACATTGTTTCTAAGTTAAAATTACCAAGATATTACACATATAATTAAAACATGAAAGTATAAGTATAATGCAAATGAAAGATTCTACTGAATTTAAAAAGGAAATGACCATATCCTGTATGTATCAACATAGATAGACCTCTAAACTTTACATTAAGTGCAACAATAGGCTTTGAAATGATGCATAGTGCATCACCAATTATATTAATTAAAAATTACAATTGCACCCACCCAAATTAATAAATTTAAAATGATAAATTTAGACTCTAAATAAGACAAAAAACATATGGTAACCTTACCTGTATCTAAAGATAAGAAGAAAAAAAAAGACCAGAATTGGATTAAGGTAGCAGATACAGGCCATTTCAACTTAAATGTCTCATATATTTGATTAAGAATAACATTTAAGATAAATGAAACTTAGTAACAGTTTTTATTCCATGCTATGGGAACAAATGTATTCGCTATACACTTCTTTGCTTTTGTTGGGGAAAAAAATGTAATATTGTTATATCACATGCAACAAATGTAATAGTGAGAAAAGTCATTGCTTGTACTTATTCACTCTTACTCAAAGCGGAATCATGCAAACTTCTCACTTCCACAGTAGGAATTAGTCCTTGAATTTGAAATATTATGATGACTATTCAAATTTTAGAATTATTAAGGAGGAAAGATCAAATTCCCTGAAATCACAAAATTTAGACAAATAAAAATATTTCTGGCAAAAAGACACTAGCTTTTCTTGCTGGACCAAAATCCCCAGTAAACAAAGGAGGTAGAAGTCACTATTTTTTAATAAAAACACGGATCACTCGCCCTCGTATCTGTTTGGTCCTCACTCCATAAATGATGGGGTTGAGAGAAGGTGGGATAACCACATAGAGATTGGCAATAAGAATGTGAATATAGCGTGGTATGCTGTGTCCAAATCGGTGAGTAAGGAAAGAGAAGACCGAGGGGATGTAGAAAACACAGATGACCCCAACATGGGAGCCACACGTGCTCAGGGCTTTTAGCCGAGCGTCCTGTGATGGGAGGCAGAAGACGGCACGGAGAATGTAAACATATGAGATGCCGATAAGGGCCAAGTTCAGAAGAAAGAGAGCGACCACAAAGAGCCCATAGACAGCATTGATACGGATGTTTCCACAGGACAATTTGGCAATGCCCATGTGCTCACAGTAGGAATGGGCTATTACATGAGCCTGACAAAAAGGCAAGCGGTAAATGAGATAGATTATGGGAAGTGTAAACAGGACTGGATGAATCACTATGAGCACGCTGATGCCCACCAGCACCCGGGATGTCAAGATGGTCTTGTAGTGTAGGGGAGCACAGATGGCCACGTAGAGGTCAAAGGCCATAGCCAGTAAGACCTCAGCCTCCATGCCAGTGAATGCATGGATCAGAAACATCTGGGCCACACAAGCTCCAAAGTTAATCTCATGAGCTGCAAACCAGAAGATTCCCAGCATGCGGGGCACAGAGGTTGTAGAAAGGGCCAAATCAATTGTTGACAGAATGGCCAGAAAGTAGAACATGGGCTCCCGGAGGGTCTGCTCTGCCTTGATGACTAGCAGAATGGTGGTGTTGCCCAGTAAAGCCACGAGGTAAACAGAGCAGAAAGGCAGGGAGATCCAGACATGGATGTCTTCCAGACCTGGGATTCCAATGAGGAAAAATGTGGCTGGGTGAAAAATGCTCCTATTATAATAAAACATCTTTCCAAATGATGATGTTGAAGAAGTCACCACTTTTAGAAGGGGGAGCTGGGGAGAGAAGAAGAAGATCAAATAAGAGTTTGGAATGAAAATAACTAGGTTAGTGTTTAATTCAGTACATGTAGAGTGAAATGAAAACATTTGCTACTTGCATGGTCCTATTAATGTATTTTTTATTCCATTGAGCCACAGTCATTGGGATGGGCCAGTCTCAAAGAGCTTAATCTTTATACTTAGATAACCCCAATTTTTAACATGTAAGTCTTATCTGCAAACACATTGCAGAGCTCTAAGACATAACTTGATGATAAATATAGAATATTTGATATTCCTTATACCCTTTGGGAATACCCCGACTGAAGAAGGACACATGAATAATTACAGATACACAAACAAGGGAAATTCAGACATAACTCAAAAAGAGACAGACAGATCAGAAAGCAAAGTCTCAGAGGTAGATGTACAAGACATTTCAATAATTACATGCTGAAGAAATGCTTCTAATGATACATTCATTATTTAGTGATGTAAAATAAATATTAAAATCAAGCATAATATCCTGTCAAAAAGACACTAACAAAATATGAGATACAGGTAACCCCAAAAAAAGTATAGCCACTCTGGGATTCCTGCCAAGGAACAGTCTGGATCATGTACCTCTAAACATGAAATAGCTAAGAAAGAAAATAATAATTAACCTTCTGGGGATTTTAACTGATGCTTCTATTGTCCCAATTCCATCCCATTTCATGAAGGGTCATTTTGGAATATTACAGTGGTAGTGATTTCTAGTTGTATTTGAAAGCTTCATTCACTCTTTGCTCTATATCATTTTCTCTGAGAATATTTGTTGAATTTACCACTGCTACAGAACTAGCATATACTGGGTTCACACCTCCTGCCTGATTAAGTCACTGGGAATGTAGAAAGAGGACAACCTAAAAGGCTTCATGAGGTTAGGGACCTATGGAAGGCATTTCTGATGGCACAAAACTGTATGGAATAACAAAGTGTAATTGGAGAGAAATTTGGTTTTTGTAATTATCTAAAGGAAATATAGAAGGATGCTCTTTCAATGCCTTTGAAACATTGGAGAAGCAACCAAGGCAGTCATATGCTCGAATAATGAAATTGGCTTTCCTTGGGTCTCCAGCTTGAGGAAGGGTTGTTCAAGACCATGGAAAAGTAGCACAGATTCATGTTTTTAACCTTTACATAGCTCCATATTTTTTCCAATATATTAAGTTGGGAAATAACATCCAGGTGAAAAAGTAAAATAAATGTCACATCTACTCTAAGGTCATAGGAGAGAAGGAGAAAGAGACAGAGAGAAAGAGGGGACTCATGAGCTCATAAGCTGTATAGTGCAAAACCTGCCCCTCATTTCTGGTTTTTTTTTTTTTTTTTTTTTTTTTGGTGAATTGAGATGTCCAGGTAAGTGCTTTTGCCCAGTGGCAGGATATTGGACAAGAACAAGCCCTTCAGACACCCTGATTCTCCATCTTGTGGTCACTTCTGGAAATGCAGTCTCAATAGTATGCCACTGCTCACCTCAAATTTTTATAGGGCTGTAGAAGTCCATCTCATTACCTATAACCCATAGCAGAAGCAAAAGTTATGCTTTATCAACCAACCATATAATCACTTTACAGATAAATTTTAAATTTTCTAGATATTTTAAATACACCCATCTACACTTAAAAGTTGCAAGTTTCACCCCCTTTCCTCCTGGTAGATTCAGAAATTTGGTTATATGATGCATATCAAGCCCAGCGATTCTCAGCCAGTTTTGATTCTCTCTCTTTAATTTAAATGTAATACACACCTAAATCAACAGAAAATTCACCTGTGATACTTCATTCTTCCACAGGAATAGAGACTGGAGGAGAATATCAAGAAGAGAACAGCTCTGTTTGATTTTTTTTTACATGGTCCAAAGAGAAGGGTTTTATATTAAGGCTCTAGTTGTTTTGAACATTTGAAAAATTGAGTTAATTCAGTGTTCTAATCAAAATGGCACCATGGGATTGAATCCTCTGAGATCGCAGACAAAACCTCTAAATTCTGACCAAGGGAAACAGAAGCTTAAGAAAAGTAAAGTGGAAGGGAATTTATATACAGAAAAGTGTAGAAGTGGGGACAAAAACACCTAGATATCTTTACATATGTATAGCATGAAGATAGATACATTTCATTTCCCTCTATATGAAATTTTATATGGGTTGTTTATGGGTTGTTGTTTTCTAAATCAAATAATACTAGATCTATATTACATACCTAAGTTAAAACATAACAACTAGAATTTCAGACTCCATTTTCAGAAATAGGTCTCACTAGTCCCCTTCAGTGAATATGTGTGTTGTAGGGTCATTGAATGTTTCGTCTGTGAATTCAGATCCATGAGCATTTGATCACACTGTCCTCTCTCCAAGATTGTTTCTCTGTCTTTGTCCCATTGCCAATTTTTTCATATCTATAATATAGAGGCCATAGATAAGTAGCAAAAATATCCAGACCTGGAATCAGTTTGCCTCAGTTCAAGTACTGAGTTTTCCGTATACTGTGTCAATTTGAATGATTTCCTAATTATAATATCTCTATGTCCCAGTTTTCTCAACTGGAAAATTAGGGATGATAATAGTATCAACAACATAGGGTATTTTCATAAAGATACTAGGTAGTAAATATAAGGCAAATAGTATAATATCTGGCAGATTTTAAGTAGCTAATTCAAATTAGTTTTTATTTTCATTGAATTCAGATCACAACATCACCTTTATATACCTTGGACAAACCAGATCAAAAAATCTTTCACACCACTAAGTCTATAACATTTGGTCTGTGTGTTTTTATTTCTCTTAAATATTTTATTACTCATTTTCAGTCAAATGTATACATATTATTCATCCTCATTAGAATAAAGTTATTTTGAGTGGAAGAATTGTTATGTTTTTACTACACATTTAAGCAGGCATCTTAAACAACACTGAACTAATAGCATAATCAGGATTAAGATATAAAGCACAAACTTCAAACACACAGTTAATTCTATTATCTGATTCTTTTGTTTTTCCAGCTATACCACATAAACTTTATATTTGAATCTCTAAAAATTCACAGCTTCACAGATACACACATATACACACACATATATATAAAATTCACATCTTATTAGCATGCAGCTGATAAATTCAATCAGTATTAATTTTAGGACATAGGCTGAGAAACATTAGGTAAGGTTATATCTTTTCTTTGTTTCTTTTTTTTTTTTCCTTTTTGCCAGTTATGAATGAAAAAGCATCTTTGAAGAGTTGCTGATAGAAGTCTCAGGATCATGCATGACAGGAGCCAGCCTCAGGATCAACATGAATCACACAGTAGCATCTCTGAAATCCTGAAAGAAACTTATTCCTTGGTGACCAAAGAATCAGACCATTCCTTGGTCTGACCAAAGAATCAGACCAACTTCTTCATGACAAAGAACTCAAGTCAACATCTTTACTTTGTTTTAAGGTGAGACAAAATTTCCTTTAATGTTTAAATAAATTAAGTAAGATCAAGTTTTCTTTTACTTTTACTTTAAAGTATCCTAAAAATACATATTCTGCCTCCTCATTTTTTCCTCTGAAACCTTCATACAAACACCTTTATCTTATTGTTATATAAGGACTACTATTACTTAATTTGTTGTTAATTAAGATGTATGTGCAAGGTATTTTTAAACTGTTTTTTTACACGTTAACTTATTTAATCTTCAAATCGACCCTGTGATATAAAGGCTAGGATTATTTCCATTATACATATGAAAAACTTGAACCATAGCAAACTTTAATAACTTTTCCAAGGCCATACATCAAGTAGCTAACAAAGATGGAATTTTAACCCAAGTGTCTGATTACAAAATCTATGCTGTTAATCAACATACTATACTATCTATTCTTTCTGTTTTTGAACCTTGAGCCGAATTAATGTTTCAACAATCTTGTTAAAGTTTCCAGAATCCTACTGTAAGGATTTCATTTAAAATACATGCACATGTAACAATATACACAATCAAAAATACATATATGTAGAGTTGACATTGTATCTTCTGAGTGCTTACTAAGATACCTCAAACCTGCCCATTATTTCAGTGAGTATGTCTCTCTAGCCATAGCAACGGTTTTGGTGTCCAATTTTTAGAGGTAGTTGGGATGCTAAGGACTTGATACCTGCCGAATCAAACAATCATTATGCATGGTTCTGCTTGAATCTGAAATCTAATTCAAAATGTGCAGTTGTATCTCTATTTCATGTTACCATTTAAGGAGTAACAGAAGATAATCCTAGGTTTATCCTGATACTACTTGAAGTCAAGACAAATTGCTCTGTATTATCACCCACCACTTACTTTTGTTAAAAAAGGAACACCTTGTTGAAAAGGGTTAAGAAAAAATGGGTAAAAATTACTTCTACAGAAGGAATATAAATTGTCCCATATGAAAAAAAATGATAGAATATTCTGGATTTTATCAGTTAGGCAGGGCCTCCTGATCTGACCTCTGAATTTACTCCTCAGGTGAAATGCTGGACCTGAGACAATTGTGTCCCTAGGTCAGAAAAGGAGTTCTGATGGGGGTAGGAGAATGCACTTTGCGAAGCACCTGGCTTACAATTTTTGAATGTCACAGAACAACATATCTGCTACATCCTCCTTGTTAAGTTACGTGAATTATAAATAAACATTCTATTATCTGAGTGACTAGAATTCTAGTTGTTTTGCTTTTGTTTTGTGTTGTATTATTTTGTTTTACTGTTTTAACAATCTGACAAAGAAATAATTAACCTACATGGCTTGAGGAATAAATAAGAAGTTTAAGTAAAACCTCTGAAATGGTGAGATACTGGGCATCTTAACTACAGCTCTGTTTCTTTTATTAGGTGACTTGATGTGGGAGAAGTTACTAGTGAAGTTTAAGATGCTTGTTCATTGCGTTCTTGTTAACTCAGTAATGTAGGATTGTTTCATTACGAAGTATATTTGTATTCTTTTAACTTAGCTTACACTGACATAGAACACATTTTGCTTAATTCAAATTTAAAGTGTTATACTAGGTAGCCTGAACCAAAGATAACTAATTTAATTCTTTCTTAAAAGTTATATTATTATAAACAGACATTTTATTTTAAACCAAATGAGGCTTTAGGTGCAGATAAGAAGGAATAGAAATATTTTTCCTTGTATCTCTCAGCTAAGCAACCCTGTAAACCCTAGCAATGGCACAACAGAAAACCAAAGGAAAACTCTGAAAAATGGTAAGATGGAGTTGAGTTGGTTTGAGACCCTAAGACTATAGGGAAAAGCACAACAGCAAATCATGTTGTGTTCTCCTATCCCACCGAAGAAGGCAACTCTGTTTTTTCCTGACTCCTGACTTAAGAACAGAAGGAATCCTAGGTAGGCTCATTCCTTCCCCAGACTGAATTTTTGTTCAGCTGGCAAAAATAAGGTGGGCATGACATGACCAGCAAAGGAGATTAATTGGGAAAATCACCAAAAATAAGCACTTTTACTACCCATAGGGCTTGAGATTTTCCTTTCCCATCAATAGACATGATACAGGCAGGAGGAACCAGCAGTAATGATCCAGCTATAACAGGCAGTCTTGTTGTGGAAGCCTCTTTGCTTCTGTGGCCCAAGACTATCTTACCCACCAAGAGACAATGGAGGGGGGGGCAGGCAAAAATAGAGAAAGAGATGCAGACATAACAAGCAGCCAAGTCCAGAAAGGCTCTTTTCCTTCTGGACCAAGACTCTTTTCCTCCATCCAGAGACAAAGAGAGGTGTGTGTATATGTGTGTTTGTGTGTGTGTATGGGGAGGCACTGGATGATGTACCACCACACCTCTCCATATTCTGCCCCATTGAGAGATAGCTGACTGCTCAATCTAGGAAAACTGCTTCTTCTTCCTCAAGTAGCATCAGAAGTGACCAACAGGAGTCCAAAAGCACAAGATAAACCACGCTGACTAATATTGCCAAAGTTTTGAAAATTAAACCACCATAAGAAACACAACCCACAAATCTAGGCAAAAACCTTCATGCTAAACCTAAACTGTGTGACTACCTGCTAAAACAAATATTAATAATTGAAAGGGATCTAGAATCTCTTAACATAGTAGACAAAATATTCAAGATCAATTTTAAAAAATCACCTGTCTAATGAAGAAACAAAAAAATCACAACTTGAATGAAAAAGCCAGCAACTGACAGCAATACTTAATGAGTGAAATGTCAGAACTATCCAAAAAGGATTTTAAAGCAACTATCACAAAAATCAGTTAAAAATGCCCCATAAATATGTACAACTATTGTGAATCCATAAACATTGAAAATGGAAAAATTAAAATTCTCTTGAAATAAGCAAAAACATAGAAATTACCAGACAATATATGAAAGTTATAAAAGAAAGAATCAAGTGAAAATTTTGAACTGAAAATATAATAGAAATCTAAAAAAAGAAAAACCCACTTACTGGATGGTCTCAATAGCACAGTGAAGGTGACAGAAGATAGAAGAAATGGATTCTCCAGGGAAGGGAGATGGAGGAGGAAAGAAGGAAGGAAGGAGGAAGGAAGGAGGGAGGGAAGGAAGGAAGAAAACTTTAACAATATTAACAAACCAAATGCAACAAAGTATAAAATAATTATGCACCATGACCAAGTGAGATTTATCTTAGGTATATCAAGGCTGCTTTATCATTCAAAAATCTATTAAAATAATCTACCAAATCAACATGAAGAAAAGGAAAATTTATAAGATTATTATTTATGAGAGGCAGAACAAAATTTGACAAAATCAAACACCCAATCATGTTAAAAACTCTCAGCAAACTAAGAATAGAGAATAACCTCCATAACATGGTAAAGAATATTTATCTACAAACAAACAAAAACTACAGATAACATCATACTTAATGATGAGAAGATAAATGCTTTTCCTGTAAGACTGAAAATAAAACAAAGTTGTATATTATTATCACTTATCTTATTCAAATTGCAATCAACAAAGTACTGAAGTTCTAGCCACTGCAATAAGATAAGAAAAAGGTACTATCACAAATAAATAGTTACTAAAAATCAATTCACTGAATTCTATTATCAAATAGGATGTGCTAAAAAAAAAAGGTGATTTTCCATGCATTTAAAAAATAATGTGACAGTCTCCACTGATAAATGGGCATTCTATGTAAATATTGTCACTCCCCAGAAAAAGCCATAGATATATTGCAATTTACATTAAAAAAGAAGTGAATCATAAATGTATATGTATAACTTGAAATAGAATATAACCGCAAATACAAAGGGTAGTAACATTTTGAAAACAAGGAGAAATATAAATGTTTCTGTAGGTCTTGACATTTTCAAGCCAGAGGCAAGAAGGAACAAAGGGAAAATTCCTATATAATTAGGTGGAGTTATACAGTAGTATCTCCACTACACAAAATTGGTGGTGGATGCCATGGTGTGCTACTCACAGCCCCCTTCCAGGTATGAACTACTCATTTTTCTCAATGACTCAACTATTGAGGATGTGACTGAGAACTCTCAGCCAAATCTCTCTTTGGTTCTTATCCTTGCCCAAAATCAAATCCCCCCTCCCACAGAAGCCCCCATCATGACTGGTTGGTGCAGCAGTATACAGGCTTACAAGATTCACCCCAATTTAGGACAACTGTCAAGGGCTATCCCAGCTCCAGAGTTCCCTGTATGTCTGGCTGAGGTCTTTGTGGCCACTACATTACTAATCATTTTCTCCCTCTTTCTTCATCCACCTCACTAACATGTTGATCTTGAGAGCACATCTATATAAGTTTTCTAATGTTACTATAATGAGTTACCAGAAGTTCAGTGCCTTACATCAACAAAAAAATCTTACAGTCTGTCGGATAGAGAGATGGTGAGTTTCTCACTGGGCTTGCTACCTAAAGTGGTTTACAGAATCAATGCAGTCCCTATCAAAATACCAACATCATTTTTTGCTGATCTAGAAAAAAAAATTCTATGCTTCGTGTGGAACCAGAGAAGACCCCATCTAGCCAAAGCAATCCTAAGCAAAAAGAACAAATTGGGAGGCATCTATCTACCAAACTTCAAGCTATACTACAAGGCTATAGTAACCAAAACAGCATGGTATTACTACAAGAACAGAGACATAGACCAATGGAACAGGACTGAGAACCCAAATATAAGACCAACCTCATATGATCATCTGATCTTTGAGAAATTCCACAAAAACATACACTGGGGAAAAGATTCCCTATTCAATAAATGGTGCTGGGAAAACTGGATGGCCATATGTAGAAGACTGACCTAGACCCATACCTCTCACCTCTCACAAAAATCAACTCACAATGGATAATAGATTTAAACCTAAGATGTGAAACCATAAGAATTCTCGAAGAAAACGTTGGAAAAACTCTTATGGACATTGGCCTAGGCAAAGAATTTATGAAGAAGACCCCCAAAGCAATCACAGAAACAACAAAAATAAATAAATGGGACCTGATCAAATTAAAAAGCTTCTGCACAGACAAGGAAACTATCACTAGAGTGAACAGACAACCTACAGAATGGGAGAAAATATTTGCATGCTATACATCTGATAAAGGGCTGATAACCAGAATCTATACAGAACTTAGGAAAATCAACAAGAAAAAATCAAATATCCCCATTAAAAAATGGGCAAAGGACATGAACAGAAATTTTTCAAAAGAAGACAGAATAATGGCCAACAAGCATATAAAAAATTGCTCAACTTCTCTAATCATCAGGGAAATGCAAATCAAAACCACAGTGAGATATCACTTAACTCCAGTGAGATTGGCTCATATCAAAAAGTCCCAAAACAACAAATGTTGGTGGGGATGTGGACAGATAGGAACACTCATACACTGCTGGTGGGACTGCAAACTCTACAAACTCTATGGAGAGTAATATGGAGATACCTCAAAGAACTAAAAGTAGAATTACCATTTGATCCAGCAATCCCACTACTGGGTATTTACCCAAAGGAAAAAAAGACATTCTATAATAAAGACACCTGCTCGCGAATGTTTATAGCAGCACAATTCACAATGGCAAAGATGTGGAAACAACCCAGGTGCCCATCAATACACGAGTGGATTAATAAAATGTGGTATGTATATACCATGGAGTATTACTCAGCAATAAAAAACAACAGTGAATTAACACATCTGGTATTATCCTGGATGGAGCTAGAGCCCATTCTTCAAAGCCAAGTGTGACAAGAATGTACAAACAAGCACCACTGCTACTCACCATCAAATTGGTACTAACTGATCAACACTTACATCACTCATGGCAATATTATTCATCAGGGGGTGGGCAGGCGGGAGGGGGTGGAGAGGATGGGAAAACTCTCTCTAAATGGATGTGGGGAGCACAGTTTTGGGGATGTCTACGATTGTAGCTCTGACACGGGCAGTGCATGGGCAATACATATAGCTAAAGTGTTGTGCCCCCATAATATTCTGAAATAAAAATAAATAAATAGATTTAAAGTATGGGCATGTCTGCATTCCTTTCTGGTGGCTCTAGGTGAGAATCTCTTTTGTTGCTTTTTCCAGCTTCCAGGGGCTGCTCACATTCCTTGACTCATGGCCTTCTGCTCCACTTCCAAAGCCAGCAGTGGATGGTTGGGTCTTTCTTAGATGATATTACTCTGACCTTGCTTTGCTTTCACATCTCCTCTGAATCCGACCCTTCTGTTCATTCTCCCACTGTCCACTTTTAAGGACCTTTGTGATTATATCGAGCCAATTGTATAATCCAGGATACTCTTCCCATCTTTAAATCAGCTAATTAGCAACCTTAATTCCATCTATAATCTTATTCTTTTTTACTATGAAACTTAACTTCCTCACAAAATCTAGGGCTTAGTACATGGATATCCTTAGGGAATCAATATCCTGCCTACCACCAAACTCAAGTAAGCTTCTTACATGCAAATCTCCATCTCAGAATATGCACTCTAAGAAAACCCAACCTGCAAAGATTTCTCAGCCAGGGTCCTTGAAAAGTCTAGTAAGGCAAAGGAAAGCTCAAAGGAAAATAGTCATCAAGCATTCCGAGATTATTCACAACATAAAAAAAAATACAGTTAATAATACAGTGACAAATTGTGTGAAGTAGAATTGACAAGAAACCAGATCAGGATATTACAATGCATGAAGTTGGTAGAATTAGGGAAATTAGAAAACATAGAAGGATACAGAGAAAAAGAGGGTGTGTGTGTATGTGAGAGAGAGAGAGAGACAGAGAAACCACAACCATCCAGAAAACAAATTTTTATAAAAACGATTGGACACAGAATATTTAAGTGTTGAAAAGTAATAATATTGGGAAACAGAAGAATAGAATGGAAACTTCTGACAATCAAAATTGTGAGTGTTAAGAATCAGTGGATGAATTTTCAGGACTACAGCAAAGTAGATAAAGTGATGGAAAGGATGAATGAAAGTTAAAATACATGGAAGAAAGACAAGGAGTTCAAACTTTATTTTAAATATTTACAGATGAATGAGAAAGATAGTTGATAAGGAAGATTGAAGAAAAAAGTTTGAAGACTCTTTGAAGGAATACAGATAGAGCTTCAGAATGTAAGGTCCTACTAAATATTGAACATTATTTTTTTTAAAAGTTATAAATTTAGACTTAATGTAATACTATTTCAGAACATCAAACTTCTTTCCAAATAACTAGGAAAAGAAATTCTTTCAAAACTGTGAAACAGAATGATTGGCATTTTATGTTTCATCACAGCAGTGGTTACTAGAAGAAAAAAGTTGAAAAATAAATTTAGAAAGCTGATGGAATAGAACCTTGTTCAAAAGTTCTATAAATTTTTGTTCTATTATTAAATTATGAGGGAAAATGAAGACATAGACACAAAATTATAATCAATTATTATTGGAGCCAGGGGCTGGTTGGCTGTGAAAGGAAGGCTACTTTGTCTGGCAGAAGAGCTAGAGTGGGGAATACTAGATATTCTCTGTGATGATTGCTGAGTCCCTGAGGAAGAAGATATTCACAAACATTTGTGAGACAAATAAATTGTTAAAAATATACTTGGTTAAATAAAAATGTCATTTAAAATGTCTTGTTTCAATTTTTAAATCTGGAAATAAAATTCCAGATGACAGCAACATGAGAGCGATGGATGCAGAAGAAAAACCGAAAAATGTAAGAGGACCAATATTTTTCTTTTGTTCAAAGTAGAGTAGTCACAAATTAGTTTTATTAGAAAACAGAAAGGTTAAATTAGGAAAGTTAAAATTTTAATAATACCGGATAGAAGAAGAGATATAGAATATGCAACTTTCAAACATCAGCGGGGGAGTATTTTCTTCTTTAAAAAAAAGGAACTTCATGAAATAATAAAAGCATAAAAGTGAGAAAGCATAATAGATGAATATATACATGAAATCAATGTTACAAAAGAAAACACAGAGTACTTGAATCTATATAAATTAATAACAAATGATTTAACAATAATATTGTGATTGGTTGTAAAACTAAAATTTGTACTATGATATCAGAAAAACATCTGCTGGACTTTGCCTCTAGGAAAATGGAAGAGAAATCTGTTGAGGAAGTGTTAAAGGTGATTTTAACTTTAATGTTGTGTGTATTTTATTATCTTTTTGGTAGGTGTAATGTAAAAAATTGTTAATTCTGGCTTGTGGGAACAAAGATATTTGTTATAGTTTTTCTTTAGTTTATTTTTAAATAATCTGCATAAGATAAAGTGATTACAATTGTAAAAAATAAAGGGACAAGTTTGATGATATGAAAGGCCATTAATTGCCTGGTCTTTGAAAATCTTATTAAATCAATTGAAAGCCCTCAGTCTCATGTGAAAAGTTGCTATCCATAGCTTGGTCTGACAGATTCTGCAATAAAGTCCATGGGAGAATGAGAGATGGATGGTGAGTTTGAAAGGGAGGCTTTGAATTGGGGGATGGACTACTTTAGGGTTAAATGTAAATTGAGAGAACAAAACTGGATAAAGATATAGGAAAAGGTTAGGATATATTACATAGATAGAAATATTATACATAAATAGATTAAAACAAGGCCACAATGATTTTTATGCTGTGAATATGAATATACAGAAGCAATCAGTGATAAGTTATGTTGGAATTACTGAGATATAGTTTTGAAATTATGTGGGGTTTTTTTGGCTATCTTTGCTCTGAGTCTTATGTATTTGGCAGATGATTCCACTTCAAGCTACAGATTTGGCAATGGTTATTCTGAACCCATGATATTGGCTTTAGAAGAGCACGACAGAATGCAAGCTCCACAGGGCCAGACATTGAATGACTGTAAATTAAAGGAATAATAAAATACATGCATGCATGAAGGAGCAGAAGTAAAAGAGAAAGAAAGAAAGAAAAGAAGAAGCAAGGAAAGAAAGAAGGAATAAATGAAATATAGTGTCAAATTACTAGTACCACGTATCTCTAATCACAGATCATATTAAACCCAGTATAATATGTCCCCAGAAAAGAAGCAGCCTTAGCCTATCAATGGCTCTGCAAGAGGTCATGCAGGTAGAGACCACACAGCTCTCTTCCAGGATAGTCCTTTCAGGGTAGCTCATCAGTCCTTGAACTTCAGTAATAATGAGGTTTCTGCCAGTCTTAAAATCCATTCCTCAGAAGTCAGGAACAAACCTATTTGTATTACAAATACAGCAACAAGATAAGGACCAGAAGATATTTCATAAGGCAAGAAAGTGTAAGTCTTTCTAAGAAGAGCAAACACTTTAGTAAAAGAACATGGTAAGAATCTTATTTTTTAGTAAACACATAGAGCACTCGCTCTCGTATCTGTTTGGTCCTCACTCCATAAATGATGGGGTTGAGAGAAGGTGGGATAACCACATAGAGATTGGCAATAAGAATGTGAATATAGCGTGGTATGCTGTGTCCAAATCGGTGAGTAAGGAAAGAGAAGACCGAGGGGATGTAGAAAACACAGATGACCCCAACATGGGAGCCACACGTGCTCAGGGCTTTTAGCCGAGCGTCCTGTGATGGGAGGCGGAAGACGGCACGGAGAATGTAAACATATGAGATGCCGATAAGGGCCAAGTTCAGAAGAAAGAGAGCGACCACAAAGAGCCCATAGATAGCATTGATACGGATGTTTCCACAGGACAATTTGGCAATGCCCATGTGCTCACAGTAGGAATGGGCTATTACATGAGCCTGACAAAAAGGTAGGCGGTAGATGAGATAGATCATGGGAATTGTAAGCAAGATTGGACGAATCACTATGAGCACGCTGATGCCCACCAGCACCCGGGATGTCAAGATGGTCTTGTAGTGTAGGGGAGCACAGATGGCCACATAGCGGTCAAAAGCCATAGCCAGTAAGACCTCAGCCTCCATGCCAGTGAATGCATGGATCAGAAACATCTGGGCCACACAAGCTCCAAAGTTAATCTCATGAGCTGCAAACCAGAAGATTCCCAGCATGCGGGGCACAGAGGTTGTAGAAAGGGCCAAATCAATTGTTGACAGAATGGCCAGAAAGTAGAACATGGGCTCCCGGAGGGTCTGCTCTGCCTTGATGACTAGCAGAATGGTGGTGTTGCCCAGTAAAGCCACGAGGTAAACAGAGCAGAAAGGCAGGGAGATCCAGACATGGATGTCTTCCAGACCTGGGATTCCAATGAGGAAAAATGTGGCTGGGTGAAAAATGCTCCTGTTATAGTAAAACATCCTTCTAAATAACAATTTAGGAATAGTTACCAGACCTGTGAGAGAAGATGGGAAAGAGTGGGGGAGACAAGAAGAACATTAAGTAAGAGTTTGGAATAACAATAATTAGGTTACTCTTTCATTCAGTATACAGAGAGTGAAAACGCTAACCTTTGCTATTTGGAGAGTCCTGTTAATGTAGCTGAAATTACTTTCTAGTCATTTGAATTGGTCAGTCTCAAAGAACCTAATCCTTATGCTAATGTAACCCTAATTTTTTAATGTGTGAATGTTACAGAATTCCACGACATAGAACTTGATATTAAGTAGGGAATAATTTAATATGCTCTGTGCCCTTTCTGAATCCCCTGATAGAAGAGGGACACAAGAAAAATGGAGGATATACACACAAAGGAAATGCAGACTTAATCCAAAAGAAGACAGATGAGAAAGTAAAGTCATATGCATAGATATACAAGATATTTTCATAATTAGAAATTTTAAAAAAGTTATAATGATTCATTTATCATTTATTAGCATAGAGGAAAAGCCAAGATCAAGCCTAATATCCTGTCAAAAAAATAGAAACAGAATATGAGAGCTATAGATGTCACAAACAAAAGCACAGCCACTCTGGCATGTCTGCACAGGAGAAAACACAGTCTTGGTCCTATATAGCAAAACATGAAGGAGCTCAGAAAGAAAAAAACAATAATCCTGCTGGAGATTTCCACTATGAAAATATTTTCCCAAGATGATCCCATTTCATTGGGTTCACTTTGGAGTATTATGGTGATGGTAGTTTATACTGGTATTTGAAAGCTTCTTGTATTCTTCACTCCACATCAGTCCCTCTGAGAATGCTTCCTGATGTTGGCACTGCTACAGATTAAGCACATACTGGGTTCACTCCTCCTTCTTGATTTATTTTCTTTTCTGATTGATTTGCTTTATAATTTTTTAATTATTATGGTTACATAGTAGTTGTTTATATTTTGGGGGTAATGTGATGTTTTGATATGGCATGCAATGTGTAATAATCAAATCAGGGTAATTGGGGTATCCATCACTTCAAGAATTTTTCACTTCTTTGTGTTAGGAACATTTCAGTTCCACTGTTGTAGTTATTTTAAAGTACACAATAATTTATTGTTGACTATAGTCAATTGTTGTACCTGACTTAGTCTCTGGAAAGGTGGATAGAGGACAACCTAGAAGGCTTCATGTGGTTATGGACCTAGGGAAGGCACTTTTGATGGCACAAAACTGTCTGGAATAACAGAATCTAATTGGAAAGAAAATTATTCTCAGTAATTATCTGAAAGAAATAGAGAAGGGTGCTCTTGCAATACCTTTGAAATAGTGGAGAAGCAACAACTTATAAGCCAAATAATGAAGTACACCTTCTCCAACTTGAGGCACAATGGTTCAAGATAGGAGAAAGTAGCACAGATTTCTGTCTCTAACATTTATATAGCTCCATATATGTGATAATATATCAAGGTGGGAAATATATCAAAGTAAAAATAAAATAAATATTATATCCATTCTCTGAGATTAAAGGAGGGAGAAAGTGAGAGAGAGTGAAAGGGATAGTGGGAGGCAGAGGGAGAAATGAGGTGGATTTTGCAATGACTCCCTTGGGGGTGTGTGTGTATGTTTTCTAACTGAGATGTCCAGGTAAAGGCTGTTGCCCAGCAGCCAGATGTTGGCCAAGAGGAAGCCCGCTAGATACCTTGATGCTCCTCTCGAGGTCGCCTCTGGAATTGCATTCTCAATAACAAGCCACTTCTCACTTGAAACTTTCATGGTGCTACAAAAGTCCATTTTGTCCCTTATAACCCATAGGAAAGGTGGAAAATATATAATTATTTGGTAGAGATATAGAAATTATTTGGGTATTCTAGATATTTTTAAGGATATCTGGTCTATATTTAAAAATTTCAAGAAATTTTATCCCCCTGTTGGACTGAGAAACTGTCCTACCTGTGGAATACCAACTGCACCAATCTCAGCCACCTTTCATTCTCTCTCACGTATTTAAAAGACATCTCACCTATTATGCAAGTCTAAAAGTAAGAGAAAAATCACCTGTAGTGCTTTATTCCTCCACAGAACAGAGACTTGAGGAGAATTTCAAAAAGCACACCTCTATGTCCATGTCGTTTCTACACAGTCTAAGGGGAGTAGTTTTATGTTAAGTCTCTAGCTGCTTAGAACATCAGGATAATGGAGTTAATTTAGTCTACTACTATAATTGGCACTATGGGATTGAATCCACTGAGCTTGCTGGCAAAACATCTAGACTTTGATCTAGGGAAATAGAAGCCCAGTAAAAGTGATATGGATAGAAATTTATGTACAGAAATGTGCAGATGTGGGGACAAAAACACCCAAATCTTATCATTTACATGTGACATAGAGATAGATACATTTAATTTCACTATAAGTGAAATTTTGCACTCACAGTCTATGGGTTATAATATTCTAGATAAGATATTATTATACTTGATCCATGTGAAATACCTAAGTTAAAACATAATAACCTGTCATTGCATAAACGATGTTCAGGCTTAGCTCTCATTATTTCCCTTCACTGACCATATGTTTTAGGTTTATTGAATATTTAGTCTATGGATTCAGATCTATGAGCCTTTGGTCACATTGTCTTCTGTCGGTGATTATTTCTTTATCTTTGCCCTCTTGTCAATTTTTCATATCTATTAATATATTACAGAAGTCATAGAAGTTAAGTAATAAAACTATCTAATCACATAATTATTTTGCTTCCAATCAAACACTGTGTTACTTATGTACTAATTGTATCACCTTGAGTGATTTACTAATCATCTCTATGTTTCAGTTTCCTCAAATGAGAATTTAAGTAAGATAATGGCACCCACAGCCTGCAATATTTTTGAGGAATAATGTAAGTAGTGAATATAATACACTTAAATACATTAAGTGACACACCTAAATGGGTAATAAAAATTAGACTTCATTTTCACCAGCACAACATCACCTTCATATATTTTGGATCTATACAAGCCATCCTGAGAAGTCTCTCATACATTAAGTCTATTCATTCGGTGTGAATGTTCTCATTTATTTTCATCATTTTATCCATAATTTTTTTTCAGTGAAATGTATATGTATTTCTCATTCTCACTGGAATAAAATTACATTGAATGGAAGAATTATTATATCTTTATTTCACACTTGAGCAGACATCTTAAACAATATGAAAGTAAAAACACAACCAGGTTTAATATATAAAGCACAGACTTAAAAGCATAAAGCTAAAATCTTCATCTCATTCTTTTATCTTTCTAGTTATATCACACAAACATTCAACTTAAACTTCTAAATATTTACAAATTCAAATAAAGGCATACCTAAGAGATATTGTAGGTTCAGTTGCAGACCACTGCAATAGAGCAAATACTGAAATAAAGTGAGTCATGTGAATGTTTTGGCTTCCCATAAATGTAAGAAATAAATGCCTTTTCTTTATAAATTACACACTTTCAGGTATTCTACCATAAGCAACAGAAAATGGGCTAGGACACCAGCATATAAAAGTTATATTTGCACTACACTGTAATTTGTTAAGTGTGCAACAGAATTATAACTAAAAAATCAATGCACATACCTTAATTAAATATACTTAAAATAATTGTAGATGATACCAACAAATGTTAAACTATCCCACGCTCACAGATTAGAAGAATTAATGTTATTAAAATGACCATACTACCCAGAGCAATCTACAGATTCAATGCAATTCCTATCAAAATACCAATGTCATTTCCCATAGAATTAGTAAAAACAATTCTAAAATTCAGATTAAATAAAAAAAGAGCCTGAATAGCCAAAGCAATCTTAAGCAAAAAGAACAAAGCTGGAGGCACCACATTACCTGACTTCAAATTATACTACGAAGCTATAGTAACCAAAACAGCATGATACTGGTGTAAAAATAGACACATAGGTCAATGGAGCATAATAAAGACTCCAGAAATAAAGCCAAATACCTACAACCAACTTATCTTTGACAAAGCAGATAAAAACATACACTGGGGAAAGGACACATTTTTCAATAAATGGTGCTGGGAACATTGGATAGCTGCATGTAGAAGGATGAAACTGGACCCCCATCTTTCATTATACACAAAAATCAACTCAAGATGGATGTAAGACATAAATGTAAGATCAGAAACTATAAAAATACTAGAAGAAAAACTAGAAAAAACTTTCCTAGACATTAGTTTAGGCAAAAAATTCATGACTAAGACCTCGAAAGCACAAGCAACAAAAACAAAAATAGATAAATAGGAATTAAGCTAAAAAAAAAAAAAACTTCTGCACAGGGAAAGAAATAATCAACAGTGAACAGACACCCCACAGAATGAGAGAAAATATTTGCAAACTTTGCACCCAATAGGGGACCAATATACAAACTTTACAAGGAACTCAAACGACACAGCAAAAGCAAACAACAACAACAAAAAAAACCCCATTGAAAGTGGACAAAGGACATAAATAAACATTTTTCAAAAGAAGACATACAAATGGCCAATAATCATATGAAACAATCACTGTTTACTACTCCCTAATCAAAATCACTAATCACCAGAGAAATGTAAATTACAACCACAATGAGATATCATCTTACACCAATCAGAATGGCTATTACTAAAAACACAAAAAATAACAGATGTTGGCTAGGATGCTGAGAAAAGGGAACACTTATAGACTGCTGGTGGGACTATACATTAGTACAACCTCTATGGAAAAGAGTATGGAGATTTCTCTAAGAAATAAAAATAGAACTACTGTTTCATCCAGCCATCCAACTACTAGGTATAAACTCAAAGAAAAATCATTATATCAAAGATATACCTGCACTCATATGTTTATTGCAGCACTATTCACAATGAAAAAGATGTGGAACCAACCTAAGCATCCATTTAATGAATGACTTGATAAAGAAAATGTGGAGTATATTAATATATAAAATGGAACACTCTTCAGCCCTAAGAAAGAAGGAAATCATGTCTTTTGCAGCAACATGCGTGAAACTGGAGTCCATTATTTTAAGTGAAACAACTCAGAAACAGAAAATCAAATACTACATGTTCTCACTTATAAGTGGGAACTAAATACATTGAGTAACAGTCACTGAAGAATTGGAAGGATGGGAGGGTTGAAGGGGGGTGAAGGAAGAAAAATTAATTAATGAGTACAAAGTACTCTTTTGGCTAAAAGCCCAGACTTCACCAGTACACAATACATCCATGTAAGAAAACTGCACTTGTACCCCTTAAATTTATACAAATAAGAAATACTTTGTTTCTAAAAAATTCTAATGATTACCTGAGGCTTCATTGAGTTGTAATCTTTTTGCAGGTGGAAGATTTTGCCTTAATGTTGACGGCTGCTGAGTGATCAGGGTGGTGGCTGTTGAAGGTTGGGGTGGCTGTGGCAATTTTTTAAAATAAGAAAAATATGAAGTTTGCCATACTAATTTACTTTTCCTTTCACAAAATATTTTTCTGTAGCATGTGATGCCATTAGATAGCATTTTACTCAAAGTATTAACATCTTTCAAAATTGGAGTCATTCCTCTCAAACTCTGTTGCTGCTCTGTCAACTAAGTTTATGTAATATTCTAAATCCTTTGCTGTCATTTCAACAATCCAGGTTCTTTGCTTAAT
The DNA here is from genome assembly GCA_023783475.1 of Daubentonia madagascariensis. Classification (NCBI taxonomy): domain Eukaryota; kingdom Metazoa; phylum Chordata; class Mammalia; order Primates; family Daubentoniidae; genus Daubentonia; species Daubentonia madagascariensis. The sequence continues at coordinate 157,946 of JAKFHU010002465.1, read as the reverse complement.
AACAAAAAGCAACTCCTCATCTGTTAAAGATTTATCATGATATTATAGCAATTCAGCCATAAATTCAGGTTCCACTTCTAATTCTATTTCTCTTGCTATTTCCACCACATCTGCAGTAATTTCTTCTACTGAAGTCTTGAAGCCCTCAATGTCATCTATGGAAGTTGGAATCAACTTCTTCCAAACTCCTGTTGATGTTGACATTTTGATCTTCTCACATAAATTACAAATGTTCTTAATGGCATCTAGAATGGTGATCCTTTTCAGAAGGTTTTCAATTTAATTTGCCCAGATTCATCAGAGGAATAACTTTCTATGGCAATGGTATTGTTACAAAACGTATTTCTTATATATCAAGACATGAAAGTCAAAATTACTTCTTGATCCATGGGTACAGAATGGATGTTTTGTTAACATGCGCGAAAGCAAAATTAATCTTGCTATATGTCTCAATCAGAGTTCTTGGGTGGCTAGGTGCATTGTCAATGAGCAGTAGTATTTTCAAGGGAATCTTTTTTTCTGAGCAGGAGATATCCACAGTGGGCTTAAAATATTCAGTTAACCATGTTGCAAAGAAATATACTTTTATCTAGGCTTTGTTTTTTCATTTATAGAGAACAGGCAGAGTAGATTTGTCATAATTCTTAAAGGCCCTAGGGTTTTTTGGACTGGTAAGTGAGCATTGGCTTCAACTTAAAATGACCAACTTCATGAGCCCCTGGTAGGTGAGTCAGCCTGTCCTCTGAAGATTTGAATCCAGGCATTGACTACTCTCTAGCTATGAAAGTCCTAGATGGCATCTTCTTTCAACATAAGGCTGTTTCATCTACATTGAAAATCTGTTGTTTAGTGTAGATGGCTTCATCAATTATCTTAGCTAGAGCTTCTGGATAACTTGCTGCATCTTCTACATCAACACTTGCTGCTTCACCTTGTACTTTTATGTCATGGGGACGGCTTCTTTCCTTAAACCTCCCCTAGCTTACACTTTTCTCCTGCAATTTCTTCACCTCTCTCAGGCTTCATACAACTGAAGAGAACTAGGGCCTTGCTCTGGATTAAGCTTTGCCTTAAGGAAATGTGGCTGGTTTGATCTTCTATCTAGACCAGCGGTCCCCAACCTTTTTGGCACCAGGAACCGGTTTCACGGAAAACAATTTTAATTTTTCCAACAATGAGGGGGGCAGGGAGGCAGATCTCAGGCTGTGATGTGCCACCCTGTTTTCATAACAGGCCACGAACTAGTACCGGGCCACCACCCGGGCGTTGGTGACCACAGATCTAGACCACCAAAACTTTCTACTTATCAGCAATAAGGCTATTTCCCTTTCTTATCATTTGCATGTTCACTGTAGCACTTTTAATTAATTTCCTTCAAGAACATTTCCTTTGCATTCACAACTTGGATGACTTATGCAAAACGCCTAGGTTTTGGCCTATTTAAGCTTTCACCGTACCTTCCTCACTATACTGATTTATTTCTAGCTTTTGTTTTAAAATGAGAGATGTGCCACTCTTCCTTTCATTTGAACACTTAAAGGCCATTGTATGTTCATTAATTGGCCTAATTTTAATATAGTTGTGTCTCAGTGAACAGAGATGCCCAGGGAGAGAGAGAGAGAATGTGGAGCAGTCAAAACACAAACAAAATTTATTGATTTAATAGTTCATTTTCTCAAATGGGTGCAGTCAGTGGCATACCCTTTAAATCATAATAGTACCATCAAACAACACTGATCACAGATCACCATAACATATATAATAATAATAAAACTGAAATATTGAAATATTGCAAGAATCACCAATTGTGACACTGAGACAGAAAGGGAGCATATGGTGTTGGAAAAAGGTCGCTGATAGACTTGCAAAAGGCAGGGTTACTACAAAGCTTCAATTTTTAAAAAATGCATTATATGCAAAGTGTAACAAAGTGAATCACAGTAAAACAATATATGTGGGTATGTGTGTGTGTGTATATATATATATATGGAGATTTAGAGCATGCAACCAAATTCAATCAGAATTAATTTTAGGACATGGACTGAGAAAACTTAGGCAAGGTTATATCCCTTTTTCTGCTGGTTGTGAAGAAGAAGCATCTATGAAAAGTTGTTGATAGATGCCTCAGGATCATGACGGGAACCAGTCTTTAGATCAAGACGAGTCATACAATGTCAACTCTGAAATACTGAAAAAAACTTATTCTTTGGTGAAAAATAATCAGACCTGATCCTTGTTGACAAGAAACTCAGACCAACACTTTTACTTTGCCTAAAGGTAAGATAAAATTCCTTTAATGTTTATGTAAGTTAAGTAACATCAGGTTTTCTTCACCTATATTTTAAAATTTTCTAAAAATACATATTTAACCAATTTTTCCTATAAGGCCTTCATGTCGTAGGCTATTATCACATTGTTCCAAGAAGGACCACATTACATGTGTCATTACATAAGAGGTATGTGCAAGGTATCTTCAAAGTGCTTTTTATGTGTTAAACTATTTAATCTCCAAATCTACCCCATGATAGACACATTATGCTTTTTTCTACTATTCAAATAGAAAACATAATCCACAACTATTTTAGTGACTTCCCAGGGCCATACATCTAGTAAGCAACAAAGACGGAATTTGAACCAAATGTATGATTCCAAAATCTATTGTATTGATCAATATACTATTTTATCTCTTCTTTCTGTCTTTAAACCTTGGCTCTATTCAACAAGCTTCAATAACAAGTTTCAACAAGCTTGTTGAAGTTTCCAGAAAATTGCTTTTTCATGCTTTTTAAAAATAATGCGACTATCTCCATTGTCAAAGTGGCAGTCTATATAACTATTGTTATATCTCCCCAAAAGATCTAGATATATTAAAATTTATATAAAAATAAGTAAATCATATAGATATTAATATATAGATAGATAAATATATAAATATACATAGACATTGACATAGAGAAATAATTTTATAATCATTAGAAACAATTATTAGAGGAAAAGGATAAGCAGTCAGTCATATACCTGCAAATACAAGTGGTAGTTAAATTTCAAATACAGGAAGGATGGCAAATGTTTCTTTAGGTGGACAGATTTTCCAGCCAGAGGCAAGAAGGAACAAATTCCTATAAAATTCTTATAAAATTATGTGGAGTTATACAGTAGTATCTCCACTACACACAACCCATACCCTAGCTGGGTTTGGTGGTACATGCTATAGTGTCCTGCCCACACCCCCCTTCCAGGTATGAAGTACTCATTTCTCTCAATGATTCAACTATTGGGGATGTAACTGAGAATTCTTAGCTGAATCTCTCTTTGGTTCTTCTCCTTGCCCAACAATCAAACTCCCCTCCCACAGGAGCCCCCATCATGACTGGTTGGGGCAGCAGTCTACAGGCTTACAAGATTCACCCCAATTCAGGACAACTGTCAAGGGCTATCCCAGCTCCACAGTTCCCTGCATGTCTGGCTGAGGTCTTTGTGGCCACTACATCACTAATCATTTTCTCCCTCTGTCTTCATCCACCTCACTAACATGTTGATCTTGAGAACACAGCTGTATTAATTTTCTAATGTTACTATAACAAATCACCAATCATCCAGTGCCTTAAATCAACAAAAAACATCTTACAGTCTGTTGGATAGAAAGCTGGTGAGTTTTTCACTGAGCTAAAATTAAGGTATGGGCATGTCTGCATTCCTTTCTGATGGCTCTAGATGAGAATCTCTCTTGTTGCTTTTTCCAGCTTCCATGGGCTGCTCACATTCCTTGACTCATGGCCTTCTGCTCCACTTCCAAAGCCAGCAATGGATGGTTGGGTCTTTCTTAGATGATATTACTCTGACCTTGCTTTGTTTTCACATCTCCTTCTCTGAGTCTGACATCTCTCCTCCCATCATCCACTTTTGAGAACTCTTGTGATTACATTGGGGCCACCTGGACAATCCAGCATTGTCTCCCTATGTTTAAATCAGTTGATTAGCAAGCTTAATTAAATCTACAAGCTGCTTCTTCTTTGCCATGAAACTTAACATATTCATAAATTCTGGGATTAGGACGTGAATATCTCCAGGGAATCAATATTCTGCCTGTCACCACATCCATGTAAGCATCCTACATGCAAATCTCTATCTGAGAATGTGCATTCTGAAAAGCCCAACCTGCAATGATTGCTTAGCCAGAGTCCTTGAAGGGTCTAGGAAGGAATCACAAAGAAAATCTCACAGCATACAGTCACCAAACATTCAAAGATGATTCACAACATTAAAAAAAGAGTTAATAATATGGTAAGAAAGTGTGTGGAACAGAATTTGCAAACCTGTTCAAGATTTTAATATACATGCAGTTAGTAGCCTTAAAGAGATATATGGGTATGTGACAGACAAAAATGATGAGAGAGAGAGAGAGAGAGAACAACATGAAGAAAGCACAGGTTTTTATGAAAAGATTGAACATAAACTACTTAAGTATTAAGAATAATTACAGTGAGAAATTGAAGAAGCGAATGTAAAATGCTGAAAATCAAAATTGTTAGCTTTAAGAATCTAGCAATGGATTTTCAGAACCACAGTCAAATGGATTAAATTATGGAAGGAAAGAATGAAGGTTAAAAGACATGGAATAAGGATAAAATGTTCCAATTCCATTTTAAAATATTTACAGTGCACCCTGTACCCAATAGGTGTGAAATAAAAAAAAGAAGTATATTACAAAAAAAATCTTTACAGAAGAATATAGAAATAATATTGGGAAGGAAATATTTAAAGAAATAAAATTTGAAAATTTCCTAGAAGTAATAGAGACATAAAGTCTCAGAATGTAAGAACCTACAGAACACTAAACATGATTAAAATTATGAATCTCAATTTAATGTAATTAAATTTGAGAACATCAAAAATAAACATGCTTCCCAAAGAAGGAGGGAAAAAAAGTCCTTTCAAAGTGGTAAAAAAAATCATGATTGGAGTCTTATGTTTCATTAATGGCACTGGTTAATAGATGAAAAGTAAAGCTGAACAATACATAAAGGGAGGTGATAGAATGTTTTTCCACAATTTTATCAACTTCTGGTCTATTATTCAAATATGAGAGCAAATGAGGACATCTAGACATGAACCCAGAATTAATTATTACCAGAGCAGGCTAGGTTGTGGCTGGCATCAGGGCTTGGGTGAGGAATGCTAGACGCTCCCCTTTAAGACTGGGGAGCAAGAAGATATTCATGAAGGTTTGTATAGGAATAAATTATTAATAATATATCTCATCAAGTAAAAATAGTTATCTAATACATTTTTTTAAAGTCTGGGAATAAGATTCCAGATGATTCCAAAGAAAGAGAAATGAAAAATAGAAAAAGAGGCCTAATATTTTAGTTCTATTCAAAGTACGGTAGTTACAAATTAGTTTTATTAGAAAACAGAAAGTGAAATTATAAAAGTTAAAACTCTAATAATACCCAATAGAACAAGAGATGTAGAATATGCAACTTGCAAACATCAGTGTGGGAGGGAGTTTTGAAAAAGAGAGCTAAATGAAATAACCAAAAGCATGAAAGTGAGAAAAAAGGAAATTATCAAAAAAATGTGAAATTAAAAAATGCTTAATCAGAAACAAAGATCAAGAAAGCAGAAATATGTTCTGATTGATTATAATACTGCTACTTAATAATTCTACTTCAAAGTATAAAATCTAAATAAAGGACCATATAATGTAAAATATGTTGCAAAGATGACCAGCATATTTTCTGATTTAAAAAAAATAACAGCATTAATATTAATAGATGGATAAATGAATGAAATTAATGTTATAAAACAAAACATAAAGCATTTTAATCTATATAAATTAATAACAAATTATGCAACAGAAATATTATGATTGGTTGTAAAACCAAAAATTTGTACTGTGATATCAGAAAAACACATGCTAGACTTTGCCTCTGGAAAATTAGGAGAGAAACTGTGTTGAGGCAGTGTTTAAATGTTATTTTAACTTTAGTGTTGTGTATATATATGTATTTTTTAAGCATTATCTCTGATATTAGTGCAATGTTACAAGTTGTTTATTCTGGTTTGCAGGAACAAATGTGTTTGTTATATTTTTACTTTAATTTCTTTTTAAAACAGACTAAGAGATCAAATAATTAAAATTGTAAAAAAATTGTAAAGTGATGTGACAAGTTGATGATATAAAACTCCATCGGCTTGGTCTTAAGAAATTTCATTATTAAATCAATTGAAAGCCTTCAGTCTTATGTAAAAGTTTGCCATTCATAGCTTAATCTTCAGCTCCTACATTAAAGTCTGCGGGACAGAGATATATATTATGGTTTGAAAATGAGAGGCATTGAATTTCAGACATAGTATTTTAGGGTCAAATGTAGATGGATGAAACAAACCTGGATAAAGTGATGGGCAAAGGCTGGAATAAATCACATAGAAATCCTATACATAACTCGATTATAAGACCACACTTATGATTATGCTACGAGCCAAAATGCAGAGGGTCAATCAGTACTAAGTTAATGTTGATATTAATGATAAATAGTTTTGAAATTATATGTTTAAGACTCATTGCCCTGAGTCTTACCTATCCGGCAGATGATTCCACTTCAAGCTCTAGACTTGGCAATGATTGTTTTGAACCCACAAAATTGGTTTTATAAGAGCACAACAGAATGAAAGCTGCACAGGACCAGATATTTGTGTGAATTTTGTTCCTTAATTTATGCCAAGAGAGTGTAATTGTTAAAGATATACAATAGATACAAAATGCATGCAAATTTCATAATCAAATGGATAAATGCATGAATAACAAAAAAAAAGAAGAAAGAGAGAAAGAGACTGAGAAAGAGAGAAAGAAGGAAAGGAAAGGAAAAGAAGGAAGGAGGGAAGAGAAAGAAAGAAAGGAAGGAAGGAAAAATAAAAGAGAAAGAAAGAAAGAAAAAAGAGAAAAAGAATATAGAAATAAATGAAGTAGTTTATGTGGTCAAATTTTCAGTGACTCATATCTCCAACCATAAATTACAAAAGACCCCTTATAATATGCTCCTTCCCTAGAAAAGAAGCAGCCTTAGCCTATCAATGGCTCTGCCAAAGGTCATGCAGGTGGAGACCACACAGCTCTTTGCCAGGATAGTCCTTTCTGGGTAGCTCATCTGTCCTTGAATGTGAGATACAATGAGGTTTCTGCCAGTCTTAAAATCCATTCCTCAGAAGTCAGGAACAAACCAATTTGTATTGCAAATACAGCAATAAGGTAAGGATCAGGAGATATTCCTCAAGGAAAAAACATGTAAGTCTTCCAAAGAAGATCAAACACTTTAGTAAAAGAACATGGTAAGAATCTTATTTTTTAGTAAACACATAGAGCACTCGCTCTCGTATCTGTTTGGTCCTCACTCCATAAATGATGGGGTTGAGAGAAGGTGGGATAACCACATAGAGATTGGCAATAAGAATGTGAATATAGCGTGGTATGCTGTGTCCAAATCGGTGAGTAAGGAAAGAGAAGACCGAGGGGATGTAGAAAACACAGATGACCCCAACATGGGAGCCACACGTGCTCAGGGCTTTTAGCCGAGCGTCCTGTGATGGGAGGCGGAAGACGGCACGGAGAATGTAAACATATGAGATGCCGATAAGGACCAAGTTCAGAAGAAAGAGAGCGACCACAAAGAGCCCATAGACAGCATTGATACGGATGTTTCCACAGGACAATTTGGCAATGCCCATGTGCTCACAGTAGGAATGGGCTATTACATGAGCCTGACAAAAAGGCAAGCGGTAAATGAGATAGATTATGGGAAGTGTAAATAGGACTGGACGAATCACAATGAACATAGTGATGCCCACCAGCACCCGGGATGTCAAGATGGTCGTGTAGTGTAGGGGAGCACAGATGGCCACATAGCGGTCAAAAGCCATAGCCAGTAAGACCTCAGCCTCCATGCCAGTGAATGCATGGATCAGAAACATCTGGGCCACACAAGCTCCAAAGTTAATCTCATGAGCTGCAAACCAGAAGATTCCCAGCATGCGGGGCACAGAGGTTGTAGAAAGGGCCAAATCAATTGTTGACAGAATGGCCAGAAAGTAGAACATGGGCTCCCAGAGGGTCTGCTCTGCCTTGATGACTAGCAGAATGGTGGTGTTGCCCAGTAAAGCCACGAGGTAAACAGAGCAGAAAGGCAGGGAGATCCAGACATGGATGTCTTCCAGACCTGGGATTCCAATGAGGAAAAATGTGGCTGGGTGAAAAATGTTCGTGGTGTTGTGGTATATCATCCTGCATGGATCAGAGAGATGAAGAATCTCTTTCTCCTGTTTGAGGAAAAACAAAAGAGGGAGGGAGGAAGGGAAAGAAGGAGAGACAGAGAGAGAGAGAGCACGAGATCAGAGAAAAAAGGGGATGATACATCAGTTGCTAGCTCTGTGAATTGAATTCTCATTTACTATGCAAATAAGCCTATTTTAAAAGCTCATATATTGAATCATTGACTCATCACTGTAGCTATTTGAATAGGGCAGGACGTGATCAAATTCAGAGTTTTCATTCTGCCTGATGACTGAGTTCTAATCCCAAACATGGAGGTTTGCAGAAAGCTCAATGCAGATTTCTAATAATTAGACCTTTCCTTTTACTTTGGAAGAGAATAGGATGTGATTCCACTCTGGGAATCCACTCTCTGTTGGGTGACACTGGAAACATCAATAATACATAGGGGCCCATACACTATAGAGACTTTCAAAAATGTCCTTAAGTGATCCATAATGAAAATAAATCATAGACCTTGGGTATACAGGCACTTTCACAGTAAAAACCTAAATTCTTCTGACTCCTCATTATTGACTGACATAGAAAAACGTATGTAAAAACTCTGGCCCAAGCCCAATAGCCTCTCACAGACACTGAAACAGACTAAGCAGATGTTCTCAGAAAAGTATTGACTGCTCATGCTGCCTGGCCAGAAGTAGAAATAGCAATTGTTCACAACTTACAGACTTCAAGGAGGATCAGCTGGGAAAGGACAAGGATGGTTATCTAATGTGATTTGCACACATCTCTGTTTATTATCCACACCACATCATGTTCTTTTAGAACACCTGTTAAGTTTTAACTGTGTTCATTTTGCTGTGAAGCAACACTTGCTTGGTTGCTCCTTCTGCCAGTTCAAGACATGGGAAATGTAGGTAGAAGACAACCCTGACAACCTCAGATGGTTTTGATACTAAAGAAAGTATTTTTGTAGTTTTCTTAGATAGCAGTGTTTCAATGGAGAAGGAATCAACATTCACCCTTGGCACAGCTAACTCTCTAAGCATTTGTTAAATTATCTTTTTTTAAAAATATGGAAAACATACCAAAGTAAAAAAAAAAAATTAACTCTGCATCCTTTTGAGTTCATTCCAGTAGAGACAAAACAAGTAAGCGCTGCAAAGTTCACTGACTCTTCTGTGTTTTCTGTAAAAACATAGATACCCTGGCTAATTAAAATGTCATTGCCCAGTAGAAAGATAATGGCAATGCCAAGGCCATAGAGTCCCTGTTGCTTACTTTGGGGTTATATCCAGCAGCCCCCTCCCAACAATAGGTCTCCACTGGGCTTATCCCTCCCTACTGCCACAGAAATTGCTTTCATCTAATGCAATTAGTAGGACATTTTGCCGTGGAATCCTGGCATCCACCTGCTGGTGACCAAATACTAACTTTGTTACATACTAGCTTTGAAACTTTGGATGACTTGTATATAATTTATATGTCTCAACTTCCTTAACTGTAAATGGGAATAATAATAGCATTTCTCTCATTGGGTAGATTTGAGACACAAGTTAAATTTCCATGAGACCTTTAGAACATTGTCTTGTATATAGTAAGTCACAAATTATAGTAATTTCCAAAATTTTTTGTTATTTTAGAATTCAACTCACAGGGAGGGATTTTATAAGGGATTTCATAAATAATTTTTAAATTTAATACATAATTTATAAATAACTTTTATGCTTTTGTGAGTTCAAACATACATAACATAATACTTTTATGAATGATTTAATACATAATAACTTTTTTCCTGCCTGGTGTAGGTTGGCCACATGGCCCATTTCTCAGTGTGGACTGCCCAGGTATCTCTCCATGGACTGCTGCACATACTCACCAGAAATCAGCAGCTGACTCACCTCATTCTTCCACAGAAATCAAGACTTACACAAAGCAATAAGCAGCACAGTACTTAGTCCCCTTTCTAAGTAGCCCCTGGAAAGCATGTTTATATTAGGTTTCTAGCACCTAAGGGATATTTCTAAGAATATATCTCATTGTAACCTCTACTTTAGACAGAGCTCTGGGATTGAGTCCTCAGAGACTGCTCACAAATTCCTAGATCCTGTTCCAGAAACAGAAAAGCCCATAGAATATAGAGGCAAACTGAAGTATATATAAGTAAACGTCAAAAGGTGGGTATAAAGCACATAGTCATTGTCATTCGTAGTTGACATATGTAAACACAGATAACTGTATCTCCATGTGATTGTAAACATGTGGCCCAAGTCTACATATAGAAGAAACTGCTAATTTAATTTCAAACATAACTAGTATGGAAGGCTTCCATTCTGTCTCTAAATGCCAATATTTCTCTTTACTTATAGTTTTCTCCAATCTATTATAACTGCTGATTACCATAAGGACACAAAGCCATGACCCTTTGTCCACACTTTTTTCTAGATATGAAATCACCACCACCACCACCACCACCAAAATTTTACGTATACAACTTTAAAAAGTCATATTGACAAGTACCTAAAATTCAATCCTAGAGTCCAACTGCTGGTGACCAAATACTGACTTTGTCACATACTAGCTTTGAAACTTTGGATGACATATATAATTTATAAGTTTCAGTTTCCTTAACTATAAATGGGAATAATAGCATTCACCTCATTGGGTAGATTTGACACATAAGTTAAATTTCTGTAAGGTCTTTAGAACATTGTCTTGTACATAGTAAGTCATCAATTATAGTAATTTTCAAAATTGTTATTATTATTTTAGACTTCAGTTCACAAGGGCAAATTGATAGATATGATTTATTCTAAACAGGTTGAGGAAACTTATGCTACCAATCCTACAGCCATCTTTCTTCTCAACTCTGTAGTGGTGTTAAGCATTTTCTCTCTAATTTTGAAGTCAATATGTACATATCATATGGTTCCTATTAGAATGTGATTATTTTGAGTGAAAAAATTTAGATATCTTTATTACACAGTTGAGATTTCTGAGAACCTCTTTCCGACAGCACTGCTTAAGAAAATAAAGAATTTAATATAAAGCATAAATATAATATCCTTAAGCTGACCTTGCCTATCTTTTCCATCATTCCATGCCTACATTTCATTAAAGCTATCTTCTCTGAAACAATAAATTTGTGATTTAAGCCATCTAGTTTGTGATATTTTTTATAGCATCCCTGGAAGACTAATATAAACATGGTGGTTGAAAATGATTTTGTAAGCACAATTACATTTATTTCCTATCTATATGGCAGTCCATGATTCTGACACCATTCTAATTCTTATTTCTTTTAGGTAACCTCTTGTGGTTTTTCTTTGCTCTTTGAAATATAGTAATATGATCTCTTTAAATATAAATGTCTGAAAATTGATCCTCTTTACTAAGTGAATTGAAACTTTCTAATATATGGACCTATAACCTGGTGTGTTATTCTCTTAAATGCTTTAAATGTTTGCATGTAGCCATCAGTAAAATGGCAAATGGTCTCTCTTCAACTGGAATGACAAAAACTCAATGAAATGTGTGACCACGAGGACACTGTAACCTACAAATGACGTGCTGAGATCAGAAACCCAAAATTATGGTAACTGAGAGTGGCACTGAAGCCCTAAGTTTTGGTCACACCCTCACCTAAGTGAGAACCCAACCAAAAGGGGGGAACTTTTAAACAAAATTATGAGAGTCCATTGTTTTGGACTTAACTCTTGTGGGAACTGTGTGGCCCCAGCAGACCAGACCAGACCAAACAAAAATGGAGTCATTCATACTAAATGCAACATAATCAAACTGAAACTTTAAGGAAAATAGATTAATCTTAAAACAGACCAGGTTTTGTTTCTCTCCTGCAAACAAGAGGTTACAGAAAAAGGAGGTCCCCTCTATTCTAACTCTTACCAAAAAAAAAAAGTAACCTGAAATCTCTGTTCCCAAAGACTTCACAAAACCCACTCTTCTGCCATTTCCCAGTGAGATTTGAGACCAAATAAGTACATCTACAATAGTGACAGTGTGACGTTGATGCCTAAAATTTTGGTCAGTTTCTCAAAATTGAAAGGTTGGCCAAAAGGAAGACATTGTTAAATTAAATTAAGTTTAGCCTAAAGCTGCCTCCTTACATATTTTAAGTTCTGCCTAAAGGTTTCTCTGTACATAGTGAACTGCAACCTAACTGGATGTGTAGACAGGTTGTAACCTACTCTTGTGCCAATCACTGAGTTTTGGCCAGTCAAAGGCAGAAAACTGTCCAAACTGTGTTAAAATAAGGTGAAAGTTGAGTTGTAACTGACTCAGCTGTTTCTATACCTCACTTCCATTTTCTGTATGTCCCTTTCCTTTTTTTGTCCATAAATCTTCTTCAACCACATGGCAGCACTGAAGTCTCTCGGAACCTATTCTCGTTCGGGGGCTGCCCGATTTGTGAGTTATTCTTTGCTTAATTAAACTTTGTAAAATTAAAAGTAAATTAATAAGTGAAAGTTGGGAAATTATTTCATTTTTAATTAACAAACTTTCAATTTACCTTCTTTCTCTCTAACTTCCTTTTTTGACAATTGGTCTTCTGGATTGATCTTTTATGTATTTTTTTTTCTTTATTTCATATTTATGATCATGATCTCCTTGCTTCCTAATGTTTTGAGCTATCTTTTAAAATTTATCTTCCCACACCTATATGGTTATTATAAGATATGTAACCATTTAAGTAGGACTCCAAAATTTATCAATCTTTTGCCTAACCTGAGTTTCTCAGTTCTGAACCAAATTAAGGCATTTTTAAAATGTCAAACAAATGAAGACTAAAAACTTCATCTTTATTATTTAAAAATTGATGATAAAGAATCTTGTTTAGATGTATTCTACGATGGAATTCCTAACAATGATCCACGCAATTAGATAAGCTTACTGACTCCATCACAGGCTGTGGGAGAACAGGCATCTAAACATGGAATCTATTCCTATAAAATACAGTAAGAAGCAAAATGTGTGCTCCTTTTAGGCTGGAGGTTTCCAAGAGAAAAAAATACAAAAGTGACTGCATTCAGCAGAATTAACTATTTTCTAAATCTTACAAACTACATAAGTAAATCCACTTCCATGTGAAAAGGAAGGGAGAAAGGAGTAAGAACCCAGGAAGTTTTAGTGAAAATCTGTCTAATGGGAAACAAAAAGGATAATGAATAAGTAATTTCTTAATAATTTAGTCTAACATTTTTTTTTAATTTTCTAAACTTATTATTCTCAAATACTTATTTTTCATGGTGTACTATCCTTGCTTTTGAAAATGATTTCTTAAATATTCAATTTTTAAAATAATATCAGGGATATTTTTATAATGTACTTTTGTCCCATAAGATGTACTATCTTATTCTTTTTTAATTTATGTTTTTATTGATATATAATAGATGAGCAATAGATGTAGATTTGGAAGGTATATTGATAATTCAATACATTCATATAATTTGTAAAAATCAAATCAGCATAATTAGAATATCTGTTGCCTTAAATATTTGTCTTTTCTTTATGCTAGAGCTAGAGCTATTATGCTCTTCTAGCTATTTTGAAATACAGAATAGGTTATTGTAAACTATAGTCACCCTACTGATCTGTTGAACACTAGGTCTTACTTCTATCAACTCTGTATTTGTACTCAAAGAAAGGGGGGATGAAAAGAGGTTAATTAGTTTCTTCTTTAAAGAAGTGAAATAAAAGGATAACCAACAATAACTTGATAAATACCTGATTAATAGCAAACTAATTAAATACAATTAAGCACACATGGGCATGAAGAGATGTAAAGGACACTGGAAACCAAGAAGGGGGAGGTTGGGAGGGGGTGAAGGGTAAAAACTTACCTATCAGGTGCAATGAACACTATTTTGGTGATGGGCACACTAAAAGCTCATAAAATATCCATGTAACAAAAACATTTGTATCCCCCTAATATTTTGAAATTAAAAAAAAAGCAAGCAACCATTTTAGGCATAAGGAATTGCTTGGTATAAAATGCTAGGGTAGGAATTAATGGACAATTATTGCTTAAGAGCATCAGTAAAGCTAACAGTGGTGCCTAGTTGTATCTGATCTTGCAGGAGCATCCTAGAGGATTAAGTAATGATAGGTAAATAAGGACAATTTACCAGGGGCTCTACTTTTGGAGATAAGTTAATAAAGACTTCAGATAATTTTGAGTGGCATATTTCTCAAGGGTGAGTTAATGTGACTGACATTTGAAGCTGACTGAGCTTAAGCAGAACATCATGCTCTTCTGAATTGAGACCCTATGGTATCACATTAATATCTAGCATAGAAACCATGACCCTGAAAAATAATCTATATATTCACTCCCATAATAGACTGGAAGCAGATTAAGACGCAAAACTATCCCTTGTTCTTGTTTTTGTTTTGTTTTTTTTTGCATGTTTGTTTATTTTTAAAGCTTTATTTATTGAATTATATTTTATATACAGAAAACTGCAATTTTATGAGTATAAACATATGTATACAACCATGAAGCCATAACTGCAATAAATATGATATACATATATCATCCCCAAAAGTCTTCTCATGTTCCTTTACAATCCATCCCTTCCTAATTCCTTGCCCTACAACTCCTGTTTTTGGCCAACTACTGATTTGCTTTGTTACCTTAAATTGGTTTGCATTTCTAGAATTTTATATAAATTACTTTCTTTTATCTGGCTTCTTTTTCTCAGCATAATTATTTTTAGATTTTTCCATGTTGTCATGTATATCAATCGTTTATTCTTTTCTCCTGTTAACTCCTACTCAGTGTATGGATATACCCAAATTTGTTTATTCATTTACCTGCTAAAGAATATTTGGTATTTCTGCACTTACAAAGCTTCTACAGGTATTTGTATAAAAATCTTCGCATGCTTTTATTTCTCTTGGGTAAATACCTAGAAATAGAATGACTGAGCTATATATTTAAACTTTGAAGAAATGGTAGACCATGAAAATGGTTGTATCATGTTACATTCCTATACACATTGAATGGAAGTCACACATTCTCCACACTTTTGCCATACTTGGCATGTTCAATTTTTTCTTTTTAATTTTAGCCATTCTAATGGGTATGTAGTGCTGTCACATTGTTATTAAATGTGCACTTTCTTAATGCCTGATATGCCTGTTATGTTGACAATTTTTTCATGTGACTGTTTGCCATGTCTTTATTATTTTTGAGGAAGTCTCAAGTGAAAAATGTAAATAAGTTGCCCATTTTAAATTGGAGTATTTGACTTCCAACCCAATTATTGAGTTGTAGGGGTTTTTATATATTCTACATTCAAGTCCCTTCATGGATGTAATTTTTGTGAGCATTTCTCCCAGACTCTGTCAAGTCTTTTTATTTTCATAACAGTGTATTTTGAACATCAAAAGTTTTTAATTTTGATTAAGTACAATTTGCTATTTTTTTCATATTTTCCCGTTTATGCCAGACTTATAAAAATCTTTGGCAAACTCAAGTTCAATATTTTATCCTATGTTTTCTTCCAGAACTGTTAAATTTTAGCTTTTAACATAAAGATTGGTTGATCCATGGTCAATTTTTAATTAATTTTTTGCATATGGCATAAGATCAGGATAAAAGTGCAATTTTTCACGATAGCAATCCAACTGTTCCAGTACAATTTGTTGAAAATATTGTATTTTCACCATTGAATTGCCTTGACATACATGTTCTAAACCAATTGACAAATGATATTGCCAAATAGTGTAAATCTATTTCTGGACATTTTATTCTATCTATACCAATGCTGCACTGTCCTGATTAATATAGCTTTATGATAAGTCTTGAAATA
Organism: Daubentonia madagascariensis; assembly: GCA_023783475.1. Classification (NCBI taxonomy): domain Eukaryota; kingdom Metazoa; phylum Chordata; class Mammalia; order Primates; family Daubentoniidae; genus Daubentonia; species Daubentonia madagascariensis. The sequence continues at coordinate 141,842 of JAKFHU010002465.1, read as the reverse complement.
CTTCCTTGTAGCCAAACTCTATGCTTTTAGTTTCATTTTCTTGCCTTACTTCCCTGGCTAGAACCTCCATTATAATGGTAAATAGTAGTTTGGAAGAATACATCCTTGTCTAGTTACTGAGTTTAGAGATAAAGACATTTAGTCTTTCATTATTAAGTACAATATTAGATTTTCTGATATTAATACATCCACTCTAATTTTCTTTTGATTATTGTTAACATCTCATATCATTTCAATGTTTTACAATCTATCTACTGGATGTCTCTATATTTACCATGTGTTTTATGAAGACAATATTTCATATGTCTTCACTTTTTATACAAACTAAAAATATCTTACTTTTAATTGGTGTATTTGAAACATTCAAGTGTAATATAAACAGACATATTTGTGTTTATATCAACCCTTACTATTTATTTTTTAAAATCTTTATTGAGGTATGATTGGTATACAAGGATTTGCATATATTTAATATGTACAATTTGATGAGTTTGAACACACGCCTATGATATCATCACCACAATCAAGGTAATAGACATACTCAAGACTTCCCAAAGTTTCCTTGTGTCCCTTTTTGTTTCTGTTGTTGTTTTTTGTTTGTGGAAATGACATTTAATACCCTCTTAACAAATTTTGAAGTTCGTAATGCCATATTATTAACTATAGGCACTAGAACTTACTCATCTATCATAACTGAAGCCTTATACCCACTAAACAACAACTCCCTATTTTCTCCACTTTCTGTCTACTGGCAACCACTATTATCTTCTCTGCTTTTGTGAGGCTATTACAGATATTTCACATAAGCAGAATCATGAAGGATTTGTTCTTCTGTGACTGGATTATTTCATTTAGCGTAATATCCTCATGTTGTTGCAAATGGAACAGTTTCCTACATTTTTAAGGCTGAATTGTATTCTGTTGTATTTATAAAACAAATCTTCCTTATCCATGCATTTGTCAATGGACAACTGGGTGTTTCCATATCTTGGCTATTATGAATAATACTGCAATGAACATGGAAGTGCAAATATCTCTTTAAGATCCTGATTCAATTATTTTGAATATGTACATGAAGTGGGATTGCCAGATCATAGTGTAGTTCTATTTCTAATTTTTTGAGGAAACTCCATACTATTTTCCCTAATGGCTGCACCAATTTACATTTCCACTAACAGTGTAATAGTGTTCCAATTTCTCTACATCCTCACCAACACTTGTATTTTTTGTTATTTTTGATAATAGCCACCCTAACAGGTATGGAATGATATCTCATTGTAGTTTAGATTTGAATTTTCCTGATGCTTAGTGATGTTGAGCACCTTTTCATAAACCTGATGCCATTTGTATGTCTTCTTTGGTGAAATGTCTATTGAGGTCATTTGCCAATTTTTGTTTGTTTGTTTGTTTGAGACAGAGTCTCACTCTGTCGCCCTGGGTAGAGTGCAGTGGCTTCATCATAGCTCACTGAAACCTCAAATTCCTGGGCTCAAGTGATCGTCCTGCTTCAGCTTCCCGACTAGCTGGGACTACAGTCTTGCACCACAACGCGTGGGTAATTTTTCTATTTTTAGTAGAGATGGGGTCTCGCTCTTGCTCAGGCTGGTCTGGAACTCCTAAGCTCAAGTGATCCTCCCACCTCGGCCTTCCAGACTGCTAGGATTACAGATGTGAGCCACCACACCCGGCTTCCTTTGCCCATTTTTTAAACGGGTTATTTGCCTTTTTTGTTTGTTTGTTTGTTTGTTTTGCTATTGTTTGAATTCCTTGTATATTTTGGATATTAACCCCTTGCCAGATATATGGTTTGCAAATATTTTCTCCCATTCTGATTGTTGTCTGTTCACTCTGTTGATTGTTTCCTTTGTTCCACAGGAGCTTTTTTGTTTGATGTAATCTCATGTGTCTATTTTTGCTTTTGTCATCTGTGCTTTTGGTGTCATATCCAAGAAACCATTGCCAAGACCAATGTCAAGAAGCTTTATGTTTTCTTCTAGGAGTTTTACAGTTTAGAGGTCCTACATTTAAGTCTTTAATTTATTTTGAGGTGATTTTTGTGTATGACGTAAGGTAAGGGTCCAAATTTATTCTTTTAACCAACATCATTTGTTGAAAAAATATCCTTTTTCTATTTTGATTCCTGCACCCTTGTCATAGATCCCTTGACCATATACCCATGGGTTTATTTCTGGGCTCATTATTCTGTTCCATTGATGTTTATGTCGGTATTATACTGTTTTAATTATTGCAACTTGGTGATATATTTTGAAATCAGAAATCATGATGCCTCCAGTTCTCTTCTTTCTCAAGATCCCTTTGGCTATTTCAGATCTTTTGTGTTTCCATATGAAGTTTAGGATATTTTTTTCTATTTTTGTAAAAAATGACTTTGGGATTTTAAATCTGTGGTATCTTTTGGGCTTTTGGTAGTATGGACATTTTGACAATATTAAGTTTTCCAATCTATGAACATGCGACATGAGATGTCTTTCCATTTACTTTTGTCTCCCTTAATTTTTTTTTTAACCAATGTGTCATGGCTTTCAGTGTATAAGTCTTTCGCCTCCGTGGTTCCTTGGTTAAGTGTAAGTTTCTGGCATATTTTGTTGTTGTTGTTTTTTGATGTTATTATAAATGCAATTATTTTCCTCATTTAATCTTTTTAACATTTTCAGATGGTTCATTGTGTATAAAAACACAACTGATTGTTGTATGTTGATTTTTATCCTGCAACTTTACTGAATTCATTAGTTCCAACGGGGCTTTTATTGAGGGGGGAGGGAGTTAGGGTTTTCTATATGTAGGATTATATCATCTGCAGAGATAATTTTACTTCTTACTTCCCAATTTGAATTCCTTTGATTTATTTTTCTTGCCCAGTTGTTGTGGCTAGGACTTTCAGGACTAGGTTGAATAGAAGTGACAATAGACAGCATCCTTGTTTTGTTCCTGATCTTAAAAAATAAGCTTTCAATTTTTCACTATTGAATATGACTTTAGATGTGGGCTTGTCATATATGGGCTTTATTATGATGAAATACATTCCTTTTTCATCTAGTTTTCTGAGCATTTTTATTATGAAAGAATGTTGAATTTTGTCAAATGCTTTTTTCTGTATCTATTTGTTTTCTATTTGGCTCACTTGGTCTTTTTTTCCTGTTACAATTTTTTTCTGCATTTCTATTCCATTGAGTAGTTTTATGATTCCATTTAATTACTTCTTGTTTATTAGTAGTACCCTTTTTAGTTGTACATAGTTTTAGTAGTGGCTTCAGAATTTTTAGTATATACCTTTCACTCATCACAACCTCCCTTCCATAATATTATACCACTATGCTTATAGTATGAAAATCTTATAACACCAACATTTTCCATCTCTTGAACTTCTGTTATTTTTGTCATACATTTTACTTCAGTATATATGATTAACACCAAAATGCATTGCTATTATCTTAGCTTTAAATCATCAACTAGAGATTAAAATAAGATTTTTTTGTATTCATCCACATATTTACCAATTACCAAAATACTTAAATAGTTTTTTTGTAGATTCAGAGATGGTCTTGCATCATTTTAATTCTCTCTGAAACACTTCCTTTAATAGTGTAGTTCTGGTCTGTTGGTGATAAACTCTTTCAGCTTTTGAATATCGGACCTTGTCTTAATTTTGTCCTCATTTTTGATATATACCTTTGCTGAGCATAGAATTTTAGATTGCTCTTTGTTGCTTTTACTTTTTCTAGTATTTTAAAGGTATTACTCTATTGCCTTGTGAGCAATTAAAAAATCATCTTGCCTGAGCAATTAAAAAACAAAGAACTATCATCTAGGCTGATTTCTGGCAAAAGGTTGCTTTCATACTTATCTTTGTCCGTTTGTAAATGTTATGCCTTTTTCTTTTTGGTTTGCTTTTAAGGTTTTATCTTTTGCACTGTTTTTGGGCAAGTTGATTGTGATGTGACTTTATGTAGTATTCCTCATATTTTTGTTCACCTAGGTTTATTAAGATTTTTTGATTTTTGGACTTAACTCATTTTTTTCCCTTTCACTTAGAGATCACTGTCTTTGCTGTCTTTTACACAACTGTATACAGAGATATCTGTGGTAGGATATTGTCAGGTTTACATCACAGCCTTGCAAAATTTCAAGTACTTCAAAAATAGAGAAATGTAAACCATTAGTTAAATATATACATCAATACAACAAAATCTAAGTGAAAATACAGATGCTACATTTATGTCCTCCAATTTAGTCTTTGGATAGTTTCTCAATCTTATTTAATTTCCTGAAGGTTACCTTTACTTCATTGATCTCATGGTTTCAATATATTTTTCCATCTTTTTAAAAAGTAGGGCATATATTCTTTGAAAATGGAATGAAATGAAAAAGGAAAAAATCACTACACACAATTTTAATATTTTTGTGCCTTTTTACCATTTTGAAATTTTGCAAAGCATGCAAACTTCAGTTGTAGCAAAAGCCATAAGTGATTTCCCAAGTTATTATCAGGAAAGAAAATTCAGGGAACAAGACTACAAGGAAACATCTGTAATCTCTTAAATAAATGTTTGGATTCAATAAAACCTAACAGTAAATAACAGAATATTTGTGGCATATTTAGCAATAGAATAATGATTTATAATATTTCTCTTTCCATTTTACCATTCTTTGCTTCTTAATGCTTTTCAGTTTTAAAAAAGTTGTTCACATGTATAAACACCTTTTTTTCAGATAAATCAAACAATTTTGGATTGATTTCAGAATGGAAATTAAAGAACCTGCTCCTCAATGATCCTTAGGTCAATGAAGAAATCAAAATGGAATTCATAAAAATTTCAAATTGAATGACAATAATGACATAAACTACCAAAATCTCCCATAAGGAAAAGCAGCACTAAGAGGGAAATTCATAGCATTAAATGCCTACATCAAAATGACAGAGTGATCACATATTAACAAGTTAATATCACACCTCAGTGAACTAAAAAAAGAACAAAGCAAACCCAAAATTAGCAAAAAAATACACATATGATCACCTCAACAGATTAAAGATCCAAACATTTTTCATCCTAAGATTTCTGAGTAAACTAGAAAGAGAAGGCCATTACCTTAATTTGACAGACATACATAAAAATACTACAGCTAACATTATATTAATAAAAATATATTTAATATTTTCCCCATGAGGTTGGGTAAAGTCAAAGATGTTCTATTAGTACTTCTATTCAGAACTGCACTAGATGTTCAACAGAGCACAATACAGAAAGAAAAAAAATGATAAAAATTTGAAAGAATATAGTAAAAATATATCTATTTAGTTTATAATTGTATATATAACAATCTATAAGTTATTCAAAATAGGTGTACTTGGAAAGTTGGCTGAGTATAAGAACAATATAAAAATACATTGAATTTCTACATTCTTAAAAAAACAATATAAAATCAATTTTAAATATAATTTACAAAGCATAAAAATCAAATATGTAAAAATAAATTTAGAAAATACTTTCAAGATTTTGACCTTGAATACATGAAAATATTGCAGAGAATTACAAAAAAAACCTTAAATAAATAGATGGACAAGCCACGTTCATTGATTGAATGACTCTAATTGCTAAGAAGTCAATTCTTCCCAAATTAATTTAGTGATCCACAGTAATTCTAGTGAAAATTCTGGTAAGTTTTATGGAATTTGACAAGTTTATTGAACATTTATATGATAATGCAAAGACTCAGCATAGTCAAGGCAATCTTGAAAAAGAAAAAAGAGGATATTATGATCTGTTTTACAGCTACATGTATTAATCAGCATAGCATTGGCATTATCTATCTATAAGCATATATCTATATCTATCTATACTATATATAATATATAAGCATATATATATGTATATATATATAAACCTGATTTATGACAGTGGTACAGTTCAGTAGGGAAAAGACGGCTTTTCAATAAATGTAGTAATGGGTATAAAAATGGGAAGAAATAGGCTATACCAAAATTAAATTTAAGTTGGATCATATACCTTAATAATCAAACATAAAAGACAAAATCTGGATCCTCATAACTTTGGTATAAACAAAGACTCAAAAACTAACCTTAAATCATTTGGAATTAATTAGAAAATAACTTTTATTTATTAAGTGACACTTTTAAGAAATGAAAAGGCAAAGGAAACACTGGGAATAAATGTTCTCAGTACATATATTGACCAAAGAATATGTCAAGAACTCTAATATATCAATAAGAAAAATACAATAAAAATGGGCAGTGTACTTGAACTGACAGCTCACAAAACAGGATAATCAAATAGCTGATGGGAATATGAAGAAATCCTCAGAAATATGGTTTATCAGGAAACTGCAAATTAATTCCACCATGAGATACTATAACATACCACTAGAAAAGATAAAATTTAAAGACATTAATCCTTATTGGTATTTTTTGAAGATTTAGAGCAACTGAAACTCTCATACTTTGCTGGTAGGTAGAAGTGTAAATCAGTATGACTATTGCGGTGAAAACCAGTCTGGTGTTATCTACGAGAGTTAAATGTGTGCCCACATATTTAATAAACCTGAAATCTCACTTCAAAAGAAATTACTTTAGTTTTCAACAAAACACATGTCAAAGAATGCTTAAAAGAAGTTCATTCATAACAACCAAACTTGGAAACAATTCTAACATCCATAAATGGAAAGATGAATTAAATACAATTTGGTATTCTGATTTTATTTACCTATAATGCCAATTGAGCATCAGATTCAATGCAATACCTATCAAAATTCTGGTTGTATTTTTCACAGAAATAAGAAAAATAATTCTAAAATTTTCATAGAACCAGAAAAGACTCTGAATAGCTAAAAAAACTTCAGAAAGAAAAACTAAATTGGAGTCATCACAATTCCTGATTTCAAATTATATTACAAAGCTACAGTAATCAAAAAAGCATAGTACTGTCATAATGGCAGACATATAGACCAATGGAACAGAACAAAGCACCCAGAAGTAAATCTAAGCATATACAGTCAACTAATTTTCAACAAGAGCACCAAGATGACACAATGGGGAAAGAATAGTCTCTTCAATAAATAGTGTTGGGAAAACTGGAAATCTGTATGCAAAAGAATAAAATTGGATCCTAATCTTGTACCATACACAAAAAGCAACTCAAAAGGATTAAAGATCTAAAAGTAAGACCATAAACCATAAAACTCCTAGAAGAATACATAAGGAAAAATCTTCTTGACATTGGTATTGGTAATCATTTGCATAAGCAACATAAACAAAAATAAACAAATTAAACCACATCAAACTAAAAAGCTTCTGCACAGTAAAAAAAACAATCAACAAAATGAAAAGTCATCCTATAGATTGGGTGAAAATATTTGCAAACAACTTATCTGAGAAAAAGTTGACATTCAAAATATATAGGGAACTCACATGACTCAATAGCAAAAGTACAAATAACCCTATTAAAAATGGGCAAAGGATTTAAATAGATATTTTTTCCAAGAAAATAAAAATAGCAAACAGGTATAAGAATTGGGGCTCAAAATCACTAATCATCAGGGGAATGCAAATCAAAACCATAATGAGATATCACCTCACACCTGTTAGGGTGGCTATTATCAAAAATAAAGATAACATGTTGATAAGAGTGTGGAGAAAAAAGAACACCTGTACACTGTTAGTGGGATTGTAAATTAATGTGGCCAATATAGAAAATATTATGGAGATTCTTCAGAAATCAAAAATACAACTATCATATGACCCAACAATGCCACTTCTGGGTATATAAGCAAAGGAAATGAAATCAGCACCTCCTACAGATATTGTCACTTCCATGTTCATTGCAGCATTATTCACAACCACCAAGATATGGAAACAACCTTAGTATTCATTGACAGTTAAATGGTTAAAGAAATTATGACGTGTATATATACAATGAAATATTATATATTATTCAGCTTTTAAATGAAGGAGATACTGCTATTTGTGACATGGATGAATCTGGAGAACATTATGCTAAACAAAATAAGCCAGAAATAGATGGAAAAATACTGTATGATCTCACTTATATGTAGAATCTAAAAAAAAGTCAAATACATAGAAATTGATAGTAGAATGGTGATTACTAGGAGTGGGAAGGTGGAAGAAATGGGGAGAAGTAAGTCACAGGGTATAATTTGCAGTTACGTAGGATAAATAAATCTAGAGATATAATGTACAGCATAAGGATTATAGTTAATTATATTGTACTGTATACTGAAAATTTGCTAAGAAAGTAAGTTTTAGGAGGTCTTACCACAAAAAATGCAACTATGGAAGATGATGAATAGCATAATTTGTTTGACTGTCAAAATCATTTAATTATGTATATGTATATCAAATCTTCTTGTGCACCCTAAATATATACAATTGTAAAAAGATTTCATGTGTTCTCTAGGTGTTTCTCAAGCCTTGCAAAGAATGAACTAGACATTTAGGGGAGGGCTTAGCATAGCTTTTGTATGTGTGCTATTGGTAATGGTGCCAAATACCTGGGTCTTCTTAATCATGACATTTCTAAAGATGGCTTAACATTTATACGAGGATTCAGTATCACTACTAAGTCCACTGGTTCCTAATCCTTGGTGTAATACAATGATGTCTTCACATTTTAAGGACTTCATATAAAATTCCTGAAGACTTGTGTTGATTGATTTCCTACATACCACTTAATAGCTGCTTCTCTTAAATGATATCCTTGATACTATTGATTCTTACTGATGTCATTCTGTCATCTTTGGAGATTTAATAGATATGTGCTGGTTTGGTTTTGTTTACATTTATTTAATTTCATTTTGCTTATTCCTGCTAAATATCATTTCTCAAAACTTCTAGAAAAAGAACTTCTTTCTTTTGCTTATTCTAGTCACAGTGATTGGGATAGTGCCATAGCGCATAACCCAATTTTGCAAATCACATTACCTTCATATCTATGGGTATCATGATCAGTTCTGGTTTAAGGACGCTAAATAAGCTGCACTGTGTAACCCTTTCACTAGATCTCTAAGTGGAGTGGAGAGTGGACGTTCTCTCTTTCCTCCAGTTGAGAGATAAGCAGTGCTTCCAACTTGCCCACGCAGCTGCTAATTTCACCTTGTGAAGCTAACATGCATTAGCATTGTTCAAAATACTGATAGAAACAGCGAAGACAGATGAAGAGAGTGAGAGTTGGTGAGTCGAAGGACCTCGTTCCAGCATTTTAAAGTGCTAAGTCACCGTGTTTCTGTATCTTTTACTCCAAATCTGTGAGCCATTATATTTAATAATATCCTATTAAATATATTTTATATTTGCTTAAAATAATATCATTTATTTTTATGTCACTTGTAATGGAAAATCTATCTTACTGATACAGGATTTCTTATTTTCAGAGTTGAATGTCAATTAGTGACGTTGGTGTTTATAAAAAGTAGGTCTAAGTTCAGCTAGGAAAACTTTAGTGAAGGTATGACTAGCTCCCTTATATACATGAGATTTCTCCTTTTTCTAGAATTTCTGAATACTATTTTGCAACCCAGTAATTAATTAGCAGAACAAATGGACTCTATATTAATGGGTTTTCCAGACATAGTCTCATAGATTGTTTTGCTTTTTTAGCATACTTTTTTCATATTTTCAAAATTCGCTCAGATTCCTATCCTTTTAATAAATATACAACAAACAATTAATATGTTCCACTAACTTATCAAGGCACTGACAAAAATAGAAGATAAAATCCGCCTTTTAAACAACTTACAAGTAAATGTAGTATGCAGATAATGAAATAATACTGTTAGTTAGAGGTACAACAGTGGCAAATAAAAGATGCTAGACAAATTTGGGTGAGGAACAGCTAATGCAATATGCATATAAATGAAAGTAATTTCTAAAAATAATTATAAACACTTGAAAATATGAATGAATAAAATACTTGGTTATCAATTATTTTTGCATTTGATTTTAATTGTTTTGTACACATGAGCCTTATATCGCCAAATATACTTCACAATAGTGCAAAATAGGGGCATTTTAAATAGTTTATTTGAGTTGCTGATGACATCCACAAACACACACACACACACACATAATCTGTGTGTGACTCTGGATGTGTACTTAATCTTTCAGTATACTTCTGTCACGAATGATCTTGCCTGAGTTCATTAGAGCCTTGATGGTTTTTGCAAAAATTTATTTTTAATAACACATTTAAAGTTTCTCTAATTATAATTGTAGTGCCAAAGATGATGATGATATATTTATGTAGCTGGTGGTCAAGTTGTGTAGAGAGATAACAATGAAAAAGGAAGGGGTAAACATAGTTATAAGTATGATATGACATCAAGCCTCGTTCCCAAGACATCTAACCCAGGTTGCTGTTGCTTCTTAATTAAATCAACAAGAGAAGTTTGAAGTACTTACTGAGTATATGTAGCATATTCCTGTTGTCAACTGAATATGCACGTATTCAGTTGTATTTAATCTCCACTACTTTGTTGTCATTCTCTGATCCCACGTTTGTTTAGAAACTGCCAGCTGGTTTAGACTTACATTGGAGCTGAAATTTTTTATCAAGCATGTTTCTCACATAATTTTTCAAAGATCCGATTTCTTATGTCCTGACTTTTCACAGAGTAAACAATAGGATTCATTAGAGGGGGAATAAGGAGGAAAGTATCAGCTATAATTATTCTAATAACTGGAGAAACATTTTTGGCAAAACGATGAATAATAGCCAAGGTGATGATGGGCACGTAGAAGATGAGCACGGCACACATGTGGGAGATGCAAGTGTTGAGGACTTTGAGGCAACCCTTGTTTGTGGTGATGCCCATAACAATTTTCACAATCAGCATGTAAGACACAGAAATGCACAAGTCTAACATAGCTGTTAGAGCCACAAAAAACCCATAGATGATATTGACCCTGTTGTCAGAACAGCCCAGCTTCATGACATCTGATGGAGGCAGTAAGAGTGAGATAAAAGGCTTTTCTTACAGAATTTCAGCCTCTTTAGAATAAAGGGGAAAGGGAAGATTAATCAAATACTTTTCACAGCAAATACAAGGCCAACTTTAACAACTCTGCCACTGGTAAGGATGGAGGTGTATCCCAAAGGGTTGTAGATGGCTATAAAGCGATCCACAGACTGTGGGTTGGCAGTCTCTGTGTCCCCCACAACTGTTGTTGGGGACCTTCTTCTACAACAGGGTACCTCCTTGAGCTGCAGTAATTGCTCTTTTTGCTCCTCAGACTAAGGAGTGAGAATATCTTCAATATTCCCGTTGGCCATACCTAACTTTGCCTGCCCCTTAACGAATAGATCTTTCATTAAACAATCCTCACGTGCCTCTTTTGTTCCAGGCCTCTCACTAATGTTCCATCTTTTCTTTCATCTTCTTTTCCTTTCCCTTATCTTACCTTGACTTCTTTGTTATTCTTTTAGTTATTTTTCTTTCTCTTTTTTTTTGTTTTTGTTTAACCTCGCCAGGCACATGAAAAGCCCTAATCCTAGACATAGACCAATCTTCATTAACCATCTCTTCAGGTTTTCCTGACATAGAAACCTAGCCTTGTCCAGATTGTTCATAAATGCTGCTCAGGTCACTGAACTTCAGAGAGAACTGGAGAGTGTGTGAATGTCTGTGAAGCTATTACTGACTGCTAGAGTAAGAAGGCAAAGCCCTGATCCTCCTTTCAGTCAGTAACTGGCATTGTCTAAAAGTCTAGGAATCCAACTACTGTGGGCCGAGGCAGCAGGAGAGGCTGAAACACTACTAGACACATCCCCAGTTACAAGGCTAAGTCCAGCAGAGTCCGCAGAACACAAGGCAGTGATGCTTCTTCTAAAGATGAAGAAATGAAGGCTGAGGAGAGTCTAGTCATTGGGCAGAGGTTCATATGCCAATTTAGGTCTCCTGAGGTGCAGAGGAATAATATTTCCATTCTAAGTTAATAATACCACTAGAATGTGAGCTCAAATAGGGTAGGAGTTTTGCTTTGTTTACCTCTGTAAAGCCAGTGCTTAGAATATGCTCTGGTGTATAGAAGTTGCTCAGCATTTTTTCCCTTGCATAAGGAAGAGTTAAATTTTATTTAGTTAGCTATCAGTAACTTGATACATGTTTTATCTCCTTAAAAATATCCTTGGAATAATGTTCTATTGAAAACATGATGCTATAGATGAGGAAACAGAAGCTTGAAGAAAATTATTAATGTGTCTAAGGTAAGAGAGATAGTAAATGACCAAGATCTGACTTTTCTCTAGATTTCAAGCTCTAAACAACCATTATACTCTCTTCCCACATGTATGATAATTCAGTGTCAATTTCGAATAGGCCTTCAAAGACAGTGCTGACTCTTTAGCTGAATTAATAAATAAGCTGATTGGAGAAATTCACATAAACATAATACATAGACATTTTCTCTATTACTCTGAATACTAGTGAAATTAATAGCCAGTGTCATTAATTCACTGTCCGTTTGAAGGTCAGATTGGCTCTCATGCTGTGCTCCTCAGCTTCTATTGTAGTCATGATTAGTGGTTACCACATTACATACCAAAGTGAATTCAGAAGAGCTGTGATAAGCTTACCTGTCAGAGATAGACAAGCTACAGGATGGTTAACAATATAACTCCTAAAACCTAAGGCAGAAAATATTTTTGACATTAAAATGAAGTAGTGTAGTGAAGAAGAAAGAAATATAATTCCTGATGGACATCTACTATTTGCCAGGCTCTGTGTCAGGAACATTGCAAAAATAATCACATGTATAATTTATAAACACTTTGCAAGTTAGTATTATTCCCTCAATTTGAAAATGGGGAAAGAGAGGCTTAGAGAATTTGATCATGTGCCTAAGTCATACAGCCAATCAGTGCTGGAACTGGAATTCAAACTTAGGTCTCTGGAGCTCCAAAGCATATACTAAAAATTTGGAAAAATTAAGGTTAACAATCCAGACACCTGTTTAAATTAAGGCACTCTGAAATGGATCGAGGTTAAATGACAAAAGATATGGAAAAATATCAAAAGTCTGATTCCCACCTTCTGTTTGCTGTAAAGTCAAGACAAACTCTCTTTGGGATTGGAATTTGTGCTTCACGTTGTACGGGGGTGGGGCAGAATAAGAATCAGAGAAAGAATGACGAGAACAGGTTGAGGAGAGGACCTGGAAATAAAAGAAAATCCAGAATAATGCAGCCAGGAGATATCTGCTTGCAAAAGATCACCTTTAGCCTGATGGACAGAGAGATCTTAGTAGTATGTGCTTCTTAATAAAGATCTTCAGAGCATCCATTCCCAGGTTTTGTGAGGGCTTTGTTATTCCTGACCAGTACTAAAGCGGTTGTCCAGAGTGGGGTGAGATAGGGGGGATAGATTTAACCCATGGCCTTTCTGCCCCATGTTGCTTTGCTTGGAGACTACTTCCTGAAGGAATTTAAACAAGTTCAATGGCTGTTCTGATTCTATTATTTATGTTCTGTGATCAGTCAGGGAAATGTCCTTTTACTTCACAGAAAAGCTTTCCTCCCAGAGGGTCAGATTAATTCCTATCCATCTACCTCTTTGCTTCTTGGAAATACCTCCTGATTCAACTAACCAGTGTCTGAGACTAAAAGGTAGATGCCAAACCCTTAATAACTGAGCTCATCTCATGCCTGCACTGCAATTTTGCCCACCTAACTTGCTTGTCTCTGGGTCTCATCAATATTTGTGCTGCTGCCACACAGGAGGCAACTCTCTATTCAGGGCACCAAGGAAGTGAATGGAGAGTAAGCAGGTGTCTGCTTTCTGAGCTAGTGCTAAGATCAGACCTGGGGTCCCACGGAGCCCAGCAGTTACCATCTTTAGCAGGCACCCACTACGCCTTTTTATGATCAAAGTCCACTCTCCCACCTCTCTTTCTGAATCTCAGGCTGAGCCTTCTGGGATCTCTTCTTGGCTCCATACTCAGCACCAAACACCTGCCTCCTATATGGACTGCTCACATACCAAGGCTAAAAACTAGATGCTGTGGGCAGTATGGAGAGACTGGAGGAAGGGAGTTTAAATCCCTGAGTTTTATGCAACTGCCCATTGAGACCCTTTCAAGGATTTTTAATCAACTCCCAACTGGCTTCCTGGACCTCATTTCCTCAGACCCTGGGGAATAAAGGAAAGAGAGGAGAGGGGAGTGGTCTTTGAGATGCCTGGATGGGAAGCCCAGACGATGTCACGCCCTTGTAGCCTCTGCTGAAGGATATGACGAAAGTTTTGAACAAACTCCACCACTTCAGAAGAGCAGAGGGGGATGTTTGTGACAATGTTTTATGTGTGATGTAGAGTAACTCCAGTTTATGCACACTGGATGTAATCGTGCACATGTTAGGTATATACAACCATTATGTGAATTTAAAAAGGGCTTTTTAAATTAAATGTTTTTCCCATCACCAAGGGGAAGAAGAAAGTCAGGCCAGGACCTTGGAGATACTGTGATGGTGTTGATGGTTATTCTTGGTGCCCTGGGTAACCCTATATTCCCCTGACCCCTACCTACACTCAGGGACTCCATCTCCTCTTCCTCTCTCTGATCTGTTCAGAACTCAGCCCTTTGTTTCTAGATGTCGAAGAGTCAAATAGAGAAACTAGTAAATTCTTATGTCCTGGTGGGTGAGGTGAGCCCATGCAAAAGGTAGTTAAAACTAAAAAGGAGTTTTTATATGTTAATACAAGAATATGAAGAGTTAATCATCCATTTTTAGGCCCTAGGAGAGCTGATGGAGGAAAAGACTTTACAGAGAGATATGGGTGTGCATTTCAGTGTTTTCATTGCCCAGGTAATTACTATCCAGCTTATTGGATCTCTCCTGGGAGTATAAAGATATAAATATTAAGGGATGCTCCAGAATCCCTAAACCATTCAGAAGAGGTTATTTCAATTCATTGTCCTGGCTGATCACTTTGGAATGTGGCAGGCTTCCTCTTGTGGCCACATTCCAGTAATATTTGGTAGAGCGTGTATATACATTTAAGTGTTATGAAGCAGTGTTTTTCAAATCACAGTCCCCAGATGACCTAGATCAGAATCTCTTGTGATGCTTGTTAAAATGCAGATTTCTGAGCCTCACAGAATCAGGACTTTGCAGGACAGAATCAAAAACTTTGACATTTGTGACAACCACAAAGGTTTAGTAATTTTCATACATCCTTGTCCTTATGGTTTGTTTTCAACTCTGATTCCATAACTTTTTATTTTCTCTATAGTTTAATGTACATCTTCACTTTTAGCCTCAGGTTTGCTTCAAAGCACAGTTACTTCTTGTATTAATTTGCTAGAGCCGTCCTAACAAAATACCATGAAGTGGATAGCTTAACAGCAGAAATTTATTTTTTCACAATCCTGAAGACCAGAATAATCTAAGATTAAATTGTTGACACATTTGGTTTCTCCTGAGGCTTCTCTCCATGGTTTACAGATGGCCACCATCTCACCATGTCCTCACAAGTCCTTTCCTCTGTGTGTGCGCGCTCTTGTTTTCTCTTTGGGTGTCCAAATTTACCCGTCTTACAAGGATACCAGTTATATTGGATTAGGGCCCACCCCACTCGCCTCATGTTGACTTAATCACATTAATGTCCATACCACCTGTTTAGCCATACATCCTATCACACATTTATTCATCTATTGAACAAATATTTTATAACAAAAATAACATTTTGCATATAATAAAATGATGTTGCAGGAATGAGACAAGAATGTAGAGAGGTACATAAAATGGAGATAAATAATCTCTATTCTCCAGGAAAAATCTTAGCTAGAAAAATAAGACTGTACTCATTCATTTATTCATTGGTTCCTTTAGGTGTTAACTTACTCAACACATACGTGCTAAACATTGTATGCAATTTTCTCTCTTTTCCCCCTCCCCAATCTCATACTACTCTCTGTCCTCTCTTTTTTCCCTCTAACTCTCTCCTCTATTGCTCTTTAAAAGAACTTAAATATGAAATTAAATTAATTTTTATAAAAAGGAACACATATGATGAAAATATAATAAAATTTCAACAGTGAATTTTATTATTATTTTATTTTTCAAATAAATTCTTATGATTTTAATGAAAATAAAAGTAACTAATTTTTCAACTTTGGGAATAATACGTATTAATGTTTCAATGTGTAACCTGTGTTTTCTCACTTACCTGGCACGTCCAGATCTACGACATTTCATACTCCCAGAAGCCCCATGAAATTTGCAGACAATGAACTCCCCTCACTTTATGGATGCCTAGGACAGTGCCTGGCATTGAACTGGCTCTCAATATATATTTGCCGACTAAGCTAGTGAAGCTAGTGAAGTAGTGTCACAGAGCCCTTGACAGTGTGCCTGGATTTCCTTTCTTGCCTTCCTCTTTTCCAGTGGTCTGGAATTTGAACTCAATATCTCATATCTGACCACCCTGGCTTTCCCCACGTAGCTCCCCAAACCCACTCTTCTTAGTTCCCACTTGGTGAAGATCTGACAAATTGATTACCCGGTATTGTGAGAGAGCAAACTCTTTATAGTGGAATCTGCCTTCTTTCTCTATCTTTTTACCATATTCTTAATTTCATTATTTTAAAGAAAGAATTCAAATTTCAGATTTATATTTCAAAATGCATTCATGAAAGGGAGATGTGAAGGGTCGGAGTGTGGC
This sequence comes from Daubentonia madagascariensis, assembly GCA_023783475.1. Classification (NCBI taxonomy): domain Eukaryota; kingdom Metazoa; phylum Chordata; class Mammalia; order Primates; family Daubentoniidae; genus Daubentonia; species Daubentonia madagascariensis. The sequence continues at coordinate 125,135 of JAKFHU010002465.1, read as the reverse complement.
TCCTTGGGGCTTTGCAGATTACACTACGCCACTGTGCGATTCCTTTGTTAGGGTGAAGAGTGGGGCTTAGGTCAGAGATGGACAAAAAGGTGGGGAACAGGATATTACGTTCTGTAGTTACTGACATTTATGTCTTTATAGGACTTTTTTATAAGAGCTCTTTGTGGTCTCACTTAAGAAACCTAAACCTTCTCTTGGGTTTCAACATCATTCAGATCCTTGCCAGGCCTCAGCTTAATCCCTTTCTCAATAAGAACATCTAGTGACCCAGAGGTAGGCCATCTGTAACTGCTTGTGTGAGCGGGAGTGGCCACTCACACTCATGTTGTGCTGCCTCCTCGAGTCCATGATGATGTTTCTACAAGCACAGAGCTCTTTGAACACAGTGGCTCATTCATGCCTACGTGTACACAGTCATGTGTCCTTTCTTGTATTCTATAAAACATGACAGCTTAAAAGCACTGGAGTACATTGGAAACAGTGCCAGGTTTAGAATACATGAAACCTGGGATTTGTCTCCCAGCCCTGCTCCTAGTTAATTGCCATTCCTCAGCACCGCTCTCCTCCACGGTAACACGGTGATAATAAAATCCACTCTGCTGAGTAGTTGGAATGACTAAGCACAACGACCACGAAATTCCTGGTGTATGGGAGGTGGTGAACAAGAAGTAGCTATTGTTTCTGCTATTGTGTGTGACCACCCTGTTAGATGTCAACGTGTGCATGTTACACTGAAGGGGCATAAGACAAGCCATTAGACTGAACATGGTCACTTTCCTCCACCTCTCCTTGCCTTTCTCTTTTATTCACTCTCTTCCTCCCTATCTTCTTCCTTCTCTTTGCCTTTCCCTTGTTCTTATCTCCTTCCTACCCTCAGTGTATCTACCATTTTCTCCTGTGGCTTCTCTACCCAGAAAATGCTTTACTTTAGGAAAACTAGTGTTCACATGTCTCTGAAGAGATGAGCCTCCGTGCCGCTCTGTTCACTACAGCTTTCTTCCACATCCTTTCATCCCAAACGCACTTCTGATTGAGCTACGACTATTTCTCTGACGTCCAGCCTGATTCCTTCCAACATAAGTCCCATTCTAACCACTGACATTTGGAGATTGGGCTCTTCCCCAGACTAACGTGACTCAGGATGGGGTGACCTCCCATAAACATGTTTTTTGACACAGAAAGAAAACCTTCATTTTTTGGCATGAGGCCCTAGATATAGTAGGTACTCAGAATATTATGGGAAATTATGATCTTAATGACAATAGTGATGATGATAAAATTAAATACAAAGTGAGTACAAAATGATTGAACATAATTCCTTCAGTATGATTCCAGGCAGAGCTGTGTGCAGTTCTGCCAACAACTTTGGGTTTATTTCTCAGGCCCAAATGGGGAGAATAATTACATTTTGAAAATCCCTTCATGTTTGATTCAAATTTTACCTATATTTATGGCTTATTTATGTTGAATATCCTCTCTTCAATATCTAATATGAGAAGGATGATCTTTTCTCTAAGTCTACCATAATTTTGAAAGTATGCTTTAATCCATAAAATAAACCTAGTAGTACATAAATCCAGCTACTATCATTACTCACAGATACCAGACTTCATCTTTGAAGTTTACTTAGACATAGAATTGTAGAGATAAGTGAATATTTATTGAATTTTGTGAATCTAGACAAAACTAATCTTTGAAGTCAAACCATATACACTTATTTAGATTTTGTTCTGATTTCTAAACAATCTTCTAGGTGCTGAGTAACAAGTTGGTATTGAAGGTACAATCAAAAACAGCAGAAGGCATAGAAGCAGCTTGCAGGACTTTTATACTCTTAGGACAAATGGATGGAGTACCTGTTGTCTTTGAACTCTGTAAGAGATGTTCTTCCAAGACTCACAATTTTTGCCTAGTCCAGGGACCTCCAGTACAATCCATGTTGCCCCAGATCCTGCCTTGGGGCCTCAGTCTGGCAAAGACAGAGACATACTGGCTCTTCCAAAAGAGACCCAGAATAGGTACATGGGTAGGTTGTAAAACATACATGAAATAAAAATACATAAATGAGAATAGCAAGTCAATGAGATATACAGTTCATGCAGTGGCCAAAGGCTGGCGGCTTTATCCAGTATAGAAACACTTCACTAAGAAAAAGTATAGGTATAAAAGGTTTATAATTTGGGGCATATAAGCACACCTGTGCAGATCTGTTTGATTTCATTTGTAATAATATGTAAGCATTTTTGTTCAATATATGTGTCTGTTAAAAATTTGGTATTCAATTAAGATGTATATTTGTCTGAATCTACATATTTGGAATATTTGAGCCACTGTGTAAATATATGTGTATCTTTGTATGTGTTCATATCCACGTGTGCCTGTGTAAAGTTATGCTAAAGTGGTTATGTTTATAGTTTTCTTCCTTGGTGTCTTCTTCACAGGGAAAACCAAGGTTCTAAAACTCATCATTTTCATGTAATCAAATTTCTTATAGCACTACAAGTTATATTTACTTCCTCTTCATGGTGAAATATTGTATCTTTATGTTTCTCTTCCAATGACTTCATTTTTAGTATCTGGAGTCAGGCGGAGGTAACTGGAAAGGGAAGAAATTTCTGAGCCAAATCTCTCCTTTTTTCCCATGACCCCAGGTAAAGCTCTAGAGTAGGACATGTGTACCTACATGAATATATAAAGTGTTATAGTTCACTCCTTATGTATCTGTACATAATGTGCTGACATGCAGCAATGAATTTATACAAACTGGCTCACTGCGAAATATATACCAACACAAACAAGCATGGTGAAACAAATATACACACACAGAAACTTCAAAACACACTCAGAAAGAACAGTAGTGTGTGTGTGCACACACGCGTGTTTTGTTTGATATTGCTAGACACAGAGATGAGAGAAACATTCTGCAAATAAATATAAAATAACACAAGGTTTTCTCCCACCTTTTTACCCCTGTAATGTACGTAATGGTGAAGGAAGAAATCAAGTTGCTTGACTAGTTACTCAGATGGTGGGTGATAACCCTCAACCTCTATTACCTTTTTTGAGGATTATCCATGAATAGTGTTTCATTGTTTCAATTTGATACCTTCCTTCAAACTCCCAGAACATCTCCTTTTCTTAGTTTTGTGGGTATGTGCTTTGCAAGCACCATCATGAAAAGGCATTACTTGGGGCATGGGTATGGATATGTGAAAATATGTTGTAAATAATTTAAAATTATAATTATAATATAGTAACGTAAAAATAAATAAATTAAAATGTAAGTCTAAAAGATCAATCATCAATCAAATTCCACTGACCAGAGGATTGAAAGATGAAACCTATGTATTCTTTTGGACTTTCTCAAACAATAATAGTTAATATTTTTTGAGAATTGTATATTTGTCACTTATTGTGTTAGGGATTTACATGAAGTATCTCATTTAATCTTCACAATATCCCAATGAGGAAAGAAGGTATTATAATTACTTCCGTGCTCATTCTGCAATGGAAGTTACGGAAGAACAGGGAGGTAGTTAAGTCTCCCCAGGTCACAGTGCCTGCGTGCTGCACGGGTAATTACCTTTTTGTTGATATTCAGCAGTTTATTGTTTAGCCACAGCATAGTTGAAACCAAAAGTACTTGTGGGCTTTATGCCCAAACCTTCTTTCCTTCCCTCTAACTTAATCCTGCCGAAAACACTTAAGTGACTTTACAAACTCGAACTTCTTAATGATGCGTTGGCGGATTTGCTTGGTCTTAATGCTGTAGGCAATGGGGTTCGTGAGGGGTGGTAGCAGCAGGTACACATAAGACATGAGGAGGTGTACAATGCTGGGCAGGTGCTCACCAAAGTGATGCACAAGAGACAAGCCGATCATGGGGGTGTAGAAGAGCAGCACAGCACAGATATGGGAGACACAGGTGTTGAGGGCTCGAAGTCGCTCCTGGTGGGAGGCGATACTCAGCACAGTGCGAAGGATAAGGGCATAGGAGAGAAAGATGAGCAGGGAGTCCACACCCACCGTGCAGGCCACAACAAAGAGCCCGTAGATGTGATTGACAATGCTGCTAGAGCAGGCCAGCTTCATGATCTCTAGGTGCAGGCAGTAGGCATGCGCCAGCACATGGGAGCGGCAGTACTGGAAGCGCTTGAGGAGAAAGGGCAAGGGGAGGATGAGGAGGGCGCTTCTAAGCACCGAGCTTAGCCCCATCTTGACAACACGCGCAGGTGTCAGGACAGTGGAGTAACGCAGTGGGTAGCAAATAGCCACATAGCGGTCAAAGGACATGGATAATAGAACTGATGACTCCACTAGAGACAAGGTATGGATGAAGAAGAGCTGAGTGAAGCAGGCAGGGATGCCAATCTCTCTGGCACCAAACCAGAAGATGCCCAGCACAGTGGGCAGTGTGGAAAGGCAAAGGCCCAAGTCTGTGAGGGCCAGCACGGCCAAGAAATAGTACATGGGTTCATGGAGGGTGGCATCAGTATGGACGACATGGAGAATGGTAAGGTTCCCCAAGATAACTGTCAAGTAGATGGAGGAGAAGGGAATAGAGATCCAGCCATTGAGATCTTCTAGACCTTGAAAGCCCGTCAGGAAGAAAGTGGCTTTTTGGAGGCTGCTGTTACAAGGGATTATCATGGCTTTACGATGTTGGATTTACCAACCTGCAATATACAATGAGATTCCTGGAGAATGACAGGGCTGAATTCTTACTCACCTAATTTTTCCAGGACCATTAAGTCAGCAAGGGTCTGCAGATCACTTCGAAAGAACTAGGGGGCCTGATCTATTAGCCTTCTCTAGAGGGTCTAGGAAGGGGACTTTTATAGTGGATTACTGTAGCTCGTGAATGCCATGTGATTTAACTTAATGGTGGTATGTCCACAAGTGTTGGCCTCTCAGATGATTAATGAGGTCACCTAAGATGGCTCTTTTTTATGTGCTCCTCCCTGAAAAAATTCTCCAATTCAATCACTAGAGCATTCAGAATTTGTGTCTCATATATGGGGGGGTTGGTAGTACACATCACGTTGCATTTTCCTGAGGATTTTGTTTTATTTCACAGTGCCTGCCCTACAGGGGAGACCAGAAGAAGCGTTTAGTAAATGTGTGTTGAACTCCTTGAACTCATAACATGTGACCAGAGGGATGCCTCTCCCGAATCTACATAACACCTTTTGGTGGGTTAGGAGGCAAATGGTAGGGGGTAAATCTGAAGCCTGGAACTGAGGAATATCTTAGAAGATGCTGGGACTTTAGAAAACAACTAATTACAGGAAAGGGGGATTTGGGGCTTAGTTCTGAGAAAAACCAGGAGATATGTGTGTCTGCAATATCTGGAGAGTTAGGCCAGGAACATAGAGATGGGGATGCAGAAGAAGTGAGCATCGAGTCTGCAGCACAAGCAGCAAAGAAGAGAAATCTGAAATTACATGGAAACGCCTCTAATCTTTAGTTTAGAATGAGGAAACTAGATCTGAGGCAAGTGACCTATGCCTCTGGGGCTTGGGTTAATAATAGGTCCGTTCCTGTAATATCTGAACCGGGTTCTCCTTTGCTCTGCCTTCAGAACTCTTATTCAACTACTTTGCCAAATTCTCTATTGTGTTCTATGTATATAAGCGTAATGGACTAGTACATTTTGATCACATGCATAAAATGCTTAAAATAGATAACATTTATTAAATACATTATGCACCTGTTATATTTCTAAATGCCTAATGTGTATTACATCATTAAACTCTGACACAAATTCTATCATAAGAGCCTATTCTTAGGAGCATAGTACAGGTGAGAAATTGTTGACATAGAGAGGTAAAGTGACCTGGGTAAGGTTACAGAGCAATCAGGATTGAGGAAAAAATTCAAACCCTGACAGTATACTCCAGAACCTATGTTATGGGCTTTTACACCATACTTCCTGCTACTATTCCATAGCACACAGCTGCTGAAGAGTCAGACAATTAAAAAAATAAAAATTAACCCATGAGTCTTTTACTTTAGACAAGTCTGTGGATAGCCATTTCCATTATATGAATAACATTAGACTAGCCAAGATGGATAACAATAGAGAGGAAACATGTTTTAGGGACCAACTTCAATTTGGGGTATGGTAAATGTAAGTGTAAAAGGAATTCCTGGCGAAAGTGTCTGGAGGACACTATATGCAGTGATCTTTGGTTTGAGCGAGGGCTTGAGTGGTAGGACATCTGCCATGAGTATGGAGAAAATTGCTAGGAGATGCAATGTGAAAAGGAGACAGGAGCTCAGTTCATAAAACTGAAGACACTTTCAAATGAGGGTAGAACATAATATTAAAACTAGAAAAGAGACAGAGAATGGAGAATCAGAGACACAGGATGAAAATAGTAGTACATAATGTTAATAAAATTAAGTCACCACTGTTGACTACAAAAAAGAGATAAAGTAAGATGAGAATTTTCAAAGAGACATCGTACTTATGGTGGTGAGCTCATCATTAATTCTTCAGAGAATGTTTCAATAGACAGGAAATGGATTATGAGGCCTTAAACAATCAGTGGGTGAGGAGGAATAGATAAAAAGTCTGCATTCTGTGTAATTGTCCTCCAAGGGAAAATCTACAGATGGGTGAAAATATTAGGATTTTTTAAGGAAAGAAGATAGGAAGTGGAGGATTTTTTTCAAAAAGCTTCCTTTTTCTCAGTAAGGTAGTGGCACTTTGAAGGGCTGAGGATAAAGAATAAACTTTCCTATCCAGCTTTTGCCACTCACACATCAAATCAAAACAAATACTAATAAGATAATAATACAATAATTAATATAATAATAAAACCCTTCTAGCTTTATGATTCCAAAGGGGAAGCAAGAAAAGGCTATAAAGAGGACGGTAAGGAAAGAAAAGGAAAGAAGGAGAAGTGGGGCTTGGAGGCGGCTGTGGAGGGGAAGGGAGCGTCAAGGATTTAGAGAATCCTCCCACAGTTACTCACAGGCAGGTAGCAGACCTGCGGGCCGCCTGGGCAGTGAGGCAGACAGGTTCTGAGATGGGTGCATTGATTAAGAGAGAAAAGGCAACAGAATTTTTGAAAGGAATAACAATAAAGAAGGGGAAACTTCCCATCACTTAAGGAGAGAGGCAAACACAAGTTTAAATACATATGTGTCTTTGCAGCCAGCAGACTCACCATGAAGCTTGTTTCTATACTTCTTACTCTGAGACATTTCAGAGAGTTTGAGAAATACAAGAAACATTTAGAGGTCATCTATTGCATCCCTATACCTCCAGACAGGGAAGAGTCATTTTACCTACCTATTGAGAAGTTGCATTTATAGATTCATCCCACTATGTTTCAGCAAGACAAATAGTCATTATCCGTTCATGTGCCATATTCTGGATATGGGTGAGGGGCACAAGGGAGCAAAGGCATAGGAGGAAACAGAAAAGATTAAAAGCAATCCGAAAACTCAGGGTCTTTTTGAACAGCTCAGAAGCTCTCCTCAGGGCTCTTTCCAGAAGCTGAGAATTCCCTGAAGAGTTCTTGTAGCTCTTTTCTGAGGATCGAGGCCATGAGAGACAGAAAACACAATATCTGAGCAATAAGGTACAAAAATCAAGTGTTAGGAGGAGGAAATCTATCCTGTCTGTGGGCAAGGGATATCTTCAAAATGTTAGGATATTTCTACTTATGGATATCCTGTTGTGAAAATGGTTAAGAAAAACCTAGCGAGATCTGAAGACCAGTATTGCATGAGAGAAAGACAGTGAGAGCAACCGAGAGAGAGGATTCAGTTTCAAATAAAATATAAAGCCAAGTTCAACCTTATCTCTGATGCTTTCTTGCCATGTGACCATGTGACCATGGGCAGATTATTTCATCTTTCTGAGATTATTTTCTTATGTCTTAAAAAAGGAACTTCACCCCTTGTTTTGGTTTTTGGTTTTGTGTTTAACACAGACCCTGGTACTATCAGGCATTCTCAGCTGTTAACTGCTAGTGTGATATGGTTTGAGTTTAGGGAGAAGGAGAATTCCCCTCAGCCTTAAATCTAACTATAGGTTTCTTACTATTTGCTGTTCTTTGTGTTTTCTCCCTAGTACACATGTGGTTTGCATCATAATTCTGAAATTTATACTCCAAGTGTCAATTTAATACCTTCAAATAGTTCACCAACCCATTTACACTACCAACATCTATATCAAGAGTTCTTCCAAAATCAATTTAAACGAGTTAAATAAACATCTGAACAGAATAGCTGACACTTCATTGAATCTCAGTAAACACCATTACTAAAATAATTAGTAGAGTGACCACGATCTTTGTTTAACAAGACTGGATCTAATTTACACTTTTCTTAGTTTCCCAAACCAGTTTGGACTCTGTACCAGATTTTTTATTTTTTCACAATGTGTTATAAAAAACTACTTCAAAATGATGGGTTGCTACATCTCCACTTTGTACTTCAAGGTTCTGCTGCAGCTTAATCTTGTGTGTGAGATACATGTGCAGTGCATACAGTTCTCTCTTTAACACATCTCTAAATCTGAAAAATGACTAGTGATATCCCATCTCTTTTTTCTTGATCATTTCCAGTGTGATACTAATAAAGGCATACAGACAGCAGGCAGAGTCCTCACTGATGAAATGAAATGTACTGGCATACAAGCATGCAGCTACAGCTAACTTATTCCAGCTTCAATTGTTGATGGAAGATGTACTTGACAATGCTGGCCCTTCCAGATACTTTTATTTATTCATTTATTTAAATCAGACACTTTGGTTACTTCTTTGCCAAAGCCTGTGAAGTGAATCAAACCACAGGGCTGCAAGTAGCCTGGGGTCAACAGGAAATTTTTTGATTAAGTAAATCCAAAAACATGTGCAGGAAATAAAGACCAATGCCTATCTAGTGTTTATAATTTATTGTAGTGGTATGATTTATTTCACTGTTTAATAACATTATTTTTCAATAAACCCATTGGCAGCAAAGAGGCTGACAAATAAACGTTCATGCTCCAGACTTAAATAATCTATTTCTATTTCTTAGGAAAACCTATAATAAACTTATAACTTGCACAAAATGTTTGTCAACATGTACCATCACTATGGCAGCCAAATGATATAATTAATCACATGACAACCAGAAAAAGTAATAGTATTCATTTCAAAAATTTGTAAATTTTCTTCAGAACACTGTACAAAAGTACTGTATAAAATTTACATGTTATGCTATAAATTCATGATTTTTCATTAGATGAAATAATTATTCATTCAAATTAATTTTACCCATTTTATTGCAAATTTTCTAGTTATTGTGGAAAGAGAAGGGATAGCTGTTGTGATGTTGGCCCATTAACAGGAGTTAGATTATAATAATTTTGAATCACCACTATTCACATGCTTCAGATGAAAATCAGTTAATTATATAAGGCTAATTATGTTATTACAATTCATTACTGAAAGTTTTTGAGCATTTATTCTCTAAATTTTATTCTGTAAAATACCAAATCTTATGGTGAATGCCATTTTGAATTCAATTAAGAAGTTCAACTTTAAATGTATGGATTTTTTTTATGTAGCAATGATACAAATGTATATTTTTTGTGTGAAAGAACAGAAATGTGGTAAAAAAAAAAGTGTTCTTGTAAAATTAAAAAACTTTTTGTTCAGGAATATACTTGAAATGATTGTGGTATGAACATAATTCATGATTACATCCAGGCAATTCTTCCAGTTTATTTTATTTTTATATATATATTTAGAGTAACTTAATGAGGAAATTTTTGGGACAAAGTTAATATTAAATTAAAAAAATGAAAACACCAGCATTAGAATACACATTTTCTTTTTTGCTGATTATCTTCAATCAAATTTTAAATATAGTTGAGCCTTTGAAGTACTATTTGGTAAATCAGGTCTAATTTGGTGTAACGGATGTGAAGATGCAGTGCTTAGATCCCACTTGAAGAAAGAAATTGTTGCCTCGCTACCCAGAGTGTGGTTAGCTGAGAGTCTACGTCACATGTCCAGCTGAAGTCATACTCTTCTCCAAGTCACCGGACAATGAATGAGCAAAGTGGTGTTGTAAGTGCTTGGCTTTTTCTGACCAATGGGGGAAATTCCTCTATTAAGCCATCTTTGCTCAGGAGCTCCCATTTGGGCTGGCAGAGACTTCGTCATTTCTGAATTGTGGTCTAATGGTTTCCCCTACCCAAGTTCTGAATCTGCCTCTTCTCCTTCACGTAAACATGTATAAACACTCTGCATTATTATGTCTTAACATCTGCTTCTCAGAGAACCTACCTTTGTTGGATTTTTTTTCTTTTTGTATTTTGCTGAAAATAGGATCTTTTATCAAAGTGTTGAAAAATGGATTACCAAAATATTTAACTTTAATGTTTTTAGCTAATTGAAATTATTTGATAATCCAAAGCTTGTTTGCTAAACTTGTACATAGATATAGATTGTTTTATTTTTAGAGGAGATTTTATGTTCAGAGTAGTTTTTGATTAAGAGCATTTTACTAGTCAACAAAAATACTATAACCATTTGCCAATTAATAAATACTATACATAAATTTAAACATATATAATTTTATTTTTGCAGCTCTGCTTATTCTCAAAAGTGTCTATCAACTTTAAGTGTTTTAATTATTAAAGAAAAGTTAAAGAGTTTTAAGAAATTGGAAAACCAAACCAAAGTAAGTATAGACAAAACTAGAGATAATTTATAAGGGTACTGGTAAAATTAATAATATTGAAAAAACAGATATTAGAAAGATAAAAATGTATTTTCTAGAAAGAGAAAAAGAGAGAGAGAGAGAGAGAGAGAGAAAATATTGCAAGCCTGAGTTATTTGAAAAATGCAAATGTTCAATATCAGAAATCCCATCAACTAATATGTCATTCTATGATTGCATGAGTATTGAGAAGAACATGAGTCAGGGTTCTAGAAGGTTCTCAGTTGGGAGCCATATTAAACTTCTTTCGAGAGGGCCTGGGTGAGCTACTGGCATTTAGTTCCTGGATTAATAAACATCCCACTTAGCATTGTCCTGCCCCAAATGCAGGTAATACATCTTTCTAGAAATCCTGTTACTTGTTAATACTAGTTGCCTGAAGGGCTAGAGTGATTTTTCTCAAGTCTGGGGAGTAGACAGAAGAAGAGGAAAGGAAGAGCCAAGAAACAAAAGAAAAAGCAAACAAACATGTAATATGCATTCATGTTAAGTCCCCTATGTGTTGTATAAATACAGATTTATATATATAAATACATTAATTAAAATGCATTAAGACAATAAAGCAATTAATGACAACTGAAAAAGTTGAGGAGCACGTGTATGGAACTCTTAAAATGCTTTTCTTTTAAAACAAGCATATTTATAGGCTGAGTGAAAGTGGCTATTAGCAGGCACATTCAAAAAAGAGCAGAAATACAGAAGGTGAAGCAAGGTCTCTGAAGAGACAGATATGAAATTTAGTTTTTAGGGGCTTGGATTAAGTTTTTATAGAGAGGAGTGACATTCTTCTTAGGAAGGGGAATGCAGTAAGTTGGTAGGACACATATGTCCTTTATGAAGGCTTTAGGTCAGATAGGAAAAAGTAGAAATAATTTATACTGTATTGCCTTTAAAGGAAGAAGTGTGAGGTTAGGGAGTAGAGCAGGGAGACAAAGAACCTGGCATGTGTTTGGTTCTTTTGCCTCCCTGTCCTCCTTATCCTCATGCTTCCTCAGTCCCGGAGAGGACTGAATGTGGAAGCTAGACAGAAATACAAAATAGTAATAGCAATCCGGGTCATACTTGATCACCAGCTGAGACAGTAGTTATCATGGCACCATTCTGGACATCCACAGGATGGTTCCCATCAGTGCTCAGGAATGGACACTGGATGAATGGACACACCAGTGAAGGCCTACACTGATTCATGATTTGCTGTTTATGAAATTGATGATTAAGCTAAAGAAACAATTATTCTGATCTCTGTTGGGTTAAAGCCATCTTCAAATTATTTATCACTTCCTCCATTAAGTGGTAGAATTTACTTCTCCTTCCTTTGAATCTGAGCTTGACCCATTAATGTATAACTAATAGCTGCAGTGGAAATGACCCTATACCTGCTTCAGGCATAGTCCTTAACAAGACTAGAATCTTCCATTCTGCTTCCTGGAAGACTCTTTCTTGTGGTGCTTTTTCTTGGAATGCAGCTATCAAATTCTTAGAAGCCCAAGCCACATGGAGAGGCTGGCTATATGTAGGAATTTAGCTAAACTCAACATTGATAACAGCATCAGCTTCCAGCTTGGGAGTGAACCATCTTCAAAGTGTATCCTCCAGCCCTAGTGAAGGTGCCTGGTTGGTACCATGTGGAGCAGAGACCAGGTGTCCCTACTGAGCTCTGCACAAATTGCTAAGGTATGAGGAAGTAAATAATTGTTGTTATTTTATGTCACTAAGTTGTGGAGTGGTTTGTTATGCAGCTATACCTGGAAAGTGGTTTTTTATAAAGAAATCTCATCTTCCTTGCAGTTGATTTATTCTCAGTCTGAATAAAATCCCCAAAGTCGTTTTCTCAACTTCTCTGATCTCTTAGATTTACTCACTACTCACCTTTGTCAAAATAAACATCACTTTCACTACCTCATTTTCCTCTCAAGTTCTTTATTAAATGTATTTATTCAGGGCATTATAAAAATTAAAGTCCATTGCCTTGATTACGATCTAAGACAAATATATTAGCATTGAAACGTGTTGGATATATAGGAAAAATATAAACACACACATGAATGAGCCACAAAAAGCTACTTACATATGATATTAAATTGTGTGTATGGTTTACTATAATAAAAAGTGTTGCAGAAAGCTGAAAATGACAGTATGGAATATCAGGGGGAGAATATAAGAAAGTATGGGAGAAGAAACTAATAAAATGTGCAGTGAGTAATATAAATTGAGAATTGAGCATGACAGTATGTGTTGTGTGTGTAACTTTTATGACTCTATATATGTTTTCCCAGTGTTTGTTAAGTATTCACTCATTTTTTTATTCAAAGAGTATTTGAGTGCATACTGTGGGCCACTCACTGTTCTAGCAGCTAGTATGAAGTAGTGAATAAGACCTGCAGGCACTAGTCTCCTGGAACTCATATTGTAACACCAGATAATTGCATAAGGTATTCTAGAAAATAAGTTATGTATACACAAATTATATCTAGGACTCTATGATTATAAGGCAACATATATGATATGTAAAATTATTGATAAAGACAGAAAAATTGATGTTCAGGGGAAATTTAAAATATCTTTTTAGGCTGGAGATGGTCAGGGAAGGCTTCATAGTGAAAAAGTGATCTTACCTGGATAAAAGACTGAGGAAAATAGTAAGCTCTTCTCTAATTTTCTTTCAAGTTATAAAAAAGATGCTCTTTGGAAACATGGCTATAATTACTTCATTCTAAAAACTGGGAGTTAAATATATATATGGTAAAAAAAAGTTTAAAAAGTAATAGCTAGAGCTGAGAATGTGCACATGAGAAGATAAATGTAATTTTTTATTTCTTTACAAAGATCACTAAAATAAACAATGGGGATATGGTCATTTGGGGTTCTTTTAATTATGAAATTGGTAATAATGACTCATATGACTCCAGAATTATAGCACTTATTATTTATAGTTTGAATTTATATCCAAATATATGGTTGATACATATATTTTAAAATCATTGAGTCTGTGCAGGATGTTTTGGAATTAAATAAATCAACCATTGTATCATCATGAACCTTAAGAAAAACTGAAGAAACAATTTAGCCCCTCTCTTAAGAGGCTTTTATTTGCTAGGAAAGTGAAGGAAAGTAAGGAAACAGTAATTTTTTTAGACAGACACAGATATGCTACTTTTTCATATTATTTTACTGTCACATATTCTAAAAAGCAGGAAGTAGAACCTTCCAGTCACCCTGCAAGGCTCAAATTTTTATATATGCAATCTGAGAATCAGAGAGCTGAGTTTTCTCACGATCACAGCAGTATTAAGGGTACTTAGGGTACTGAATATCAAAGGCTATTGATTTTATGAGCTCTGTCTTAGTATTAAACCCAAGACCATTCTACCTATACATTTAGTCCCTTTCTCATTCCTTAGATCAGCTTATTTTTGCACAAAATTTCCCCAGAACCTTTTCCTGGATTTGACGGGTCTTCACACAGTACACAATGGGATTCATCAGTGGTGGCACCAGAAGGAATGCATCAGCCATGAGCACGTGGGTGATGGGAGACACATCCCTGGCAAAACGATGGAGCATCGCCACACTCAGCATGGGCACATAGAAGATGAGCACAGCACAGATGTGAGAGGTGCAGGTGTTGAGGGCCTTGAACTGCTCTCTGGGGGTTGCAATTCCTAGTACAGTCTTTAAAATCATAATGTAGGAGAAAGTAATAAACACCAAGTCCAACATAGTAGAAAGTGCTGCAAAGAGTCCGTAAACAACATTGACTCTGTTGTCAGAGCGTGCCAGCTTCATGACATCCTGGTGGAGACAACAGGAGTGGGAAAGCAGGTTTTGATGACAGTATCTCAGCCGTTGCAAGAGAAAGGGCAGTGGAAGGATCAAAAGAACATTCTTGGAAGTCAGAAAGACCCCTGTTTTGATGACTCTCGACCTGGTTAAGATTGTGCTGTATCTGAAAGGGTTGGGGATTGCCACATATCAGTCAAATGCCATTACAGACAGCACAGAGGCTTCAGTGACCGTGAACAGATGGATAAAGAACTCCTGGGCAAAGCATGCAGCTGCATGAATTTCATGAATAGCAAATAGGAATAGTCCCAAAGTGGTGGGTAAGGAAGAGAGGGATAGCCCTAGGTCAGAGATGGACAGCATGGAAAGGAAATAGTACATGGAGGCTTTGTTCTGTCTTGATAAAGAAGAGGATGGTAAAATTTCCCAGGAAAGAAAGAAGGTACACAGATGAGAAAGGAATGGATATCCAGATGTGACTCTTCTCTAGTCCAGGGATCCCAATTAGAAGGAATTTGAGAACTTCAATTTTTGTGTCATTAAGAGGAGACATAACACGTGGAAAGATACTTAACTAGATGTTACCTCAGTGCAGCTGGAAATTTCCTAAATGAAGTTATGGCTGAAGATATGCCTTTCTGGTACAATGTACATCACAGATACTAAGAGGACTAGTAGATACTTCTTAAGGCCAAATGTCTATGTTTGTACTGTCAGTTCAGTCTGTAAAAAAAAAAAAAGCCAAACACAAACAAATGAGAAGAATATGACTCGCTTTCTCATCCTCTCCTTTGTTTCATTTTGTTAAAATATCAGACAATTTGGACTTTTTGTATTTAACAATTCCAGATAATCATTTGACCACATGAAATTACTCATGTACCAATCTCCTAAACCAGGTCTCCAATTTCATGGCTCTCTTATTTCAGTTTTATAAGAACTTCTTGATGAAGGGAAACAAAATCTTGAAGGGAAAGGCAATGTTTATTGTAGATTAGGGGTGAGATTCATAAATTATTCCATACCTATATTCATACCTATATATGATGAACTCTACAGGATGAACATTTGAAGTAATGGCTAAACTGGAAGTTTATGATTATACAGTCTTAGAGTTAAAGGGGACCTTGAAAAAATATGTATTCTTACTCTCCTGCCTATACAGAAGCCACTCTATAGCGCGCTGAATAGTTTGTCATTGGCTTATCCTAACTTATTTCCAGTATTAGCATATTAACTACTACCTAAATCTTTCTACTTCTGGTTGAATACTCGTATTGTTTTTCCTCTTTGAATTAAGTTGATACATATTTCTAAGAACTCCCAATTTCTTTTCTCTGCAAGTACATAATCTAGTCCCATTTACACAAAATAGCTTCTTTATTATTTTCCTTATTATTACTAGATTAATGTCTTATCTTCTCCCACAATTAGAATATAGAGGTAGGGAATTATGTTTGCACTGTTCACTACTGCATTTGCAGTACCTAACATAGTAAGTGTAATTTAGTTGTAGCCCCGTAATTATTTAGGTAAGTGAATATTTAAAATTTCCCAAAGTTGAAGACAGGAATAGTTGTCTCCATTCTTCAGGCTAAACTTCATCTATTCCATCATATAACATGTGTGTGATTTTTGCTTGTTTGTTTGTTTTAGATTCCTCATTTTGTGCTCCTCAAACAACAAGAAATATTAGCCCTTTTTAACATATCAAAACACAGTTCCTTGACTGTTTGTTCAAGAGAGTGGCTATCTCTTCCAAAGTCTTTATTTTCCATTTTTTTTAATGATCTAGGAATTATTAACTCTCCATTTAATCACCTATACAGTCTCCTTCGTTTTTAATTACTTGTCAAGGTTGATTCTTTTCCCAGAGTATTGGGAGTATGGGAGAACCTTGGCTTCTAAGAAAGTATAATCTCTTCCTGTTTCTGTGTCATACTGGCTACTTTGTGGCTAGATTTTTCTCTTCTTCACAACCACTACATGGGTGAGTGCACGGAGTGCTGTCCAAGGACCTGGTTTCCTTGGGAACCTGTAGCTTATTAAGGATAAATATTTGTAATTTAATAGAAAGACAAAACCTGCATAGAATGACATATTATACATCATCTTATGTGTTTATAAGTTTCTTCTGGAGCTCCTTATCTGAGCCACATAACTGTGCTGGCTGTGGCTAAAATAATCTCATGTCAGTAGACTGTGGTAGTTTGTGTATGGTCATTTTTCTAACAATTGTCTTAAAGATTGCATTGTTTCTTAGAGTTAGATACTATTGAGATTTAATTCAAATGCACAGGATAAACACCCCTAAACTTAATTATTGTATTATATATCATTATATTTTAACTTTTAGATAGTAATATGACCTTATGCTATAAGATTTATACAGATGTTTCTCATTTATGTTATTATTTTATCCATTTTATAGATAAGAAAACAAATTCCTAGAGAGGTATCATAACTGTCCAAGGTCATGTATCTATCTACCAGCATAAATAAAGAAGGAGAATTATGTGATATCTGAGATATACACCCTTCTCACACATATCATCCAGATTGGGCATTTCTGGCTGGGCATTCCTAAGACTCCTCCAGACACACACTCCCATCAACATGTACGTGCTGTCTCTCCTTGAAAGTTCTGTCGTATTCCCCATCTTCACAGGCATCTTCTGGCTCAACTCTGTTAATTTAACATCTAGTCCATCCCTTCCGAATCCAAACAGAAAAGAGATGTAATGAAAATTATGACACATATTTTGGAAGAGTAGAATTATATCTCACCTTTTTAAAATCAATGTGACACTCCACCATGAAGTCAATGGTAAGAAAAAGAGTAAAAGCAGGGAAGAATCCTTCAAACTCCCCTTTCTGCTTGTAAGCACTGTCTTATGAAGCACAGAGAGCCTCTGGGGATGCCGACAGGTAGAGATGCTTTGAAGAGTAACACCAAACTTCTCGGAAAATCTAAATGTTGACTCAAGGGACACAAATCTAGGACTGAGCCCACAATGCAGGCTTAGACTGAGGAAACTGAGTGTGATCAGGGTTTGGGAGTCATATTCAGACTCAGGAGTTATCCATCAACTATTGACCTTGGCTCATCTTTTTTCCCTAGCTATGATTAGTCAGTACATCCAGAGGTAGGTCACCTAGTTGTTCAGAGTCCCAAGTTCTAAAGAGATCAGACCATCAATATTGCATACTAATTTTCTTCCAGCTTGAAATTATATTCCCCTGTCCTTATGCTTATTGACCATTAAGATTTCCTCATTTTGAAGTGTCTGATCAAGTCTTTTGTTCATTTTCTGTTGTATTATATGTCTTTTCCACAATAATTTTCAGGAATTTTTATATATGTAGGATAAGTCATTTGTTAGTTGAGTATAGCATATATATTCTCCCACTATATCACTTGCCTCTTTAGTCTCTTAATCAATCCTGATTATTCAATCAATAGAATCAGCCATGCTAAGTTACAAAGATTTTTACTACACTTGCTTTGTAGGCAGGAGATTCTCTTTGTAACAAATATGACCAAGCCATGGGCCAGCAACCATAGGTAGCCAATCTGTGTTTGTAGTGTAAATCATATCCAACTTATCTAATATAATCAGAGTGGTGTAATGAACACTGGAGATTTAAAAGGGGGGAGGATGAGAGGGGATGAGGGATGAAAAATTACCTATTGGGTACAATGTACATCATTTGGGTGATGGGTGCACTAAAAGCCCCAGACTTCACCACTAAACAAATGTACATGTAATGGAATTCAACATATACCCCCTAAATTTATTAAAATTAACAAAATTAAAATAAATAAATCAATATAGAAATAAGAAATAGATATGTGGAAATTAGGAAGAGACAAATTCACTATGGCTTTTCACTTTCTATCTGTGATTTTTTTTTAAGCATTCCCACCTTCATTAATACACAAATACACACAAGTTCTTATACAGTAGGTAGCAATGAAGTGCTTTAGTCATCTGAAGAATTTTTTAGAATGAATATTTTGATTCAGTAGATTTTGAGTGGGTCATGCATTACTATATTTTTAATAAGTCCCCAGGTGATGCTTATGCTGGTGGTCCACGACCACACTTTGAGACGTGCTACATGAGTACTCTGCTACATGGTTGTAGATGGAAGCAAATCTGTCTGTTTGAATTGCTTAGAAGGTGATTAATTTTGTCTGAAAAAGAAAAAAATATAAATGAATAAACAAATAAATAATGTGTGTTCACTACAAGTTTGTTTTTTCTCATCTTAAAAGTAAAACCCCTATAAGACTACTGCCAAGAATGGGAACATGACTGATAAAAATTGTCTTTCTCAAGTTAAGTTGACTAAGGAGAGCTTCTGTTGTGTTAAAATGACAGCATAGATTGTCTTACATTTTAAAAATTATTATTTCCCTTTTATTATACCACATTTATTTATGATCCTGGATTCTCTTCAGGAGTTCTTGGATGTCTATCTGCTCTGTCTTCTATTCCTGTCATTTTCTCTCTCATCTTAGTGTGCTGACTGAGGCCTGAATCAAAATTATATGAAAGTGGGGATGTGGGTTATCTTTGTCCTCCTTAATTTTGAGAGGATGTTTTCAATTTTATCATTGACTGTTAGGTTTACTCCTTTTTATTCAGGGAGGGTTTAATTTCTACTTTCTAACATAAATAGTTATCTTCCATTCCTTGGTTTCTAAGAATCTTTTAAAATCATAAATTACTATTATATTTTATTGAACTAATTTTTTGCTTTTGTTGCAATGATATATTTTTAGGTTGTTCTTGTTGTAATATATTTAAATGCACATTTTAAAGAATTCTAATAATTTTTAAAAATGGTAATGATCTCACAAAAACCAACAGGAGAAATCTTTCAGGCCCATCTACTTCAAAAACATTCACACACTGGAGCAAACTCATGAACACACACACATACAAATATTTACACCTGTTTAATGTGACATGTATGGTATTCAGATTTTCAAGAAAAAACAATGCATTCAATTAAATGGATTGGGTTGATTGTACACAACTAATTGAATAAATTACAGTGTGTTTTGTCACAGCATTAATCATTTTTTCATAAGAATGTATAGAACAAAGTACGCATTTACTAAATGGCGTTTGAATAAATTAATGCCAAATAATTAATTATGCATGCCTTCAATGAGCACTCTAAAAGGCACTTAAAGTGAGAATCTATGCACAATCTCTGGGATCAGTAATTTGTCAAATAGCTTGAGATAGTAAAAAGGAAATTGTAGGAAAACATCTTCAACCTAAAATTGAGAACCTCATGAAAAAATTGAATGAGAAATAGTCAAATAGAAATAGAAAGCATGTATGTGAGAGAGGGAAAGAAAGATAGCAAAAGAAAACAGAAACAGAGATAATGCAAAGAAACAATTTTCTAAATGCGGGCAAGGAGTTAAGGCATTTATTTCTGAGTCTCTTGCCACTACCAAACTGAAAAATCTATGGAACACCTATATTTCGGAAAATGTCTTTAGTCACAATGACATGGGACGACTTCCATATAAATATAATACTGTATTTTACGTGTTCTAATATGTACAGTCTTCACATTTTAACATCTGTGAAGTAAGAATGCTGTTTGCAATCCATGGTGTCTGTGAATTGATGCAATATGGTACTAGCTTCTATAGTTTGAAATTAATAAAGTCTAGAAACCAGCAAGCTTGGAACTTACCTGCAGTCTTATGAGATCATCTTTGTGGGAAAAATGCTTAAAAAAAAGACCCTATTAAAAGTAAGATGTTTAGGTTATACAGACAAAAGTAGTCATCTACTTTGAAAATTACACTAATGTTCTCACATAACTCTTATATCACAAAGGCAAATTCTCTCTGCCTAATCCAAATATGCTCTGCATCTTAAAAATGATGCTCCTTTTTGTCCCTTTTAATTTTATAGTGTACCATTTTTTGCAATCTTCTCATATCAACCTCTCAAAAATGACCAATGTGAGAAAACAAACACAAAACAAATCAGTACATACAAAACGAAAACACAACACAACAAAACAATAACAACAAAACTTAGCATAATCTAAAGAAAAGAAAGTCTTTGAGCTATTGTCTTTTAGTGTTGTTTACTTGCATTCTCATAGGTACTTGCACTTTTTCATTTCCGATGGATACTTTCACTTTTCTGGAAATTTTCCATTGAGTGCCTTTCTGAGGAACTTCCCTGGTAGCAGATTGCTCCTAGGTGTTGAGTAGTTGAGTTCAAGGTAATTGGGTAACCACAGGACTTAATCATTTGTTGTTTAACAATTACATTTAGACTAGGGTTTCTCATCCTTGGCACTACTGACATTTTGGCTGGATAATTCTTTTTGGTAGGGGCTGTCCTGTGCATTGAAGAATGGTTAGTAGCATCTCTGCCCTCTAACCACTGGATATCAACAACACACCCACACCTCCCAGGTTGCAACAACCAAAAAAGTGTCTCCAGACATTGCCAAATGTCTCTTGGGGGCAACATTGCCCCCAGTTGGGAACCACTATTTTAGGAGCCCCAGAGTTGGGCTTTTATTGCTCCAGGAACTGTGCTCTGCATTTCAGAAACTTGAAAATCATTATGTCAACCAAAAAGTCATCCCTTCCCCCACTGGCACCTTTGTATCTTTATATTGCTTTTCATTTCATTTTATTAAGAATGTCAGAAGAAACCTAATGTATAGATTCTCTTTGAGAGTGTTGTATGTGACATCTATATATAATACCCTGCAAGAATTAGATACTTATTAAAGCCACTTAATTGCCACTCATCTTGTTAGTGGAGTCTGTTGAAGTCTTCACATGTGCAGCCTATGCTCACACTGGGAGAA
Source organism: Daubentonia madagascariensis (assembly GCA_023783475.1). NCBI lineage: Eukaryota > Metazoa > Chordata > Mammalia > Primates > Daubentoniidae > Daubentonia > Daubentonia madagascariensis. The sequence continues at coordinate 103,757 of JAKFHU010002465.1, read as the reverse complement.
TATGAGCTTCCATTTCTTTCAATTAATAAACTATGTTGACTACTGTTTTGTCATGCTACAACTCCAAACTCCATGTCTATATTTGTAAGGTTTTGGAAAAGGCAGATGGATATGGTTATACACCTCAAACACAGAAACGCTTCTTGTCCTGATCTGATGACGGGATTTCCCACACTAGAGTAGCTCTGTGGAAACACATGCAATACTGAATTTGTACACTAAAATGTAGCCAGGATAGTACTATTGTGGAGTATCAAAAATAAGAATTGAATCCCAAATTTGGACTTCCTGTCTGTGTGAATTTCATTAAATTAATCTCTCAAAGTCTCAATCTCTTCAACTAAAATAAATAGGGAGAAATGCTTTATAAAAAGCTAGGCCATTGTGAGAAACAAAAAAAATATTCCTGGAAGTACCTGGAAACATATCTTGCATATATTAGAGGTTCAAAAATAATGCTTGTGTCTAGTGAAACTCTTCATTAACTGTGAGGTATTATCCAGTGGTGGGCCAATTATTATTCTTTAAGTATTTGACACTTCTGAGGATAAAAGTGTAGGAGACAAAATTGGTATGGTTGATGGAAAAGACTTGATTCAGTGAGTGGGTAGAAGAAATTGTTTCCATGATATGCGAGGTTTTAAGGTGACATTAGGAAGGAAAGTTGGAACTTTTGTCGTCAATAAAATCCAAGACAATAAATTTATCTTTAACATCATGTCCTTTATTCCTATTTTAAAAATCTTTGAGCATTTATGTTATGCCCAACACTTGAAATACACAACTTAAGGAAACTGTATTCTACCTAGATGAAATATTACTGAACTCTTTAACAAACAATTTTCCCCACCAAAATGGCCTTATTTTTACATTCATCCATTACCAATTATTTATTGAGATCTAATCTGCATCTGCAATATCCTAGATATTAGATGGGTAGAGATAAAGAAAAAGTCTCTCTAATCACCAATAGTACACTTTATTCAGGAAATAGAAGTGAAATAAACATAATATAGCTATAATTACAAATATTAAATATAATGAAGAATAAAGAATAAAGAGATAAAAAAGATCATACTCTATGATGAAATTAAGGTGAAAGTTTAAAAAATGAGTAGAAATTAGTTATATGGAATTGGAATCAAGAGTATTTTAACAAAAGGCATCTAATATGAAATCTCACAGAAGGCAGACAGCTCTGTAAATTCAATACATTTTCAGAAGGCCAATGTGGCTGAAATTTAATGATTATCTAATGATGTTGAAGAGGTAGAAAAAGTGCAGTCCATATATGGTCTTAGAGTACTTTCTTTATTAATTGAATTCTTTTCCTAAAAAAGTAAGTTTGTATTTAAAAGAACTGCTTCAGCATCCAATTTTCCTTTTAGAAAGTTGACTCTCACCTTGCATAGACAATCAGTTAAAAGGCAGCAAGAGTGGACATTTAGAAACTTAGGAGGTTTTTGCAGTATTTCACTAAAGAAATGCTGGTGACATACTAAACTGATTAAAATGTAGAAGGGGACAGAATGAAGATCCAATTTAGGTCTAGCTTCAAAAGACCTTCATGTAGACAGATTGAATGTGGAGGATGAGAAATCAACTTCTGTCAGAACTATAGACATTACTATTTTTCTGCCTTGGTTGTAATTTTTTGCTTTAATCAGAGATGATGACATAAGACATCTATTTTTATTTTTGTTTATTGAGATGGCCACCTCAGGCAATGTGTTTCCTGTTTCCAGTTCTATGCCCATTCTCAGTATCCAGAATGAATAAAATAAGTCTGATGATGACAACAAAAATATATATTGATAATTCTTTGCATTGAATATTAGGTTTTCTCAAACTCACCTTAAAATCTCTCTTACTAAAGACAACTCCCATTATGTTTTCTATCATATGTGACTATTATATCTGTTTCTGACACAATTTTGCTACAATTCTCACTCTAATCTGTTTAGTTTTCACACAATAAACAATTGGGTTCATCAGTGGAGGTACAAGCAAGAGAACATTTGCCATGAGAACATTAGCGAGAGGAGAGACATGCTGGGCAAAGCGATGGACAATGGCCAGGTTGATGACGGGCAGATAGAAGATGATCACTGCACATATGTGTGAAACACAAGTATTGAGGGCCTTGAGCTGCTCCTTTTGGGATGCAATTCCCAGCACAGTCTTGAGGATCAGGATGTAAGACACAGCAATGAGCATAAAATCTACCATAAGGCAGAGTGCCCCAAAAAAGCCATAGATGACATCTATTCGGTTGTCAGAGCAGGCCAACTTCATGACATCCTGGTGTAGACAATAGGAATGGGATAATTGGCTTTTCTTACAATATCTTAAGCTTCTCAAAGTGAAGGGGAAGGGAAGAACCAGGAGTATGCTCTTGAAGGAGAGTATCATTCCTATTTGGGCAACTCTGACAGTTGTAAGGATGGAGCTATATCTCAGAGGGTTGTGGATGGCTAGGAAACGGTCAAAGGACATGATCAGGAGGACTGAGGACTCCAGCGCTGTGAATCCATGGATGAAGAATTCCTGGGCAAAACAGGCATTGGCAGAAATTTCAGGCACATTGAGCAAGAAGATCCTCAACATGGTGGGTAGAGAAGATAAAGACAAACCCAAGTCAGACACAGCCAACATGGAAAGGAAATAGTACATAGGCTCATGCAAGGAGGGCTCTGTCTTGATAATAGAAAGGATGGTACAATTTCCCAGAATAGCAACAAGATACATGCTGCAGATAGGGATAGAGATCCAGATGTGTGCATATTCTAGCCCTGGCATCCCAACCAAAAAGAAAGTGGTGATTTCAAGGCGTGATGTGTTGATAATGGACATATTGCATTCGGAAGGCTCTGCAATAAAACATATAGACACTAGTATTGGTAAAATATGAATATCTGGAAATTCAGTAGAATAAAAAGCAATGTTTAAATTCATGGCTTCTTTCAGCTTTCCTGCGACTGAACGAAGCATTTATGTGGCTATCATATGGAGAGAAGTAAATGCCACTTTAGATTAGAATCTGCCTATGTCATAAACTGGGAAAATTATTTGTGGCTATGTTTTTCCTATGGAGAAACAAGATTTAGATTTTGAATTTAGATATGGATTTTTTCCCTGTAAAATATTATTAGTAAAACCTAGTTAATTAATCTGGAGTCCTCACTATTTCTTGCTTTCAGATCCTAGAGGAAGTATTGGGTAAGACATATGATTTTTAGACTGACACTACATGTGGGCAAAAGAATCTTACAGGTAAAATGCCTTCCTAATTATCAACTCCCACAAACGTGTGGTCTTCTCAAAACCAAAGTGCTGTAACCTTTATCCTTGCCATCTGAAATTTGTTGATGCTTTAAACAGCCTTTAAAAATCACATTGTTTTTAAATTATTCATATAGTTGAAAGGGAAGTACTGTAGAGATTACTGACAGACTATGTGTCATTTTCTATGGAATTTGTGACCAGTTGTGTAGTGTTGACTGGACGACAATAACCTGAAGTGGTCAGTATAACAATTAAAGAGAATTTGAATTCTATTAAAACTGGGCTCCCAAAAGGTAAATAGTCTGTTTACATAGTCTCTAAAAGGAACATTCTGCGTAGCGGTATGAGTTTTGAATGGTCTTCCTACTCTGTGTAAGTTCTATGTGGCTGAGACAAAAAAGAAATCAAGTGAAAGCCCAATACATGAGGATATCCGGTTACTTACTAGAGGGTGGATATTTTGGTGATCACTTTTGAGAGTAGCTGAAGAATGCAGCATTTAAACCCACGAAGATATCATTGAATTGTCTGCCACCAAAGACTCCTCCTGATATACAAAGGCTTGTCTCTTCCTTTTTCCCTACTCACTGGCTTGGGACCACTGAGTTCTCTAGGGATGCAGCCAGGCTGGATCTTTTCTAAGACTAAGAATAAACATCTGCAGATGTAGTAAACCCACATACAGAGTTGATACCAAGAAAATGAAATAAACATCTAGACCTTGAATAAGGGACTGTTTGGTTAGAGAGAGGTCCTTAATAATCAGGTATTAGAGACACATGGTAAATCCTATACAAAAGCTATGATACTTCTGTCAGGTAGTTGGCTTATGATTATTCTTTTACCCAGGGCAGAGCCTATGCAGAATGCTATGAGTTGAGTCTGTGCATTCAAGGAAATGTTGCAGGACAAACACCCTAGGACATAAATTTTAGTCTAGACTTTACTCCTGAATCCTGGCTCCATCCTTCCAGGTCCTCTGAACATTACTAACTATATTTCTTAAAACCAACATGTGCTACCTAGACTCCATTTTTTCCCTTCCCAAATCTTCACTTTTCAAGGAATTTATCACAGTAATAAGCCTTCGTGTTTAAGAATTCACTAGCCAAAATTTGAGCTCTTCTGTCTCACATTGGGTACATAGTAATAGCCAATATTTATTGGGAGTTTAAATTGTTTAATTTACTGAGTTTTATTAGTAGATGATGATTTTGAATCCTGGAATCTTTTGAATAATGTTAAGTAATATTATCATCTTCATTTTATTGATGAATAAAATGTTTCTCAAGGAAATCTAGTAGTCTGTGCAAGATCACATAAGGGTTGTAGGGTATAGGTAAGATAGGTCTGTCGTAGTAACTAAACATATAGCATGCAGTCATGATGATCAATCAATATTTGAAGAGTTACAAACTGAATGTATGGCTGGAATTCTGTATTATTGTCAGCGCTTTAAACTGACTACTGTTGATTCTGGGGGATAACATGAAACATTTAGTCTTACAGTTGTGAATCCTCTGCAACAACGGAAATCATGCAAGCCATAGGGATCCTAGGAAAAAGGCACTTGAAGAGAAGAAAAATATATACTCACCCTCATTAATATATTATCTTTGGATGGGTGTTAATATTGAGTTGACTAAGGAGAGGAAACACAAGGAAGTTTTACCATAGTCCTCCCATGAACTCTTTTAAATGATGTGATGATTACTTCTTAATTGCAAATAGCCTACTGTTTACATCCCCCTTGGAAATAAACCCTCCTTGGCTATGTTGCCAATAATGCTTTTCTTTCATTCTTGCTTTCTCTCTGAGCTTTCTCCAGGTCCTTTTCATTAAACAGAGAGCAGCATGTATTTTTTGTGTGTGTGGTAATTGCTTTGGTAAGGTCATGTGTCCATTGGCTCAATGTCCAACTTTGAGGACTGAGTCCATGTGTTCCATGACAATATAAAGTAACCTACAAAAGGACAGGTAGCACATGTTTTTTTTTTTAATTTCTAATCTTGATGTGTCCAGTCACTAGCACAGTGGATGGCATATGGCAGCTTAGTAAATATTTGTTAAATGAATAAATGATTGTACTTTTAAAACTGGCATCATAAAATATGGACTGTCTTTACCCTTATTATCTTTATTGTCTTCTCATTTGGCTATGCTTGCTATGGAATAAAAGAACAGATTTTAGTAATTGTAAGAACAAACCATAAAGATTTTTACATTGTAACCTACTATTGTATCAATTTTTGTTGCTTATTTATATGATAGTATATTTTGAAAGTTTATTTGTATGCAGAGATATGAATATAAATAATACTATAAATGTTATAATAAATGAATCATGCATATATATAATTGTTAACATTTCATTCCATAGATTTGAGGTATTTTTCTTGTAAAATTAAAATATGACAGATTAATAGAAATTTCTTTTGGCCCGTATACTGAATGATAATGAAGATATGCATATCAAACAGATGCTAAAGCAGTGCATCTATAGAAAATTATATGTTAAATTCATTTATTTTATTAAGAAAGAAGAATAATTGAAAAACAAAGATATAACTTCTATTTCAAGAAGATAGTAAAAGAAGGCCAAATTGAGCTGTAAGGAAAATGAAAGAAATAATAAGAGTAAGATGAGAAATCAATAAAAAAGACATAAAATAAAATCCCCAAAGTAGACTTTTATTTTATTGAAAAGTTTTATAAAATACATTTAAAAAAAACTTAACAAGACGATCAAGAATAAAGGGAAAACACAAAATTTATATTAATAATAAAAGCAGGGAATATAACTTCAGATCTACAGACATACAGAAAATACGTAGATATAATATACATCATGAGTAACTTTTTTCAGTATATAATTAGGTAAATGATCAAATTTAAAAAAATAGTAGACTCCAGATTTAAATAAGAAGAAAGGGAAAAGATGGACAGTGCTACATCTGTTAGTACAATTTAGTTTAGAATATAGCTTACAGCAAACATAGTTTAGAACGAAGCTCTAAAAAAAATACTTCAAAGCAAATGGGCTTCGTTTATGATTTATTCAAAGCATTTAGAAAGAAATAATACCAATGATGTATATACACTTTCAGAGAATAGAACACTTCCCAACTTGTTTCATGAGTGATATCTAAACCAATTAATTATGGAAAAGGTAATTATTGGTGAATATATCTTATCCACAGAGATCTAAACTTTAATAAATAAGGATAGAATACAATGACATACAAAGAGGATAGTATATAGTAGTATGACCAAGTGCAATTTATCCCAGGAATGTAGGATTAGTTTTCAAGAACCATGAATATATTTCTCCAGACTGACAGACAAAAACAATAAATTCACACGATCATCTCAATATATAAAATTTAATTATTTTTATTATAAAATCTCTGAGGAAATCAGAAATAGAAGAATACTTCTTTGATTTGATAAAGACATAAGAATACTGCAGCTAACATTAATTTAATGAAAAATATTTAACATTGTCTCCATGATGTCATAAAAATTAAAGAATGCCTCTATCATTGCTTCTGTTTAAAATTATATTAGATGTCCAAGATAGTGTAATATAGAAAGGTAAAAGAAGTGAAAAGTATAAAAATTCAAAAGGATAAAGTAAAAATGTCCATATTTGCAAATTATATGATTGTTTATGTAAAATCCGTAAGTATTACCAACAAGTGAATTTAGAAATCTATCTAGATATAAAGCAATATGCAAAATTGAAATCCAGCATACTTGAAAATAAATCTGGTATTAAAATTTAAAATGCCAGTTATGATAGGCTCAAAAATATTAACTATACAGAAATAAATGGAATAAAATACTTTCAAGATACACAAGCTGAAAACCTAAAACTCCATCGAAATGTTCAAGAAGACTTAAGTAAATATATAATATGCCATGTTCATTGATTGGAAAACTCTATATTGTTAAGATGTCAATCCTTCTCAAAATAATGTATCAAATCACCACAATTCTAGTCAAATTCTAGTATGTTTTACTGTGAAAATTGACAAGTTGATTATAAAATTTATACTGAAATGTAAAAGACCTAGAATAGGTAAGAAAAGAAAAAAGTTAGATGAATTACACCATTAGATTTCATGACTAACGCTAAAGCTACGTTTATTAATGTCTGTGGTATTGACACAAGAATAGGTGAATAGATTAATGGAATAAAACAGATTCCAGACTTTGACACATACATATAAGTTTGCTTGTTTTATGACAGTGACAGAATTCAAATAGGAAATAGATGGCTCTTTCAATATATGGAACAATTTATATACAAATAAAAATAAATAAATCTTGAGCTTTATCAATAAATTACATTGAGTTGGATAATAGGCCTACATATTAAACGTAAAAGGAAAAATGTTGTAAAAAAAATTGTAATAGGCCACGCCTATTACACGCCTATAATCCTAGCACTTTGGGAGACCAAGGTGGTAGGATTGCTTGAGGCCAGGAGTTCGAGACCTGCCTGAGCAAGAGTGAGACCTGTTCTCTACAAAAAATAGAAAAATTAGCCAGGCATGGTTGCAAGTGCCTGTGGTCCCAGTTGTTGGGGAAGCTGAGGCAGAAGGATCACTTGTGCCCAGGAGTTTAAGGTTGCAGTGAGCTATGATGACGCCACTGCACTCTAACCCAGGCAAAACAGAGCAAAACCCTGTCTCACCAAAAAAAAAAAAAAAAAAAAAAAAAAAATTGTAATAGTATCTTGATGATCTCGGGATAGTCATGGAAACAAAATGGCTAAATCTGAAAGAAAATAAATTAATTAATAGGAAGAACTTCTATGGAAAGTCCAATCACCCAGTGAGAATAAGTATTCCCCTTACATATATCAAACAAAGCATATATAAAGAACTCCTAAAAATCAGTAAATAAAATACAATAAAAAATAGTCAATGCACTTGACTGGCATTCTTCAATTTGTGTTTAGGAAAATGCCAGTTAATATCACAATGAGACACTATAACATACCCATTACAATGGCTGATGTTAGTTAAAAGAATTAATGATCCCAAATTTTGGTGAAGATTTGGGGAACTAGAACTCTCATACTTTTTTTTAATTTTTAATTTTTTTAGCCTTTTTAGTTTGCTATTAGATATGTAAATCAGTGCAAGTTCTTTGATGATAAACAATTTGGTATTATATACTCTAAGTAAATTAATGCCTAGGCTATGACATTAAATATACCACTTCTAGAGAAATTAGCTTATATTTCAAGCAAACACATTTCTAAGAATGTCTATAAGAACTTTATTCATAATAGCTAAAATTTGGAAACAAATCTAATATCTATCAACATCAGAATGGGTAACCATAATTATGTATTCTACTATCCAGACTTTTTAGTTTTATTTATTGATTTCAGAGATGAGGTCTTGCTCTGTTGCCCAGGCTACAGTGCAGTGGTGTGAGCATAGCTCACTGTAGCCTTGAACTCCCGGGCTCAAGACATCCTCCTGTCTCAGCCTCTCAAGTAGGTGGGATTATAGGCACATGCCACCATGCCCAGCTAATTTTTAAAATTTTTGTAAAGAGAGGGTCTCACTATGTTGCCCAGGCTGGTCTTGAACTCCTGGCCTCAAGCAATCCTCCTCCTTCAGCATCCCTAGTAGGGGGGATTAAAGGGGCAAGCCACCATGCCTGCCTATCTAGATGTTTTAAAGCTCCCTGGGTAATTCAAATGCCTTGTCAAGATTGAAAATTAAAAAAAAAAACTCAAAAGGCAGAATTTGCATGGGCCTTGAATAGATGCCATCAGTTCAAATGACATATTTCTGGGTGCTTGTCTCTCTTTCTTAATTTCTCCATGGTGAGTCATAATTACTACTGGGTACCTTGGTTCCTAATCACTGGTATAATAGAATGATGTGTGCCTTTTTGAAGAACTACCCATGAAATCCCTATAGGCTGTTATGTAAGTTGAATTCATATATACCCTCTAATGATCTTTTTTTGTAAATAAAATTTTGATATTATTTCTCACTGAAGTCATTCTAATATCTTTAGCAGTTCTAGTAGACAACCACTAGTTTTTTTTTGGGGGGGGGTTAAAATTTATTTATTTTTGTTTTGTTTATTCCTGTCAGATTCCTTTTTTCCAAACTTTGTGGAAAGAGAACCCATCTCCTTTTTTATATATTATAGTCACAATGATTGGCATATGACCAATTCTGCCAATCCGATTAAGTCCACATCCATGGGAACAGTGATCAGTTCTGCTTAGACTATTAAGAAACGTATTACTCAGTTCTTTCAGTTGAGCTGATAGTGACAATTCTCTCTCCTCTTTGCTGAGATGTAAAATGTGCCCTACTGCTTGTTTATCCAACTTGGGACCATTTAACGTACTATGTGGGTTAGCTTCGTTCAGAATCCTGATAGAAACAAGATGGAGAGGTGAAGAGTGTGAGAGTTAGTGGTGCGAACAACTTCTTTTCAGCACTTAAGTGTGCTGCAGCTCCCCAGGTTCCCACAAGTTTAACTTCCTGTGAGCCATTCTAATATCTTACCTAAGAATCTTTTATTTCTTTAAGATAATATTTGACTTGCTGTTACTTGCAATGGAGAGTCTATCATACTAATGCAGCAGACTTTTTGATTTTCAGGGTTTAGTGTGGGTTAAAGATATTAGTGCTTATTAGAAGTATGTATAAATTCAGTCAGATAATTTTCAGTGTTTTAGTGAGGACCTGAGTAGATCACAAACACACATACACACTACTCCATTTATTTTATAATTTCTGAATACTGTTTGTGTTTGCTTGTATGTTCTTTTCTGTTCCAAGTAATTAACTTGTAGAACATATGAACTATACATTAATGGAGTTTCCCATACATATTCTAAATGATTCTTTGACTTTCTTATCAAATATTTTATTTATATATTTACAATTGGCTAAAATTATGAAGCTTTTCACAAACATACAATAAACCGGTATGTTCCAGGCATTTTATTGAGCACGGACAGAGACAGGGGCTAAAATTTGTTGCTTAAATCACTTGCACATTGATTTACAATACAGACAATAAAGAATTACTACTGTTGGATGTAATAGTAACAGGATGTAACAGTGACAAATGGAGGATTTTTACAGAATTAGATGAGGATCAACATGCATTTAAAGGAGGCAATTAATGGGCTCTATTGCAGATAATCAAAAACATAAACAAATAAAATATTTGCTTATCTATTATTTTAGTAGTTGGTATTAATTATTTTATACATGTGAGCCTTACATCTCGAAACATACTACAAAATACTTTACAATGAGGGCCTTTTTAAGAGTTTATATAAATTGCTGATGACTGAGAGACATACACACACCATAGGTGATTAGGAGGTGCTGGCCCTGTGTGAATAAGCGTGTACTTCATCTCTCAGTACACTCGAATCACTCCTGACCATGCCTGACTTAATCAGAGCCAGGATTGTTTTTTTCCTAAATGAACATTTTCTTTTTTCTTTCTTTATGTTTTAGAATACTACTTTGAAAATTTCTTTAATCTTCATTAGGACCGTACTGCTGTGGTTGAGGCTGATATACTTATATAGCTGGTGATGTAGAAAGATAAAAAGGAAAAAGGAGGGGGAAACTTAGTTATAAACATATTACAACCGCAAGCCTAACTTCCCAGACATCTAATCTAGAATGTCCTTGCTGCTTAATTAAATAAATAATGCGCCATTCAATAGGCCTACTGAGTATATGCAGTGTATCTTTGTGTTCAGTCTCTATCCTTTCATTGTCATTCTTGGATTCCTACATTTGTCCTGAAATTGCAAAGTGAACTGAGATTTCATTGAAGCTGAAATTTCTCCCATCAATGTGGTTTCTGACATAATTTTTCCAGGATCAGATTTCTAATCTGCTGACTCTTCACAGAGTACACAATGGGATTCATTAGAGGGGGAACTAGAAGGAAGATATCAGCTATTATGACACTAATAACTGGAGAAAGGTTTTTGGCAAAGCGGTGAAGGGCAGCCAAGGTGATGACGGGCACGTAGAAGATGAGCACAGCACAGATGTGGGAGATGCAAGTGTTGAGGACCTTGAGGCGACCCTTGTGAGAGGCAATGCCCATAACGATTTTCAGGATCAACATGTAAGACACAGAAATGCATATCAAGTATAATACAGATAAAAGAGCCACAAAAAATCCATAGATGATATTGACCCTGTTGTCAGAACAGGCCAGCTTCATGACATCCTGGTGGATGCAGTAAGAGTGAGATAAAAGGCTTTTCTTACAGAATTTCAGCCTCTTCAGAATAAAAGGGAAAGGGAAGACAACTAAAATACATATTGCGGCAAATACAAGGCCAACTTTAACGACTGTGTCACTGGTAAGGATGGAGGTGTATCTCAAAGGGTTGTAGATGGCTATAAAGCGATCCACAGACATGACGAAAAGTACTGATGACTCCATAGCTGAGAACGCATGAATGAAAAACTCCTGGGCAAAGCAGGCATCTGAGGAAATTCCTGTGGCATCAAACAAGAAGATTCTCAGCACAGTCGGAAGAGAGGAGATGGACAGTCCCAGGTCAGAAAATGCCAGCATGGAGAGGAAATAATACATAGGCTCGTGCAGAGACGTCTCTGTTTTTATGAAAAAGAGGATGGTGCAGTTCCCCAGGATGGCAATGAGGTAGATGAGGCAAATGGGGATGGAGACCCAAATGTGAGCATGCTCCATCCCTGGGATCCCAATCAGAAAGAAGGTAGAGATTTCCAGTTCAGAGGTATTAAAGACTGACATCTCAGGAATATGAGGGAATCAGCATGTGGGTCTCAAAAGAGGCTTCCTGCAATGGCGTAAATAAATATTTCAAATGAGTATGATTTAGTCATCTGATTGGTATAACTTTTGTGATTCCAGCTATTTCCCTGCAATAATTCTTAGGACTAAAACAAATTATTTCATAAAATATAAACAGGAATGATAGAAAGACCTAGATAAGTAAGATGCCAAGAAAGACATAAAAAAAATTCATCTGCACTAGTAATTACCAACAGATAGATATATTCCAAATGCTATTTCTGGACTCAGCAGGCAGGAAGGAAGCAGTAAAATTTTCAGTCTCTATTTCCTAGAACATATTTTGTTAAGATAGTGAAGTTCTAAGCTTGGAAATTGTATGTGTAAGTATAGGATCACATAAGGGCATCCACTTACTACAGTTGCATATGTAGTTATCAAAGAATATTAACCTTTAAGAAGCTGCATTCTTTCAAAAAATTTGGCCAGGACAACTTGATATCCACATCTAAAAGAAAGAAGTTGAACCCTACCTCACACCTTACATAAAAATTATCTCAAAATATGCTATAGACATAAGTGTAGGAGCTAAAGCAATAAAGCTCTTAGAAAGAAACATAGGAGGTATATCTTTGTGACTTTGGGATAGGCAATAGGTTGTTAGATATGGTACCAAAAGCAGAAACAACAACAAAGTACATATACTGGACTTCATGAAAATTAAAAACTCTTATGAATTGAAAAACATCATCAAGAAAGAGGAAAGACAACCCATGCAATGGAAGTATTTGCATATGATGTACCTGGACTTGTACCAAGAATATGTAAAGAACTCTGACAACTCTACAATGAACATGAATATATCCTCAATATTGTTAGTCATTACAGGCATGCAATTCAAAACCAAAATAAGACACCACTTCACAAATATAGAAATGCTTAAATAAAAAAAGACAAATGATAACAATTGTTAGCAAGGGTGTGGAGAAACTTGAACCCTTCTGCATTGCTGGTGGGATTGTAAAACGGTTCACCCACTTTGTTCTTTTTATAAATTTTTCAATTTTAATTTATTTATATATTTGTATACTTATTTATTTATTAGAGACAGGGCCTTGCTTGTCACCCAAGCTGGAGTGCAGTAGTGCAATCACAGCCCACTACAACCTTGAACTCCTGGCCTCAAGTGATCCTCCTGCCTCAGCCTCTGGAGTAGCTGGGACTACAGGCACACGCCACCATGCCCAGCTAATTTTTAAATTTTTTTGTAGAGACAAGGTCTCTCTATGTTACCCAGGCTGGTTTCAAACTCCTGGCCTCAAAAAATCCTCCCGCCTTGGCTACCCAAAGTGCTGGGATTACAGAGATGAGCCACCATGTCTGGCTGGTTCACTCACATTGGAAAACATTTTGACAGTTTCTCAAAAATTTAAACATATAGTTACCATATGATCCAGAAATTCCACTCCTATGTATGTTCCCAAGAGCTCAGAAAACATACGTTCACCAAAAAAATGTGTACACAGTGCAATTGACCACCAAGTGAGGAAAGATTTACTGTTGTTAATGTATACAATATACTATAATTTGGTAATAAAAATGAGTGAAGTACTGATAAATGTTACAACTTGAATGATCCTTTAAAGCATGCTAAGTGAAAGAAATCAGTCACAAAAGATGACACATTGCATGACTCCATTTATGTGAAATGCCCGGCATAGGCAAATCCATAGAGACAGAAAGTAGATTAATGGTTTTTAGAAATCGAGGTCATGGATGAATGAATAACGACTGCTAGTGGATATGGGATTTCTTTTCAAATTGACAAAACTATTATAATATTTGATAGCAGTGATAATGGTATAGTACTGTGAATATGCTAAAACACATTGCATTGTATCTTAAAAGAATGAAATTTATTGTATGTCAATAATATCTCAATAAAATTGTTATAAAATAAGATAAAACTGCATCCCCAAATACTTGCCCTTATGTTTGTCTTATATACCAGATTTATATATGGAAATGGATTTTTTAAAATTAAGAATATCTATCTGGAGACCTTGCTCTGCTGTCCTTGCAACTGGGGTACAAAGTAGACTAGTCTGACTGCTACTGAGGGAATTTTGAGGTTGAGATGGCTGACCAGCCACTTTAGGGTCAAAAGAATATGAATTTAGGTTCCAAACATGGAACATAATACAGGAATGCCTACATAGAGTCATTTTTAAACTGGATTCTGTCAAGGCAAGGAGGACATGAGCAGAGGAATGAAGGAATGAAGATTAGCCACCTACAGAAGAGGACATGGCTCATCAACAGAGTATCACTGAGAGGTTCCAGGAGGTAGGTCTAAGAAGATCGCAAAGGGGATGTGAAAATAGAGTCAACTTTAAACATCTACTAGACTTGAAAATTCTTAAGTCATCAAATGACAGTCAGGTAGGAGCTTCTCTGCCTCTATTTTCTCTTGCTTTGTTCTAACTTTTGAGGTAAAAGAGAATATTTAGATTAAGATATACCTATTTAAATATGAAGTGTCCTCCTGCTGTTTTTTTGTTGACATGTCTTCAATTTTATTGAAGATAATGTGTCCACATCATTATAAAAACATAAATATTTCAAAGGATATGCAAATATATTTAAAGTTAGCATATGTGTTTTGCTTTCACACCAATTCTTGCTCACCAGGCAATTGGTATTGTCCTATACATTGGCATTCGGTTCAATTGCTTATTATAATGCTTTGTTCTTTTTTCTTGACTTCTTTTGTCCTCTCATATAATGAAAGGGTCTTAGTGATTTAGTTTGTATTTAATAAGTTCACAACTTGTCTATTGTTGATTCTTTTCTAAATATTCTTACACGCTTATAATGTCTTTCCTTGTTTCTCTCATGTATATATATACACACACACATATAAAATTTTTTTTGCATTTTTCTTTCTTCTGTATCCTTTCTCTCCTTTCTAACTTACCATCCATAAATACATCATATGCCTGCTGTGTTTTTGAGCTGCTGTTTTGTGGCTACTTCTCTTGAGCTTTTAAATTGTATTCCCTGAGTTAAACTATTAATACATCCCCCTAGGTTGAATTCTTTGCTTAGTTTGATTTGTCTCTAACTTGCTTATCAGAAGTTTAGTGATAAACATAACCACAGCAAAATAAAGTTTCAAAGTAGATGGACAAGAAACAATAGGATAACTAGCAGAGATATGGGGGATTTCTGGATGCAATTAAAAAACAGGAAAAAATAAAAACTTTACAAGCAATTTACTGAATGGCTATTACATTTGAGTTTGCAACACATTCATCACTAGTATTAAAGGAGGACGTATACGTCCCCAGTTATTACAAAATGTCTTTGGGCTGGGTATAAGATGTGTCTTCCTCTAATAAGAGCTTAATCATTCCGTCTTCTCTTAAGAAATCTCAGAAAAATACAACATTTTCAAACCCGTTGATTGAAACAAATCACTGCCCTCTGTTCTGTCAGGCTGTATACACTTTAGCCTTTAGAACATCATCACTCCCCCACTTGAGTCCTTTGTTGCTACTATATGGGTCTATTATTCCCTAAACACACCATAAAACTTCTTGCTTCCATACTGTTGCTTGAGAAGATGGTCTGCAATGACGTGTGCAGGGAACTGATATCTCATTAAGTGGCATGCAGTTCAATTGTTTGTTATGCTGCCTTGCTCTCTTTTCCTGTCCTCTATCGCCCTCACATATGTTGCAAGAGTCTTGTAGATTTTTTTGTGTTTAATCAGCATTAACTTTTCTATTGTTGGCTCTCTTTCTGAACATGCTTATATTCTCATAATGCTTTTGTTCCATTTCTCTCTCTGTTAAACATATTTGTGTTTGTATATATCTGCATCTTTCTCCTATATCTTTACTTTTACCTCTAGACACATAATCCATAATCTGCAACATATGCCTGCTGTGTTTCTGAGCTGTTACTCCTGTGATCCTTTCTCTTGTGTTTTTAAACTTTTTTCCCTGAGTTTAATTCCAGCTCCCCAGGTTGAATGCCCTGTTTACTTTAAATTCTGTCTCCAAGTTGGCTATTAGAAATTCAGTAATAGATATATCCACAGAAAAATTAAGTTGTGAAGTAATGGGCTTGGCATAATAGGTTAATTAGTGTTGAGCAGAGAGGGAATTCTAGATGCAATTAGCACATAGGAAGACAATAAAAACCTTACAAGCAATTGATTGAAAGGCTATTACATTCATGTTTGGGAGGCACTTACCACTAGTATCAAATGTGGCCATATGTGTACACAGTTTTTACAAAATGCTTGTGTGCTACGTCCCAGACTTGTTTTCCTGTAATGTTAGTTGGATTATTTGTGTTAAGAAAGGTCAGAATGACCCCATTCCCCTTCCATTGTTAAACACCTTGGCTGACATGCAAAGCCCTGCCTGCCCTTTCCCCTGTCAGGCTAGACAAATTTCCAGCCTATAGAACATCATCACCCTCCCACTTAAGTCCTCTGTTGCTGCTACATAGGTTTATAATCTCCTAAGCACATATACCATAAAGCTTCCTGCTTCTATGCTATTGCTTCAGAAGGTGATTTGAAATGGGAGCCAATCATAATCCTGAAGTACACAATCAAAAATGCCATAATCTCAAATGTTAATCCTAAAAGATCAAAATCCCTAAAGTCTAAAATCAAAAAAAATCACAATCCCAAAAGATCAAAATCTAGAAAATATAATTCTGAAAAAAATAATTAAAAATATTTTAAAAATATATTTATTTACATTTTTAAAAGGGGACTTATTTGGAAAACATAAAAATAGGACAGGACACTTCATATGCTGCTGTACACAATAAAATATGTAATAGTAGCATACATATTTTTCCAAGCATAAACACTCAGGTATACTAATGATGGTCACAGGATTATAACAATTTTGAGCAGATGAACCATATTCATAAAAAAATAGATCAAAAAGAGAAATGTATAAATGTGTATAACTATGGTTGTGTGCACTCTGCTTTATAACTACAATCATCTGAAATATCATGATGAACAGCCTAACTAAATCTTTTGGTGAGATTGATCAAAAACACCATGGGTCACCACCACATATGCAGTCACCCAGAGAGCCAAGATATCAAGAAGTTTTGTCTTTCATAAATGCAAATGTACAAAAAGGACATCTCTTCATTTATTGAGGAATTTTCACCATTTTTACATACAATCACAGTGCTTATACACAAATTTAATGTTGTGATAATGTACTTTTGTGGAGTCAAATGTCTAATGTCCAAGGCAGCAGAAGAAAAGTCTGTCCCAGCTCTCAGAGACAGACCAGTCCAAATCTGTATTTGTTTTCTCTGGGCCCTCTACAAACTGGATGGTGCCCGCCACAAATGAGGGCAGATCTTCCTCATTAGCCCATTCAGACTACCACACCAATCTGGAAACACCCTCACAGACACATCCAAAATAATGCTTTACCAGGTTTCTAGGTATTTCTTAATCCAGTCAAGTTGACACCTAAAATTAAGTCCACAAATTCACCCCTTGTCAACTTGGCACCCACACACATCTCTTTAAATAACATTTAAATTCTAAATAAAGACAATAACAAGATAATAGTTTTGCCTAACATAACACACCAACATGATGCAACTATCCTATGTACAAGCAAAAATGCATTAATTCCTTCCCCAGAATTTGGCTTTCAAGATTTCAACATTCAGGATTTTAATCTTTTGGGATTGTGATTTTGGGGATTTTAGACTTTAGGAATTTAGACTTTAGGGATTTTGATCTTCGGGGATTTCCACACTTGGGATCATGCCATTTGGGATTGTGTCTTTTGGGATTATGATCCAAACCCATCTGAAACAAAGTATGCTGTGATACCTATTTGTAAATAATACTTAAATTATTTTCCTTTAATATAAAATAACCTAAGACAAATTTGACATTTTCAATATTACAAAACTTGAGCAACACCTGCTGTTTCTGCTGCTTAGAGTGCTGTGTTTTTGTTTGTTTATTTGTGTTGTTTGTTTGTTTCTAGACTATCTATTAGTAAACACAGATTAATCCTCAAATCTTTGGTCGAAGTCTTAATCAGTCATAGGTAGTAGGAGTAGTAGCAACTCAGTGTGTAGTGCTCTTCTTGATAATATTGCTGCTTTGTCTCTTCTCTTTAGATTCTCAGAATCACATATACACAGAAATCATTTTTTTAATATATATACACTGAAATACACTGAATGAATTAAAATTCATATTCTCAATTAGTCTATATTTAAATTAAATGATTAAATGAAATTTATACAAGACCCATTCCTACAACATTACTTAAAAGCTGTGAACTCATAGAGAGATTTTTGTTCGAGTTTTAAGGTTTCTTTCTTGTTTATCACATTAAATACCATGTAAGTTGTATTTAACTCACACTAGTTTTGAGCCCAAGGCCTCATGAAGCAAAACCTGGGCAAAAGCTTGCAGTTGGTTCATGAAGATCTTTCTTGTTGATGTTCTTATTGTTACAATTAATATTGACAAATTAATTCTAAAAACATGGATTAAAAGAATAGAAAGCAATAAATTTCATTTTTCATTAAATTTTTCATTAAATTTTTCATTAAATTAGAAAGGATAATTTTGTTTTCAGAATTTTTATTCTATTTTCATAATAAAAAGCCATGGCCCCAAGGAAAAAATTTTTTTCTAATATGGCAGTCAATGTGTTATCAAGAGAGTAAAACTATAAAGTAAAGACTTAAGCCTAATCAGAAGCATGCTCAGTTAGGACAGACTATAGAGACAGAAACTCCCAGCCATCACTATTGCTTTCTCCCCGACGTCTACTGCAAGCTCAGCAGGCTCATATCGCTACCCCAAAACAATTTATACCAGCACGTAAGACATAACTCTTCCATTCAGGAGTGTGTCACCCAAGAGCCAGGTCCAGGTACTTGGCTTTGAATTTCTTTCTGTGCTGAGACAGTGATTTTGGATTAGCACTTGGTTGATTTCCATGAGTTGGCAGAACTCTGGACTTCTACCCTACCTTTACATACATTGTTGGACTTCTTAAAGGGTTGGGGTCCTGGTATCCATTCTAATCACTTGGAGACCAGAAGCAGACACAAAGCATGTTTATTGCCTGTTTGAGCTGGTACAAAGGCAAGAGTGAACATTAGGAAACTTACCATTAAGCGGGTAGCTAGTTGGACCCACATGTCAAAGTCAGGAGGAAATAGAGGTGGAAGCCCAGAGTTTTACTGTTGTGGAAGTGCAGCAATTTATCCTGATCTGCAAAGTCTAGTCCTGCCTCCCAGATGCTTTCCCATTAACTGGGAAAGCTCTGGGGATTCCAACTCTGCAGAAAGTACTTACAGGAAAATTAAAGTCCCTTCTGGTGAATGCTTAACTGTCACTGGAACCAAGGAGGGTGATAAAGCCTCATGTAAAGGGGAATAATTAACAATTTGTCAACAACACCTTTTAAACTTCCTGTACTCTTTCTGGCAGAATTATGATTCCATGATCCCAGAGCACCATGTGAATAATCTTAGAGCAGTTCCACAGTGTAGGATAACTACATGTCTGCTTCTCCCACTAGAATTAACTTTCTTAAAATTACACGTTTTTCATTTTACAAATCAAGAAGGCTTTGAGAATTTAATTTGAATCTAGCATCTTTAACGCTAGTGGTTTTCAACTGGAGAGACGCATCATACTTTAGTATAGAGTTTTATCTTATAAATTACAAATGCATAGGCCCTATTCCAAATTCATTGGATTGCTTTACTTGGTGTCCCTTGTATATTCTTGATATTTTCTTGCTGTATTATGTATATCGTTTCTCATGATTTACATTATATTTCAAGATTGTTCCCACTGGGAAAAAAATGCTTATTCAGTTTTAGACATCAGATGTAACATTCACTGGCCTTGACAAAAGGCTTTATGATTATCCTTAGAGATGTTTTCTTTAAAATTTCTTTTTCTCATAATGGCTTTATTATCATGTTTTGCACATCACCAAAACAATTAAATTTTCTTATCAGTTGCATTATTCTTGTCATCAAAATTTTTACATTAAAATGTATCACTAATAAATTAGCCATAGCCTCTTAAAGATAGACTTAACTCTCTTTAGCTAGCTTAACTATTTTAAGATTATAGGTAGTTTTTGTTTCATTCTGATGTATTCTTGGAAGGTCTTCAATCAGTAACAGCCCAGAGTTTTATGTCTTGAACAGAGAAGGACCCTTCAGAGCCTGTGGAAAAGGACTATACTAGGTACTTCAAAATTCAAAAATAGACTCATGGGTATATTACAGACCATTCCAGTGGGCTGAGTTGTGATTTCCAGGACTCTTTTTAGTCAAGATGTGGATAGCTCCATGAGACTACCAGCTCAAGATTGAGCAGAACAACAGTTATTTACACATGACTAAATCAACTCATGAGGAACATTATATTGTGTTTGTTTGGAATATTGTTCATGTTTTTTTATGTTCTATTGTCTTAATATACGAGACTCTTCTCTTTCTTCTAAGCTATCTGTAGCTCATAATGATCTAGTAGATGCCGCTTTTTTAAAACTGAAATGAGACATTTTGAAATTATAGCTGATTTTCATTGAATCTTCAGAGTTCAGAAGATTTTACCAAGTGTCCTTGCTTTTTATGACATATTATTTACAAAGGTGCAATAAGAACCTGCCTTCCTTTTAACGATGATATAACTTTAAAAATTGATTATCCAACCAAGATCTTTCCTGGAATATCATACTAGAGAATGTTTAATCGAATGACCAGCCGCTTTTGAGGAACTACAGTTGACTCTGTGGATCCAATGCTGACAACTATCTCCCAGGTAAACTGGCCTGGTACCTGGCTTACATGATTCAGCCCTGAGAGTAATAAGGAAGATCACATCTGGGCAGGCCAGGATTCTGGGACATTTTGAGGACCTTGAGAAAAGAAAATATTGCACAAAAGTATAGATACCTGAAGGCATAATTTGATGGAGAGAGTTTCTTGAACTGAGCTTCCTAGACTAGGTACAGCATACAATAGTGGCCTTTAAATGTCTAATCTGAGATTCCTTGTGAAAACCTAAATAAGGTTAAGAAGGCCTTTATGATAAATTAGCATTTTTGCTACCCTCGTTTAAATATTGAGGCTAAATTTCATGAGGAAAGTCTTATTTTGTAGTCAAGAATGATCTATGTTTGAGATTTTTTAAAATTAGAATTGGAGAGACTGTAGGGAAAAAGTTGTGCTTCAGTGGAAAATTATGCATTGTTTAGAGCATACCTTATGGATTATATGATTCCAAATATATGGGAGCTTTGTGCTTTCATTGCTTCTGGGATATATTATAATTCTGTAAGTTGTATTTATTAACAAGAATCAGAGTAATTCATGTATGAAGACATGCAAATAAATTCTGTCTGGTGGGAGTTCATTTGATTTTCTTCCACTGTGGGAGTATCTATTTCTGTACTCATATGCAAATTCACATCACTATTCCTGTCTTTGAATATGTCTGTTTTGTAGATTCTCTTTTGAAGTGGTTGTAGTATTTACTACATTTCCTGATTAGAAAAATGAAGTAAATGAGATCTTTAATGGATGTTCATTTTATATATCTGCGTGAGAGCCATGATTTTACATTTTTATGAAAATTAGTATTTTACAGGGTTTTCATTCTTGCATGGGATAGACAAAAAACATGTACAGTATAATGAGTTATGCATTAGTGTTAAAGACAAATTATTCATGACACTTATTAAGAAACTATAAGGAAGATTTGCTCAGGGTGACTATGGCAATACGTACGGGGAGGCTACTACAATGCAGTCTCACAGTAGGGGAAAGAGGTTAGGTTCAACTCCAAATACAAAAGGAAAAGTAGGAACTTATAACCATGGAACAGAGTGGCGATGGTGAGATGGAGAGTTGATGGACAGAAAATTACTAGAGGAAACACCAGGATAAGGAGGTATTCTGGCGACATTTTCCTAACAGCATGCGGAAGGCAGGCCAGGGAGATCAGGCATCATCTGGGGGATGGTAGAGGATGAGATACCTGAGTCGATATTTAGGGTGATCAGATATGGAGGTTGAAGGGTTCTGGTTAAAATGATTTAGCAGGATTCTTGCTAGATTGAACAATACAGAGATGAACACAGAAGTCCTAAAGTTGAGGCCAGTACAGAAGAGAGTTCAGAGAAGGCTCAGTAGAGCTTGGTAAAGGAGAGAATCTCTGTCAGTTCCCCCTGTTGCTCAAGAGAGATTCTTCTTCAGTTTGAACAATATTAGTCCATTTTCTCCTTCAGTCATCTTTTGTTCATTAAGGACAAGTTGTATTATCTGTTGGGACTTGGTAGTAAAGGATATTTGCTGGATGGTGCAGGCTGTCAGGCCTTTAATGAGGGGAATTCCTATGGGGGAAAAAAAGATCAATAGTTGAAAACTTAGTTTCTAAGTTCAGAGGGCAGCCAGTAGAGAAGACTTTTTTTTTTTTTAGCCTGTTGCACTCAGAGCAACTTTATATTTTATTTTATTTTATTTTATTTTTGGTTTTTTAGAGAAAGGGTCTTGCTCTGTTGCCCAGGCTAGAGTGCCTTCGCACTATCACAGCTCACTGCAGCCTCAAACTCCTGGGCTCAAGAGATCCTCTGGCCTAAGCCTCATGAGTAACTGGAACTACTGGTGCACACCACCATGCATCATTAATTTAAAAAAATTTTTTTTTTTTTGGAAAGACAAAGTCTCACTATGTTGCCCAGCCTTGTCTCGAACTCCTAGCCTCAAGTGATCACAACATTTTTAGATGGTGGAGTAAGGATGGCAGAGGCAATCTGATTAAATTTTTTGTTTGCAGTTTGAAGGTCTTTCATGATGGCATCAGGTGGTTTGGTAAACTGAGTGGTTCACGCAGCAGCAAGAAAGAAGATAATCTTTGAAGTTCATATCAAGTAGTCCAGCTGCAGCTTGCAAGGTTTGGAGGAAAGGGCAGTTTCAATTCTCAGTAATGCCAAGTCAGAAGGGTGGGAGAAAAAATTAGAAACATTAGTGTGGAGAGCTGTGGTCAGATAGAGCAAAGAAGTGAGAACCCATTACCACTGAAATAAAATTTCTCTCTACAGTCACCCTCCTTTATGATTCTTAATTTCAGAATAAGTCCGGTTTCATTAGATTTGGCCTGATTATTTACATAAGTGCAGCAAGAATGGTAATTAACCACAAAGGCCTTTTTGAGTTTGCTTTGCTGAAACTTTTTGTAAGGAATCATAGAATTGACTTTCAATAGTCTTTCAGGGCTAAGAAGCCAAGCCAAGAACTCTCTGCCAAAGTTTACCTGCAATACATATAGATTTGGGTGAATTTACTCTCTTTTCCAGGTCCCCAAGATACCCTGAAGTCCCTGGGCATCCCCAAAATTGAACTTCTTTACTCACCTTTAAGTCTGGGAACCCCGTTAGCCAGGTATCAGTCTGTTTTTTCAAAGAGGGCTTTATGAGCATTGGATCCATAAAAACAGCCTTAGTTCCTTAAATATGATTCTAAGGACATCATTCTCGATCATAAAATTACACATAAATCCTTTTTCATATAGATAATGTTTCCAATTATGTCCTGTTACAAATTGTCATCGAACTTATATGCAAATAACAATAGTGCCATGGGTATAGGAATACTCAGTAAAAGTTTCTGAATTCTGCAGGGAGAAAAGATTAATGTATCATTTTTGTTTACAAAATATAATCTACTATATTTCTGTAAGTCATATATGGCTTCAGAAAAAAGGGAAAGGGATTCCTCATATCCAGAAAATAGAACATTAAAGAATCAGCGGTGTTCCAAACAAAACTCATTATTGTCCTTTATTAGTTCATTCAGTCTCATATAATAAATTTTGTTTTGTGTGGTTTTGTGATAGCATGAACCTATCAGCTTCTAAAGATCTCATGGGGTTAATTTGACAAGATATTTGATTGTTTCTGTGACACACAACAAAAATAATAACCGAAATTATTACTGATAGCATTGTACCAGGGCATAATCATAAATAGCAAGAGAATTGACAAATTTCTCTTAACTTTATATGATTTCTGAAATAACAGCATTTTTACCAATACAAATATGACCTAGGAAAGGTTAAGTATCTCTCCTTATTTGACAATGCTTTCCACACAATTTAGCATATCCAATAAACAAAATTGTATTTGAATCTTTCTCTTTACAATGTGAAAGAACAAATTCTTTGAGATTTTTCAGGGCCCTCTGGGAAATCTCAAGGTCAGCTCAAGAAATAAGATTTCATTTAGGATTTGATTTTGGGGAGATAACGTTAAAAAACTCCAGCTCTTTCAGTTTATTTTTTATTATTTTTTTTAGAGACAGGTTCTCGCTCTGTCATCCAGGCTGGAGTATAGTGGGGCAGTCATGGTTACTCACTGTCACCTGGAACTCCAGGGCTCAAGTGATCCTCCTACTTCTGCCTCCTGAGAAGCTAAGACTATAGGTGCTCACCACCACGCCAGCTAATTGTTTTTTCCCTGAACTCCTAGCTTCAAGCATCCTCTTACCTCAGCCTCCCAAAGGGCTGGTATCACAGGCATGAGCCACAGTACCAGGCCCTTTAGTTGTTTTAAAAGTGAGAAGTCATGGTTCTCTTAAATAATCAAGGGCATGATAAAGGTTAGCATAAAATTATTCTGGTAAGACACAAAACCTTGCTTTCCTAGGCAGATCACTAAAAAGATACAGAAAAACCCTCTTACAATCTCTCATTAAGAACAGACCAATAATCCAAGAGACTTTGTCATTTTAGTTTTGCATCTATTATAATTTTGATATTAAAGTTAACTAACCAAAAATAAATAAATAAATCTATTAAAGTATTTAGCTAACTTGACCACATGTAAAACTCCTTTTTACAATCATTCTACCCCCCTTTTTTTGTTTTTATCCATGCAAATTTCCACTTTCTCATTCTGGAACACCCAGTCATTGTACTTTTGAATAAAATGACTTTTTTCTTCCCTGAACAAAATCACATCTTTCATATCTCATACCCTTCCTTATTGAAAACACATCCCACTTTCCTTAAATACTTTTCAGAGTTGTTTTCCCTTATTATTTTTAGTAGTTTCATTTACATATGTTGATTGTATGATTATAACTTTTAACCATCAGTAACCTTTCTTTTACAGAGGAAACTAGAAAATAGAGAATTATGAATTGTCTGTTATAAACCCAGATTCAGTGACAGGACAGCAAATTTCTATACACACCATTTCACAATTTCTAGAGGCATCTGCTTTCTCATAGAACAATTTTTAATGTGGCAAAAAGAACATGTTTATTAATAGACTTGATTATATTCAGCTTCTCTGTACCACATAAAAATAAGATGCCAAAAATATATTAAAAAATGTATGCTTAGTAACAAATATTTTAGCAGTTTATTTTATTAGAAATGATCTACATAATGAATATCTATTATTAATTTCACTTAGCATAATGTTAAAATTCCAAGTTACCAAAATATTTTGGAAATTGTTTTTAGGCAGACATATTATAACACCAAACAAAGCTAGCCATTATCTTAAGTAATTTGCATGTTAACTATTTTTACAAGACATGCATGTTAGGCAAGCATCACAAAAGTAAGTTGTGCTTGGTATACATAAAATAATGATATCAAACAATTCATTTTTACTACACCTTTATTTATACATATGTTCTTAGGTTGAATAGTTTTTATAACTTTAAACATCCAGTAGATATAATATCACCTTATTCGACAAGTAAACCCAAGTAGAATAAAAATGTATGCTCCTATTATACTTAATGCTGATAACTCAGAAGACATAAGAGTTTTTATTAAGCAAACAATATTAAATTAGCATTATTTACCAAAGATTAACCTAAGTCAAGTGAATTTGAAAAACATTTGGGTTAGTTTCTATCTTTCTGGAAATTTTAGGAATATTTAATTTATATAGACACTCATTAATCTCTAAACCCATTTGAATAGAGCTCCCTTAAGGGATTTTATAAATTGATTTGGTAATACCATTCGGAGGTAGAAAAATATCACATATGCCTAACATACATACACACATACGTATATGCGTACATAAACATGCAAGCAGACACAAATAAAGATCTTATAACTTTGATTTTAAAACTCTTAGCCATGAGTCAGTATAGCATAGTATTACAAAACTCACTGGTTTATATACAATACTTAGTTCTTATCTTTACTCCATACTTTTATCCAAATAGTATTTCTGACAAAAATGGGAAAAATTGAGGTTACTGATTCCGTAAAGACTAAATCTTTTTTTTTTTGAACCAACATTTTCTGAGAAGACTTTCATTATTTTCTTTTGCCCTGATACATAATCTTATAGAGGCCATAGGCCACCTTTTGGGCAAGTGTCTGAGGAGACATCAAGCAGCTGTCTGGCTGTCTCTGAAGCCCATCTGAGTAGATAAAATATCCAGTCTATTTCCGATTAGCCTTTTCTCTCTCTCAGCCTCAAGTCATTGCTGTCTGGGGTCCCTGAGTCCCTTGAGAGCACCTGATGGGTGTAGGGGTCTAAAGTTGATGTGACTGGAAGGAGCGGAGTGGCTGAAGTGGGAAGACAAAAGTCCGGTAGGGGTGGACAGAAAGGTGGAGGAGGGAGGGGTGTGAAGAGGGGCATATCAAAGGATTCAGGGGAACCAAAGGGAAGATTGAATGTGGTAAAGGAGGAAGGAAGAGCAGACGCAATGGGAGGGGAGAGTCTCAGAAGAGCCAGTTTGAGGAGGTATTTTTTTCTCTTTTATTTTTAGTTGACATGTAATAATTGTATTCGTATGTGGAATGAAGGATATTTTGATACATGTATACAATGTGTAATGATCAAACTAGGATAATTAGCATATCCTTCACCTCAAAAATTTATCAATGCTTTGTGTGGTGAACACTCAAAATCCTTTCCTCTAGCTTTCTGCAAATATATGATAAATTAGTGTTGGCCATATTTACCCTGTAGTGCTGTAGAACACTAGAACTTACCCCCGTCTAGCTGTAACTCTGTATCTGTTAACCAACCTATCCTTGTCCTCCCCTCCCTGATACCCTTCAGAACCTCTGGTAACCACGTTTCTACTCCTAGCTTTTTTTTTTTTTAGTTCCCAAATAGGAGTGAGACCATATGGTTTTTATCAGTCTGTGCCTGACTTATTTTACTTAATGTGACAGCCTCCAGGCACATCCATGTTGCTGGGAATGCATTTCAATCTTTTTTATGGCTGAATAGTATTCCATTGCGTATATATACCACATTTTCTTTATCCATTCATTTGTTTTACATATCTTCACTGTTGGTAATAGTCCTGCAATACACAGTGGAGTGCTGGTATCAGTCCAATATATTGATTTCCCTTCCTTTGGATAAATACCCAGTAGTGGGATTACTGGATGTATGGTACTTCTATTTTTAGTTTTCTGACTAATCCTCATTCTATTTTCTATAATGACTGTATCATTCCTTCCAACATTGTATAAACATTCCCTTTTCTCTGCATCCATGCTGGCATTTGTTAATTTTTGTCATTTTGATAATAGTCATTGTAACTGGGGTAAAATGATATCTCATTGTGTCTTTGATTTGCATGTCCCTGATGTTTAGTGATATTGCACATTATTTCAAATATTTATTGGCCATTCATATGTCTTCTTTTGAGAAATGTCTATACAGATCCTTCGCCCATTTTTTAACTGAATTATTTGTGGAGTTTTTTAATGTTGACTTGTTCGAATTACTTGTATATTCTGGATGTTAGTTGTTTCTCAAATGGATAGTTTGCAAATATTTTCTCCCCTTCTGCAGGTTGATTGTTTTTCTGTTGATTGTTTTTCTTTGCTGTACAGAAGCTTGTTAATTTGATATAGTCCCATTTGTCTATTCTTATGCTGTTGTTGCCTGTACTTTTAGAGTCTTATCCATGAATTCCTTGCCTAAACCAATGTCCTGAAGAGTTTTCTGTATGTTTTCTTCTAGTATTTTTATAGTTTCCAGACTTACGTTTAAGTCTTTAATCCACTTTGAGTTTGTTTTTATGTATGTTGAATGATGGGGTTTCATTCTCCTACATATGGATATCCAGTTTTTCCAGCATCATTTATGGAAGAGGTTGTCCTTTCCCCAGTGTTTGTTCTTGATGCCTTTGTCAAAAATCAGTTGGTTGTAAATATGTGGATTTATTTCAGGGTTTCCTATCCTTTCCCAGTGGTCTACATGTTTGCTCTTATACCAATACCATGTTGTTTTGGTTACTATAACATTGCAGCATATTTTGAAGTTAGATAGTGTGATGCCTCCAGCTATGTTCTCTTTTCTCAGTATTGCTGTAGCTATTCAGGGTCTTTTATGATTCCACATAAATTTTAGAATTTTTTTTATTTCCATGAAGAATGTCATTAGTATTTTTATAGGGATTGCATTGAATCTATAGATTGCTTGGGGGTAGTGTGGTCATTTTAACAGTATTAATTCTTCTAGTCCATGAGTGTGAGATGTCTTTCCATTTTTGTGTGTCCTCTTCAGTGTCTCTCTTCAGTGTTTTTTAGCTTTCATTGTAAAGATCTTTCACCTCTTGGCTGAAACTTATTCCTAAGCATTCTATTTATTTATTATGAAGCTGTGGTAAATGGGATTGTGCTCTTGATTTCCTTTTCAGCAAATTTGTTATTGGTGTATGGAAATGACGATGTTTTTGCATTGGTTTTGTATACTGTAACTACTGAATTTATCAGTTCTAAGAGGTTTGTTGGGGGGTGAGATCTTTAGGTTTGTTTATCTATAACATTATGTTACCTTCAAAGAGGCACAATTTGACTTTCTCATTTCCAAATTGGGATGCTCTTTATTTCTTTCTCTGGCCCAATTGCTTTGGCTAGGACTTCCAGGACAGTGTTGAATAAGAGTGTTAAAAACGGGCATCCTTGCCTTGCTCTGTTTCTTAGAGGAAAGGCTTTCACCTTTTCACTGTTTAGTATGATGATAGCTGTGTGTTTTTCATTTACAGCCTCTATTGCGTTGAGGTATGTTTCTTTTAAAGCTGATTTGTTGAGAGTTTTTATTATGAAGGATGTTAAATTTTATCATATGCTTTTTCTGAATATACTGAGAAGAGCACCTGGTTTTTGCTCTCTCTTCTGATGATGTGATATATCACATTTATTGATTTGTGTATGTGTTGAACCATCCTTGTATCTCTGGGATAAATCCCATTGAATCATGTTTTTTTTTTATGTGCTATTAAATTCTGTTTGATAGTATTTTGTTGAGGATTTTTGCATCTATGTTCATCAGGTATATTGGCCTATAGTGTTCTCTTTTTTGTTGTGTCTCGTCTGATTTTGATGTCAGGATAGTGTTGGCCTCATAAGATGAGTTAGTTAGAATTTTTCTTCAATTGAAAAATTGAAAATTTCTTCAATTTTTCAGAATAGGTATACAAAAATTGCTGTTAATTCTTCTTTAAAAGTTTGGTAGAATTCAGCAGTAAAGCCATCCAGATCTGGGCTTTTCTTTGTTCAGAGACTTTTTATAACTGATTTAATCTTGTTACTTTTTATTGGTCTACTCAGGTTTTCCATTTATTTCTTAGTTCAATCACAGTGTTCAGAAATGTATCCATTTCCTCTAGAGTTTTCAATTTGTTAGTGTGTAGTTGCTCATAATAGTGTTATGACCTTTTGTATTTCTGTAGTATATACAAGACATTGTAGTTGCAATGTCTCCTGTTTTATTTCTGATTTTATTTACTTGGGTCTTCTCTCTTTTATTTTTAGTTACTGTAGCTAATGTTTTGTCAATTTTGCTTATTTTTTCAAAACCCCAGATTTTCATTTTGTCAATTTTTTGTATCTTTTTCTCTATTTTGTTTAGCTCTTCTCTCATCTTTATTATTTTTCCCCCTACTAATTTTGGATTTTGTTTGTTAATGCTTTGCTAGTCCCTTGAGATGCACTGTTAGATTCTTTATTTGAAATCTTTCTACTTTTTTGATGTAGGCATTTGTTGCTATAAACTTCCCTTTTAGTACTTCTTTTGCCATATTTTATATGTTTTGGTATGTTGTGTTTCTATATTCATTTGTTCCAAAAACTTTTTGATTTCCTTCTTAACGTCTTCAATAACCTACTGGTTGTTCAGGAACATGCCATTTAATTTCCATGTATTTGGAAAGTTTCCAAGGTACCTCTTGTTATTGATTTCCTGTTTTTTCCCATTTTGTTTGAGAAGATACTTGATAGGATTTTAATTTTTTAAAATTTGTCAGTATTTGTTTTGTGGTGTAACATATGGTCTATCCTGAAGAATGTTCTATATGTTGATGAGAAGAAAGTGTGTTCTGTCTCTGTCGGATGAAATGTTCTGTAAATGTCTGTTAGGTCCATTTTGTCTACGGTAGAGTTTAAGTCTGATGTTTCTTTGTTGATTTTCTGTCTAGATGACCTGTCTGGTGCTGAAGGTGGGGCATCAAAGTATTCAACTATTATTGTATCAGGGTCTATCTCTCTCTTTAGCTCTAATAATATTTGCTTTATATACCTGGGTTCTCCAGTGTAGAGTGCATATATATCTATTTACAATTGTTATACTCGCTTGCTGAATTTGTCCCTTTATTGTTATAAATTACCATCTTTGTCTCTTATGTTTTTTAATTAAAATCTATTTTGTCTGATATAAGCATAATTATACCTGCACACCTTTGGTTTTCATTTACATGAAATATATCTTTTTCTATTAGTTCACTTTCAGTCTGTGTGTGTCTTTACTGGTGAATTGATATTTTTTTAAGGAACATATAGTTGGGTCTTGTTTTCTTTTTATTTATTTATTTTTATCCATTTAGCCAGTCTGTATCTTTTTTTAGCATAATAAAGTATCAAGCAAAGTCTATATTTTTAATTGGGGTGATTTAAATTGTTTATATTCAAGGTGATTGTTGTTAAATAAGGACTTGTTCTTGTCATGTTGTTAATTGGTTTCTGATTGTTTTGTATATTCTTTGTCCATTTCCTCTTCTCTTATTGTTTAATTTTATGATTTTATGGCTTTCTGTAGTGATAACATTAGATTCCTTTCTTTTTCTCATTTGTGTATCTGCTCCACCAATGAGTTTTATACTTTCATGTGTTTTCATAATGGTTGAGTTTGTCCATTTACTTCCAAATTTAGGACTCCCATAAGCATTTCTGGTAGGGCTGGTCTAGTGGTGATGAATTCCCTTAATTTTTACTTGTCTGAGAAAGACATTATTTCTACTTCATTTCTGAATTATTCTCCAGATTTGTAGGTATAGTATTCTTGACTGGCAGGTTTTTCTTTTTTCTTTCAGAAATTCGAATATATGAACTTGTTCTCTTATGGTCTGTGAGCTTTCTGCTGAGAAGTCTACTGTTAGTCTCATGGGGATTTCCTTATATGTGACTTGATGCTTTTCTGTTGTTGTTTTTAGAATTCCCTTTGTCTTTGACTTTTGACAGTTTGACTACAATGTGCCTTTTTTGTTTAAATCTATTTTGGGTTCTTGGAACTTCCTGTATCTGAATGTATATTTCTCTTCCAAGACTTGGGAAGTTTGAGCTGTATTAAATAGCTTTCCTATTCTTTTCCCCATCTGATCTCCTTCTTTCATTCCCAAAATGTGACTATTTTTTCACTTGTTGGTTTTCATATTTTATGTAGCCTTTCTTTGTTCATTTTTAATTCTTTCTTATTTTTTCTTCTCACTGGTATATTTTATTTATTTTTTATTTCACAGTATTACAGGGGTACAAATGTTTTTGGTTATCAGGATCATTTTTATAATGCTTGAGTCAGGGTTGTAAGTGTGCCTGTTACTCAGATAGTGTTCCTTGTACCCATTAGATAGGTTTTCACCCATTGCTTCCTCCCCCCCAATTGATGTAGATTGAGTTATACTTCCCTCTATGCACATGTGTGCTCGTAGGTTAGTTACAACTTAATAGTTAGTACATGTGGTGTTTGTTCTTCCACATGACAAACAGAAGAAGTATCTAAGTGAAGTAAATACTTCACTTAGGATCATGGTCTTCAGTTGCATGCATAGTGTTGCAAAAGGCATTAAGTCATCCTTCTTCAAACTGAGTAGCATTCCATGGTGTACATATACCACAATTTGTTAATCCACTCATGAATTTATGGGCACTTGGGTTGATTCTACATCTTTGCAATTGTGAACTGTGCTGCAATAAACACTCGAGTGCAGGTGTCTTTTTGATAAAATGACTTTTTATTTCCTTTGGGTAAACACCCAGTAGTGAGATTGCTGGACTGAATGGTAGGTCTATTTTTAGATCTTTGAGGACTCTCCATACTGTTATTCATAGAGGTTGTATTAATTTGTAGTCCCACCAACAGTGTATAAGTGTTGCTTTCTCTCTGCATCCATGCCAGCATCTATTGTTTTTGGACTTTTTAATAAAAGCCATTCTGACTGGGGTAAGGTGGTATCTCATTGTGGTTTTAATTTGTATTTCCCTAATAATTAGTGACATTGAGCATTTTTTCATATGTTTATTGGCCATTTTTCTATCATCTTTTGAAAAGCTTCTGTTCATGTCTTTTGCCACTTTATAATGGGGTTGTTTAGTTTTTTCTTGCTAATTTGCTTGAGTTCTTTGTACCAAGGGAACAGAACAGAAAATCCAGACATAAAACCATCCACATACAGCCAACTGATCTTTGGCAAAGCAGACAACAATATACATTGGGGAAAAGAAGCCCTATTCAATAAATGGTGCTGAGACAACTGGATAGCCACATGCAGAAGAATGAAACAGGATCCACATCTCTCACCACTCACAAAAATTAATTCAAGATGGATAAAAGACTTAACTGTAAGGCATGAAACCATAAGAACTGTAGAAGGAAATGTTGGAAAAACTCTTCTAGATACTGGCCTAGGCAAAGAATTTATGAAGAAGATCCCAATGGCAATCACAACAACAACAAAAATAAATAAATGTGACTTGAGTAAATTAAAAGCTTCTATGAAGCCAAGGAAATAATCAACAGAGCAAATAGACAACCTACAGATTGGGAGAAAATATTTGCAAGCTCTACATCTGAAAAAGCACTGCCTGGCTTATTTTAAAAGACCTGTCTTCAAGTTCAGGAATTCTCTTCTGCTTGATCTAGTCTATTCCACATTTTGGGAATGAAAGAAGTTCTCAATTGTATTTTTTATTTCATTTATTTAATTCTTTAGTTCCAGGACATCTATTTGGTTCTTTTTTATGATATCTATCTCTTTGTTGAATTTCTCATTCAGATCATAAATTTTTTTTCTGATTTCTTTGTACTATCTATGCCCTCTTGTATCTCACTGAGTTTTTTTGTTAAAATAATTATTTTGTATTTCTTTTCAGGCATATCATAGATTTTTCTTCCTTTGGGGTCTGTTACTGGGGAATTATTGTGTTCCTTTGGAGGTATCATGTTTCCTTGCTTATTCATGTTTCTTGTGTCCCTAGTTGATATATGCATATCTGGTGTAACAATTGTGTCTTCCAGTTTATGGAGTAGTTTTCATAGGGGTAATTTTTTCTTCAATAGATGTATCTGTAGTTGTATCTTGGTAGGGTGCTTTGGCTTTGGTTCTGGGTGGGTAGTATAGTCTTATGATTATATGATTTCCTCAACTATAGTCAATGTCAGCAGTGTCTGCAAGTTCCTCTGTGGCTTAGGCTGAGGTTGTTTGTGGAGGCTGTGATGGGTTTTTCTGGGGACAGAGAGGTGGGACTGTCAACAGGCTCCTAGGTGACAAGTATAGGTATATGGCAGCCCCACCTCTGTAGTAAATGAGGTCACCTTTGATGTGGGTGGCAGGGGCAAGTGAACTAGTCCTTGATCACTGGGTGGTACATACAGGCACTGGTGGTGGCAGTGACAGACCCAGGCAAGTTAGCTAGTCCTCAGGCTTAGCTTGTGTACATAGGGTCCTGAGTGAGAGTTCTGGGGGTCCAATGATTAATATGATCTTGAATCATGGCACCACAGCTATTAAAAAATCATTCATGACACTTGTAAGATACAGTAAGAAAAACTTTATTCAGGGAGACTATCATGATAGGTATAGGGGCTGTGGCAATGGGATTTTGTCATAGGGGAGAGAGATTGGGCTCAATACCAAACAAGGAAAAGTAAATATTTATATAGAAGGAATAGCGCTGGGAGGATAGGTTAATGGATGGAAAATTACTAAAAGGAAACATCAGGGGTAGGGGGGATTTTGGCTTAAATGACCTAACAGGATTCTTGCTGAAATCATGACTTGGGGTGACAAGACATCAATTGAGTACTGACAGAGTGTGAGGAACCCAGCTGCATATCTAGGGTAATCAGATATGGAAGGTGAGGGATCTGGTTAAATTGACTTAGCAGGGTTTGGTTCTTGCTAAAATTGGACAATATGGAAATAAACATGAAAGTCCAAAAGTCAGGACCTAGTTGAGAAGAGAGTTCAGAGGAAACTGAGTAGAGTTTGGTTAAGGAGAGAATTTTTGTCCTTAGGTAAAACTCCCATAGAAACCTCAAAGACTGGAAACTGTCTAAACTGAATAACTTAAAAGATAACATTTGAATGCTCAGGAAGGAAATATTGAAGCAAATGAAACTGGTAAATAAAAGCAATGTTTATATTATTTTTGTGAACTTTTCATGTGCACATATTTGTTTGTTTGAGTGGTTTCATGTGTAAGAGTGTAGGTGCCTGTGTTAATTTCTGTTTCTGACAGAAGTGCATATCTCATAGATGTCAAAACTATGTGTTGAAAATAAAAATTTTAAATAAAGAAGCAAGCAATCTTTGGTCACTTCTGATCACTGTACAGTTGTCATATAAGTGTATACTATTAATTTTCAAATGAGAACATAAAATATTCCTTTAATCATAATGAAAATAACAAGCATACACTGTGTCCATAGGGCTGGTAAAGCAAGCTGGGTGAAAGTAGAACCTAAGCATAAATTTTGTTTACATCAGAGCACCAAGTCTAAATCTCAAACCAACAAATTTGCAAATGTGATTCTTCAATCCTAATAAACATGTGGACAGATGATATTGTGAAGTGATTAATATGTGGTATGGTTTCTTATTGATTCATTCCACTTGGTCATTGAGTTTCCATATGGTTAAGTATTCCCATCAGCTTTTCTTCTAGCACAGTTTTCCTAGGACCAGATTTCTTATCTGCTGGCTTTTCACACAGTATACAATGGGGTTCATCAGTGGAGGCACCAGCAGAAAAATATCAGCCATGAGGATCCTAATGAGTGGGGAACTGTGTTTGGCAAACCGGTAGATGACAGCTAGGGAGATAATGGGCACATAGAAGATGAGCACAGCACAGATGTGGGAAACACATGTATTGAGGACCTTGAGCCTTTCCTTTTGTGATGCTATGCTCAAAACTGCTTTCAGTATCAGAATGTAGGACATGAAAATAAACATCAAGTCTAGAATACCTGTGAGAGCCACAAATAAGCCATAGATGACATTAACCTTGTTGTCAGAGCAGGCCAGCTTCATGACATCCTGATGGAGGCAGTAGGAATGGGACAGGAGGTTCTTCTTACAGTATCTTAGATGTTTTAGAGTGAAAGGGAAAGGGAGGATCAACAACGTATTTTTGAGAGAAAAAACAATCCCAATTTGAATGACTCTGGCAGTGGTAAGGATGGAAGTGTATCTCAGAGGGTTGCAGATGGCAATAAAGCGATCAAAGGACATAATGAGAAGTACAGATGACTCCATAGCTGAGAATCCATGAATGAAAAACTCCTGGGCAATACAGGCATCAGGGGAAATTCCTGGAACATTGAACAAAAAAACCCTTAGCATGGTAGGGAGAGAGGAGAAAGATAGTCCCAGGTCAGAGAGAGCCAACATGGAGAGAAAATAGTACATGGGTTCATGCAAAGAAGGCTCTGTTTTTATGAAGAACAGGATGGTGCAATTTCCCAGGATAGCAACAATGTACATGAAACATATGGGGATAGAGAGCCAAATGTTGGTAGGCTCCATACCTGGAATCCCAACCAAATAGAACATAGAGATTTCAATTTCAGAGGTGTTGAGGATGGACATGTTGGTATGCAAGGGAAAAGATGGAGAGGTTCAGAAGAGGCTTCCCGTAGTTGTGCAAGTACATTGGCTCAGATGCCTAGCTCTATCTTATTGAAATCATTGAGATCTTGTGAAACCAAATATATAGGCATAATTCTTAGATACAAACCTAAATAGAGAAAAATAGGTAGAGAAGTAGACATCAGTATCTAACTAAAAACAAAAACTGAGAGAAAAAAATCACAAATTGTTATCAAAATTTAATCTTACAACATATACAGATTATAACAGATACAAATCCTATAGAAATACTATTGTTCAACTATGATAATTATACAGGCACCTATTATATCCAATTCTAAAACCTGAGACTTTTTTTCTTTGTGTAAATATTGCAATCTACATCCTATTAAGAATTTCTTTAAAATTTCAATGCATTTACATACAATTTAGAAAAGTAACATATATTTATATAGTGTCTTCAGTGTAACCATGAATTTCCTTGTCTTTTCATAAAATCTTTTTTCGTATCTCTCAAAAATATGTTGTCATTTTTTATAGATTGTTTTGCATATTTAAAAAAATTTATTTTTTAGAAACCTTATGATATTGTTGCTATTATTTATAGAATCATTTATTCTCTATTATTTTTCTATTTTTGTTAGTGATTAATGGTCATATAAAGGAACACTGTAGATTTTTGTTGTAGAAGCCTACTATCTCATGCTGTTCTTTCTCTTTTTGTGCTTCCTTCCTTCCATAGCTTTGTGAGTGCTTCTGCATTTCCTGTTGTCTCCTTAACCCTGTATATACCTCTATAAAGACATCCTTCAATAAACAATCTTCAATGGACCCTTGGTGTGCATCTATTTCTTGCTAGCATCTAGTCTTTAGAAAGCTCTCTTTATCATTGATATTCCTTAGTTCAATATGTAGTGCACAGGTGGGATTATCAATTTATTTTGCTTAGAACTTGTTGAACATTTTCAATCAGAAAAGACATGCATTTCTTGTATTTTGAATATCATCTATCACATATTCAGCATTTTATCTAGCTGAAAAATGTTGAAAAACTTCTCAAACTTCCTAGTTATATTACTTCATATTTTCAAATCTGTCACTCTTTTGTGTTGCATTTTTGGTGTATCCCTCAGTACTACCTTCTTATTTACTAATTCTATCTTTATTTGTGTCTGGTCTCAAATGTATTGCAATTATTGAGTGTTATTTCAATTATTCTATTTGTATTTTCTAATTAAGGTTATTTTAAGAGACCATGCATTTCAATTTGTACCTACCAATCCCCCTATAACTTTTTATTCATTTTATTGTTGTTATGCTTCCTTTAATTTTTGAGGATCTTAAACATGCCTACTTTAAAATTTATTTTAGTTTTATTTACTTTTTTCTTTCCTCAAGAGTAAATATTATTTTTAATTTAATTTTTTATTTTTAATTGACAAATAATAACTAATATATGTATGAGGTACAGTGTGATGTTTTGATGTATGTATACAATGTAGAATGATTAAACCAAGCAAATTAACATATCACCTCACATACTTACCATTTTTTTTTTCTGTTGAGAACATTTGAAATGTACTCTTTTAGCAACTTTGAAATATGGAAAACATTATTATTTTTTATTTTTTATTTTATTTATTTTTATTTCAGAATATTACGGGGGTTTGCACATCTTTGCAATTGTGCATTGTGCTGCTATAAACATTCGAGTGCAGATGTCTTTATTATAGAACATCTTTTTTTCCTTTGGGTAGATGCCCAGTAGTGGGATTGCTGGGTCAAATGGTAGTTCTACTTTTAGTTCTCTGAGGTATCTCCATATTACTCTCCATAAAGGTTGTACTAGTTTGCAGTCCCACCAGCAGTGTATGAGTCTTCCTACCTCTCCGCATCCACACCAACATTTGTTGTTTTTGGACTTTTTGATAAAAGCCATTCTCACTGGAGTTAAATGATACCTCATTGTGCTTTTGATTTGCATTTCCCTGATGATTAGAGATGTTGAGCATTTTTTCAGATGTTTCTTAGCCATTAGACTATCTTCTTTTGAAAAGTTTCTGTTCATGTCCTTTGCCCACTTTTTAATGGGGTTGTTTGATTTTTTCTTGCTGATTTTCCTGAGTTCTATATAGATTCTAGTTATCAGCCCTTTATAAGATATATAGCATGCAAATATTTTCTCCCATTCTGTAGGTTGTCTGTTCACTCTAGTGATAGTTTCCTTGACTGTGCAGAAGCTTTTTAATTTGATCAGGTCCTATTTATTTATTTTTGTTGTTGCTGTGATTGCTTTTGGGGTCCTCTTCATGAATTCTTTCTAGACCAATAAGAACTTTTCTAACGTTTTCTTCTAGAATTCTTATGGTTTCATGTCTTAGGTTTAAGTCTGTTATCCATTGTGAATTGATTATTATTAACTACAGTCATCAGACTGTGCAATATGTCTCAAAAACTTATCTCTTCTGCCTGATTGACCCTTTGCACCCTTTGACCAATATTTCCCCAGATCCCCTTCCCTTTGTTCTTGACATTGTAGCATTTCTTTCTCAATGTTAGTCTTTATATTTGTCATGAACTTTATTTGTAATCTCATCTTCAGTGGAAATTTCTTTGTTTGTTTGATGTTTTTTGTTCGTGTCCCATGATTAGACATGGTATTTGGCTTTTCCTCATTACCTGAAGTTTGTTAATTGTTTAAGGGTTTTAAATAATAGTTAAGGGGTCTTGTTACAAAAGAGAAATGAGTACAGTTTCCTCAATTATTCCCATCTACCCCAAGACCCAGCTTGTTACAGGTTGCAGACTTGTGCTGTGATGATAGCCATTTCCACCCTCCATGTGGGTTAACAGCTTCATGTCTCAAGCAGGAACCCTTAGAATGGTCCCTTGGCAAATATGGAGCACTAGGCATGCTGAGTCCCATACAAGTGTTATACTGCCAACTACCAATATATCTCTAGACTAGGAGCCAAGAGGGACCATGGATTCAACTTCAGTACACAATCAGTGTTTTCACACTAAATGTCATTATCTATCTACCTTTCTATCCATTGTCTGGCATCTATCTAGCATTTATCTTCCTGTCTAAGGAGCATGGCAATGACTTTTTTATCACTTTTTTATTTTGTCTATTATTGATACATGTATAGTGTGAAGTGGAGATTAGTTAAGATTAATATTTTATCTCTTATTGATACATGTTTGGTATGAGTCAGTGAGTTGGCTGACTATATCATATTAAATGAAATTCTCCACTTAAACTTAGATACAATTTTATAAATGTAACCTATTAGAGCACATGTTTAGGAAAATCAATTTTGTGGAGAATTATTTGATCATATACTCTTATAAAATAATGATTATTGTACTAATTTATTTAATAATATAGTAGAGCTAATTGCGGGTTCCTTATCATGAGGAATTTGATCCCCAACTCTAATCACTGTGATCCACCCTCATTGTTTCTGAACTGTTACTGCTGCTTCTTGCACTTTCACTGATTTCTGAATATTTTTTCTGGCCTGAACTCCACCTCCAACTTCTTGTACTTATTTTCCTCTTCTCAAACTACTTCCATCTCTGGGTTGTCTGTAAATGTTTTTGAGATATTTATAACCCTAAAAAGATGAGATATCAAGGGAACAGACAATTAGAAAGAAATTTCTAGGACATTTAGAAAGAACTGCCTAGGAAGTTCTGGATTGAATAAGAAATTATATTAAAAAAAAAAAGAAAAAAGAAACAAGGAAAAAAACCAGGCAAGTGTTAAAGACTCTTACACAAATTCATAGGAAGGCAATAAATGAATTGTTACTATGACTAATGCTACTGTGCTATCTGCCTTAAACTTTAATCCAATTGTGCTGTGTGGCTCAACTACCAACAGAAGGCTGTCTGTATGTGTTAGACCTGGTGTCTTTCAATTTCCAAGATGGCTTCTGATGCTAATTTGAAAGAAGTGTATAAGTGTTCAATGGAAAACTGAAGATTCATTCCAAAAGAGATTGTGTAAGAGTTGTTATTTGCTTATTTGGTCCATATAGTTGAATAGAGTTATTAGAAGTTCTTTTCCTCCAGAACAGAGGCTCAAACTGTATTTAACATTAAAATTGTTGAGGTAAGTGAAGAAGAATATTCTGCTTTTGCTGCTTGGTATCCTTCTTCTGCCTGGCTTGTCTACTGAACCTACACAGTTCAGGCTTCACTTCCTCAGCCTTCCCTGTCACTGACTCCATCTCCACTCCAAGCAGTTCCTCCAGTGGCTATATGGAGACTCTGCTCTTCTTTTAACTTCCTCGCAAATGTTCTCTAGCAACCTTTCTCACAAAACTTCATAGATTGCCAAGATGTTGGTATTGTTTTTGTCATATAATGAGTGATTTAATAGGTTTGAATCTTTAAGTCAATTTATACTTTCTTAAGATCTGAATTTTAAGTTCCTCCATACAAAATCCAGTTAATAACTTTGAGCTCACACCAGCTGTCTTAATTGAATAAAAATTACTTGTTTCCTAACCAATCAAGAAAAATGGGGTAATAAAATTTTCAACTGACACATCATCTACTCTTCATTACAAACCTCTACTTTTCCTGAATTACAAATATATATAGCCCTTTCTTTAGAAAATGCTATGCCTCTCTGGAAGAAACTATTTTACTTTGCTTTAAAGGGTGTCATGTTTAGAGAATGTAGAGGAAAACAGAACACTGCAAAGAAGATTTTCCAGTATTCTGTTTTCAGCTCAGAAGGGCCTACTCGATTACATTCTCTAGTTTGTAAAAATGCAAAAAAAAAAAAAAAAAGAAATTAAAATCTGTCTTTAAATAATGTCTTTAAAGACTGAATTTAAAGTAAAGTTCAGGATTTATATGAAAGTTTTAAAATAAGATTGTTTATCATGTTCTTTATATTGATAAGAGTGTGATGTTTAATGTCAGGATGGTGTTACAAAGACTGTTTCAAGTCTTGAGTATATTCTGAGATGGAAGCAAATATAAACACTAAAATTATAACATTTTATTGGGGATAAGACTTCTCTCTTAAATTTCTTGATTGATTAGATCTATAATTGGACCATCAGGGTTTTTAGGTACTTACCAAGGTCTTACTTACTTAGTCTACACTTCAAGGTCAAAAGGAGATGAACCCAGGATGAAGCCACCTCAATCCCATCTGTTAGGTGCATATAACAATAATGACAGTATTATTCTAGCCCTTCTACCCTGGTGCCTATTTAGTAGAGCAAAGGCCTCTAGGGACTACAACTCAGGAAGCCATACCCAGAGGGACTAAAAAGACCAGAAGCCTTTGACACAGATGAGTTCTTAAATGAGAATGGATATGAAAATAATTCAGCTGAATTCCTATTATGCATGCAACATAGCTGTTGATGGTCAATACCCCTGTGAGGCCTCTCCTGACCTATTCAACAGAATTAGCTGTTCTTTCACCTGTATTTTCAGGTTCTTCTGGAGAAGTGGTCACATTTTATTTTTTTGGTCATTCTGCTTGTGCCACTATAATTGAGTTTTCAGATTCACTTTTGCTACTTGTTAATAAATACAATTTTTATCTTATAAAATGAGAGCTGTTAGTCTTCTTTTCATGTTCAAGAACATTTGAATTATTTTTAGATGCCAGTCTATATATACCCTTTGTCCATTTTTTATTTTATTTAATAGTTTGTGGGAGTGTTTTTAATAGTAAATAAACTAGTCTTTTGTTGTGATGTAATTTACAAAGAATTTTTCCCCTGTGTCACTCATATATGTCTTTGATAATGATGTTATTGCAGGTTGGGTTCCTTTTGAATTAAACATTGAGGTGAACATTTGTGTACAGAAGTTTATTGGGAAAGTGTTTTCTCAGGTAAATAAGCTATGGGTAAAAGAAGGATGTAGAACTAGCAGAGAGAGAAGTTGAACTCCATTCAATTGTGACAAAGGCTACATTCAATCCTGCAGAGACTTCTGGGGCCAAGATCAGTCCACATCAGAATTGTGCTGAACTGAAGGAAAGGTCTGGCCCTTTTTAACCACCTGGCGACTGGTCATCTTATGTAGTCATCCCATAGGGAGGAGTCTTGACCTTGGGTGAGGTGGCTCCATTCAGAAGACAGAAATTCTCAAGGACTCAAATGAGACCCATCAGCTGTAACACTCTCACTAGAGGAATGGGTGCTTCAAGCATGACAGGACAAGGAGATCTGGGTGATGCATCACAGCATCAACTACAGTTCATGCATTGCATGCTTGAACCCAAATACCTCACTAACCAATTCTAGAAGCAGCTTTTTCAGCATTCATATTGGCCTTTTCTTTTTCCATTGGAAAGTGACAAGTGGATGGTTACTGGGGTAATTTAATTATACTGCAGCTGTCCTGAGCCTCTAACTATTACTAATATATACTAGCCCTCTCCTCCATTACCCACTTTAGATTTCTTTCACCCTTAGCTAGTACTTCATCCTTGGCCACCATAAACTTTTCCGACTTGGCTTTTGCATTTGTCCATGTACTCTCAAAGCAGGGCAAGAAGTGTCAAGAGATGCCTGAGGATCTCCTAACACCAAGCATATTCTCACTTGGCCACATTGATTAGCAGCACTTCTAACTCCTTCTGATTATTAAAGTTAATTAATTCCTTTTTATGCTTGCTGGCATCTTAAAATGACATGGTAGCATCACTAGTTGAAAGTTTTGTAGAACTATATGTCATTTGGTGTAATATTTTTACTTTTGTAACCAGGACCTCTAAACCAACAGCACCCAGCATAGTGAGAATAAAAACACAGATTTTTTGAGTGGGTAACTGGAGATGATGTTTAGTAATGACAACACTATTTTCACCACCAGATCCATGTTTTCTCCCTATTGAAGAAAAATAACACAAGGAATATTGATTTAAGTTTTATACTGTGTCCTGGAGGATACTGCCACATCTGTCAGGTATCATCACTGATCTGACACTTCAGCATTAACACGACATGCCATCACTCTGTCAGGCCAGCGACATCTAGGTAGTGCAGTGTGAGAAAGAACAAGAGAATCACATTGTTAGTCCCACCTACTTGACTTTCTTTACTAAAACTTGTGTTATTTGGTTGGACTTTGAGGTTGTATGGGATTCTATGTCAGTGTCAGTGATGCTCTGTGTAAAAATAATTGACAATTGGAAATGAGTCATAGGCAATTAATTATAAGCCAGGTGTTAAAGCCAGAGTCATCTTAGTTACAAACTAAGCTCTCATCTCCTCCAGCAGAGGGCAGAGAAAGCTAATAATCAATATCAGAACTGAATTATCAGAGACTGAACTTCAGACATAGTTAAACATCCAGCCAAGGCAGGTAATGCCAAGATCAAAGTCTCAATAGAGAAAAACTAGGGCCATGATACATGGGACAGGGAAATCTTGATGTATAGACCCAAGAATTCTGACTTCTTCAGACTCTTCTGAAGCTTCTGATTATGCAGACATAGCCTATTCCTCCTCACAGAGAAGTAGAATCTACTCTATTCCCCAGTTCTGGGAAATAACGCAGAGGTCTCAGTACTTCAAGGCCTCTTGTGTCCCTCTCAGGACCTACCCCTCACCTAATTTTCTGCCACAAGGTCTAAAATTAGGGATATTTGCAGCATAACCAGATGATGGGGTGCTGGGTCTGATGAGAGAAAAAAGGGACTATACCTAAACGGAACTGCGAGAACAAGCTAGCATCCGCCAGCAAGATACAGCAAGATAAGCATGATACTAGACACTGAGCATGCTTAATTCAAAGGACTGGAAAACAAAATTAGGTAGAAAAGAGTATATTACTTGTGAGTATACTCCCAAAATATGGGGCTTAATATCCAGCTAAGACCTGAGGACATGGAATGAATATTTTACTAAAATTGCTCCCAGAAGTGTGTAAAAAGTGATGGCTCATTTTGAAAAGGAAAAGAAATATAATAATGGTAGATGGTAGAGGAAGGAATTAAAATGGTCATAGAGTGTGTGTGCTGGAATGAATAGACTATGTACAGCCAGAAGATCTGCCAGGTAATTATATGCCTTAGGAACACCTGGAAGACACACTACATCCTAAATGTAAGGCATTTGCTGGTGAGAGAAGCACCAGATTAGCTGAGAAGTTCAAAGGTGATTTCCTTCTGTAAATCAAGGTTGGTGTAACTAAAGGCTGGCTGATCCATTAATTCCTCGCTAACAGCAATGCGGATGATAGGTCCTTGAAACTATACAGACAAGAGGATTTCACAATTATAATAATAAATGAAAAGATTGGAGTAGCAGAAAGGAAGACTGAGCCACAAAGTTGTGAAAATGGTTAACATTTTATGGAAATAGTTAATATTTTATATCATCCAAAAGGGCAAAACAGTGGGCAGCTAAAATGATACTTCTTAGCTTGTATCCACAAAATAAACCAAAAAGATGGATAACCATGAAGCTGAAAGCAGTGGCCCCACTGAGAATTTACAAGCCTTTTCCCAGTTTCCATACCTGAGTTGGTTTCAGACTCCAAACCAATTGATTGAAGAAATGAGCAGATCTCCAGTTAGAAGATTCTTTTAACACCATGGTACTTATACACAGTTGCACAGTACTAATTTCCCTATCCTTCCCCAAAGGGATTGATGATCAT
The DNA here is from genome assembly GCA_023783475.1 of Daubentonia madagascariensis. Classification (NCBI taxonomy): domain Eukaryota; kingdom Metazoa; phylum Chordata; class Mammalia; order Primates; family Daubentoniidae; genus Daubentonia; species Daubentonia madagascariensis. The sequence goes on along the minus strand of JAKFHU010002465.1, from coordinate 58,829 downwards.
TCGCTTGAGTGACTACACATTGGTGAAAAAAGAATATCCTGACATTTTTAGGACTATTGGATATGGGATCTTAATTGAGATGGATATCTAGAATATATAATTGGGATTGATGTGTTTCGTACTGCCTCGACTCCTACAATATGTCTTTGGTTTAATGAGTAAGAGTTTTACAGTGAGGAAGGCCAAGTGACTTAAGTCTATAAAACTGTCTCCAGATTCCTGGGGCCAATAAGCTGATTCTAAAACAATACCACACCTCAGTGTCATTGATAGAAATTAATGTCACTGTCCCTACCATATTTCCTTTTAATTTACCTTCATCGTCTCTGCAGACTTCAGTTAGACCTTGGAGAATAACCACAGACTGCTAGAATCTCAACGAAGTAGTAGTTGCAAACACTGGGCAGATTTGGTGCCTTATACTAATTATTCTTAGGTACATGATTTGAAGGCATTTATTTGCTAAATATATTTATTCTATCCCAATAAGAAAAAAATAAAATAAAAATAGAAACAATTCACATTAATACAAAACAAAGAATAATTTGCTTTTAGAATTTTGCCCCAGTGCTATGTTAATTCTTGCACCCTCTGTCATAATATAATCTTAATGTGTTAGAGGTTTAATACTTGTGAAAGAAAAGAGGAGGAAGCAGAATTTGATAGAAAGAAAAGTAAAATTGTAATATGGCTCTGATAAAACTTTGGTCAATCCAGGTGAAAACTCTGGACTGACTATGGCCCATTAGAATGATCCCCGTGGTCACATGGCTCCATGACCTGGCTTTTCTGCTTGTGAAATAGCAGTTTTTTCCCTGAGGATAAGGGTCAATTACCCTTGACAACATGGTACATCCTCTTCTTGCCTTTGCCTTTTAGTTTCTCAGTACAAGGACACCAAAATTCCCAGATAATAGCTTTTGTTTCCCTGTGGAAAAAGTGTACCCCCTTTGGGGACCAGTGAATTTAATCCTGCAGAGTCCACAGTTGTGAGGACAGAAGGCACAACATCTCCCGTGACACATGTATTCTTTCTTTGGGGTAACAGTACCTATGAAGGTCTTTGATGCAATGTGTATATTGAACACTTGACAAAATTTCTGTAAGCAAAGAACAAAATACAGGGATGGGAAACATAAAAGAAACCATAAAAGGCAAAAGATTACAAAACAACTTAAGTAGGTTACTAAGGCAAAATGATGCAAAGGGAAAAGTAAACTAAAAAGAAAACTCAAGAAAATACTAAAAAGTGTACAAAGAAAATAGATATGCAATTATTTTGTAGTATTTATATCCCCATAGCAATAGAATTATAATTATTATTTGTTAATGTTCAACTTTTAAAGAAAAAGTTTGAGAGGTTTCTCTGTAATGACAAAAAACAATATGAACAATTTTAAAATATAGTCAGTTGAAGGAAATGTTTGTGGACATAACTATTCTCATCTTACTAAGTGAGGAATCAAGAGATATGGCTTGTATTTGTTTTAATGAGAAGTACAACTATAAGCATATTGTTTAAATGTTTACCATAGTCAATGAAGAAATTAAAATAATGATATAAACATATTAACAAGGATAGGATAGAAAAAAGGGTTTTTCAGTTCAGGTGAATTCTTATTTATTATAAATCAATAGATATTGTTTAAAAATACAAATCAAGAAATAATACTGTAAGCATATTATTTAGCTAGTTGGATGTTATTCCTAGAAAAACTTGTAAAAGAAGAAAGTTAAACACCTACAAGTGTTTTCCTTTAGGGAGTGTACTTCATGAAGATAGAAATGGAGAGGTAAGGGACTGTTGTTTCTTTTTCTAAACCATTTTACTACTTGATTTAAATCTATCTATCTATCTATCTATCTATGCATGCGTACTTTTTATCAAACATATAGGTGTGTTTGTGTGCATGCCTATGTGTATGTCATGCATCACTTAATGACAGGGATACTCATTCTGAGAAATTCATTGCTGTGCGAACACCATAGAGTGTACTTACACTAACCTAGGTGGCAAAGCCTACTATACACCGAGGCTATATGGTATAGTTTATTGCTCTTGGGCTAAAAACCCGCACAGCATGTTACTGTACCGAATACTGTAGGCAATCGTGACACAATGGTAAGTATTTGTGTATCTAAACATATCTAAACAGAAAAGATACAGTAAAAAGACAGTATAAGAGATAAAATATGGTATACCTGTATAGGGTACTTACCATGAATGGAGCTGTCAGGACAAGAAATTGCTCTGGGCCAGTCGGTGAGTAAGTGGTGAGTGAATCTGAAGGCCTAGGACATAATTGTACACTGCTGTAGACTTTATAAACACCATACACTTAGGCTATACTAAATTTATTTAAAAATTTTCTTTAATAATTAACCTTAGCTTACTGTAAGGTTTTTACTTCATAAACTTCTTTTATTTTTAAACATTTGACTCTTTTGTAATAACAGTTAACTTAAAACGCAAATGCATTGTACAGTTGAACCAAAATATTTTCTTTCTTTATATCTTTATTCTATCAGCTTTTTTCTACTTTTAAATTGATTGATTGATTTTACTTTGTAAACTTTTTTGTTAAAAACTAAGACACAAAAAGAAACATTAGTCTAGGCCTACACAGCGTCAGGTTTATCAATATCACTGTCTTACACCTCCACACCTTGTCCCACTGGAAGGTCTTCAGGGGCAATAACATGACTGAAGCTGTCATCTCCTATGATAACAATGTCTTCTTCTGGAATACCTCCTGAAGGACCTGCCTGAGGCTTTCTACAGTTAATGTTTAAAAAAAAAGTATATAAGTAGGAGGAATACACTCTAAATAATGATCAAAAGTTTAGTATAGTCAGTACATAAACCAGTAACATAGTTGTTTATTCCCACTTTAGAGGATTATGTACTGTACATAATTGTATTTGCTATACTTTTATAGGACTGGCAGGGCAGTAGGTTTGCTTACACCAGCATCACCACGAATAGGTGAGTAATGTGTTGCACTATGAAGTTATGACAGCTACAATTTCACTAGGTGATGGGAATTTTTTTCAAATCCATTATAATCTTTTGGCACCACCATGGTATATATGGTCCTTTGTTGATTGAAACATCATTATGTGGTACATGACTGTATATGTATGTATGTGTGTGTATGCATGAAAGTTAAAAATTTCAGGCTCTGCCAGCTGTAAACTCTCTATAACTTTGGGTAAGTTATTTAATTCTCTGAATCTTAATTCCATAATTTGTAAAATGAGGGTTGCTAATATAATTAAATGACAGAACTCCTATAACTAACTTGATACTTAGCAATGAGCAAAAGTTGGCTGCTGTTATTATAGTTACTATTTTGATAATTATTATACTTATTTGAATAAACATTAATATAAATGTGTATTTATAAAATGTAAGTAATATAAAATATGTGTTTATTACAAGGCTTAACACTGCTTCACAATTGTATGTCTATTTAACAGACCATTCTATGAGCTGATTAACCTAAGGCAGGCTTTGCATCTTAATAACCTGTGCATCACTAATGAAAAAGCATTCTCTGGATGGAAAATACACATTGTGAATGCAGAATAGTTTCAGGAGAGAAAATATGCATTCCCTACGATGATAATTAAACATTCTCGCAGTTCTTTACCGCACAGGGATACTGATGACTCCTGCATCCTGGCTAGTCCCATTGTTCCTGTCTCGCATTACCCCCTATGCTGTCTACCAGTAATTCTTCTTTCAGTCTAAGCACAAAGTCAGGTCCCATGGTGGCAGCATTTGTTCTCCATCAAGATGAATTAGATTTTGAGTCTGTCCTTCCCAGAAGAGTTGCCAATGTGATGACAAATGCACCAAGTTCCCAGTTGTGGAAAATATTCCCCAAACTCTCCCTCCAACCCCCCCCCCTACCTGAGTCCCAGAAAAGGTAGCCATGCATTTGTATGGCTTCAAAGCTGCTTTTCCTCTTGCGTCTGAGATAGTTTAACCCACCTCTTCTGGGAAAGGTCTTAGGCACAGGCCATATTTTTATGCCCAAGAGATCAAATACTATGGGCATGACAAGGAGGGTGAAAGTACAGGTTGGAGTTGGAAGAGAGACGGGTTCCTGTTTCTCGTAGTTCTGAATTTTAAAATCAAGTATAAAACCTGGAATCCCTTCTTAAAACATTCTGGTTAAATTTATAGCTTCTACACTCCCTACATTCTCAACACCCTTCATCTCATAACTACTCAAAAACTATCATGTTTAGATCAGCAAGATTGGCATCATTAGAAACTTTTTAGAAATTCAGAGTATTAGGCCCATCCAAGAACTATTGAATCAGAAACTGCATTGTTATTCATATTCCCAGGTGATTTGTATGCATATCACATTTTGAAAACACTGTCGTACTTCAAACACATACTGCCCCTTATCTGCGGCTGAACCATTAATAAATCGCTCATTTGCTTTCCTAGTTAAGCTGGCTGTCAGCACTCGGACTCACTTATTTGAGTGCTGGGTCAGGCTTACAGGCGGCTGCTCACCTGAGTCTGCCCTATCAGATTGCAGGGTGCGACGTGGGAGTTCCAGAAGCAGCATCAGAGGGGAGTGTGGCACCTGGAGAGATGGAGCAGTTTCATTAAAAGTGGCGGTCCAGTCCAGTGATTAAAGGTTCTGCCTTCAGAGAAAAGCACTCTTTGTTTATAACTTCTATCTATTGCTTTGAGCATTGTGACTGTCCAAATGACAGCCAAATGACGTCAAAACTTTATTTCCTTAACTACAAGATGAATATAATAAAACACCTACTTCACAATTGGTTGTGTCGATGAAGAAAGATAGTGCATTCTTGACACAGTGTATGTGCTCAATAACGATCACATGCCCTGTGTAGACAGATCTGAATTATATGCTCACATTTACAAATAGCAAAATAAGTAGTCATTGAAAACTCACTTCCAATCTCACTAGTAGCTATGAGGTTCTTTTACTGAACATTTTTATTCATCTAATGAATAATGAGTTCCTTCTAGGTTCCAAAGATTGTGCTACACATATTAATGCAAACTGAAGAACTCTTTGTCACTAAAGAGTCTACAGTGTAGTGTATGGGCCTGTTAACATAGGAGGGTTTCTTTCTTTTTTCAATTTTTTCAATTTATTTTTAACTGACAAATATAAATTGTATATATTTATTGTGTACAACAGTATATTTTGAAATTTCAGGTGAGTTTCATTTAATACCAATTCTCTACCAGAATTTCAAGAACAGGTCAGAGTCATTGAAGAACTACCCTCTGAGGGGATCTCTGACCATGTCCCTCCAAGGCGATAGGGAGATTTCTAACCATCCTGGAGAAGTCTACACTAGCTGGAGGAGGCTGAGCTCCAACTGAAGGACGAGAGGGTAATGGGGACACTAGGCATGGAGTAAAGAGAACTTAGCAGGAGAGGATGCAGGGGTATTTCAAGGATTGCTGATGATAGTGAGGGGTTTAGAAAGTTAGTTGCTCAGAGCACCAGAGAGGATGAGAAAGATGCGGAAAGAAGTTTTTTCTTTTCTTTCAATGCTGCTATGGATTTTGAGTAACTTTCAACATTGTTTCTTTCACTGGGACTCCACTGAGCCTAGGTTTTTGAATTCACTCAGGCTACAGGAACATCAAAGGTATGTTGATGGTGTTAATGATGAAGATCTGCCAGTAAAGATAAGCATCATGCCTCATTGAATAAATAGTCTTAGCCAGATATAGACACAGATACTAATATTTTACCATCTCCATGGAAAAGTTTGTGTATTTCCTATGCCTCGGTTTATTAATGTTTGAATTGAGAATTTGATAAGGCCTATGTCACTGTGAGGTTTCACTGAACAAACTCATATTTTACAAAGTTGACAGAGGCTATCAGGAATAAACTGTCTCTATCCCATACCTGTCTAACAATAAGTATCTCTGTTTCCATAAGCAATCTTAAATCCACGTTGGCTTCTTCAGATTTAGGATATTATTTTTCCCCAAGTGCATCACAAGTACCTCCAGTCTTATTAATTTTTCTGGTTGACATTCCATTATTTACCTATATCTTTAGCATATAACTTTCGTCTTCTAGAATATAAAATTGTTTATAGAACCCACATTACAGTAACATCAAGAACACTATTATTTATATACATATTTGGCCACATACATTACCATTTATATTATAGTCCTCATAGTGAAATGGGTGTAGTTTTTGGTACTTTATTGATCTATATTTTTATTTTCTTTATTCATTTAAATTTTATTTATTTTTATAGAATTATAATGGTAAAATTCACAGGTCTTAAGTATACAGTTTAGTGAGTTTTGAAAAGTGAATGTATCTGTATTACCTAGACTCCAGTCAAGAAATAGATGATGTCATCCCCCTGTCTGGTGTCTCACATCTTTAATTCAACATATGGTTCAGTAATTTGATCTCCGGTGCTGCTGAGTAGTAATCATCTCTCTTTCTCTCTCTCTCTCTCTCACACATACACACACACACACTCTCTAACTCTCTCTCTCTGTCTGTATGTCTATCTAATGATCTACCTATACATATATATCATGTTATTTACTGCTATTAATGGAATAGTAATTTGGGTATTAGATTTGAAGCTCATTTTCTCTATTCATTAATTATGTGACTTTGATATGTTCTGTATCCTCTTTGAGTCTTTTTTAATCTATAAAATTGTTAATACTGTATTTTAATCTTTACCAAAGGCATAACATAACAGAATTGTTTTATAATCGGTCTCTAATAATTGTATTTTTTTTCACAAATTCCCTCATGATCTTTAATTCCCATCCTTAACACCTGCTGTTTGTTTTTGTGTTTTCACTGTAGGCCCATGGCCAGAGCTCTGGCTTCTATCTCTCTCTCTCGCCAGGGAGATAAAACTAAATTGTGAACCTGATCTTAAGCCAAGATCACAGCTGGGACAGTCCCCACTTCCTCTCTTTCACCACTCCCCAATGCCAAATGTCGCTGGGGCAAAGAAGCCTCAGTCAGGTATGGCACATGCTCCAACCCTGACGAGCGCAGGCATGGGGACATAGAACAGAGGGCCATGATTCTCCATAGGAGGTACTGATTGAAGTTGCATTACCACAGAAGGGTCATGTAGGTTTTCAAGGCACAGGGGAAGGAAAACCAATGTGACTTATTGAGACAATGGTTGCAGGGACAACAAGGCCCAGTGGTACCATGCTTAAGGAATAGGGGACTCTGGAAAAAAGAGAAAAAATTAAGATCAATTACTAGGGGCAGTTGACATGGAGGTGGGAATCCAGAAGTTTTGGGGTGAAGCAAAAGTAATGAACATCCTGCCTAGAAATCTCTACCAGATTTCTACCCTTTACACAGTCATTTCTTCCCATTTGGTTTATTTAGAGGAAGTGGCAGGGATAAGAGGGAGGGAAGCACAGTGCCCTGGCTAACCCTGTCCTCTGAGGACTTGTGTAGCAGGTGTCCCTGTGGTTGCTAGAGGATGGGCTCTGGAGGGGAAGGAGTGGAACCCCACCTATTCTCTCTGTGTCCTCCTTATGGGAGAGGCAATTTCAGGTCTGGGCACCCAGAAGGTGCTCCATCAAGACTGGTGTTTGATTCACTTTCTTTTAATGTCTCCAAGTCTTTGTCTCTGTTTCATTTCTGTCTGTGTGAATGCAATAATAATTAAAAAGCAGCTCTTATTAATTGTGACTGCCTGTGTACCAGGACTAGTTCAATCTTCTCTACTACCATATTGTGTGAATATGGCTAGTTTCCCTAATTTACAGAGAAAGAAACAGACACTTTATTGTTCAATAACTTGCTTAAAGTAGAATAGCTTTTAAGTAGTGGAGTTAAGATCCATTCCCAGGTTTATGTGATTTCTAAAGCTATGAACTGAAATCTTTTCCTGTGAGATGTGATTTATTTTCTCCAACATATAGCTATTAACTACCTCTTTCTGTGTGTTCCTAAACCTTTTCTATATGGGTCTTGGAGATTTTTCATATCCCGATCTGGGTCTTCATTATAGTGGACACTATTTCCTTCTTCAATTTCATCCTTTCTTTTGTCTTTAGTTTCTGGAGCAAGATTGTATTTATCTCTGATTGGTAAAGGGATTATTCTATAGATAAAGCTGTAATGAATTGTTATTATACTTGCTGATTCTTATTTTCTTTCTCCATTTTTAAACAATGATGTCCCCTATATCCTGAGACTTACCTGTATGTCCTTAACTAAGTCTATGGTCTGGGATTCTGAGGGCCTTCAGGTGTGAAGTGAGCATAAAAATAAATCCCATGGCTGCTGTCATCGCTGCGGCCTGCTGGCCACTCTGCCCTCGCCAGGTATGGGCAATGACGACATTCACTGATGCAAAGAAAGGGCAAACTAGTGACATGAGTCACTGGATGCTGCTGGCACAGCTATAAAGGCCTGGTGACCCATGTTGCGTGCATGGATTCAGACAGTGGGAGAAATGAGCATTTGCCATGCAGACTTCCATCTTAACAGTCACTATCTTCCTGCCATGTTGTCTGGCCCTTCCAGTGCCCCCTGCTACAGACCTTGAAGGATGGGACTTTGTCAAGGTAGGTGCACTAATCAGGCCCACATTATTACCTTGTGACTTTTGTGGGTTTTTCTTCCGTGTGTGTGTGTGTGTATGTGTGTGTGTGAGTGTGTGCATGAATGCATGATATAAATAAATATATTAATATTACATATAAAAACATTTTCTTCAATCTATGAGTTATTTTTTTCCTTCAATTAAAAAAAATTAAAATATTTTCATGGCCATTGAAAGTATTTGGGGCTCTAGGGACTGTGCCTTTTATGCCTAATGAATAATTCAGCCCCATTGCTCACCTCCCACACTCTTAGTACTCTATATGGCATAGGGTGAACACTCCAGTATATGGATCTCTGAGTCTGTTAGGTGGTGAGAGATCAGGGGAAGTAATTCAAATGGAAAAATATGCCCTGCATATTGATAGAGAAATCTCCCAATCTGTCTACCACACATGGCAATTCCTCAAGAAACTATGGATTTTCTCTAAACCTTTTAAGCATCAAAAATACCTAAAAATCCTTATAACTGGTTTCAGTCATATATTTTGTAATTGCTTGGGGACCTTGTCCAATTTCATGCTAATATGTAGCCCAGAAAAACACAATAAGTTATTTGCTTCTGAGCACCCAGCTTAGCTGATAATAAAATAAAGGCATACAAATATAGTCTTATACAATATGCAAAAATCAACCAATGGGCTTACATGAAGTTGCATTAGACATGAGCTTTCCCCTTAAAGTACTTTGAGTCTAGCTTGGGTTCAAATATAGTTAGAGAAAGCCTGATTATTATACAAGATGCTATTTTTTTTCCAGAAGTTGAGATTTGGTACACTGGACTGGCAAAAAAAAAAAAAAATCAGTGGAGATAAGAAATAGGCAAAGAATGGACTCTTAAAAGGATTTTAATGGAATGGAAGGTGTAGATGCAAATGGATTGGGTAATGCAGAATCAGACAAATTCTAAGTCCTCCTAAGCCACTGATTTTGTCCTGACTGAGAAAACCTCAATCAGTCAGAAAGATCAGAAGCCATCTTTTCTGGGCAATACCTAGGGACTACCTTCATGTCCTTTATATTGGGGCTTCTCTATCCTGAACCTTAGATGCTTTATTTTTGGAAAAATTTCTACAGCTTATCTACGTCACTTTTATTCTGTTACCTGTATTTAATATCATCTCATCAGTGACATGGAAAATCAGGGACGGTTTCCATTATTTGACTGAGAACAGGAGCTTTAACAAGGCCAGATAGACAAAGCATCATCCTCTGAGGCCCTCAAATTAGGCTGTAACTGATCTTATGGGTCTGCCCTTTTGGTTCTAAGTACTCATCCTTCCTAATCTTTCACCCAGGACTATTTCCATCGATTTTTCCTGTCCAAGAAGGAGTCACCAGTCCTTACCCAGGAGAAACAGACACAGTTCCTGCAACAGTTCCATCTGAATAGGACAGGCCTACTAGATGAGCAGATGCATACTATGCTACACCAGCCCCGCTGTGGGGTACCTGCTGGGAGTAACTCCTCCATTTCCACAGGAAGGTCCAAATGGAATAAGTACACTCTGACCTACAGGTACTTATTATTAAGGCCTGGGGGATGTGTGCGGTGATAATATCAAAGGACTTTCTACAACAGCTCTCCTAAAGGCAACTCTACAGTAGTCTTCTTCTTTCCCTGAAGTCTCACCAAAGCCCAAAATCTCCTTCAGAGGAGGCAATTCTACCAGATCTCATTCTAGCTTCTTCCAACCATAGGTTAGGAAAGGAGAGCCTAACCACTACCTTTTGGCCATAAATCCAATTCTTCCCTTAGTTAAATCTTTTTTTTTTTCTTTTTATTGAGTAGGTGTGTAGGTGTTTATAGGATATAATTTTGAAAACTTACTCCCTGCCTAGGGCAATCTTTATATTAGGGACTTGAAATATATTGGAGACATCTAAAGTAAAACAATACTAAATTATGTAGAATGCTATACATTTCAATTTAGTTCGTATTGATTGACTGATTGCTTTTTTTCCCATTTACCATGTAGGTTGTGATTCCCAGACTTTACCTGAGAATAATGTGGGACATTTGTTACAATTCTTAGAAATCTATATTTGCATGTTTAATTCCTTGCATTTCTGATTCAGTTAGTCTAGGATTAGCTCAATTTAATAGATGAGCAAAATGAGGCCTAAACACATTAAGTGACTTTCCCCAAAGCAGAGTTATTCATTTTTAGAGCTAAGATAATTCCCATACCTCTGAACAATTTCACTCAGATATTTCTTATCTTAGGATTATCAATTACCCAGATGCTATGAAGCCACTCACAGTGAGAGACATTATATATAATGCAGTTTCTATGTGGAGCAATGTGACTCCCCTGACCTTCAAGCAAGTGCAGAGTGAAGATGCAGACATCAAGATTTCTTTCTGGAAATGGGGTAAGAAATTGACATGGGAGGGGGGATATGATGCCCTGTGAAAAGGACAAAAGTTTCCAGTCCATAAACACAAACCCAGCTCACCTAGTTCAGCTTCTGAGAAAAAATAAATCAGACAAAATCTTAATGCAAAGCAAAGTCTGTAACACAGGAAAGACATTTTTAGTACAGTGAAGCAATAGGTAGAATAAGGGTGTTCACTGTAAGCAGGGTGGGGAGATTGCACATTTTCCTTTTAAAAGGGTACTATATAGCTCCCAAATCTGTTGAAATGCTACTCAGAGTTGATCCAACCTATTTATAAAAACTTGCAGAGCTTAAGTTTTCTTTTCCTTTTCTCCCACCATTTTGGGAGAGGTTTCTGTGTGTAACCTGTAACCTTTACTCAGAATCTGCCATCTGTCCCTCTTTTGTTTTACTCCAGAAGATAGGGAGTATCTAGATTTTTGGCTGTATCCTATTCCTTTGCATATACAATGCCTTGACCCTCTCAGGCCCTCAACAGCAGCCCCTTGTACAGTATCCTAAGTCCCTGAGGCTTATTTAAGATCATTTTGGCCCTGGTTTCCCCCTTTTCCCCATTGTGATCAAAGCTTCTGTCATCCACAGCCCATGGAGATGGTTGGCCCTTTGATGGGCCAGATGGTGTCTTAGGCCATGCCTTTTTACCAAATTCTGGAAATCCAGGAGTTGTCCATTTTGACAAGGATGAACATTGGTCACCTTCAAACAGGGGTAAAGGCCTTGCCTGGTGTGAATGCTAGAACTCTCTGGGTACCTGGGGGTTGGTGCAGTCTCCATTGGAGCTTCTGATGCAAGAAAGGGGTAGAGGGAAGGGTTCAGAGTGGTCAGGGTGAGGTGGGAAGCTTTGGCTGAGGAATCAGATTTTCTGGATGAGTCCGAGGAGGTGGGATCATTTCTGAACACAGATGCTCCTATAATAAATACATTGTCATATTCTGATTTTTCTCTCTCCTTCTTTATCTTTTTGTTTACATTTATCAGTACCTCAATTCTCTCCATAAGTCTTGTTCCTTTCCAGTTTATCTGTCCAAATATCTTCATTTTGTTTCCCACTCTGCCTCTTTCCCTGGTAGTGTAGCTTTTCCTTGCCCTCCAACACTTGTTCTTTCCTTCTTTTGTGTTCCCTCCTTTTTTCCCCCTTCTTTCTTTTCCAAAAGTGTTTTTGACAAGTGTTTTCCCTGTGCATAGTTAATTTTATACTTTTGTTTACACTCTTTCAGGGTATAATCTCTTCCTGGTTGCGACTCATGAGATAGGTCATTCTCTAGGCCTGCAGCACTCTGGGGATCAAAGCTCCATAATGTACCCCACGTACTGGTATCACAACCCTGGAACCTTCCATCTCAGTGCTGATGATATCCAAAGAATCCAGAAACTTTATGGTCTGTTTCTGCTGGAGGGAGGGAGGGAGGGGGGACGTGGGCAGGAAATTCCACTTGAAATTTACTGTTTTCTTCTGTCCCTACAAGGAAAAAGATGTCGGTCTGAAACACCATAATGCTGGCACAGAGGAGTCATTCAACCTGTCCTGTCAGTAGCTTTACTGAGGATCAAAAAACTCAAAGCACTAAAGCAGCCTCAGGAACTACTAGAACTAAGCCCTGAAGATTCAAACCTAGTCTGGGCAGCTGAATCCATGAACACTTCTGGGTCATAATAAAGATTGTTTTTAAGAGTAACATTTTGTTCTCACAATTTGATATGTCTCAACATTTGGTATGTTCAATCACTGTGATCAGGACCAAAAGGAAGAGTATAGTAGAGTGGGGAACTCTAGTAGAGATGGCTGTGGGACTCTAGTGTTAGCTGCAAGATACGAAAGGATAAGATTAAGAATAGATCTTTGTATGTTTTTAGATGGATAGAGTTCAAGGGATGTGTATCTTATGCTGTATGTAAGATGTCAGCTGTACACGGGCAGAACAGGGGCAATGTGTATGGCCAAAGTGTTGTACCCCCATGATATTCTGAAATTAAAAAAATAAATTAAAAAAAAAAAGATGTCAGCTGTAGAGATCAATTCTTGGGTTCAGTGGCTTATCTATATATTAGCTATGAGATTTTATTATTTAACCAAAGTTGCCACATTTGTTAAAAATTGTTAATAACTTTACTGTCATAGGGCTACTGATGTATAATGAACGCAACCACTTTAGTTAGTCCTTGGCAGCACGATTTTAGGGATTATTGATATTGTTGTTGAGATATTAGTTATGAACTTAAACTGTTCAGTCCATCATTTAGCTGCCTGCATTTAGAAGAAGAAATCCTGGATGGAGAGTTTGGAATGGGTGGATCAGTAGCATGTAATTGGACACACAGTAGAAGTCATAAAGAGTTGGACAAGGGTGTTAGACTAAGGGATTATCCCACTCACCTGGCCTAACATAAGTACTTACATTTCTATTTGGAATTTAGACAATTGGGGGAATCTTCTGACACAATGGATTGTTCTGATTTAAACAGCATCCACTTAGTAATGAAAAAGCTAAAAAAAGGAAATTAAACTGTGGGTGGTAAGCTGAAGTGGAGACATTCTGCCTAAGGATGTGAGACTAGTCAATTATATATGCTATTCAAAATGGATCAGGAAAGATCGTATTCAGGAGAGTATAAAAGAGGGAAAAAATAAAGTCATGTAAGTGGAAGATCTCATAAAGGAAATATTTTAACATCAGTGTTTTCACTATAAAAAGAAAGCTAATATAGTCAGTCAGTGCATATTTTTTTAAAATACAAAGAATATTTGGAAGTGATTTCTAAAGGATTCAAATTTCTCTGCACAAAATGATAATTTTGAGTTCCCAAGAGCAACTAGAGGAAAGCAGATGAGATAGAAGCCAGTAAAATTGGTGAGAACACTTTGAGTTATGGTGTATCACATGAGCAGGGATATATATATTCTCTACTCCTCCAGGTTTTATCTCAGCTTCAGAGAATTATGTCCCTGACGTCACACCCTTCTCAGGGCATCCTACATTAGGTAAACGAGTGAAGCAGGAGTAAATGCCCAGTGTGACCCAGAGAGCCCCAGTGCATTGGCCAGGATGTTGTCAGGCCTGTGTCACAGTTCAGCTTTCCCCTTTGCCAAGTCCTGCTTCATCCTTCTGCCCTTCACAGGTTTCAATACCTAATGAACCCTTCACAACTCCAACTCTGCCTTAATATCTGCTTCTGGAGAACCCAATCTCTGACAGTTGACTATTTGAAAGACCAATAAAATTATTTATCTACCGTGACACTGGTAAGTGAAAAAGAGAGAATGCATATAAAACCAACACCAGTAATCGAAAAAGGAGATACTTTGACACTCCTGCAGACAGTGAAAAACTATAAAGTTACTTAGTTAACAATTTTTAGCCAATAAACATTAAAATGTATAGCCATAGGACATATTCCTAGATACACATAACATATAAAAATTGGTAAAAAATAGAAAATACAAATAGTTTATAAATGTTTAAAAATACATATTACTTAATTATATCTCTCTACGAATAGTTTCAAAACTGACAAAAGAGGGAAACTAAATTGTCTAATGATTAAACATCAAACCTATAATTAAAAACTACCCTTGGGTGGCCATTTAATAAAGATACCATACCAAACATGTGCAAAATATTCTTGGGGAGGGAGGGAAGGAATATTTCCTAAGTTATATTTGAGCTTTGCATAATCTTAGAGCAAAACATGACAAAGATATTATAAGTAAGTATAATTTCAGGCTACTGTTATGATAAACAGTGATGTAAAAATCCTAAACAAAATAAAGTATCTGCAAATCAAATCTGGCACTATCTTTTTGATGTGCTGCTGGATTTGGTTTGCTAGTGTTCTGTTGAGGATTTTCGCATCTATCTTGTTCATTGAGGATATTGGTTTGTAGTTTTCTTTTGTGTATGTGTGTATGTGTTCTTTCCTGGCTTTGGTATCAGGATGATACTGGCTTTGTAGAATAAGTTAAGGAGGATTCCCTCCTTCTCCATATTTTGGAACATTTTCAATAGGATAGGTACCAGTTCTTTGTACGTCTGGTAGAATTCAGCTGTGATTCCATCTGGTCCTGGGCTTTTTCAGTTGGAACATTTTTTTTATTACTGATTCAGTCTCTCTGCTTGCTATTAGTCTGTTCAGGATTTCTATTTCTTCTTGATTCAAGGGAAGAGATTGTGAAGTTGTGTGTTTCCAGAAATTTATCCATTTCCTCTAGATTTTCTAGTTTGTGTGCATAGAGGTATTCAAAGTTGTCTTGGATGATCTTTTGTACTTATATGGTATCAGTTGTAATGTCTCCCTTTTCATTTCTGATTGAATTTATTTGAATGCTCTCTTTTCTTTTCTTGGCTAATCTAGCTAGTGGTCTATCAATTTTATTTACCTTCTCAAAAAACCAACTCTTCATTTTATTGATCCTTTGTATTGATTTTTTTATTTTTTAAAGTTTTGCTTAATTCTGTTCTGTTCTTTGATATGTATTCTCTTCTGCTGACTTTGGGTTTAATTTGTTCTTGTTTTTCTAGTTCCATGAGGTGTGACATTGGGTTGTTAATCTGTGATGTGACCTTTCTGTCTTTTTGAGGTAGGCATTTAGTGCTATAAACTTCCCCCCTTAGTACTGCTTTTGTTATATCTAAGAAATTTTGACAGCTGTGTCATTATTATCATTCATTTCATAAGATTTTTAAATATCCATTTTAATTTCATTATTGACCCAATGATCATTCCATAGCAAGTAATTTAATTTCCATGTATTTGTATAGTTTTGAGACTTCCTTTTGGAATTGATTTCTAGTTTTATTCCAATGTGGTCTATGAAGATACTTGATATAATTTCAACTTTTTAAAAATTTGTTGAGATTTGTTTTGTGACCTAATATGTGACCTATCTTGGAAAATGTTCATGTGCTGATGAGAAGAATGTATATTATGCAGTTTTGGTGTAGAATGTTCTATAAATGTCTGTTAGGTTCATTTGTTCCACAGTCTTTTCTAAGTACAGTGTTTCTTTGTAAATTTTTTGCTTTGATGATCTGTCTAGCTCTGTCAGTGGAGGGTTGAAATCTCCCACAATTAATATATTGCTGTTTATTTCTTTCTTAGTTCTAGTACTATTTGTTTTATGAATCTTGGAGCTCCAATGTTAGGTCCATATATATTTAAAATTATTATGTTTTCGTGTTGAATCAATCCCTTTATCATTACTTAATGAACTTTGTCTTTTTTTTTTACTGTTGTTGATTTAAAATCTTTTTTAGCTGACATAACAATAGCTGATCCTGCTCACTTTTGGTATTTATTTTCTTGGAATATTGATTTTTAAAGATAACTCACCACAATCAAGTGGGTTTCATCCCAGGGATGCAAGGATAGCTCAACATTCACAAATCAATACATGAGATTTTCTTCCTCAACAGAATTAAAAACAAAATCCTTATAATCCTCTCAATAGATGCAGGAAAAAACATTTGACAAAATACAAAAAACAAAATGGGAGAAAGTTGAAAGCATTTCCACTAAATAACAAGACAAGGATGTCCCCTTTCACCACTTCTATTCAACGTAGCACTGGAAGTCTTAGACAGAACAACCAGGCAGGAGGAAGTAATAAAGAACATCCAAATTGAAAAAGAGTAAGTCAAACTATCTCTGTTTGCCAATGATAAGATCTTTTACCTACAAAACCCTAAAGACCCCCCGCAAAGACTCCTAGAATTGATAAATGAATTCAGTAAAGTCTCAGGTTACAAAATCAACATACACAAATGAGTAGCATTTATGTACACTAATAACAAGCAGGCTGAGAATCAAATCAAAAACTCAATTCCATTTATAATAGCTTCAAAAAAAAAAAAAAACCTAGGGATATACTTAGCCAAGGACCTAAAGAACTCTGTAAGGAGAACTATGAAACACTGATGAAAGAAATCGTAGATGATACAAAAAAATGAAAAAACACCCCATGTTCATGGATTGGAAGAATCAATATTGTTAAAATATCTATACTGCCCAAAGTAATCTATGGACTCAAAGCAATTCTTATCAAAATATCAATGTCATTTTTCACAGAATTAGAGAAAACTATCCTAAACTTCATATGGAACCAAAAAAGAGCCTGAATAGTGAAAAAAATCCTAAGCAAAGAGAACAAATCTGGAGGTATGACTTTACCTGACCTCAAATTATACTACAAGTCTAGTAACCAAAACAGCATCATACTGGTATAAAAGTAGACACATAGAACAATGAAACAGAGTAGAGAACCCAGAAATAAAATCACCTACAATCAACTGATCTTTGACAAAGCAGACAAAATTATATACTGGGAAAGGACACCTTATTAAATAAATGATGTTAGGAAAATTGGATAGTCTCATGCAGATGAATGAAACTGGATTCCTATCTCTCACCACACTCTCACCACATATAAAAATTAACTCAAGATGGATTAAAGTATTAAATATAAGACCCAAAACTATAAAAAATATTAGAAGAAAATTTAAGAAAATCTATCCTTGACCTTGGCGTAGGCAAAGATTTTATGACTAAGACCCCCAAAACAAATACAACAAAAACAAAAATAAATACAGGGGACTTAATTAATCTAAATGGCTTCTGCACAGCAAAAGAAATAATTAATAGAGAAAGTAGACAACCTACAGAATGGGAGAAAATATTCACAAGCTATACATCTGAGAAAGGACTAATATCCAGCACCTATAAAGAACTCAAACAAATCTGCAAGAAAAAAAAATAGCCTCATTAAGAAGTGGGCAAAAGACATTCAACAGAAGAGAAACAAATGGCCAACAAACATATGAAAAAATGTTCAACATCACTAATCATTGGGGAAATGCAAATTAAAACCACAATGAGATACCACCTTACCCCTGTCAGTGTGGCCACAATTAAAAGGTAAAAAATAGATACAAGCATGGATGCAGTGAAAAGGGAATACTTACAAATGTTGGTGGGAATGTAAATTGGTACAACCTCTCTAGGAAACAGTATGGAGATTCCTCCAAAAACTAAAAGTAGACCTACCATTTGATCCAGCAATCTCACTATTAGGGATTTACCCAAAGGAAAGAAAGTTGTTATATCAAAAAGACACCTGCACTCGTTTGTTTATTGCAGCACAATTCACAATTGCAAATATATGAAATCAACCTAAGTGCCCATCAATACATGAGTGGATAAAGAAAATATGGTACATGTATATACACAGAATATTACTCAACAATGAAAAGAATGAAATAATGTATTTTGCAGCAACTTGAATGGAACTGGAAGCCTTTATCCTAAGTAAAGTAACCCAGGAACAATAAAACAAACACGACATGTTCTCACTATAAATGGGAGCTAAGCAATGTGTATGCATATTTGTACATGAGTACACGATGCTGTAATGGACACAGGAGACACAAAAGGAGGAGGGTGGGATGGGGTGTGAGATGAAAAATTACCTATTGGGTACAATGTACGCTATTCAGTTGATGGGTACACTGAAAGCCTAGTCTTCTCCACTATACAATTCATCCATGTAACAGAAAACAATTTGCTCCCCTAAATCTACTAAATTAAATTAAAATAAATTAAATTATATAAATAAATATAAAAAACCAAATTTGGCAATAAATAAGGAAAAATGAAGTGACATGCTCAACTTGAGTTTATTCCAGAAATGTAAGGTTGATATTTGAAAATCATTCTATATAATTAATCACATTATTAATAGGATAGTAAGGGAAAATCCTGTGGATTATATAATAATGAATCTCAAAAGACACAAAATAATTTTATGAAATTCATCATCTATTCTTGACAAAAGCCTCTATCACATGGACAATGGAAGGTGACTACATTCTCTGATAAAGACAGTTACAAGAAAACCTTAGCAACATACTTATTATGAAATGTTGATAACTTTACCTGTGATATCTGCAGGGAGAAAAGAATAGAGTTTTTCTAATCACTTCTGCCCAGCAATGCACTGGAGATCTTAGCCAATGCTAAAAAAGCAAAAATATAGCAAAAGATATAACCATTGGAAATAAGGAAAAAAACTAACATTACTTATGGAGGTGTGATTTTGTGCAAAATAAGGCCTAAATTGTCTACAGATCACTTATTAAAAATGAAAAGTAAGTTTAGTAGTTTTTCTGGAAGAAGATGAAATACAAATTGACTTTATTTTTATATATCTGTACCAAAGATTTAGAAAAAGATAATTTATTCATGCTATTTATATTAGCATAAATTATTGTCAAATACTTGAGAGTAAACCTAATGTAATATATGTAATCTCCAAACAGAAAAGTATAAAACAATATTTAAAAAATTAAAGACCTTAATTAATTGATGTTTATGTTCTTAGATTGGAATATCTGGTATTCTAAATATTTCTGTTTTCTCAAAATTGCTCAATAGGTTCAATACATTGTCAATAAATGTCACATTATATATCTTGGTAGAAATTTATAAGCTGTCTCCAAAATTTATAAATAAATGAAAAGAAGTAGGATAGCCAAGATATAGAGGAAAAGAGCGTACTGGGAGATTAGGCCCTATACCAGGCACTGTGGAAATAGCAATGAACTAGATAATGGATTTTGCCTTTATACTATCTAGTATGGATCTTTGAATCCTATTGTTGCTTAATAAATACTTATTAAGTACATGACTAATAAATAACTCTGTTCAGTGAGAAGCGTAAACATCTTATAGTGGAAAGGCTTATCATTGCACTTCATCACCATTGTTCTATACAATGCCCCTAATTAAAGGTGAAGTGTCAGTGTTCCTCTGGGAAAGAATTGGTATCAAGGATTCACTCTCTTATTCTCATTTGAGAAGAGAAAACCATGACATTTGAAAGAAGGTACTGGGAACAGTGGGTGGAAGTAGGGATGCATTTCTACTATTTCCTGTATTATACTCATATGCTCCTACCACAATGTGTGCATAAGGACTTTGACAGTCATTTCATCTGTGAGGATCGTGCAGACTCTGACACCAATCCCTAATTTTCTACCCCAGGAGAAACCAGGAGTATTTATAAGTGATGGTTGAACCATTCAAGCCTCACTACTCACAGAGTGAAGGGTTTTCAAGACCCAAGTTCCATGGAGAATCAAAACTGTAACATTTGTGAACAGTATCGGTTTGACTTTTAGGTAGCTATGGGAACTCTCCTCAGGTGAGGGATAAACCAAAGAGGGCAAGAAGCAAAACCACAGAAATACAAAGCGAAGTGGAAAGAAAGGCAATAAGAGGACCGAAAAAACAGAGGATTATGCTGAAAAGACACAAATTTAGATAAAGACGAAATAGGAAGAATGGCAGCAGGAAGCAGAATAAGGAAGATAAGATATATTTAGACAAGAAATGAAATGAGAGAATGAGAGAGGAAGCCGCAGAAATAGAAACAGAAAGAGAATATGACTTTACCCACAGTGAAGGAAAGTTTAATTAGCAAAAGACATAATGGAACTGTGGCTCATTTGGGAAATAGACTACTGATAGCAGATTAAGTAGGCCTATTGATGCAAGTGTCTTATGTATAAATTTCGGGTAAGTGTTAATTTTTAAATTACAAATAAATAGTGGGTAGATTTTAGCACATGAATATGTATTAGGATGTACTGCTAATGAGAGGAAATTTATTAGAAGAACAATATACTATTTGTGCAGGAGGAAAAAATAGGTGTCATCCTCTGTGAACAATTTTGAAATTTATGACAATATCATAATGTTCTATTCCAATTTTTTTCCAGCAGTTTTAAGATAAGCTGGTCAGTGAAAATTACATTTTTGAGCACTTCAGCTACTATGCTGGAGAGGCTGTAAGGAAATGGTCTTATCCTCAGTGGTTCTCCCCCCTAATTACTTGCAATAGGTGAGTGTGTGACAAGAGTTTTTTCATGCCTCTGCCCTTTGAAATGGTCCTGTCGTTTCTCCCAGTCTCTTCCTGTTATTTCTCTTTCAACCTTAGTGTGATTAAATTGTACTAAAGTAAACAAAGAACCACAAAGAATCATTGTCAATGACCTAGAAATAGGTCAGAAGAAAAAGAATAGAGGAAAAAAAACAATAAAGGGATTGAGAAAAAGAAAAAGACATGGCAGAAGGGTCAGTGAGAGGGGAAGAAAGGAAAATCACACAGAACAGAGTGGAACGTGGTTATCTGCGGGGGAGGGTACGGGAAAATATGGGGAGAAGGTCGAAGGGTACAAACTTGCAGTTAGGTAGCGTGATTAAGTCTAAAGTTCTAACACACAGCATGAAGACCATAGTTAATAATATTGTATTGTATACTGAAAATTGGCCAATGGAGTATATTGTAGGTGCTCTTAACACATACACATACACACAAGGTAACTATGGAAGGTGATGGATAGGATAATTAGCTTGTAATAGTTATTTCACTATGTATATGTATATGAAAACATTATGTTGTACACCTTAAATATATACAATGAAAAATAGGGAGTAAAAACAGAGATATTCCTGCTTGCCCTAACTTCAAATCTATGGACAGGCCTACAACTGAAGTTTTCTAAATATTGAAATCTGCACATAGAGGACCTGCATATACAGGAAGGAGAAATAAAATTCCAAAGAGCACTGATCCACTTTATTCCCTGCAACTTATATGATTATTCAAGAAAATGGGATTTATATCAGAGTTGAAAGAATTAAAGGAGAAAGGTAATTTCCTGGCATGAGGTAGAAGAAATTATATCTCTATTGTGGCCACAATATTATCCGTGTGTGTGTCTGTGTGTGCATGTGTGTGTGTTCTATATATTTCAATGTTAATGGCTAGATTGGTTTTATGAGCTCAGCTGTAGAATAGGAAGTAGAACAAAATTTTCTGAGTGAGAATGAAGAAAAAATAAAGTCAGTTAGGGATGTTGAAGACTAAAGAGAAAAATGTTGCTTGGAGTTAAAAAAAAAAATACGTGCTCTGAACAAGTATCCTTCTGGATAGGTGTAGAATTTGGTGAGTGGCAGACTGCTTTTTCCAAGGTGAGGGGCCCAGGGAAAGTTCGGTTTAGACTGCTTGGGGTTGGAGGAGAGAACCAAGGCTCTGGCTCACGGGGGATGAAGGACTCCTGGACTTGGAAAAAAAAGAGAAAGAGACAAATATTTGTTATCACATGGAGAGGATGGCTTTGTATTTCCTTCTGTTCCTCAGGTACAGGTTCTAAGTCAAGTCCTCTTTGGAATTCTAGGTTGTGCAGTTTAAGAACTTTCAGTCTTCACACCATAAAATGGGGATAAGAATAAGTCAAGGGTAAAATTAAAAAATAAATAAAAACTTTTAATTAAATATAATGGAGACAATAAGAAATCACTGCTAAATAGCTGGAGCCCTATGATGCGAGTTTGAGGCCACATTTGGAAAGATTTTTACTTTAGGTTAGGGCTGAGTCTTATGTTAGACTTTCCAGAGGTCAGAGACTAAGGGTCTAGAGGAGGGACGAGGGAGATGTTGAGATGTGGCTGCAGAGATGAGGCCCAGATGCTAAGAAACAAGGTAAGTGAAGAATTTTCTCAGGGACAGTCAACAGGGCTAGTATAGGGCTACAATAAAGAACCAGAGAACAGAAGGGGCAGAGAATCCCATAGGACTTAGTTGCTGTCCCCAGTGCCATCAACTGAGGATATTGCAAAAGCAACATTGGGATCCAGCACAGCAGGAGAGGCTATTACAATAAAGATTGCTGAGGAAAAGCAAAACCAGACACTAGAATCATTTTTTGAAATGGGAAGAAATAATTTGGTTGTTTCGAAAAGGCACTGATGGTAAGTGCTTAGGACTGCACTTATAGATTGCTATGGGTTCTTGAAAGTAGGTGAAAATGGGTCATAAAATTGGTGAATTACACCAGCCTGAGTAAGAGCAAGACCCCATGTCTACTAAAAATAGGAAAAAAAGTTAGCTGGGTGTGGTGGAGTGTGCCTATAGTCTCAGCTACTCAGGAGGCTGAGGCAACAGGATGGCTTGAGCCCAGGAGTTTGAGGTTGCTGTGAGCCAGGCTGACGCCACAGTACTCTAGCCCAGGCAACAGAGCAAGACTGTCTAAAAAAAAAAAATTGAGAATTACTTAATAGTTAGGTTGAGTATTCTTTTAAAAATGATATGATAATCGTCATTTCAAGAGAACAATCAATCAGTAAATACTGGTGAATAGAAATAAAGTGGAAAGGTACCTATTTTACTTAGTGATACTGCATTAAGTATGCTCATTATTTTGTGGGAGAGCAAACAAGAAACCACCTTTAAAATAATTTTCATAGTTACATTGTGACTTCTTGCCCTAAAGATTTATTTTTGTCTCTCACACACACACACACACACACACACACACACACACACACACACATACTTACATACGTATTGTATATATAGTTTTTTTAACCACAAGGAATTTTTAGGTTAGGGAATAGTTGCTATACTAAATAGCTCAAAACTATGCTTATCAAAAACAGCTCAAAAAATGTTTTGGGATTATTTTTTTTCTTTTGTTCAAGCCTTCTTTTTATATAATGGTGTATTTATCTTTTATCACTAAAATATTTAATATTTAAAATGTTTGTATATGATAAATTATTAAATAAAATAAATTTGAAGGGAAATTATGTAGAGTCCTTGGAATCAATTCAATTGTCATGAATGAAAAGGTAGCCTAGAAGCAATAACTAATTAACTCAAGAACATCACTAACAGGAAGCTTATACAAATCCATAGATATTTACTCTGACTTTTCCCTCTTTTTATCCTTATAATATATAGTAAAATTTCTTTCTCTACTCTTGTGTTGCTTAAATTTTTCAGTGTCCTTGATACCAACACATTTCTTGGCAGGGATGACTGTATTTGTGTGGTCCACACTTTTGTTCCAGAGTTTGGTGCTGTTTAATATTGAGAAATGTTTCTTACATGAAGCTTACAAGAGATACCTCCTGTTTTCCTGTGTGAGCTTAGAGGAAAGATGGATGTCCTGATTCCGTTGTTTGTGCTCACAAGAGATAACTTCGAGGGATAAGGAAGAATAACAAAGAACATTCCTCACTATTTGTCAAGTTACTCAAGGGTCACCATGGTGGTCTGGAATAACAGTGATGCTGTGGAGCCCATATTTATCCTGAGGGGTCTTCCTGGACTAGAATATGTTCATTCTTGGCTCTCGATCCCATTCTGTCTTGCATATTTGGTAGCATTTGTTGGTAATGTTACCATCCTCTCTGTCATTTGGATAGAGTCCTCACTCCACCAGCCCATGTATTACTTCATTTCCATCTTGGCACTAACTGACCTGGGTATGTCCCTGTCCACACTTCCCACCATGTTTTCTGTGTTATGGTTGGATGCTCGGGAGATCCAGGCAAGTGCATGCTATGCTCAGCTGTTCTTCATCCACACATTCACATTCCTGGAGTCCTCAGTGCTGCTGGCCATGGCCTTTGACCGTTTTGTTGCTATCTGCTGCCCACTACACTACCCCACCATCCTCACCAACAGTGTAATTGGCAAGATTGGTTTGGTCTGCTTGCTCCGAAGTATGGGAGTTGTACTGCCCACACCTTTGCTGCTGAGGCGCTATCACTACTGCCATGTCAATGCCCTCTCCCATGCCTTCTGCTTGCACCAGGATGTTCTGAAATTATCATGTTCAGATGCCAGGATCAACAGCCTTTACGGACTGTGTGTAGTCATTGCCACACTAGGCGTGGATTCGGTCTTCATACTTCTTTCTTATATTCTGATTCTGGATGCTGTGGTGGGTTTTGCATCTCGTGAGGAGCGGTTAAAGGTACTCAACACATGTGTATCCCATATATGTGTGGTGCTCATCTTCTTTGTGCCAGTTATTGGGGTGTCAATGGTCCATCGCTTTGGGAAGCATCTATCTCCCATAGTCCATGTCCTCATGGCTGACATCTACCTGCTTCTTCCCCCAGTACTTAACCCTATTGTCTACAGTGTCAGGACAAAGCAGATTCGTCTAGGAATTCTCCGAAAGCTTGGGATAGGGAGGAGGTTTCAAGTAACTTCTATCCTCCAGTTTTCCCACTGAAAATATTGGGGATGTTATTTTATATATGAAAAGTAAAATATTTGGGTCTTGGTCATCTGGTTAAAATCCTAATTCTTTCACTTCCTATATATATGATGTCAGTTAATCTCTAACCTATATGAGATTCAGGTTTTACTTGGAAAAATTATGATAATTATGGTCTTAGGTATTCCCAAGATCATTATAAAATTTATGTGAGACAATGTATGTGTTAAAAGTTAGGTTTTTGAAAATGTATAAATTTGTTAATATTATTAAATTTTATCAAGGATAATAATAGCAGTAACTTTTAAAATCAAATATAACTATGTTTGCATAGTTTCTCATGTTAATCTAAAACTCAGAAATCAATTTTTATCTTTTTCTCTCTCTTTTTCTAATACATTTGCCCATATTTTGTTTCTCATGTCACAATGTTAAACTTTTTATGAAAAGATTTCTGAGTTTGTAGGGCAAGTTTGGAAGTTGAGTTCCTGGCAGGACTTTGAGTCCCTGCCATAGCTGTTGACTATGGACTAAATCCTAATCTCATCACTGGGCAGTGATGTATTTTTTTCTCTCATTGCTACTCTAAATCTCTCAGTTCCCTCAATTTGCCAGCAAAAACTGAGGCAGTTAAATGTGAGTTGCTCAAGAAAATGTTTAGTGCTTATCTAAACATCTGGGTAATTGTGTAGACTCTCTGTTCAATACTATAGGACAGGATTTCATGTCTTAATCTGTGAGTGGGCTGCTAGTTGTACACCATCTCCACCCTCATCTTTTAATAATTTTTCCCTCTTATTCTACATAAATATGTGGATCTTTGGTATTGTGGTTTTTACCAATTTCTTTTTTGTTGATAACTCATTACTTTTTTTTATTTTTCACTAGGATGATCTACACCTATGCTTTCATCAGTGGTATTTTATTATTTCATAGATATTCACTTTTTCCTTAGCTGTATTGCAAACTTTTGGAGCATGGGACCATGACTACTACCTTATCACAGCACTATGCAGGTGGTCTTCCCCAACAACCATGAGTACATATTAAATAGTTGTAAGTATAAATTTTAGAGTTTGTTCACTCACCCAAGAAAAATATATTGAGACAAATGAAGTACATATTGTGGCAGTTATTGCTTTTAGTTATTGCTCTTTAATGTTAAAGAGTAAATATTTCATAGTGGAGATATATGTATAAAATAGTAAAATTAAGTGTAACAGATGGTATTACAGAAATAGGTATCTTGTACAATAATGTTATTAAAAAGTGGCTAATTGTACTTGAGGATTTAGGATTCAGGAATTGGAGTAGTTGAAACTTTGTGCCTTTTGGGTCAAATTCATTCTTGCCAGTTGGACAGATTTGGAAGGAAGTGATGTGCTAAAGTTGACTCATGAAATGCAATTATGCATATCTTGTTCTAACTCCATGTACTGTAATATCACATAGCTAGTTTTAAATTGGTCATGATAGTAGTATTTAAAACACAGAAATTTGTGGAGCTAGAGCCCATTCTTCAAAGCGAAGTATCACAAGAAATGGAAAAACAAGCACCACTGGTACTCACCATCAAATTGGTACTAACTGATCAATACTTATGCCACACATGGAAATAATATTCATCAGGGGGTGGACAGGTGGGAGGGGATGGAAAAACTCTCACTGAATGGATGCAGGGTGCACAGTTTGGGGGATGTACACGATTGTAGCTCTGACGTGGGCAGTGCATGGGCAATACATGTATAACCAAAGTGTTGTACCCCCATAATATTCTGAAGTGAAAGGAAAAAAAAGTGGGAAAAAAACCCACAGAAATTGGAAAACACCACATACCAGGGCTTTGAAAAAATTACTTAGAGAGCTGATTTACCAGCATACCACTGGGAAAAGTATTCCAGGAAGAGGAGGTAGCATGAAGAAAAAGATTTAGAAAGAATACATCTTAGTAACATTCTGCAATCTCCAGGAAAACTTACAACTTGCCCAAAGCATCTTGCATTCTCCCTTCCCACCCCTAATAAAAGGGGCTCTAACTTGGGTTGAATGGACATGGAGATGCACTACCTGGTCCCATTTCAATGACAGACTTGCAACCCCTGCTGCTGGAAGTGATTCCAGTAGAGAGTCTTCAACTTTTAAGCTTTTCAGGGATTGCTTCAGTTGGGCAGAAAGAATCACAGCTCCAATGTGAGAGGAAGGCTAAGGCTGGCAGGCAAGGAACCATAGTTGAAATTGTCAAGCAATTGGCACTTATAGGTGGAAAGGAAAGGTGAGCATCACTATTAAATATTTCTTACATGCTTCTGGTTTCTGCGTGGCAGAAACAAGAAGAATCAAACAGAAGTACACAGGAATTTTTCCTATAGATGTCCCTGCAGCATCCTCTCCTGGCCAAGTTTAACATCATGCATCTGCAAAGGAAAAAATGTCCATTGAGCCCAATTGCACTATTGCAGAGTAGGCAATGAAGGCTATGTTTGAAGCTGGGGCAATAAATAAATAACTGGCAAATTTACTGATATTATCAATGATATTTTTCTGTATAATTTTTGAAAGCTTTAAGGCTTTGCTTTTGATATTTGGATATACAATCTAGGTAGAATTTATTTTTATGAATGATGAGGTAAGATCAAGGCATATTTTTAATGTGAATGTGTAGTTCATTTAGAAACATTTATTGAATAAAGCACTATTTATCCCCTATAACACAATGTTGCTTTTGTCATATAATGTAAATGAATACGTGTGGGTCTCCTTCTGGTCTTTCTGTTCTGTTCCATTGGACATAGTTTTCTATCCTTGAACTCACCTTCTACTGTCTTAATTATAATTTTATGTTAGGTTTTGATATATGATAATTTATGGTAGTGTGAGCCCAACAATGTGAGCATACTGCTTTTAATTTCAGTTTCTATTTTCTGTTGCTACCATGTGCTTTGGATATTTAAAAAAAAAGGTATCTACTTAACCTTGATGAATTAACTTATTGATTCTCATGACTTGTCTTTAGGATATTTTGCATTTACTAATGATTCACAATATTGTCTGTGAATAATGATAAATCTTTATTTCTTTCATTTGAATCCTGTGTCTTTTCTTTCCTTTTCTCACCCAATTGTATTGACTAAGGCTTTGGTAAATTTTAGAAGTGAGCATAGTGAGTACTTTCTTCCTCTTCCTGATCTCTGGGAAAACATAACTTTAATATTTGATGTTCATTGTAGTTTTCCTTTTTTAAAAAATAAGAACAAGGAAATTATCTTCTATTTCTAGTTTGATATATTGTCATATCATTATCAGTACTAAATTTAGTCAATTTTTTCATAAATCTAGACTATTGAATGATTTCTTCCTTTTTGTGTTAATATAGTGAATTACCTTGTTTGATATTTGCATGTAAAATTACTTTGATGCCTGAATTCAATCCAACAGGATCAAAATCTGAGTGTGTGTGTGTGTGTATGTATGTGTAATCACCAGATTAGATTTGATATCACTTTGTTTTAGATTTTAGAATCAATTTTGTGGGTAGGCTGGTCTTTAATATTTATTTTCTGTGATGCCCTAATTCAGTTATGAAATATAGGTTATGCTTGCCTCATAAAAATTGTTAAGAAGTGACCTCTCTTTTTATAATCTCTAGAAATATATGTGTACAGTTTCTGTTACTCCATAGTCAAATGTTTCAAATGATTTATTAAATATATTAACTAGGCCTGGGTTTTTCTGTCTGAAATACTTTTAAAATAAGTGTTAAAAGAAAGACATCAATTCCTGATGATCTACAGAACACTAATTTCAGATGGAAACTTCTGGGTCATTGTCTCTTAAATATTGGTCTGTCTTATTCTCTTCTTTCCTTAAACTCTATCACATGTTAGAGCCTTTGAACATGTCTTGCATGCAAATTATTCTCCGTTCTATTTTTGTTTGTTTTTCTATCTTTCTTGGTGCTTCACTTTAAGTTTTAGCAAAAGGTCGTATGAGTGAAGGCTTGATCTTGCCCAATTAAAGTGCCTTCAGGAAAGTAGCTATGATTTTTATCCCTATGGCACTGAACCCTATGCTTATATTATGTCTCAATGAACAAACGGGTTCATCAAAGAAGGTGCATTTCTGTGGCTAATATGATGACTTAAGAAGTGCTCAGTGTTAGGTTGTAAAATCTGAATACTTTGCCACCTCATAATAAGTTTTCATTAACTCACACATCTTAAATCATGCCACTCTCCATTGTCATGCCAACTTTCATGTATCCTCCACATGAATTCTTTGAACTGGACTCAATGATGAATTTGTTCTGTGAACACATAAGAGCTTTCCAGATCATGAATACAAACACACACACACACACACCATTATCTTAATCCTCTTATACTGTGAATTAATAACAAGATGATTTTACTCTGGATGACATTAAAATATATGATAAATATCTCAATCACTCCATTTAAAGACATTTAAATCATTTTCTTTGATAAAGAAACTACTCTTAAATGTGGCATTTACTTATTCATCTTCTCATCAACTCAGTCAATGAAATCCTTAACAATTTTATTTTAGAGATAGCTTAATGTTGTTTTAGAATGATACGATATAAAGGTTTGTGGAAAATAATGGGATTCAATGAGATTGGGGAGAATGGTGTTATCTTGGAAAACTAGGAATATGGAATCATTGAATAATCTTCAAGAAGAAAAAGTAAATGATCATTTAAACTAACTCTTATTGAATTAATGGAGGTGAAAAGAAGGTGTAAAATATTATTAGAGAGATTGCCAATGGCTTTTCTTGTTTGTATTTCCTTGGGTTTTACCTTTTCAGAGGAAAATAAATATTATTCATATTCCATGACTAATAAGATACCAAGAGAGTTAGATCCCAAAAGCCAAACTCATTTTATACAACCCAAATTTCAGAATGTCAACAAATTCAATTAATGTCTGAAATGTAACTTAGAGAAACACTTTCCAAGGAAGAGAGTTTACTTTCTGAAAAGAAATATACATGGGAAACCAAGTCATGGTGAAAGGCTGTCTGATAATCACGAGTTTGGATCCAGAGAAATTAGCCCTATGGCTTAATTATTTAAAGGGTGTAAAATTTGATGTACCCTTTAAAATGCTTGTCAGGGTTTTTAAAAGAAGTTTTAGCTCTGGGAACAAAATATAGGGTCACAGAATTGGCAGACTGTCAGTATATCAATAATAACTAATTCAAAAATGACCCCATATTGAATGAACAGGGAATCAATTTTTGATTATCTGTTATTTAGTATTTAACACATTCTAAGTGCTAT
This sequence comes from Daubentonia madagascariensis, assembly GCA_023783475.1. Classification (NCBI taxonomy): domain Eukaryota; kingdom Metazoa; phylum Chordata; class Mammalia; order Primates; family Daubentoniidae; genus Daubentonia; species Daubentonia madagascariensis. Next base: position 28,422 of record JAKFHU010002465.1, on the reverse strand, counting down.
ACATATATTAAGACATGGAATATTTACAAACACCCTATTAGATGATTAAAATTATTATGAACTAATTTTATAGATGAGGCAAAAAGGTCCAAGTAATTTTCCTAGGTCACAGGCAGTAGGTGCCAGAATTGGGATTCAATGATAAGGACTTCTGGATCTATAGTCTGTTATTTTTACTGTTGAGGTTCTAGAATCCATGCTCTTTGCCTTCATAATACCCTAAGACTTAAACATAAAACTTTTATGTTTAGTGTAGTTTTTCTTTTCTCCCCTAAAATAGGGCTTTTCAATATTGGTACTATTGACACTGTACTGGACAATTCTTTGTTGAGAGTGGCTGTCATGCACAAACAGGATGTTTAGACACATCCTGGGCATCTACACACCTGCTGCCAGTAATGTTTCCCCAGTTATGCCAACTGAAAACACCCTCGGACACTATCAAATGCTCTCTTGAAGCAAAATCCTTCTTGTTGAAAATCTCTTCCTAAAACCAAAGATTTTCTAGGCTTTCATTCTCAAATTGAGTTATGCAGAGCACAAATTTCAGATGTTAATAAATGCTGTCTGGATAAAACATCTGGAAAAGACTGGGTTAAACTATATTACACAGGTGTCTTCAATGCTTGATTTCTCTAAAATGTTAGCATGTTAACGGGCACTATTGATGTTCACACACAATGGTCTCACAGTGTGAAGTTTCTCTCAAACATAATTGACAAAAGCTTGATTGATTCATTGATTGATTGATGTGTGTTTGATTTTCTGGCCACTAATTCTATTAAAATATTAATAGTGTTGTAAATTTCAGGATAATCTTCTTAAAGTATGTAAAAACATTAAATATTTTTGAGCAAAAAATACCATAACATCAAATGTTAAAAAAGCAGAATTTGATGGACTGGTTAAAGGAAGTAGCTGTGGTATACCTAAAAACTGCCATGAAATCAGCTTCTTCCAAATCAAGATTTTATTGGAAATGACTTGAATTGATCTGGCATTGAAGAGAATGAAAACAAAATGGTGGATCTGAGAGGTGGTTTACATTATGGATGGAGATATATTGATTAGTGACATTATAAGTTTTAGGAAAAAAAGAAGAAAGAAAGGGAATTTGCCTTGAGAAACAGCAATAATGACACAACTGAGATAAATTTCTAGTGGTGAAAGGTGAGGAGCAATCGAGAAAGAGGGCAAGCAGAGTGTTGGATTTGAATGTAAAATGGCAAACCCTTTCTCCATTCTCATATCTATTACCTATGTTATTGGTGAATGAACACATAAGAAATCCTTTATAATGGTACCTTGGGGAGATTTATTTCTTTACTAGATAGTGAGAATGTGGGGGTGTAACTTTTTGTATCCTATCACAACTTTGTCTTTTCCATTTAATATAACAGCTCAGGATTGTTCAGAAGCAGATTTGTGGGCTAGTGTAAGTAGGAGCTGTTGCTGGATGAAGATAGTAGAATGTCCACCCCTCTGTCCAGTAGCTGGTGAAATAATTGATTATTGTGGGCTAACTATATATGGATCCCATAGTCCTTTATTATTTATAATTGCTTTTATAAGCACTACTTTTGAGCAATAAATGTACACTTTACACACATGCTTTTATGTTCCTTACAACAGTTTAACAAGGTGGATTTCATTATTCGTATTGTATGGTTGCAAAACCATGGCCTAAAAACAGATTAATTTTCCCAGCATTAAATAGCTAGTAAATGTTATATCTAGTTACTCAGAGCACAAAGTTTTTCTTATACATCATTCTGACTGATTAAGTTGATATTTTTTTTTCTTCATCCGATGATCCCCAGAACACTTCTCAATTATTTCCTAATCCGGACTTCCATCCAGACTGGGAAGCTGGCATGTCCATCTCCTGTCCTTGAGCAGGAGAAATGGCTCTGGCAGAATTGACATCATTTATCCTCCCTAGAGGTTGTTTGGAAAAAATTTGGTCCTGAGAGAATAGACTAGTCAAGAGGGGCCATCAGGTTACAGTAGTTAAAGCACAGAAATGTAATGCTGATAAAGCACCTAGCTGGAGAAAGTCAAGGATGGTGAAGGTAATAAAAACTTTATCTTGGCTCTCGAGTCACTGAAGGAGAGACTGATGACTGACCTAGGACATCGATGCTACCTTGAAGAACTATCTGCCTTAGGATACACTGTGTATTTCACTCTTCTTTTATGCTCATCTTCAGTGGCTCTTTCTTACTACAAGAAGTCCCTAAACTTGACAGACTGGAAACCCAGCCAGCCTACATCAGGGTGAATGCCTGTCTGCACTTGAGGGCTCAGGTGTACCTGAAATAAGGTTTTCAGGTGAGAATAATGGGTAAGATATTAGTACATTACATATTTGAAGAGCCCAGGAAGTGGAAGGGAAGGTCAAAAGGTAGAACTGACCTCTACTCATGTTAAACCACTGTTCTGGGCTAAGTCAGAGGTACAGGTTGCCATTCCTTCTAAGGAGGCAGGCTATCATCACCAAAAGCTGCTCAGAAGAGCTCTGGGAAGGGATACCCTTGTAAACTCACTTCCAGGAGCAGAGAGTACCTATGGTGAGAATCCACATGCTGAAATCCCTGCTCTCTCAAAACATTGTTATCTGATATTAACCAAAAATCATAATGTTAAAACTGCTAAAGTTGGTGATGATAATGCTGCTGATGATTTGAGTGCCTTCTCTATCTCACCCTTACATATAGCATACACACTTAACAATACTATGAGCAACAGCAACAACAACAACTAAATTAGGCAAGATAATTCTTAAGAGAAGTCCTGGGAAATAACATCTTTACATGTGATAACTTGAGCACTCCAGATCATGCCTGCATTTGGGTCACTGCTGTGTATAGTTGATATACTTAAGATCCTGGCTACTTCAGCATCTTAATTAACATTTTGTCTCACTTAAGCCCAAAGTATCTCCTAAGTCTCAGACATTGTCCCAGGCACCTTAGATAAAATTGCTTGAATCTCTTAAATATTATGTAAAGCAATACAATTCCGTATTTTTTTAATGCTCAAAGAACTTAGTAGTCCATCCAAAGTGTTAGAGGTAGTAAATAACAGTTGTCATCTGACTTTCTCAAACTCTAGAGAAGTAGCCACTGAGAGAAGGATCTTATGTATATCCAATGGAGAAGTCGGATTATGAATACCCCAAGCCAGAGATTTTTAAAGGAGAAGTAGAAGAGAGTTACCTAAGAGAGACTATCTAGCATACCTAGGCAGGATGGAGACTCTGAAGGATTTGAAGGTGGGTATAGGGAAAGAAGAAAATAATTGCTTGTCAGTGCCAAAGTGATGACACAGTTCATGTTCAGTGATTGGGGACCAGAAGTTTATGACATAAAAATCTAGGAAAGTGAGAGAGGTGCATGAACACCAGCATTTCCTAATATGCTATGATTAGTATAGTACGTAAGTCACTAAATGTAGGATGAGAATATGCAAATCCATTCTCCTTTTCTCTTCATTGTATCTATTCCTACAAGGGAAGGAAAATGGTACCAGAGTGAAAAATTCCCATCATCCCTGTAAAGAGTTACACTGTTAGTTATTTTCTAATGATGTCTGTCAGTGGAAACTATAAAGTGTGATTGTATTAGTAGAGAAGAATAGGTTGGCAAATGGGGCATGCAAATTTTGGCAAAACTTTGACATGGAATATGCTAAGTGAAAATTTTTTCTTGATGTTTGGTGCCTAGAGTAATTAATTGGGTGGCCATTATATTGCTTAGTAATTGAGATTTCTAGGGCTCCTGCTATAATGCCTGTCTTCTCCAGTCCACGATAAAATCTGCCTCTTGTGTTCACTACCTCACATCTGATCTATTGGGGTAACTGAGCCTTGAGCACATAACATTCTTATATTCTTCCTATAACTTGGCATTGCATTATTTTTTGGTTTAAATTTTTTTCTCTATAACATTTTTTCTTTCTGTCCATGCTCTTGAGTAAGAGGTAGGAGTAATTTCTCCTTTCGCAGCTCTATAAACAATATACCTCAATCTCCCCAATACACATACCTCAAATTTATCATAAACAAACTGGATCATCTTGTCCACTTATTTCATCAAATTTCCATGCATGTCTTTTCATTGTTCACTTGTTTCAATAAATGACACAAAAACCTACCAAATAAGTGACATTATTCTGGATTTAGTTCTTTTTCTCACTCTTAACATATGATGATCCACATTATCTGGGTTATGTTTTCTCTTTATATAACTTTTATACCTATTTATCCTTTATAATACCTACAGTTAGATTTCACTTTCATCCACTTTTTTATTACAACAGCTTCCTAAAGAGTTTCCCTGCCTTTACTTTTGTCAACCTTGAGATCATTCTTAAAATTGATTCTAGTTTGATATCAATATGTAATGATATAAATCTGACCAACTTGTTTACTTTGTATTACAATGAGTACCTATGTCCTCTAAGGTTACATCCAAGCTCTTCATATTTACTACAAGTTCCTTCACAAATTCTGGTTCATTTCTATTTAATATTAGCTCCAACCATATGAAGAGCCATGCTACCCTTTGTTCAATTATATTAATATTTGCTTGAATTTTATACTCTCTAATAACTTTCTGCATTTACATGGGTGTCAGTGAATACAGGATGTGCATCACAGCCCTTTGATCCTATGTAACTTGTATGTATCATTTGAGACCTAACTCAAGAATCCTCTTCAATAAATCATCCCTGACCTCCCTGGAAGAGATTAGTTTCCTCTTCTGTGTTTTATATCATCTTATATTATTATATAATCTTTAAAGTGTTAAACTAAAACTTAATTTTGTCTCCCCATTTACTACTTTGTAAGTATTTGAAGATGTTTCTTGTACATTTCTCTATTTTTTAGCACTAACAGATTTACTTTAATAAAATATGTTATTGGTATGGTGGTATATACCTGTAGTCTCAGCTATTAAGGAGGCTGAGGTGGGAAGATTGCTCAAGCCCAGGAGTTCTAGACCAGCCTGGGCAATATAGTGAGACTCCATTTCCAAAAAAAAAAAAAAGGTCTCAATAAATGTACAATGATGAAAGAATGAATTAATTGGTAAAATAATGACTGTAGGTGACAATTAAATATAAAAAACAGAGGAGTGATTTAAAACATTAAACACAGTGCTTCATAAATCAAAACATAGTTTCTTGTTATAACACTGACTTTTATCCTAATTTTCCATATTCTTGTCTCCTATAAACTGAAGGTTCCTCCATCAGCAGAATGTCTGTCTTCAACAGTTCTGCCTTATACCCTCGCTTCTTCCTGACAGGCCTCTCAGGCCTTGAAAGCAGCTATGGCTTGATTTCCCTCCCCATCTTCTTGGTTTATGTCACCTCAATTGCAGGGAACATTACTATCCTCTTCATTATCAGAACTGAGTCTTCCCTCCACCAACCAATGTACTACTTCCTGTCAATGCTGGCACTCACTGACCTGGGCCTATCCACCACTACCTTGCCTACCATGTTCAGTGTCTTCTGGTTCCATGCCCGGGAAATTTCCTTCAATGCTTGTCTGGTCCAGATGTACTTCATTCATGTTTTCTCAATTATTGAGTCTGCTGTGCTGTTAGCCATGGCCTTTGATCGCTTTGTAGCAATCCGAGAACCCCTGCGCTATGCAGCCATTCTAACCAATGATGTAATCACTGGGATTGAGTTGGCAATTGCTGGAAGGGCCTTGGCTCTGGTCTTTCCAGCTTCTTTCCTCCTGAAAAGGCTTCAATATCGTCCTGTCAATATTCTCTCCTACCCCTTTTGCCTGCACCAGGACCTCATAAAGACAACTGTGTCTAGCCGTCGGGTCAGTAGCATCTATGGCCTCATGGTGGTCATCTGTTCCATGGGACTTGACTCAGTGCTTCTCCTTTTCTCCTACATTCTCATCCTGGGCACAGTGTTGAGTATAGCCTCTAAGGCCGAGAGAGTGAAAGCCCTCAATACTTGCATCTCCCACATCTGTGCTGTGCTCACCTTCTATACACCAATGATTGGGCTATCTATGATCCGTCGCTATGGGCAGAATGCTTCTCCAGTTGTCCACATGCTCATGGCCAATGTCTACTTGCTGGTTCCACCTCTCATGAATCCCATTGTCTACAGTGTTAAGACCAAGCAGATTCGTGACAAAATCCTCAAGAGCTTCAAGAAACATAGTTTGGGTGAAAAAGACTCTAAAACATAACTTTCCTCCCATTCCCTTTATACTTATGAGAGCATTTCATATGAATGTAGAATTCTGAAAATGCGGGGAGCACAGTTTGGGAGATGACCATGATTGTAGCTCTGACACGGGCAGTGCATGGGCAATATATATAACCAAAGTGTTGTACCCCCATAATATTCTCAAATAAAAAAATAAATTTAAAAAATAAATAAATAAATAAATAAATATTACTAATAATATTTTGTCTTTAAAATACTGGATCTAAACCTCAATATTAGCAAATCTTTATCTTTTCAATATAGAGAATAAATGCACAGTTGTATTTTAAAATGAAGTTTTTCATTATATGTTGTGAAGCCTCTCAATTTCTGAGAAATATTTAGATTCCAAGATAATTGTAATATGGACCCCATAGTCTAGATCAACAATTTTTCCAACACTATTTAACTTAATATGAAAATATTTTAAATATGTTTTTATCTTTTGTTCAGGAGAAAAAAATATTTCCAGCAGGAGAGCTTCCTATCAAAATGAAATGATGAATAAATGAAACAGTATACTTTTAGAAGTACAAAAGAAATAAAACTTGGACCAAATTAATTGAATTGATTTGGGTAGCTATTAAATAATCCAGAAACAATAATGTTTCTGTATCTAGGAACCTACAAATAACTCTTCATTTTGAGGAGTATATATACTATCGATCTAGATTTCTGTTCATTTTCTCTACTGGTTTTTTAGTACATTTCTCAATTATTTATGATAGCCATCAATCATTTTGTATCTTAAAATGTATTCTCTATGCCCTGAGCATGGAAGAATACAGTTCTTCAGTTTCAGTACTCCCCTGCATATAATGTCCTGATCATCCTTTTCCATGTCTCCAATGTCATTCTGCACTGAAATGCTAGAGATAATTTCTTAGGAATTATATTCCACATCTTTAAGTATGGGATTGATAGTGATACAGATTTTAAATACTAGGGACTTCAACAACTTGATGCTAAGGAAGGCTTTGTTACCAATTAATATGATTGACTGAAATATGTTTTTAATTTATATTGCACACAAAATATTCTAGAGGAATTGTGTATACACACTGGTTCAGCTTCATCACCTCCCACTCAAACTTTCACCTGCTGTGGTCTGATTTTCATCTTTATGATTCCACCATAAGTTTACTTTATATTTCCAGTGATCTACTTGATACTAAATTCAAGATTTTATTTAAACCTACATTTCCTTTGACATTGTTAACAACGCCTTCTTTTTAAAATAACCTTAGTTTTAACAGCTTTAGATTTACAGACAAATTTGAAAGATGTTGCAGAGTTCCCATATATCCTGCAGTCAGTTTCCTCTATTATTAACATCCTACACTAGTATGGTACATTTGTTACAATTAATAAACCAATTTTGATACTTCATTACCAATGTTACATTTTGTTTATAATTCATTAGTTTTTAACCTAATATTCTTCTAAACCAAGAACAAATCCATAATGTCATATTACATTAGCCATCATGTGTTTTTAGATCACTCTTAATTGTGAAAGTTTCTCAGAATTTAATTGTTTTGAATACCTTGGCACTTTTGAGGAATTCTGGTCAAGTATTTTGTCAAATATCCCTCTTTCAGGATATTTATGATATTTTTCTCATGATTAGGCTAAGGTTATGTGTTCTGGGGAGGAAAACTACAGAAGGATACCATTTTTATTGCATCATATCAACAATACGTGTCAGCAACATGACTTACTACTGTTGATGCTGACTTTGCTTATGTGACTGGGGTAGGTTTGTCATGTTTCTCTGTACTCAACTTAATCTGTGTTTCTTTTATAAAATCCTTCTTTTCATAGTATGCTTTTTGGAAGGAAGTCACTATGCAAATCCTACACTGTAATAATGGGAAGCCATGAGGGAGGAGTATCTAATTCAAAGTATTTTATGTGAGAAATTTGTCTCGTCCCCTTCATTATTAAATCATTTATTATATTAACATCGACTTAAGGATATACATTTTTACTTTGGATTATAATCAAATGGATTTTATTTATTGAGGTTTTTTTCCCGAATTATTTCAGCTTTAGCCAAAGTGAGCTCTTTATTTGACACCAGTGTCTCTTTGACATACCCCCATCAATGTGGGATTTTATTTATTTATGTACATATGTATGTATTTATTTATTTTTGTCTCAGCATGTCCTTGCTTTCTAGAACTACAAGATGCTCCAGGGTGATCTTGCATGTTACCTGTCAAAGTTCTAGAATCTATTATTTCATCAAGAAGCCCTAGTTCCTTTTAATTAGGAATGGTATTTGAAACCAAGGTAAGAGTGCTGGATGTACCCCTGGCTAATGGAATGATCTTGCTTGTAGCCCTTCTCATCTAAAGAATAAAGAAATAAATTATATGTGTGTACACTAACCCATTCATGTACAAATATCTATAAATACCTCTATATGTAACCATCTGTGTCTATACTAAGCAAAATATGATTTTATGTTAATGTCTCCAACTCTAATCCATGACCACATATATCATTCCAGATGCTTTCCCTTACTTACCTGTGAATTTCCACTCCAACAATGAGAAAGCTTGCTCCCATCACTCACCATCTATAATGTATTCTGAAGTGTTCAATTCCAGTATACAGATATGGCAGCATCAGAATCTTATTCTGGAGACAAGTCACTTCCCATTTATGTGATCTGTAAATAGTTTGCCCTTGACTGTGGTTTGTCTTTTCATTCTCTTTACAGAAGAAAGCTCTTACAGAGTGTCTTACAGAGAGGAAGCTTTAAGTATTAATAAAGTATAACTATCAATTTGTTGTCATGAATTATAATTTTTTCTTGCTAAACCTAAGATCACATAGATTTTGGTTACATTTTCTTCTGTAAGTATTGTAGTGTTATGTCTTATGTTTAAGTCTATGAAACATTTTGTGTTTAGTGAAAGGTGTAAGGTCTATGTCTAGAATTTTTTTTTCATACTGATGTCCAATTGTTCTAGTGCCATTTTTTATTTCAAAATATTACAGGGGTTCAAATGTTTTTGGTTACATGTATTGATTTTGTTATGCTTGGGTCAGGTTGAGTGTGCCCATCACCCAGATAGTGTTCATTGTAAATGTTAGGTAGGTTTTCACCCATCCCTTCCTGCCACTCCTTCAAGCTTGATTGTTGCTGCATTTTACTTCCCTCTGTGCACATGTGTGCTCATCGGTTAGTTCCAATTTAACAATGAGTACATGCGGTGTGTTTTTCCATTGTTTAGATACATCACTTAGGATAATAGTGCTCAGTTCCATCCAAATTGTTGCAAAAGGCATTAATGCATCCTTCATCGTGGTTGAGTAATATTCCATGGTATACATATACCATATTCTGCTAATCCACTCATGAACTGATGGGCACTTGGGTTGATTCCACATCTTTGCAATTGTGAATTGCACTGCAATAAATGTTTGAGTGCAGGTATCTTTTTGATAAAATGACTTCTTTTCCTTTGGGTAGATACCCAGTATTAGGATTGCTGGATCAAATGGTACCTCTATTTGTAGTTCTTTGAGGAATCTCCACAGTGTTTTCCATAGAGGCTGGACTAATTTGAAGTTCCACCAACAGTGTATAAGTGCTCCTTCTCTCTGCTTCTGTGACAAGATTTATATTTTTGAACTATTTAATAAAAGCCATTCTGACTGAGGTAAGGTGATATCTCAATGTGGTTTTAATTTGCATTTCCCTAATGATTAGTGATGTTGAGCACTTTTTCATATATTTATTGGCCATTTGTCTAACTTCTTTTGAAAAGCTTTTGTTCTTGTCTTTTGCACACTTCATAATGGGGTTATTTGTTTTTTCCTTGCTGATTTGCTTGAGTTCTTTGTAGATTCTGGTTATTTGTCCTTTATCACATTTATAGCTTGTGAATATCTTCTCCAATTCTGTAGGTTGTCTATTTGCTCTGTAGATTATTTCCTAAGCTGTGCAGAAGCTTTCTAATTTAATCAAGTCCCATTTATTTACTTATTTTGCAGCTGTGATTGCCATTGGGGTATTCTTAATAAGTCCTTCATGTAGGCTGATACCTAGAAGAGTTTTTCCAACATTTTCTTCTAGAATTGTTATGGTTTCAAGCCTTACATTTAAGTCTTTTATCCATCTTGAATTAATTTTTGTAAGCAGTGAGAGATAGGGGTTCTGTTTCATTCTTCTGCATGTGGCTATCCACTTTTCCCAGCACCATTTGTTGAATAGGGCTTCTTTTCCCCAGTGTATGTTGTTGCATGCTTTGTCAAAGATGAATTGGCTGTATGTGGATGGTTTTATATCTGGGTTTTCTGTTCTTTTCTATTGGTGTATGCCTCTGCTTTTGTAAGAGTGCTATGCTATTTTGGCTACTATAGCCTTGTTTTATAAACTGAAGTCTGTTAATGTGATGCCTCCAGATTTGTTCTTTTTGCCTAAGCTTGCTTTGGCTATTCAAGCTCTTTTCTGTTTCCAAATGAAGTGTAGAATTATTTTTGCTAGATCTTTGGAATATGACTTTGGTATTTTGACGGGGATTGCGTTAAATCTGTAAATCTCTTTAGGTAGTTTTAACAATGTTGATTCTACTGACATTAAAATGGCCATTTTAACAGTGTTGATTCTACTGACACATGACTATGATATATTTTTCCATTTGTTTGTGTCATGTGCGATTTCTTCCCTCAGTGTTTTATAGTTCTCTTTGTAGACATCTGTCACTTCCTTGGTTAAGTATATTCCTACGTATTTTATTTTTTGTAGCTATTGTGAATGGTATTGAGTCTTTGATTTGACTCTCAGCTTGACTGTTATTTGTATATAGGGATGGTACTGATTTGTGTACATTGATTTTGTAACCTTAGACTTTGCTGAACTTATTTATTAATTCCAGGAGTCTCTTGGTGGGGTCTTTGAATTTTTCTAGATATAAGATCATATCATCAGCAAAAATCCATAGTCTGACCTCCTCTTTCCCGATTTGGATACCCTTTATTTATTTCTCTTTCCTGACTGCCCTGGCTAGGACTTCCAGCACTATGTTGAATAGAAGTGGTGACAGTGGGCACTCTTGTCTTCTTCCAGTTCTTAGGGGAAATGCTTTCAACTTTTCCCCATTCAGGATGATGTTGGCTGTGGGTTTGTCATATATGGCTTTTACACTCTTGATATGTATTCCTTCTAATGTCTAGTTTGTTGAGGATTTTTATCATGACAGAGTGCTGAAATTTGTCAAATACTTTGTCTGCATCTGTTTAGATGACCATATGGTCTTTGTTTTTGCTTCTGTTTATGTGGTGAATCACATTTATTGATTTACGTATGTTGAACTATCCTTACATCCTTGGGATGAAGTCCACTTGGTCATGGTGGATTATGTTTTTGAGGTGCTGTTTCCTAGTATTTTATTAAGGATTTTTACATCTATATTCATAAGGGATATTGGTCTGTAGTATTCTCTTTTTGTTGTGTCCTTCTCTGGCTTTGGTATCAAGGTGATACTGGCTACAAAGAATGAATTGGGGAGAATTCCCTCCTTCTCGATGTTACGGAATAATTTCTGTAGTATGGCTCCCAGCTCTTCTTTGTAGGTCTGGTAGAATTCAGCTGTGAATCCATCTGGTCCAGGGCTCTTTTTTCTTGTTGTTGTTGGAAGATTTTTTATTACTGCTTCAATCTCACTGCTCATTATTGGTCTGTTCAGTTCTATTTCTTCCTGATTGAGTCTTAGGAGGTTATGTGTTTCCTGTAATTTGTCCATTTTCTCTACATTTTCTAGTTTATGTGCATAGAGATTTACATAGTATTCATGGATGGTGTTTTGTATTCATGGATGATGTTTTTTAGTTCTGTGGTATCAGTCATAATATATCCTTTTTCATTTCTGATTGAGCCTACTTGGGTCCTTTCTCTTCTATTCTTGGTTAACCTAGAAAGAGGCCTATCGATTTTATTTATCTTTTCAAGGAACAAACTTTTTGTTTCATTGATCCTTTGTATTTTTTTGTTTGTTTATTTTCCATTTCATTTATTTCTGCTCCAACCTTATTTCTTTTCTTCTGCTGGCTTTGGGTTTGGTCTGCTCTTCCTTTTCTATTTATTTGAACATGTGACATTAGGTTGTTAATTTTTTAATCTTTCTGTCTCTTTTATGTAGGCATTTAAGGCTATGAAGTTTCCCCCAAGGAATGCTCTGCTGAGTACCATAGATCAGGATGTGAAAGATCTCTACAAGAAAAACTACAAAACACTGAGAAAAGCATCTAACATGACACAAACAAATGGAAAACCATACCATGTTCATGAATCAGTAGAATCAGCATAGTTAAAATGTCCATAGCACCCAAAGTGATTTATAAATTCAATGCAATTACAATCAAAATACCAATGTCATATTTCACATGTCTAGAAATAATAAATCTACACTTCATTTGGAACCAGAAAAGAGCCTGGATAGCCAAAGCAATCTTAAGCAAAAAGAACAAATCTGGAGACATCACATTACCAGATTTCAAACTATACTACAAGGCTACAGTAACCAAAACAGCATGGTATTGGCACAAAAATAGAGACATAGACCAATGGAACAGAATAGAGAACCCAGATATAAAACTATCTACCTACAGCCATCTGATCTTTGACAAAGCAGAAAACAACACACATTGGGGAAAAGAAGCCCTATTCAATAAATGGTTCTGGGAAAATTGGATAGCCACATGCAGAAGAATGAAACAGGATCCATATCTCTCACCACTCACAAAAATTAATTTAAGATGGATAAAAGCCTTAAATGTAAGGCATGAAACTATAAGAATTCTAGAAGAAAATGTTGGAAAAACTCTTCTAGATACTGGCCTATGCAAAGAATTTATGACTAAGAACCCAGTGGCAATCATAGCAACGATAAAAATAAATACAGTGGATTTGATTAAATTAGAATGCTTCTGCACAGCTAAGGAAATAATCAACAGGGCAAATAGACAACCTACAGAATGGGAGAAAATATTCACAAACTATGCATCCAATGAAGGGCTAATACCCAGAATCTACAAAGAACTCAAGCAAATCAGCAAGAAAAAAAAATTAAAAAGTGGGCAAAAGACATGAACAGAAGCTTTTCAAAAGAAGATAGACAAATGGCCAATAAACATATGAAAAATGCTTAACATCACTAATCATCAGGGAAATGCAAATTAAAACCACAATGAGATATTACCTTACCCTAGTTAGAATGTCTTTTGCTAAAAAGTACAAAAATATAAATCCTGTCACAGTTGCAGAGAGAAAGGAACGCTTATACACTGTTGGTGGGACTATAAATTAGTACAACCTCTATGGAAAACAATATGGAGATTCCTCAAAGAACTAAGAGTAGACCTATCATTTGATCTAGCAATCCCACTATTGGGTATCTACCCAAAGGAAAAGAAGTCATTTTATCAAAGAGATACCTGCACTCAAACGTTTATTGCAGTGCAATTCACAATCACAAAGATGTGGGATCAACCCAAGTGCCCATCAGTTCATGAGTAGATTAACAGAAAGTGGTATATGTTTACTGTGGAGCCCTACTCAGCCATTGAAAAGGAAGAATTAATCCCTTTTGCAACAATTTGGATTGAATTGGAGACCATTATCCTAAGTGAAGCATCAAGAATGGAAAAACAAACACTACATGTACTCTCTATTAAATTGGAACTAACTGATGGACACACATGTGCACAGAGGGAGGTAAAACTTGTTGGAAATAAAGTAGGGGGGTGGGGGAAGGAGGGGATGGGCAACAGGTACAATGAACACTATCCATGTGATGGGCACACTTATAGCTGCGACTCAAATTTTATAAAAGTGATCCATGTAACCAAAACATTTGTACCCCCTTAATATTCCAGAAAAAAAAGAATAAAAGTTTTGAGATTTGCATAGAAAAAAATAAAGAAGAAAGATAAAGGGCCTCCTTCTATATCTAGAAGATTGAACATCTAAACAACAACAATATTGTAAGAACAATAATGTCCCTCATCCGTTTAATCAATACTGAGAAATTACTTCTTCTTCAGCTGAATCCTAGATTAGCAGTCTCATGAAGCTATTCACCTCTTAACTAAAAAGATTGCTGGACATGACTCAGTCCATTGACAGTTATCTGATAATCTATTTTTTAAGTTTAAGGTTCCTGGTACAGTCTTTTTCCTTGGGCTCTGAGACCATTCTTTTTTGTTGAAAACCCAAAATTCTGGCCTGTTGTTCACTGCAGAACTTTCAGGTAAGTATCATACTTAAATAAACTATCTATAGTTTTAAGGTTTTTAGGCTAATGTCAGATAGCTAAAGCTGTCTTAAAATGTCTTTGGTTAATTTATTTCTGATAATTTCTAAATGTAAAAGCACAGTTTGTAACAAGAATAGTGCAACTGACATGAGAATTTGGTTGTTCCTATGACATGCAAAACAAGGCAGCAAAGTAATTATAAAAAAAGATGTTTTTGACAAAATGTCTCTAATACTAATAGTAAAACCCATTTTAAAAGACAGTGAATGTTGCATCTGTTATATAAACATGAATAACCATTGAATAAATTTTACTAAGGAAAGTATCTTGGTATATATTAGTCATGAGAAACAACATACATAAAATGCTAAAAAAATACCAAGACTATATCAAGAATAACAAGTAAAGAGATTTGGTGAGTCTTGGATTGGACCTAGACATATGTATTTTTATAAAATTTCATAGTAAAGTCTGATTTACATCCTCAGTTGAAAAATTCTGCCCTGGAGATACTAGATGAAAATTAAATTTTTAAAACTTTCTCAATTTAGAAAAAAACCTGTAACTTTCAGGAAGTAAAATCTCATGGAGGAGGAAGACACATGAAGACATGGTTATTACACAATGTGAAACTGCTCTAAGATTATTCACATGGTGTTCTGGGGTCATGGAAGAGATTACCATAATTCTGCCAGTGTGAGCGAAGGATGCTTAAAGGGTGTTCTCCATGAATGGTTAATTCTTGCCCTCTATTTTTTAGGGGGTTGTATGACTCTTAGTTCTAGTCCCCTTTGAGAGTTCAAATACCAGGAGTTTTCTTTTCTTTTAAGTACATACTGCTAATTTGGAATCCCCAGTGATTTCTGGGCAACTGGGGAAGTATTGGGGAGGACTAGAGTCTTCAGGTCAGGATAAATCCATGTGCCTACACAGAACTGGAATGTTGGTGATTGTGTCCACCTCTATTTTCTTTCTCTGATATGTGGGTCTAATGACTTACCTTTCTACTTGCTGGTAAGTTCCCTGATGTTAATAGCAGCCACTTTCTATTTCATCAACTCAAGCAAGAAATTTCCATACTATATGTCTAACTGTGGTTGCCTAGCACATAGGATGAACGTGTAGTCCAGCTTTCTATAAATTTCAACAATGCATGTAAATACATAGGTATAAGTTAATTGTACTGCCAACCCATGGAAATCAACTTGCTGCTAGCCTGACTCACAGCCCAAGTGCAGAAAGAAGTTCAAAGAAAGGAATGTTGGCCTGGATCTTGGGTGACACGGTTTGCTTAGTGGTAGAGTTGTTCCTTTACATGACAACATAGTTTCTGAGTTGGGGTATGTGAGCCCACTGAGTTTCCAGTGGGCATTAGTGAGGAAAAAAAATGGTGACCACTATCAGTCTTTCTTCATATTCTGTCCTAATTCTCCATGCTTCTGATTAGATTTAAATATTTGCTTTACATTTTCCTGAATTGATAAACAAGATAGTAACCTTGATAAAGAAAATTCTAACAAAAGGTATCTATGAGTCCATGGCTCTTAAGGAATCTTTTAAGGATTTTGCATAAATTTTATTTAAAGTTACAGCCCTCCTAGATGAGAGTTTAATTTTTAATTCATTCAGTGTTTATCAAAATGGTATCTGCTAACATGTGATTCTATGAAGCTAGAAAATATTGCAAAGCATCAATATTATCAATAGCAGCACACTATGCACTGAGTTATTAATCCTTGAAAAAGAATTTGAGAGTTAATTTCTGCTTACTAGTTGGGCAAAGTAAATAAAATTAAAACAGCAACAACAAAACAAACATGTTTCAAACAGTATAAATTATAGATGTTCCTCAAGTTTTATAATATTGAAAATGTCAAATTCTGTTCTAGGTTTTTCTATTTTAAAGGAAATAGTGTATATTATTGTATAAAATATTTATTTTTTAAACAAATTACAGTTGTCCATTGATCACTGCAATCCTTCATTTTCAAACAATTTTTGAAGCAATAATATGAACTCATGGAGATTTATTGTGTGTGTTGAGAGTCTAATAAAAGACCCACCTAGTAGCAACAGTGGATGTAAGCAGGGAAGTAAGGATGTTCAGAGTCTGGAAGTGTGTATAGCATGGCAGGGGAGAGGACCAGGCTTTGTACATCAGTCAGGGAATTTGACAGTGGAGTGCACTTCTGAGCTTCCTTAAGAAAAGACGGAATGATCAAACTAATGTTAGAGGAAGAAAAATCTGGTAACTGAAACAAAGGCATTTTGTAACAACTGTGTAAGCATATGACCCTCTTTAATATTAGTGGTGATTATTCAATTGATTTCTTATAAGGTTTTTATTTCCTTCCTCCTTGTTAATTGCATCCAGTAATTATTCTGTATTGTCCACTGGACATCCTATTACTATTCCCTATCCGTCTACTTCAAAAGTTTATTGCTGTGGATACAGTTATCATTAAACTGCATGTAGGCACTCCAGAGACACAAACCAAACTGAGCAAGGAAGTCAACCCAGGAAAAGTAATTCAGAAACTCAAGAAATGTGACCACAGAAGTAGCATATCATAAACATAGCCTAATTATATTGCAGTTTATTAACTATGAGTCCAGAAGGCGGCGAATATATACAGGAAAGAGAAGATTCAGATGAAAAAGAAAATATATGCAAGAAAGAGAGGAATGGAGAAAAAGATCATGAGAATAAAAGCATGTTAAAAAAAGAACATCAATAATAGAAAAGACATGAAGTGATTATCTACAAAAGACAACTGTAAGATTCTTGCAACATATGCGAGGACAAGAGAGGGCAAGAAAACAAGGCAGCGTAATGTGACATTGACCTTGATGCCACTTCATGCAGGGATAGCAGTTCTCTAGTGATTACGACGGGTATGAATACAAAACACATATGTTAATTTTATATTTATTTTAACATATCTTTTAACAATTTGGAATATTAATTTTTAAAAATATAAACAGTTACTTTCAATATAATTGCTTTTATGTCAGCAGAAAACAACAGCCAGCTGCTGGTTATGTTAAAATGTATACATCTTAATATAAATGTTCTCTTTTAGTCCTTGTGCTTTTCCTCTTATAAACTATGGTTGACTGTCTGGGATTGATTATTCTCTCAATAATGCACATCTGATGGCAAGCCAATGTTTGGGATAGAGAGTTGGTGCCACTAATGAACTGTGTGCCAGTGATTACCCTTATTTTCTGATTTCTGTTCTGCATATCCTTAGCCTCTGTATAACAGAAATAGTTTATGTTTATCTAATGAATATTTAATGAAAATCAAATGTGGCAGAACATCAAGTGACAGAGAGATAAATATAAAACATGCCCTGCCCTCAAAGAGGTCAATGAAGTCAGAAGGTCAGATGTCAAAGAAATAAACCATAATTAGGAAGATAAACATGAGAAGTCACTGAAGAGATCATGGACTAAAGCTTCTGTCGTCTTGTGGTGAGAGGTAGGGGAAAGTTCCTGTTAAGGTTTTCAAAAGAAAAAGGCACCTAACTTAGGATATGAACAAATACAGAAAAAGAATTGAAATGCATCCTACACATCATCTGTAGCATTTGCAAAGACAAGAGATTTGAAACAACACAGTATTCTGGAAATAAAAAAAAATATATCCAGAACATAAAGAGGTGAGCTGGACATGAAGAGAGGAGGGTGGTGATTGATTAAACTTCTCTCTCTGGCCAGATTACATAAAGATTACTATTATTAGTGATTAATCCCAAATTTTCTCCATTTTCTGTTCACTACATAAAAAATACATGTTATTTTTCTAAAGTAATTCAATCATTTGTTTTCTAGAAAACAAACTTCATCTTGATCTAATAGTATTATGTTTTTATCACATTAGAAGGGGTCTTCTACAATCTGAATATAAATTTTAAATTCCAATTTGTGCCCCTATTGTGAATGAATATGGAAAGGACTATGCTCATTATCCTATACAGTAAATATAATCGAACAAATATAAAATATTTACTGTCATTCTAGTGTAAATTTCCAATCTTTTTTCTTTAAGTGACTCATAAAATTTTAAATTTAAAGAGTTAAAAATGAATATATTTAATTTGCTATCATTCAGACCTTCTATAACAAGACCATAGAATGAGCAGAAATCATGACATTTAATGAAAAAATAATGTAAGTGTATTGTGTGACCTCCTGCCAATTCTTAACTTTTAAATTAGGAGGTCATTTTCTGGCTCTTTGATGGAAACTTTGGCAGGTACCTTGACATTTCAGGAAATTCTTAGACAACAGAAAATCTTAAGGTCAATATAATTTTAAAAAGACAATGAAAAAATCACAATGTCCAATTAACCACTTCAATCTTCAGTCAAAAGTAAGATTTCTCCCCTTTTCCAAGTTAAGGTCTGTAGCACTTTTTCCAAAAGGGAAGAGGTTGTCTTCCTAACCCTTTCTCCTTTAGCATATCCTCTTTTCCAGTTGCTGATCTGACACTTACCCAGTGCTGGAGCACAGCAAGAGAAAGTGGAGACAGAGAATCTCTTACTTGGCTGTTTTGTCATAACATTGCTTCCATGTCTGGAAGATGTTTAAAGTTGACCCTTCCCTTCAGGACACTTTTGCAATCTTCACAGACAGCCCGGCTTGTCCTTTTGTTTACATGAGCTCCCCTTCAGCTGCTTGCCCTGCTTTTACCAACGCAGGGACTCTTGCTTCTAGAGCGCCACACCTTGGCATTCCTATTCCACATTTTCACATTTGGTCCTCAAACTCATGTGCCTTGGACCCTCAAGTACCTGGCCAGCCATTTCAGTTAAGCTCAAAATTTCCTAGGTAGCAGTCAGACACTAGTCTAATATATCATGGTTTCTGGGTGGGTTTTCTTAACCTACGTGTCCACTTCCATATTGCAAATATGATATGTAAGAGAAACATGAAGAAAAGTATTTTAGGATGCAGTTTCTCTTTTATATATAAAAACTGTATTGAGGTATAATCTATATATCACCAAATTTACCATTTTAAAGTGCACAATGAACTGGTTTTATTATTTTCACAAATGAACAATCATCCTTATCTGATTTTAGAGTATTTTCAACACTCCCCAAATAAATCCAATATCCATTAGCTGTCACTTCTCATTCTCCCCTCCCTCCACCACTAATATACATTAGGTCACTGTGGATGTGTCTATTTGGGATAGTTTATGTACATGGAACTATGCAAAGTGTGGCCTGTCGTGTCGGGCCTCTCTCATTTAGCATGTTTTCAAAGTTGACCCATTTATAGCATGATGAGTTATTTAAGTCCTTTTTTATGGCTGAATAATATCCCATTGTATGGTTATACCATGTTTTGTTTATCTGTTCATCAGTGATGGACATTTGGGTTGTTTCCATATTTTGGCTACTATGAATAATGCTGATATGAGCATTTGTTTATATATTTTTTGTGAAAATATATTTTATCTCTCTTAAGTATATATCTAGAGGTAGAAATGGTAAAACTGGAAATCTGGGAGTGGGTATATATCTAGGAATGGAAATTTTAAAATCTATGTTTAAAATTTTGAGGAACTGAAAAACTATTTTCCAAATTTAATGCACCCAATTTAGAATCTCACCGTCAATGTGCATGGATTCCAATTTCTCCTCATCCTTTCCAATACTTGATATTATCTGTTTAACTTAGTCATCATATAATATAGACTTGAAGTGATGTATTTCTGTAGTTTGATTTATATTTCCT
The DNA here is from genome assembly GCA_023783475.1 of Daubentonia madagascariensis. Classification (NCBI taxonomy): domain Eukaryota; kingdom Metazoa; phylum Chordata; class Mammalia; order Primates; family Daubentoniidae; genus Daubentonia; species Daubentonia madagascariensis. Next base: position 8,155 of record JAKFHU010002465.1, on the reverse strand, counting down.
TAATGATTAATAATGTTGAGAATTTTTTTTGTGCTTATTGGCTATATAATGTATCTTCCTTCTTAGGAGTAATGTAATTTTTTAAAAATTGGCCATTTTTAATTGAGTTATTTGCCTTTTTATTTCTGAGTTTTAGAGTCTTTGCATATTCTGGGTACAAGTCCTTTAGCAGATTTGTGGTTTGCAAATATTTCTCCCATACTTTAATCTATCTTATTATTATGTTGATGGTTTCCTTTGAGGTTCAAAAACTTTTTAATTTGGATGAAATCCAATCCATGATTCTTTTTTCTACTACAACTTTTATGTTTTGGTGTCATATCAAAGAAACTGTTAACTAAACCAAGGCCTTATAGATTCGGTTTTACATTTTCTTCTAGGAGTTTTATAGATTTAGCTCTTACCTTTAGGTCTATGATCCATTTTCAGTTAATTTTTGTATATGGTATAAGGTTACATAGTAGGTAGGCATGTGGCCATCCAGTGGCCACATGACTATATTGTGAAAATAATTCAGTTCCTTAAAGATTATAATTATTTAATAACTGCCACTCTAATTGCAGAAAAATTGTTCCTATTTTTGAACTACACTAATCTATACAGTTTCCAAACTTACAGAGTTACTCCAATGTAATTAAGTGTACTACAGGAAATAGAGGCTGAAAAATTTACTGTTTCCTTCCTGTACTCTATAGCCAGGGAAGCATATGGACTGTTGACTACATGTAGACATTGTTATATATTTATATTCCTCTTATTTATCCTATTTATATAGACAATGGTATATGTTTTATAAAATATGAGCTCCTGTCCATATTTCATATAATATTTTGTTTTCATTCTAATTATTATTGTAGAAGAATAGCTGGAATCACAAGATTTATACCAACCAGATGATTAAATCATGCTCATTTGAGCCAATTTATTTATGCCATTGCAGGAAGCCTCTTCTGAGACCCACATGCTGATTCCCTCATACTTCTGAGATGTCAGTCTTTAATACCTCTGAACTGGAAATCTCTACCTTCTTCCTGATTGGGATCCCAGGGATGGAGCATGCTCACATTTGGGTCTCCATCCCCATTTGCCTCATCTACCTCATTGCCATCCTGGGGAACTGCACCATCCTCTTTTTCATAAAAACAGAGATGTCTCTGCACGAGCCTATGTATTATTTCCTCTCCATGCTGGCATTTTCTGACCTGGGACTGTCCATCTCCTCTCTTCCGACTGTGCTGAGAATCTTCTTGTTTGATGCCACAGGACTTTCCTCAGATGCCTGCTTTGCCCAGCAGTTTTTCATTCATGCGTTCTCAGCTATGGAGTCATCAGTACTTTTCGTCATGTCTGTGGATCGCTTTATAGCCATCTACAACCCTTTGAGATACATCTCCATCCTCATCAGTGACAGAGTCGTTAAAGTTGGCCTTGTATTTGCCGCAATATGTATTTTAGTTGTCTTCCCTTTCCCTTTTATTCTGAAGAGGCTGAAATTCTGTAAGAAAAGCCTTTTATCTCACTCTTACTGCATCCACCAGGATGTCATGAAGCTGGCCTGTTCTGACAACAGGGTCAATATCATCTATGGATTTTTTGTGGCTCTTTTATCTGTATTATACTTGATATGCATTTCTGTGTCTTACATGTTGATCCTGAAAATCGTTATGGGCATTGCCTCTCACAAGGGTCGCCTCAAGGTCCTCAACACTTGCATCTCCCACATCTGTGCTGTGCTCATCTTCTACGTGCCCGTCATCACCTTGGCTGCCCTTCACCGCTTTGCCAAAAACCTTTCTCCAGTTATTAGTGTCATAATAGCTGATATCTTCCTTCTAGTTCCCCCTCTAATGAATCCCATTGTGTACTCTGTGAAGAGTCAGCAGATTAGAAATCTGATCCTGGAAAAATTATGTCAGAAACCACATTGATGGGAGAAATTTCAGCTTCAATGAAATCTCAGTTCACTTTGCAATTTCAGGACAAATGTAGGAATCCAAGAATGACAATGAAAGGATAGAGACTGAACACAAAGATACACTGCATATACTCAGTAGGCCTATTGAATGGCGCATTATTCATTTAATTAAGCAGCAAGGACATTCTAGATTAGATGTCTGGGAAGTTAGGCTTGCGGTTGTAATATGTTTATAACTAAGTTTCCCCCTCCTTTTTCCTTTTTATCTTTCTACATCACCAACTATATAATTATATCAGCCTCAACCACAGCAGTACGGTCCTAATGAAGATTAAAGAAATTTTCAAAGTAGTATTCTAAAACATAAAGAAAGAAAAAAGAAAATGTTCATTTAGGAAAAAAACAATCCTGGCTCTGATTAAGTCAGGCATGGTCAGGAGTGATTCGAGTGTACTGAGAGACGAAGCACACGCTTATTCACACAGGGCCAGCACCTCCTAATCACCTATGGTGTGTGTATGTCTCTCAGTCATCAGCAATTTATATAAACTCTTAAAAAGGCCCTCATTGTAAAGTATTTTGTAATATGTTTCAAGATGTAAGGCTCACATGCATAAAATAATGAACACCAACTACTAAAATAATAGATAAACAAATATTTTATTTGTTTATGTTTTTGATTATCTACAATAGAGCCCATAAATTGCCTCCTTTAAATGTATGTTGATCCTTATCTAATTCTGTAAAAATCCTCCATTTGTCACTGTTACATCCTGTTACTACTACATCCAACAGTAGTAATTCTTTATTGTCTGTATTGTAAATCAATGTGCAAGTGATTTAAGCAACAAATTTTAGCCCCTGTCTCTGTCCGTGCTCAATAAAATGCCTGGAACACACCGGTTTATTGGATGTTTGTGAAAAGCTTCATAATTTTAGCCAATTGTAAATATATAAATAAAATATTTGATAAGAAAGTCAAAGAATCATTTAGAATATGTATGGGAAACTCCATTAATGTATAGTTCATATGTTCTACAAGTTAATTACTTGGTACAGAAAAGAACATACAAGCAAACACAAACAGTATTCAGAAATTATCAAATAAATGGAATTGTGTGTGTGTGTGTGTGTGTGTGTGTGTGTGTGATCTACTCAGGTCCTCACTAAAACACTGAAAATTATCTGACTGAATTTATACATACTTCTAATAAGCACTAATATCTTTAACCCACACTAAACCCTGAAAATCAAAAAGTCTGCTGCATTAGTATGATAGACTCTCCATTGCAAGTAACAACAAGTCAAATATTATCTTAAGGAAATAAAACATTCTTAGGAAAGATATTAGAATGGCTCACAGGAAGTTAAACTTGTGGGAACACGGGGAGCTGCAGCACACTTAAGTGCTGGAAAGTTGTTCGCACCGCTAACTCTCACACTCTTCAGCTCTCCATCTTGTTTCTATCAGGATTCTGAACGAGGCTAACCCACATGGTATGTTAAATGGTCCCAACTTGGATAAACAAGCAGTAGGGCACATTTTACATCTCAGCAAAGAGGAGAGAGAATTGTCACTATCAGCTCAACTGAAAGAACTGAGTAATAGGTTTCTTAATAGCCTAAGCAGAACTGATCACTGTTCCCATGGATGTGGACTTAATCGGATTGGCAGAATTGGTCATATGCCAATCATTGTGACTATAATATATAAAAAAGGAGATGGGTTCTCTTTCCACAAAGTTTGGAAAAATGGAATCTGACAGGAATAAACAAAACAAAAATAAATAAATTTTAACCCCCCAAAAAAACACTAGTGGTTGTCTACTAGAACTGCTAAAGATATTAGAATGACTTCAGTGAGAAATAATATCAAAATTTTATTTACAAAAAAAGATCATTAGAGGGTGTATATGAAATCAACTTACATAACAGCCTATAGGGATTTCATGGGTAGTTCTTCAAAAAGGCACACATCATTCTATTATACCAGTGATTAGGAACCAAGGTACCCAGTAGTAATTATGACTCACCATGGAGAAATTAAGAAAGAGAGACAAGCACCCAGAAATATGTCATTTGAACTGATGGCACCTATTCAAGGCCCATGCAAATTCTGCCTTTTGAGTTTTTTTTTTAATTTTCAATCTTGACAAGGCATTTGAATTACCCAGGGAGCTTTAAAACATCTAGATAGGCAGGCATGGTGGCTTGCCCCTTTAATCCCAGCTACTAGGGATGCTGAGGGAGGAAGATTGCTTGAGGCCAGGAGTTCAAGACCAGCCTGGGCAACGTAGTGAGACCCTCTCTTTACAAAAATTTTAAAAATTAGCTGGGCATGGTGGCATGTGCCTATAGTCCCACCTATCTGAGAGGCTGAGACAGGAGGATGGCTTGAGCCCAGGAGTTCAAGCCTACAGTGAGCTATGCTCACACCACTGCACTCTAGCCTGGGCAACAGAGCAAGACCTCATCTCTGAAATCAATAAATAAAACTAAAAAGTCTAGATAGTAGAATACACAATTATGGTTACCCATTCTCATGTTGATAGATATTAGATTTGTTTCCAAATTTTAGCTATTATGAATAAAGTTCTTATAGACATTCTTAGAAATGTGTTTGCTTGAAATATAAGCTAATTTCTCTAGAAGTGGTATATTTAATGTCATAGCATACGCATTTATTTACTTAGAGTATATAATACCAAATTGTTTATCATCAAAGAACTTGCACTGATTTACATATCTAATAGCAAACTAAAAAGGCTAAAAAAATTAAAAATTAAAAAAAAGTATGAGAGTTCTAGTTCCCCAAATCTTCACCAAAATTTGAGATCATTAATCCTTTTAACTAACATTAGCCATTGTAATGGGTATGTTATAGTATCTCATTGTGATATTAACTGGCATTTTCCTGAACACAAATTGAAGAATGCCAGTCAAGTGCATTGACTATTTTTTATTGTATTTTATTTACTGATTTTTAGGAGTTCTTTATATATGCTTTGTTTGATATATGTAAGGGGAATACTTATTCTCACTGGGTGATTGGACTTTCCATAGAAGTTCTTCCTATTAATTAATTTATTTTCCTTCAGGTTTAGCCATTTTGTTTCCATGACTATCCCAACATCATGAAGATAGTATTAATTTTTTTTTTTTTTTGGTGAGACAGGGTTTTGCTCTGTTTTGCCTGGGTTAGAGTGCAGTGGCGTCATCATAGCTCACTGCAACCTTAAACCCCTGGGCGCAAGTGATCCTTCTGCCTCAGCTTCCCCAGAAACTGGGACTACAGGCACATGCCACCATGCCTGGCTAATTTTTCTATTTTTTGTAGAGAACAGGTCTCACTCTTGCTCAGGCAGGTCTCGAACTCCTGGCCTCAAGCAATCCTACCACCTTGGCCTCCCAAAGTGCTGGGATTATAGGCGTGTAATAGGCATGGCCTATAACAATTTTTTCTACAACATTTTTCCTTTTAAGTTTAATATGTAGGCCTATTATCCAACTCAATGTAATTTATTGATAAAGCTCAAGATTTATTTATTTTTATTTGTATATAAATTGTTCCATATATTGAAAGAGCCATCTATTTCCTATTGAATTCTGTCACTGTCATAAAACAAGCAAACGTATATGTATATGTCAAAGTCTGGAATCTGTTTTATTCCGTTAATCTATTCACCTATTCTTGTGTCAATACCACAGAGATTAATAAACATAGCTTTAGAGTTAGTCATGAAATCTAATGGTGTAATTCATCTAACTTTTTCCTTTTCTTACCTATTCTAGGTCTTTTACATTTCAGTATAAATTTTATAATCAACTTGTCAATTTTCAAAATAAAACATACTAGAATTTGACCAGAATTGTGGTGATTCAATACATTATTTTGAGAAGGATTGACATCTTAACAATACAGAGTTTTCCAATCAATGAACATGGCATATCTATATATTTACTTAAGTCTTCTTGAACATTTCAATGATGTTTTAGGTTTTCCGCTTATGTATCTTGAAAATATTTTATTCCATTTATTTTTGTATAGTTAATATTTTTGAGCCTATCAAAACTGGCATTTTAAATTTTAAATCAGATTTATTTTCAAGTATGCTGGATTTCAATTTTGCATATTGTTTTTTATCTAGCCAGATTTCTAAATTCACTTATTTGTAATACTTACAGATTTTACATAAACAATCATATAATTTGCAAATATGGACATTTTTACTTTATCCTTTTGAATTTTTATCCTTTTCATTTCTTTTACCTTTCTATATTACACTATCTTGGACATCTAATATAATTTTAAACAGAAGCAATGATAGAGACATTCTTTAATTTTTATGACATCATGGAGACAATGTTAAATATTTTTTCATTAAATTAATGTTAGCTGCAGTATTCTTATGTCTTTATCAAATCAAAGAAGTATTCTTCTATTTCTGATTTCCTCAGAGATTTTATAATAAAAATAATTAAATTTTATATATTGAGATGATCGTGTGAATTTATTGTTTTTGTCTGTCAGTCTGGAGAAATATATTCATGGTTCTTGAAAACTAATCCTACATTCCCTGGACAAATTGCACTTGGTCATACTATTATATACTGTCCTCTTTGTATGTCATTGTATTCTATCCTTATTTATTAAAGTTTAGATCTCTGTGGATAAGATGTATTCACCAATAATTACCTTTTCCATAATTAATTGGTTTAGATATCACTCATGAAACAAGTTGGGAAGTGTTCTATTCTCTGAAAGTGTATGTACAACATTGGTAATATTTCTTTCTTAAATGCTTTGAATAAATCATAAACGAAGCCCACTTGCTTTGAAGTATTTTTTTTAGAGCTTCGTTCTAAACTGTTTGCTCTAAGCTATGTTCTAAACTAAATTGTACTAACAGATGTAGCACTATCCATCTTTTCCTTTTCTTTTTATTTAAATCTGGAGTCGTGTGGAACCAGAGAAGACCCCGTCTAGCCAAAGCAATCTTAAGCAAAAAGAACAAATTGGGAGGCATCTATCTACCAGACTTCAAACTATACTACAAGGCTATAGTAACCAAAACTGCATGGTATTGGCACAAGAACAGAGAAGTAGAGCAATGGAACAGGACTGAGAACCCAAATATAAAACCAACCTCATACAGTCACCTGATCTTTGATAAATTCCTAAAAAACGTACACTGGGGAAAAGATTCCCTATTCAACAAATGGTGCTGGGAAAACTGGATGGCCATATGTAGAAGACTGAAACTGGACCCACACCTCTCACCTCTCACAAAAATCAACTCACAATGGATAACAGATCTAAACCTAAGACATGAAACCATAAGAATCCTCGAAGAAAACGTAGGAAAAACTCTTATGGACATTGGCCTAGGCAAAGAATGAAGAAGACCCCCAAAGCAATCACAGCAGCAACAAAAATAAATACATGGGACCTGATCAAATTAAAAACTTCTGCACAGCCAAGGAAACTATCACTAGAGTGAACAGATGACCTACAGAACGGGAGAAAATATTTGCATGGTACACAGTTCATAAAGGGCTGATAACCAGAATCTATACAGAACTTAGGAAAATCAACAAGAAAAAATCAAACAACCCTATTAAAAAATGGGCAAAGGACATGAACAGAAACTTTTCCAAAGAAGACAGAAAAATGGCCAGCAAACGTATAAAAAATTGCTCAACTTCTCTAATCATCAGGGAAATGCAAATCAAAACCACAATGAGATATCACTTAACTCCAGTGAGATTGGCTCATATTAAAAAATCCCCAAACAACAAATGTTGGCGGGGATGTAGACAGATAGGAACACTCATACACTGCTGGTGGGACTGCAATTAGTACAACCTCTATGGAAAGTAATATGGAGATACCTCAAAGAATTAAAAGTAGAATTACCATTTGACCCAGCAATCCCACTACTGGGTATTTGCCCAAAGGAAAAAAAGACATTATAATAAAGACATCTGCTCACGAATGTTTATAGCAGCACAATTCACAATTGCAAAGTTGTGGAAACAACCCAGGTGCCCATCAATACACGAGTGGATTAATAAAATGCGGTATATGTATACCATGGAGTATTACTCAGCAATAAGGAACAATAGTGAATTAACACATCTGGTATTATCCTGGTTGGAGCTAGAACCCATTCTTCGAAGCGAAGTGTCACAGGATTGGAAAAACAAGCACCACTGGTACTCACCATCAAATTGGTACTA